>JAGSMX010000034.1:4371444-4995936 GCA_029286785.1 Meandrusa payeni
AGAAATATCACACTTAACCACATCAGAATTATTTTACGCGTTTGCGCACAATAATTTAAGGTCTACCCTCGGTAGAAATATATTTCAATTTTGAGTCCAATTTTCTTATAAGGATTTAGTAATAAGGAAAATTGAATGTCTGTGAAATATTTCACAGGAATGCGAAGACTGTTGAATTTCACTGCGGCCGCATGGCACTTCACACCCTTATATTGGGGTGCCCAGTAGTGGGGTAATGAAAGTATAAGCTACATTTAAAAATTTACTTTAACATCAGGTGGGATCGTAGTCAAGCACTTACTTAATAAATAAAAAAAACGAAAACTTTTAAATGTTAATCTCAAATCCGTCATAGGATAGATAAATTGAATAGTCAATTAAGTTTTTTTATACTTTCTAAGCAATTGCTTGACTACTATCCCACCTGATGTTAAGTGGAAATGCAGTCCTGGATGGTAAGGCGCACTAGCTTAGTAAATGTCTGCCTATTCACTCTACTCTTGAAAGTACCCACTGTAATCGGAAGGAAAGACAGACGCGGGCAAACTATTCCAGTTCTTTGCTGTACGAAGAATGAAAGTGATGTTAATAAGTGGAAATGCATTCCTTGATGGTTAGTCGCACTGCAAAGTCACTCTTCTCTTGAAAACACCTACATTGTATTCAGAGTTTTACCGATCATACGGGGTAGACAGAGGTGCAAATCACTGTTCGCCTTTCCCCAAGCTTATTACGATCGATAATAATCCAAGTGGTGGGTGAGCTTACGTCATTGAACGAGTGATTTTTTTGCATGGAAAGAAGCGAACAGAAATTGTTGGTATAAACTGCCGCTAGGATTTGAACCCGATTTGAATTTGATTTGGGAGAACGACGTGTCGTTCACGTCGTGTTGCTTTTTTTTTTCTTGTTACAGAAAACTTTATTGTTTTTGTAAAATTTCTAAATTAAATGAAATAAATTAAAGATGCACATGTTAGAATATTCACAGTTATATTTGTTCAACATCGCAACTTTCATTTGCAGTTGCTATCTAAATAAATGCTCTCTATTGTGATGTTTGAACATTCGGTCTGTTAGCCTGCGGCGGAATTCAGTTTACAACTACCCACTTATATATATTGCTTTATCAGACAGTAATATTTTTAGGTCTCTACATTCATAATTGAAAACAAACCCTTTCAGAAGAAAAACAATCAAATTGAAATCTGTTCATAAATGTTGTCTCGTACGGCTCAAAATAAAAAGATTATTAGGTAACAATATTATTCGTGGGGCAACATTAGGTTCATTTGGAAATACTGGCACTTTGTCTATCACCTCAGCCAGCCGTGTGTCTATCTGTGGCTTAATCTACGGTCGAGTTCGGAGTGGGATCGTGCATCGACACAGAGAGAAAAATGGCACTCCTGGCGGGAGGCAGTTGGCTTCAAGCAGTTAAACCGTTATTCTTCTGAAGTAAGTAGTGCCGCCGTGACACTAAAGCGGAGTTCAAGTGCGTGAGTCATTTTGTCTTTCTCTATATCTATAAATGTATTATTATTTGTGTTGTAAATACTTGTCGTTTGTCAAGATGGATCAAGACCTTTAAAAATAGCCCTGCGTCTGCTAAACCAATTGTGTCAGAATTAACGTAATGTGACATAGATTTTTTTTTAATTTTGGTAATTTTAATTTTTTCTATTTCATAATCTCGACATCTTCCAAATATATTGATAAATTTCATTCAATTAATTCAATAAAATATATATCAAAAAATTCAAATATTCCATTTAAAATCATTGTATCAACAAATTTAATTAGTCAAATACAGGTTGGTTTCATAGTGAATTGTCATTGAAATAGCATAGTCGGGACCAGTAAAGTGAACAGTAAGGGGTTTAATACAGACGATAATCAACGATCTTTAAATTATTTGTGTTATAATTCATTTGTTCGGAATTGACCAAAATTGTTTGTGCAAATTTAAAGGAAACTTTGTCTAATTACAACTTCTTGAACAGGATAAAACCTCAAGATGTTCCTTACATGCTAAAGATAACAACAAACATTAATTTATTGTTTAGCGAATTACGTCGCTCAAACAAGCAACAACAACTAAGTTGTAAACGTGCCTCTTAACTTTCAACGTAACTTAGCTGGATTGAACAACTAAGCGGGATGTACAATTTAAGTTTTTTTCCAAACCAATGAATAAAAGAACTTAACTAAGACTAAACCTAACTCTGACTATAACTGGTCTGCTTTCAGTTAAGCTCGTATTTCATTGAGTTACCAGACTAATATGATTATTTATTCAGATTAAGTACCGCTTCAGTACTGCCGGATCTAGAGATGTTCTGGACCCGGGGAAGGTTCGTCATTATTAACATTAATGCACAGGGTATTATATTGAATATAATGTGGGTATATCAATATTTGCAGGTGATCATTATTATTTAAATAAACTCATTTCCCTTCTCTTTTATCTGGGCTTGGGACCACCACCGCTGTTGGGAGCGCTGGCAGAGTTATAAAGTTGCTGCAATGTGTATTAAGACTAATTTGTTGCAAGAAATAATAATTAATGTATTTCCACTAATTCATTATCAGCAGAGTCAAAGATAAGACTGGATACCATTGTGCCGTACCAGATCCAAGACTGCCGAACGCCCTTTGCTCCGTTTTGTTAACATGGTTGGCAGAATTGGATGACGCAATCTGTGGAGGTGGCGTAATGAATCGCGTTATTAACAATTTTCTTACTAGACTTACGGCGTATCTATATATCGTAATATAATAATATATAAAATAACGGCCCACGTCGTGATTCATTTTTTGGGCTAAGTTACAATAGACGTCCAGGATAAACGTCGTACCTGTTATGTCTCAATTCGATAATGTATCATGGAATCATATTCCGTCACAAAAAATTTAGACTATGAAATTTCACAAACTTTCTCTTTTATTTAAAAAAAAATATTTGTTTTTTATAAATATTATTAACATTCGTGTTAGCCATTCCAAATAAGCTAAGGCTTATGTTGGTAGATAGTTCACGTCAATAGTCGAATGGTGGATTCGAACCTACGACCTTACGATTCGCAGCCGCACCTTAAACCATTAGGCTATTGACGTTTAAAATATTGTTACAAATATAAATTTGCACAAAATAACGTTCAAGTGTAAAAGTCAAAAACAGGATAATTTTAATGATTAATTTATTCAAAAGCAATGTGTGCTTTTTATCTTTTGATTCAAACAAAGGAAGGGTACAATCCCGTGTCGTTTACAGTTTTGCCCTTTTACTTTTACCCCAGAGTTTAAAATAATAATCATGACATAAAAACGGGGTAAACAGGGTTTATAGTATATCTAGTAATTTTGGACAAAGGGCTAAAGAATGAACTTGGTACTGTAACACCGCGTAAATATAAGTTTTTTTTTTTTGATGACTAACTACACAGTTGGCCAGGGAGGCGGGCCTGCCTGTCGTACAAGGCGACTAAAAGGGGCCTCGGGTTCACTGGGTTCACAAAGTGGACCCGGGAAGAAGGCGACATCGGCTGGCCCGTGTCGCCTTGCGCTGCGAGAGCACAGGGGGGGAGGGAGTAACCTCCCCGGGACGTGCTCTCCTTGAGCACAGTGCAGAGGGGCTCCGGTGCGTTCCACGTGAGATCCCGGAGCCTCTCGTCATGCACCGAGGAAAGGGCCACCGGGGAGGTTTTAGTGGGTAAGATCCCCACATAACCGCCGCCTTCCCCCCAGAAGGCGGGGTATCTTTGTGAAGATTTCCTCCCCGTCAACAAAAAAAAAAGGGAGGCGGGCCATAGCTCTTAAGTCGCTTAGCCTGAACCTATATTAGCTAGTAACTCGACGTAAGGGTTCCCCCGGTGAGGGGAAACCTCGGCTTGGACGACTTACTATATAAGTAGTTTCTATTGTAATTTACATAAAACAAAAGTTAAGTTGATATGTCTGTCAGTATAAGGTCATTGGGGCACTCTCCAATCTTGTAGAAACATTATGGGCACGTGAGAGATGCGTGGATAAAATTTACTAAAGCTCTATAGTAATTATTCATAAAGAAACGGTATTTTTATGCAATGGAATGTTTAATATTTTCGTTTCAATATAAAAATCATTGTTGAATTCTACGCATACAATTCGAAATATTGCTAAACTACTTTTTAAATTTCAGTATGCGGTGCTTCAACCGCCATTAGTGGAAGAAATTCTCGCAAAGTTCCTCCCTCCGGTCAAAGGTCACGTACTTGTGGTGGGCAACGTACTTGGATGTCATTTTGATGATATCACACACTACAGATTTTTCTGCAGGTATTTTATTAATCTCCACGTGCTTCTTGAACGATTTTTGTGGTCGTTGTAATGAAGTTTTCTTTAGGTATTATCTGACAGTTGGCTATTTTTGCTGCCAAATCAAAGTGATTGATACCTGTGTAACCGTGAAAGCTATCTAAGGCGCTAGTAAAACTACTTACTGCACTAACCAAATGTCTACCTTATGTTTTAAAATTGTAAATATCTTTACTACAATAGCCTTACACAGAGTCGGATACCATCACTTCGTCTTATTTAAGAGGAACACGAGAGAGTGAGAAAGAGATACTTAGTTAGTAAAATATAGAACTACAAATAGTTATTTTTCATGCTTTGCATTCTATTTTAATGCTCTGCAAGTTTGTACTATTTTGTACAATTCATATCTGAAACTCTACACTTTTGTATAAATATATTTTTTGTATTTAAATACATTATTGTCGTGCAGGGCAAAGTAGAGCACGAGGTAGATCGCCAATGCGATGGTTGGATCGGGTGCGGAGTATGGTGGGTGCTCCCCTCCACGAATGTGCCCGATTGACGACCAACAGGCGGAGGTGGCGAGACGTCGTGCGGCGGGTACTTTCTGCTGCCCAACCCACCGGATCATGGTGACCACGACCACTCTGGCAAGAGTGAAGCGACCAAGAAGAAGAAATACATTATTTTAAAGTATTTACGTATGCGTTAACATTTCAACGGCTATAACCTGTACCTACTCTGATATAATTACCAATAGATAACAAACTTTAAAGAAAATCGTATTGGTACTCATGTGAAGACATTTTTAAACCTTAACGGCAAGGAGGTTATTTATTTTCATAAAAGACAATTTTCTTCTCAGGAAAAAATATTAAACGTTCCTATCGCATGCACGGGAGCTTTCAAGTGCCTTTATTAAAAACGAAAACAATTCCATATAAAATGTTGAAATGGCAATGTAGTTTACTTTTAAAAGATCATACCAAGAGCTTCACAACCATCCAGATGAAAAGTACACCTCTCATTCTCTCCAATTTATTTTCCTATACTGAGAAGTCACCAGAGTTGCTATTTAAACAAATTTTAACAAACAAATATAATCTGTTCACACTTATATATCAAATAATAATGCTTCTTTATTCATTGATAAAATCGATTTCACTTATCATTTCAATTGGATTTTCTCTTCTTTTTTAAGCACCGGCTGCATGATTTTTGTTCGTTTTATAATTAAATTTTATCTTAATTATTTTATATTATGTTATTTTAGTGCAATATATTATCTTGCCAAAATTATTTTGTTGAATCAAATTATCTAATAAATCATTAATTAAAAAAGTTATTCAAATAAAAGATATAGTAATCTCTTTATATCTGTTAACTAAATTAGGACGAACTTTTTTAAAAAAATGTTGTAAGCATTACTCTGCATTTTAGCATCTATTTAATGGAAAATAAGATAAAAGCTACTTCAAAGCTCATTAATCTTATCTTAAGGCAAAGTTTTGCAAACAGTAACAGCAAAGCGAACTTACAATCTGTTGCGATTTTTGTATCTGATGCTGTATCTGAAAAATGGGGCAATGGTTTAGAAGTTCCTTGTTATTTAAGTAAATAATAAAACTTTACCTTAGTACTTAAGTGTAAAATTTTAGCGTGAAGCGTGGTGATAGGTGTGTTAACAAAATGTCCCAGCTTTTTTTTAACTAAAAATAAAATCGGATTGATTACTTCTTTGATAGTTTTTGCTTTTTGAAGTCATACTTCTATTGGCGCTTTTGGAAAATATTTCAGAATATATTTTTGGCGTGTGTTGCCACAGTGGTAACGTAACACTATTTTTTTCAATATAATATTATAAAATAGTACGTACTCTATCGTTATTATAACAATAAATATTGTTAGGCTCTTTTATCGATGTCACAATTCAATTTTGTTTAAATACATATTCTTACAAACGAACGCAAGTACCCGACTTAGCCCGGCGGGTTAGTAAATTGAAGTGGCAATAAGCAAGGCTCATCTTTCGAGTCTATTGCGGCAGATGGAGAAAGATAGATCTTAGAATGGAGGCCCAGAATGCGTCGGACAAGCGTCACAATTTCATGAAAATCGTTTGAGATATATCTCGGAAACTGCTCATATATTTAAGAATAGCTAGTTTAAAGATTGACATATGGAAATTGAAAACTCGAGGAAAATGCAAAATTTGGCAGCAGCAGTGCACTCAGGACTCTGTATGGAACCAATTAAAAAAAAACTTGTAGGATGATTATCTAATAAAGGCATTCGTGATACATACACTCACAAAATGTTTTCTCCCATTATTACGAGAACCAACGCCGGTGAACGCGCTCCATTGACTAGAATTATGAAGCAGTATAATGACCATTTCGCCAACATCGATGTGTTATTTCTTGCCTTTTCCTCTTATAAAAAAACTTTAAAAAAGAATCTGGATATTTTAAATATGTGAACATAGATATCAATGCAGATACAAAGTGTGTGTAGTCCTGTAGACATTTTGTGGATATTATTATTACTATGTGGATAACGGTGTTGTTTACATATTTATAACTCTTATACTTAATGTATTTTTTATCTTAAGCTTTTAATATGTATTCGTTTGCTGTTCCAATTAAAATAAAATAAAAAATTAAATTGTGTATTGGCGGGCTTGCCTCATGCATACTCATATTTGAATTTTTAATTGCTTTCACACGGCATTAATAACTTTTTAAGTCATTAAGACAATATCTCATAAAAATGCTTGTAGGATGATTATCTAATTAAGGCACTGTGTATTGGCATGCTTTTTTTTTGTTAACGGGGAGGAAATCTTCAAAAAGATACCCCGCCTTCTGGGGGGAAGGCGGTGGTTATGTGGGGTTTTTACCCACTAAAACCTCCCCGGTGGCCCTTTCCTCGGTGCATGACGAGGGGCTCCGGGATCTCCAGTGGAACGGAGCTTGCCTCATCCTTACTCATTTTTGAATTTTTAATTGCTTTCACACGGCATTAATAACTTTTTAAGTCATTAAGACAATATCATAAAAATGCTTCTAGTTTTCTCTCTATATTCATGACAGATTAATATATGATAGCAACTCTTGACAAAATGAGATTTTCAACATAGCATTTTATCGCTCACAGGAAACTAATATTAAACATAGCTGCCTGTGACACGGGAGCGCTCGAGAAGCTTTATTCAAAATAAGAACGTGGTGATGTAAAAATACGACATCGCTAAAAATTTTCTTCACGTGTTTTCTTTTTAGCACAACTTCCGCGCACTTAGCGCTCCCACTCATAAATTTTATCGCAGGAAGCCTCGGGAGTGTTAAGCCGTCGACGTTATTTACATTGACGATGTGTTCGAGTTTTACGCTCCCTTATTAAGTATTCATTATTAAATGTTCCAGTGTCTTAAATTAAAAATTTGAATCTCAATAACTGGGGTAGTATAGGGAACGGTCTGCGACACATAAGGTCCTACGTTCAAACAACATTCCATTATCGAGGTGAATGAGAATTACTTTCTCCCACCTTTTTTTCTAAAAATAATGGTGATAAAATAAATAAGCAAAAATGCAACAGCGGCAGAGTCCATTGGGGATCTATTCTGAAATTGGCTGGCTCGATCGACTGTACTAAGAGTTCCTTTCCCACCTGTAAATTAAAGTGGTGTGTGTAAAGGATATTGTTTTTAAATACAGTCAGCGACGGACGCATCACAGTTCGACGCGACCGTCGGAGGTTGCGAATAATCCTTGCGCGTTACCGCAATTTTATGAGCAGGCCCACCCCTTAGATGTTAGGAGCGTTGCTGGAGTTTCTTCGCCCACTTCTTCTCCCAGCGCCAATGCTTCCCGAAGTGGTATTCAAAGTTAGTTTAGCTTTTGAATGTCTCTTAGATTATCCGTGAAATAGCAACCGACCGAGTCGTGGCTCGGCCCTCTCGGGCGCCCTCGGATCGGAATGCTTACGCGTATGTTACGCCAACCGTCCAAGCCGAGGTTACCCCTCACCGGGAGGACCCTTGTATCGAGTTATAGTACTAGCAATAGGGGTTCAGGCTAAGCGACCTAAGAGCTATGCCACCTCTCAATCCGGTGAAGCAGTTAAGGCCAGCTTCTCTGGCCAATCTGTGTAGTTCGTCATTAAAAAAAATCACAGTTCGATTTACGTTTGGATTTTTGGACGTTTCTTAAGTAAAAACAAAAAAGTGCAAAAACAAAAATCGACTTTAAATCGAATCAAACATGAAACGATATAACGAACAAACACCCTCTTTGAATTTGTTGAATTATAGTAGGGATATTACAAAATAGAATTAATCAGAACCAAACCTTCATCAAACTACTCTTGAAGTACGATCCTTTCCAATAAAAATTAATCATCAATTGGTTATTCGTCCATTTGTCGCGCATGTACTTAATGCAAATTTTAGTCTTTTTTGGATTTCTCGTGAATGGCATTGTCAGAATTGGACCAAATTAAATTGGCATCACATGGGAAACACCAACTTTTAAAATAAACAAAAGAATCATTAAAATCGATATACCCAGTCGAAAATTATAAGGTAACAAAATAAAAAAAACCACACAGACGAATTGAGAACCTAGTCCTTTTTTGGAGTTGGTTGAAAACAAGTACTTATTGATTATATGTGAAATTACATAATGAGATATTCTTTTTCGTCATACACCTATTGAAAAATATAGTAGCAAAAGAAACCGGATTTGAATTTGGTATGTTAGCGTAGTATCAAGTCAGCGTAACCACGATAAATCGATAGATTCTCCGAATAGAGAACTCTGTATAGAAGCAAATATTAAAGCGTATTTCCAAACTACATTTGACCGCGGGCAAATGGACCGAGCTTTCAAAAACCACAATAGTACGAGTTATTCTAAATTACAGTTTCAAATGCACGCTTTTAACTATAAACACATTCATATACTTTACTGTCATATATTTTTTTTGTTTTAAACCATATATATGTTAACAAAGGATTAAAGAAGTTAAGGTTTGTATTGCCGAAATTAGATGATCATAAGTTATGAATCTCCCAATGCACAAGAGCTAATAAGAACTAATAAAGAACGAAAATGGGCTATCTAGCTGATCTAATCGATTTATTCTGGTAGTGCATTGATAGTGTATTTTGTGTATAAATCCAGTTCGAAGTTTATAGATGAGAGTTCTATTTTACTTCCGCTGTGATAATTGAATCGCCGAAGTTTGTGATCGTGGACAAACAGAATCTAACTTTCGATATACGAAACATACGAGTTACGAGTTTATTTTGTGAGGAAATAAGATAACCACTGTTCACCTTTCATCATCAGCCTGCATCTATCCACTGCAGGAAATAGGCCTTCCCCAATGCCTTCCACCACATGCGATCCTCAGCTTTCCGCATCCAGCCACTTCCGGCTATCCTAACAAGGACGTCGGTCCATCTGGAGGGAGGGCGCCCCACGCTTCTCCGACCTATGCGCGGCCTCCATTCCAAGACTTTCCTCCCCATCTACCGTCGATGACTCGGCAGATGTGGCCAGCCCACTGCCATTTCAACTTGCTGTCTTTAGAGCTATATCGACTACCTTCGTTCTCGGTAACTCTCTTCGGAGTTACACTTCTTAAATAAAAAACTGCAAAACCATTAATCAACGTTAAATCCAATCAAACATGAAACGATATTACGGGCGAACGCCCCCTTAGTATTTCTGAATTACCGTAAGGATATTAGGAAATAGAATTAATTAGGACCATACTTTCATAATTTTTTCGGGTAAATAAGTTGAAGTGCACATAGATGGCCGATGGGGCCAAAAAGTTCTCCAATGGTGACCACGAACCGGCAAGCGCAGTGTAGGACGTCCACCAAGGTGGTCTGACGACTTCATAAAGGCCGCAGGACGCCGCTGACTTACAACCGGTCCTTTTGGAAATCGTTGAGGGAGGCCTATGTCCAGCAGTGGATGTTTACGGCTGAAATGATGATGGTGATGATGATTTGATATTTTCATCAAACTACTCTTGAAGTACAATAATCTTGAACCTACACCGTATGTTTCGCAAATCACACCCAAAACCACATCGTTTATGATGAATAAATAAATCATTGTTCACCATTTGTCAATTGAATTTAATCTTTTATTCATAAAAAAACCGTACGCCGACTTTTAGACATGATTATGAAAATATTCAAAAGCTTATATATAGCGCTTTATAACGTCTATAATAATTAAAAGTCTTTGCTTGAGATGAGCGACCCTAAAGTTTCTCAATATATATTCATATTTTAAGCCTGACCATCGAAACTCTGCGAGTCACGTTTTATAACAAAGTTGAGATTGAGGAATTTACGATGCGCATAATACTCTGAATATTGGCGGAAATAAAAACGACGGTCCAATTTTTGGTTACGAATTGATAATTATTAAATTGTTCTTTACAATTCCAACATATATCTTCCCATAAACTGTGACAAATAGAATAGAATAGAATAAACATTTATTCCACACAAGAATACAAAGGTAAAACAAGACAAAAAACAACATAAACAAGAGTATTTAAAATTAAACAAATTTAACATATTAATCAATGTAACAATTTAAAAAAAGAATAAAATAAACTTGTGCCGAAAAGCTGTGCTGTTACGCAGTGCACATGTAGCACAGAGCTGATTTTTAGCCAAAAAGCCTGTAGAAACTAAGGAGGACGCGATTCGATATGGCGTTACATACACTTGTTTATATTATTTATAAATATATTTTAAATAACCAGCTCAGCATCTACCACTTCCTCCAATTCCTTCCATTAACCTCCAGATAAACTACACGATACCAATCTACTGGTACAACACTGTTAAGTTTGCTTTCCAAATGTAGATTCCCATACAAGAACCTTACGGTTTGCTTCTTTTTCTTCTTGAATGAATGGAATGGAATAAGGATTCTGTATACCTAGTGCTTGGTTATTTTAATAAATCTCTCTAATATTTCTTATAGAGTATAATTACTTGTCGAAATTATGTAACAATTTTTATTGCTACATTCCTTTAAAAATAATAAAGGTGTTGCAAATAATTTAATTTAAAAGTCACAACTATATGTATTAAATTTTAGTCAATAGAGACATGCATTTAAATAGCTATGACAAAATCGTAATAAAATTATTAATTTACAATGTAAAGCTTTTAAAATGTGTACGGAATAATTAAGCTAAGTGCACGTTTGCATGCACGAATTATCAGATGCGACCTGACGTGTGCCGACTGCGTAAAATAACTCCATTTTGTTGTACGATCGGGTAAAGATTTATTTTGCTATCACGTGCTATCGGTACGGTTTGCTAATTGCATCGGCACAATTTATTTCCGCAAAACTATTTTGTGCGATAAATTTTTTAAGGTCGCCAGTCATATTTGTTGCATATTTTCCTTTTTATTTATAGCTTTTGTTTTCATATTGCATTTAAGCTTAAATGTTCACTTACTCGTTTTGGGCCGTAAATACAAATATGTGCGCCCATCACAGAGGCAGAGATCACAAATTTCCAATTACTATTCACATCCATGCTTCTATGTATTCATCACAGTCGTCGGGTGAGGAATATACGAATTCTTAAACTCCATACGTATCCAATCTAGTTGATAAAATAGATTGACAAAATAAACAAATATACATCTTTATTATGACTAAGCTCCTTACTACAAGCTTTTTATAGATATAAACGTAGACGTAGAAGTAGTCATAGTCGTAGACGTAGTTGTAGTCATAGACGTAGACGTAGCTGTAGTCGTAGACAAAAGTAAACGTAGACGAAAACGGTGATGTAAACATAGACGTAAAAGTGGACGTAGTCGTAGACGTAAAACTACCCAAACTCACCGTGACGTGAAGTGACAGGTCAGGTGATATGTAATACATAGGTGACAGTAACTTCAGGAAAGTGAAGTTTCCAGCGAAAATCTCATATGAACGTCTGTTATACAGAAATACATAAAAAAAAGTAAAATAAGCCGACATGAAGCAGCGGTTTCCTAGTAATGGATAAATGAGAAAATATTTTTTCAACTGAATTGTTTCGAACGACAGAGACAGCTTACAAAGAGAAAATAAAACGGAAATAATCCAATTAGTCAGAGGATCGTAAAATCGCAGAATCGCTTTCAAACGTCAAGCAGCGTACTTCTGGTATTGCATTATGAGCGCCACGCTTTTCTTAGAAATTATTATTCGTATTACTGGTATAAAACAATGATTAAATAATAGCATCACTCACGACTTTGTTTAAAAGATATAGGCAGAGAATACAGATTTCTATTTTCCAAAGTCCTAGCACACCCCTTTCTCACTTTCGCATTAACTTTTGTTCGTTGCTTCCTTCAACAAAGACTTCAAAAAGAACGAGGTACTCCATTCGCCTGATTTTTTTTTGCTTTTTTGTGTTTGTTACCGCATAACTTTCGACTGGGTGAACCGATTATGATAATTGTTTTTTTATATAAACGTGAAAACAATATGTCTTAAATTTGCATTAAGTATGTGTGCGACAAACGGACGGATAATCAAGTATCACGTTAAACGATTTCGATGATGCATTTTTTATTGGAAAGGATGTACTTCAAGGGTAGTTTGATGAGTGTTTGGTTAAGACCTGATTAATTCTATTTCGTAATATTTATATGGTAATTTAGGAATACAAAGAGGGCGTCCGATTGTAATAGTATTTAACGTTTAAACTTGCCATTAAAAAAAAAGAAAACATACTATGCTACGAAGGCAATTTAAAAAGTCTAGTCTTTGGTGGTGTGTGAAGGCGAGAGCTCTTTAAAAACCTTTGAAATTTAGTAAATTTTCATTTGTCATGTTGCCGACCCCTGCCTTAGAAGAATATTTATTTTATTTATTTGCACAAAATAAAAGCGTACAAAAAGGCAGACTTAATGCCAAAATGCATTCTCTGCCGGTCTACCTTGGGGTAATGTAGAGAAAAAGTAACCGAAATGTTATTTTCCATACATAAATATACTTACATTAATAAGCATACATACGTATAATATATATAAAAAAAATTTAAGTGTATATTATTTAGTCGATAAGTATATATTAATAAATAAATACTTATCGACCAAATTGTAGAAAGAAAGTTCACGTCAAATTTAACATTTAAAGTAAATATATCTCCAATCTCCGTATCCTAGCTGTACAAAAATAACTGGGATTTCAGTAACAATTCTAGGAATAAGCAAACATAACATGCAAGGAAACAAGTCGGCGAGCGTGAGAATGCAGTTGTCTCCGCAGGGGACAAGCAACATCATGGTCCCATGCCCTGATGCAATTAAGTCCTGAATCTACAGAGCGTAGCTCTACACTGTTATATGCACTCTTCATACGTTAGTGTATACTGTTTAAGCTATTTACAATTTTAATTTTGCTTTTGTAAATAAATAGCTGTACTATAAAATAAAAATAATTATAATATAAAAATCACACTTCTACAATATATTCACATTATATTCAACTAATAATGATATAAACGATTTATCTCTTTAACCGCTCACATATATGTCCACTGCTGGGCACAGGCCTTCTCTGTAAAGAGAGTATAAGGGCATACTCCGCCACGCGGCCCTAGTGCGGATTGGCAGTCTTGGCATGCCTTAGAAAAATTTACTAAGACATGTAGGTTTCCTCACGATGTTCTCCTTCACCGCCGAGCGCGTGGTAAATCAGCACATAAAATTGCAACAACAAATTTATTGATGCTGGCACCGGGGATCGAACTCGGTTTGTTAGCGTACTACCAATTGAGCCAATCGCCCGGACACTGAGCTACCACGGCTCTTAACTCTTAACCGCCCACATATATCCGTCTATTCCAACATACCCAACTTACACATACATCTATCTAACCTAAGAAGCAATTTTTTTATGTGTATTCAAAAATTTTAGTTAATTTGAAAGGAAGCGTCTTTTAAACGTAATAATGACTCTTAAATTGGCATGCTATCTGCATTTTATTTTATTTTGTAAATTAATATAAAAACACGGTTAAATTTTACTACCACGGCTAAGTACCGGGATAAAGACAATATTTTGTCATATGGAGCGTAAAGCCTGATCCCCTCAAAGAGCAAGCTTCAGCGAATTGGAAGATACGATAGCGGCAATGATCTCCAAAATATATTACTTTCTGGACACGAAACGCTTAATTTTCTTTACATTATTGTATCTTTTATTATTATATGAAAAATATCACTTTACCACATTACGATTTAGTACGAAAACTATATTCAGAACGACGACTACAGAGACCACTTTGGCCTATGGCCAATGGCCGGCAAGATGAATAACTATGGGCCTTTTTTTTCTTTATTTATTGGGGACTTTTGCCCTTTTGCGCATCTCAGCCCCATCATACCCTAACCTACGCACACACACATCGGTCGCATGAAGCGATAAAGAAAGTCATCAATGTTGTATGGCCATAGCCACCTGCTTCCTCGCTCCCTATGAGGTCGGGTCAAACAGCAGCATTAAGGAAACACCCGACATCGATTTCTTAGTATTGTGTTCGTATTTATCATCATTCATCACATAAAATTTAACATCAACTTTTGTGCCCTTCCTTTATATATAACATAGTTTACTAGCTGATTAAGGTAACTAGCTTTTAATATATATTTTGTAATACGTTACGTCAATATAATATTGAAAAATTTGACTTTTTACTGCGTTTCGTATTTGAAACTATCAATTTGCATTCATAGTCTAAACAAACGTGCGCTTCTGTGGTTTTTACACATTCAGTTCATTTGCCTGCGGTCAAATTCAATTTTAAAGCGTGGTCTAATGAGACCCTTTGAGAGCGCAATCGACGTTAATATAATAAACAAAATAGATAAATGAATGAAGCACAATCTCATTCCGAGCTAAGTAAAAATGCCAATGCTCTGTAATATAGCCCTATAACGAACTGAAATACCCAAATGTATATGGAAGTGTATACTTAGTGTATACTTTCAAAACTGTTTACAAAAATATAAGCTCCCAATATGCGATCGTTTTCACCTCATGGACCTAGTGGAGGAATGAACTTGGCGCCGAGAGGAAACCCGATTTGGCCAAATCGCGTTAGTATATATGGGCGCAAATCGCCTAGTATCGAAAATACTGTTTTGATTTATCATTTTAATCAAATTTGGAATAACTACGCATTAAATAAAGTTTAGCGCCATCTGTGATGGGACTGTAAGAACGATATTTGTTCATACAAAATTAACGTAATCATGTTAAATAAATCATTGAAAGTTGTGTTAAATTCATTTACATATTTATTGTGAATATTTAACTATATTTCATTAATTATTTGTAGTTATTTTATTTGTTTGTTACAAAGGAAGTCAAATATTCCGTAACGGTTTAAGTTATTGAGAGATCAATATAAAAACGACTGTATTTTGTAATAACGTGACATTATCGTACCGACCGTCGTGATACAACAAAGCAAGCCGACATTCTTGTACTGACCGTCGTGATACGACAAAGCAAGCTGAATCTGGAGTGTGTATTTCATTATGGTTCCGACAACGAAACCCCTGGCGTAACGCCGACATATACTTATCCGAGGGCTTCCCATAGGGCCGAAGCACGAGTTATTTTTATCGGAAAACGCATTTATATATGTATAGGTACTTTTTATAACTACTTACCTAATGGTATCGCTAAAGATAAAGTGACAGTAGTGTCGTAGTTTATGTCAATGTTACGTCAATGGGTTTGATCGTACGATATTATGTTTCCTAGACTATTATATACACCATTAAGCTATTACTTGAAACAACGCTAATAATGTTACTATTCCATTATTAATAATATATAATAGGTATAATTTATTCCTTAGATAACATTATTATGACATACATCCAAGTTGAACAAGAAATTAAAAAACAACAGAAAAAATCAATTAACGACACTGATAGATCGAAGCGCTTCAAATGTCAAGATCGTTCCCATTCTCTACTCTGCTTTGTTATCGTTATGTCTTTGGATACCAAGCTGAGAACACAAAGGGATGTCAGACCGATTGCGGCTGTAGCAAATCAATGGTATCGGGAATAAATGCATTGAAATAAATATTGTTTACATTTACAATTAGACAATTTTATATATATATATATATATGTATATATGTATATGGTGAAAAAATTAGAGGTCTACAGTTAATAATTAACATAATACCAAAGGAATTTACCATACAATACTCATACGCATCACCCAAAGAGATTGGTAGACGCCACGGGCTTCCACTTAGTGCTATCCTGCCGAAGTTCGAGTAATTCAATAAATAGGATTTTTGTTAAGATATACATTATATTACAGAGTCAACTAATGTTAGGTAAACAAATTTAGTCATCTGTCAACATTAAGTTTAATGGCAATACTGTTGCTTTGTCTATGGCTTCAGTCAGCCATGCCATTGTCTATGGCTTAATCTAAGGTCGGGGGTGGGGACATGACTACAGTGGAATGGCGCTGTTAGCGGAGTTCCCCTCAGTTATTTTTAAGCAGCTAAACCCTTCGGAGTTCTGCTGAAGTAATTGGTGAAGCCGTAACATTGATAGTGGAGGCGAAGTATGTAAGACATTATTGTCTTTCTTTCCATCTATAAATGTTTTATTATTAGTGTTTAAAATATTTTTTATTTTAAAGTTTGCGCCTTAAAATTTTCTAATGCATTTAAACGAAGTTTATTGCACGACAGACTGCCATTTTTTTTATCTTAAACAATTTCACATTTAAATTAAATTTCTCACAAGTGTGAACTATTTTATCAGATATTTTAAAATCAGAGGCTATATCGAACGAAACAATTAATTAATTACATTAATATTAATTGCCGTTTCAGTACAAAGGACAGCCAATTAATTGTATTGTTTAACAGAATTTATTTTATTCGTATATTACGTGCGTTATATGCCCCATATGAAATCCATATTACCTTAAACAATTAATTATTCCTATGCCATTACCGCGAAAGCTCGCGTAATTAATACATACGCTTCATTTTGGACAATGTTTTAAATATTTTTTTTACTTATTACTAAAACTCGAAATCTTAAAGAGGATTGGCTGCAATGAGGGTGTTACTAGAATTAAATGACTGTCAGAAATGTCACGCCTTCGGTATAAGAAAATTATTTTCTTTTATTACCTCCAAGTTTCCAAGGAAGTGTTATACTTCTATTTTCAATTCGCGTACAACAAACGATCGTAATAAATTGCCTCATTCAGTCTTTCCTTGATCATAATGTGGTTGTTTTCAAGAGACAAGTGAAAGAGCAATTACTATTCTAATGCGTCTTAAAAATGAAGACAGAACGTAAGCTACATCTGTTATTTGGCATATTTAAAATATCTGCTCTGATATTTAAATGAAACACAAGTATATGTGAAAAGGAAAACAGAAGACTTCAAATCAAATTTACACTCAAAACTTAAGTTACTTTTTCGTTAATTTTAAAAGAAACTTTTCGCTGAGAGAAATGGTAAGCGTCTTACGACAGTGGTGTTAGAGGTTCAGGCTAAGCGATCTAAGAGCTGTGCCACCTCTCAACTCCGATGAAGCAGTAAAGACCAGCTTCTCTTTTTTTTTTTGTTGACGGGGAGGAAATCTTCAGAAAGATACCCCGCCTTCTGGGGGGAAGGCGGCGGTTATGTGGGGTTCTTACCCACTAAAACCTCCCCGGCGGCCCTTTCCTCGGTGCATGACGAGGGGCTCAGGATCTCCAGTGGAACGCACGTCCCGGGGGAGGTTACTCCTCCCCTGTGCCCTCGCAGCGCAAGGCGACACGGGCCAGCCGATGTCGCCTTCTTCCCGGGTCCACTTTGGTGACTCAGGCCCCACCCTTGTCGCCCAGTGAACCCGAGGCCCCTTTTAGTCGCCTTCTACGACAGGCAGGGGATACCGTAGTCTTATTCTTGAGAGCCCAGTAAAGGCCAGCTTCTCTGTGCCAACTGTGTTAGTTCGTCAAAAATACGACAGTGGTGGATTAAAGGCTCGGACACTCTCTTTTATTTCCGAACTACAATATTTATATTACGAAGTCGTGGATTGACAATCCTGCCATTATATCTCCTACCTATAAAAACTTATAGAGTACAATAACTTAGGATTTGATATGATTTGCGACATAAATAAATAAACACTTAAAGCAATTTCACTCCAACAAATTATTACTTGTTAAAATGCATAATTTAATTTGACATTTTGTTCTTCAGCCGCGCTGTGAGCTCACCAGGGGAGTCGCACGGGACCAATTTATTTAATGACTCGATTAACGGCTTACAGCAAACAATAGACCTATTTAAAAAAAATTACATAATAAATATAACTACTATTATTACACACTTTAAAGAACACTGCCTGAAAAGGAAAGTCTTTAACCGCGTCTTCCAAGCTATGACCTCGGTGCAGAGACTTGGTGTCTGACCGTGGTCCACAAGCTGAAAGTCATACAACGAGCGATGAGCTATGCTCGGCATTTCTCTAAGGGACAGAATCCGAAACGATGAAATTCGACGAAGAATAAAGGTAGTCGACATAGCTCTACTAACTGCCACTAAAGCGGTCACATCTACCAAGTGAGTGACGGCAGACTTCGCGGATGGGTCGGAGAAGCGTAGGGCGCGAACTAACAGCCTTAAAGTGGCTGAATGCGGAAAGCGAAGGATCGGTGGAAGGCATTGGGGAAGGCCTATTTGCAGTAATGTAAAACTGAATATTTCGTTAGTTTCGTTATTTGCCTGTAGACTTGGACGATCTCGTAACTTATTTTGGAACGGTTAAAAATCCAAAATAATGAATGTAATCGTATATATCATTTATTTCAATCGCAATGGCCAATCTTATCACTAGAAGCTATCGATTTCAAGCAACAAATTTGTAAATTAAACATAAGACATGTTTGTATGAAGGTATGAAGCATGTATTTATTACATATCTGTGTTTACCCCGCTGAATGAGGTAATAGCTTGTCTTGTAGTTCATTTCTCCATGTCCATATGGTCCACAAAATGGTGCAAAGATCGTTTCTCAATCTTAATGCGCATATTTTACTTAGAAAAAGAGGTAGATAGACTAAGAAAAGACGTAGAACAGGTACAGTATCCCCCTCTTAATATTCTGATTTTGTTATGCTACGGGATTTTTTAGTGCTTCACTGAGTCTTGGTCGTACAAGGGTTGAAGAATGACAAAAGATTTTTTTTGCACTCGCGACTAGAAATATGTGTAAATAATAAGCAACTCTCTGAGGTTCACCCATCACGTAACACATACACACATAACGCCACTCTATTTCTACTATAGGAAATGTTAAAGTACAATTAACACAACAACCTATTTGGTCCATTACGATATGCATAGCTTTCCTTCTGGCAATGGTGTTATTAATATAATCCGAAGTACATAATAAAAATAAACACAAGCAGTTAACACAATTTTCTTGATGGAAATTAAGTAAATAACTAAACAAAAGTACAGCTCCAAAGGATGTAAAGCAAAAATTAATTCCATTTTCCATCCACTTATATAGTTGTAAACGTGTCTTGTGAAAAGTGGTAACACGAGTAGACGGTAACGATGGGTTTGTTTATTTAATTATTCCTCAGTTGTACAATCTATCAAAAGTTGTACAAAAAGACAAACTTAATTCCAAAAGACATATTCTGCTACTACTGTCTACTTTTAGGATTACGTAGACAAACTAACGCGTGCCACATGGAAAAATCTAGGGAAAAAGATATAATTTATTTCAATCGTAATGGCCAATCTTATCACTAGAAGCTATCCATTTCAAGCAACAAATTTGTAAATTAAACATAAGACATGTTTGTATGAAGGTATGAAGCATGTATTTATTACATATCTGTGTTTACCCCACTGAATGAGGTAATAGCTGGTCTTGAAGTTCATTTCTCCATGTCCATATGGTTCACAAAATGGTGCAAAGATTGTTTCTCAATCTTAATGCGCAGATTTTACTTAGGAAAAGAGGTAGATAGACTAAGAAAAGACGTAGAACAGGTACAGTATCCCCCTCTTAATATTCTGATTTTGTTATGCTACGGGATTTTTTAGTGCTTCACTGAGTCTTGGTCGTACAAGGGTTGAAGAATGACAAAAGATTTTTTTTGCACTCGCGACTAGAAATATGTGTAAATAATAAGCAATTCTCTGAGGTTCACCCATCACGTAACACATACATGCATAACGCCACTCTATTTCTACTATAGGAAATGTTAAAGTACAATTAACACAACAACCTATTTGGTCCATTACGATATGCATAGCAATTATACAAAGCTTTCCTTCTGGCAATGGTGTTATTAATATAATCCGAAGTACATAATAAAAATAAACACAATTTTCTTGATGGAAATTAAGTAAATAACTAAACTAAAGTACAGCTCCAAAGGATGTAAAGCAAAAATTAATTCCATTTTCCATCCACTTATATAGTTGTAAACGTGTCTTGCAAATAAAAGTTGTAACACGAGTAGACGGTAACGATGGATTTGTTTATTTAATTATTCCTCAGTTGTACAATCTATCAAAAGTTGTACAAAAAGACAAACTTAATTCCAAAAGACATAATCTGCTACTACTGTCTACTTTTAGGATTACGTAGACAAATTAACGCGTGCCACATGGAAAAATCCAGAGGCAAATAAAGATATAGTTTATTTTAAATTGTTTTTTCAAAATGGTTTCTTTAGCAAGTTTCTGGCATATATATATATATATATATATGCAATCTTACCTTATACACCAAATCTCAAGTGCGGCTGACGTGCGAACATACAGGACATACGCTAGGGACACGCTTTCTCGTACAAAATACCCAGTGGAAATCCCCGAAACGTTCAGCATTAACCATACGTCTCGTCACACGTGTTACAGCAACATTTTAGATAATGTCGGGTGATGATAGCGCTGCATTATTGCCAGGGGACGGACGCTTAACGACACAGGAAACTCATTAAATACGCGTGGATTTATAGCGAGATGGGGTCTTGCACGTTAACATGCGACTACGGCTGTTGAATACTTGAGACGTTAACTATTACTTTATTAGCGGAAGGGATGCCTACGAGGAACGTCTACGAGCATTGTTAAGCTCATTTACAATTTATATTGAAGGAAAAAATGCCATACAACACATTTCGTTCGTTCTTTTGTTATTTGTTTGCAAATGCAAATAGACACAAGTAATGATAGTTAGAAGAAATTATATAGCATCATTTTACAAGATTAATTTTACAATCACCAATCATTACAATAATACATTAACGTCGATAGTTACATAGCATTATACATAAAGTTTATCTCAACCCTGGTAAATAAACCTATGACACATTTTGACAACGAAGTTACTAAGATGGAAAGGGACTCATTTATTATTTTAGTCGCTCTTTGAATTACATCTATAGCAAATTCCTCAACCAAATTTCTTTACAGGTGAAATTTGGTATAGCTTCGGAGTCCAAGGTCCTACAATGATTGTATATATTACCTATTACCAACAAAGCTAATATAGGACCTAATTTATTTTTTTCCAAAAACAATTAACAACAAATCCCTTTCAAAATCGGTCCCGAAATGACTGTTATGTGTTTATAAACATTAAAAAATACTGAATAATCTTATCAAAAATAAATAATAAAAATCATGTTGAAGTAGGTTAATAACCGTCTAATTTTGGAGATATGTACCATACCGATCTATGTTACTAGGGTACTCGTAAATACGTCGGGAAACTGTTATCATAAAATTTCGCCAAGAGAAATTACACGTTGAAATTCGCGAACTGGGGCTCCGTTGTAATAACCATAGCCTCCGAGTTTTACTCCCTGGCGCCTTGAGCACAATAGGGACCTGTCAGGGATGCCTTTGTTTCCACATTGTCCTGAGGGACTGGGAAAGTTCTCATAATGAATCGGGCCTCTACATAAAATTCGTACAGTAATCATTCAGCAGTATGTACTTGTTATTCTTAATATTACTACAATCATACTATGGTAATTATATGAACTCTCTCAATAAAATTAGTAACTTAAAGACATCGGATCGAACTTATAGAAATAATGAATGACGAAATAATTTTATACCATGTAATTGATTGTAGGGCGCCTTTCAAACAGAGTGGCGACGTACTAGTTTTAAAAACGGGGCTGGTAAGGAGTAACTTTAACCGATGGTTCTGGTTTTTTTTTTCTTTTTTTTATGACAATCTACACAGATTAGCCAGTGAAGCTAGTTTTGACTGCTTCACCCGATTGACATGTGGCATAGCTCTTAAGTCGCTTAGCCTGAACCGCTATCATATAACTCGACACAACAATCCCCTCGGTGAGGGGTAACCTCGGCTTAGACGGTTACTATGTTACGCATGAACGTTCCAAGAACCACGGCGTAGTCGGTTGCTATTTAACGGATTAATGAATAAGTATGCGTCAGAGGTGTGTCAGTATTGTAGCAAGTGAAAGTTTGGGTGACGGGTGTGGATATTACTTCTTTTTTATTTTACAATTCTGGTGTAATAGATCATATCAAGGATTAAATTTCTCAATTCCTTTTTAAATAATTAGACCAATCTGTATTAACGGTGTTGCTCGAATATTAACCTGAAATGGATTCTTGAATATTCTATTAATAATTTTTTTTAATACAAAAATCGTGTACAGCAAAATGTGATTCAGATGCTAAGTACGGTAGCTTGTGTTGTTCTAAACAGAGAGGTAAAATAGAATCTCTAACAACAACTCTGGTAATATAGAATACAATTTTTACTAGTCTTGGATACCGCTGAAAATCAGCACTGTTACCTATCACCATGCAACAGTGCACGCTGAGACGGCGTTCAAGGTTGACATTGTGTCTAATTGTTCGTTCTTTCTTGTTTTCGTGTTGTACTTATTTATTTTTGTTTGTAATAATGTCTATGTCTAAAAAGATATTGAATATTTGTTTTGAATTAATGTGATTTACACTTTTTTATCTTCCTTGTCATCAACCAGATCATTTTAATAAATTTTACAATTGGCACAAATCATTATGTTGACGGTTACGTAACTAAAATAAAAGTACAACATTTTTAAATATAAATAAAAAAAAGTGAACCGTCTGTAAAGTTCAACAAAAATTAAGTTAATTCGAAAATCCACTTGAAATCTGAAGCTTGTAATAGCCAACTTCAAAATTGCCATTGTTTACTCAAATTAAACTTTCCTCCTTGCTCCCATTAAAGTTTTCAACTTTCACCTCGAAACTCTTTTATGGTAAACTGGAGATTTGCCTTCGTTTCAATTCGGCTTATTTTACCTTCTTCGTCAAATTACACAATAAACTATATATAATTGACAATCCAATGAATTTGTAATAGAAGATTATTATTTTTTAAACAAACAAAGTAGTATTAGGTGTACAAAAAAGTTTCCGCTGTTTTGATAAAGATGGCGTGGTATGAGGTTGTCGTCAGAATTTTCAGATGGTAACCGGCTGTAAATTAGTTTGTTCAGTCCAGAACAACATAATCCTATCATAATATTCATCTTAATACGCTTAAACTTGAGCTAAGTATCATATACGGCAACTTTTATTTCTTTATTGTCGAAAATCTGCAGTCGAGACGCATCAATAGATTTTTTTTATTTTTTGAAACAATTACATTTTTAGCGGCACTACCCTTAGCTTCCAAAGGGTATGTCTGCGAATCGTAAGGTCTTAGGTTCGAATCCACCATAGGACTATTGGAATGTTTAACAACAAGTATATTTACGAGTAAAAACAAAAACCGACTTCAAATCTAATCAAAAGTCGCTATGATACGCAGACGTCCTTTTTGTATTTCCAAATTATCGCAGGAATATTACGGAAACAAACTTAATCAGACCCTAACTTTCATCAAACTACTCTTAAAGTACATCCTTTCCAATAAAAAATGAAGCATCGAAATCCGTTGACGTGATATTGAGTTCCATTTGTGGCGGACATACTTAATGCACATTTAAGACAAATGATTTTCTTTTGTATCCCATTGTCACCATTGGACCTATGGTTAATGAATACAAAGGAAGCGATAGCTTCCAAATAAAAAAAGAATCATCAAAATCGGTTCACCCAGTCGAAAGTTATGCGTTAACAAACATAAAAAAATACAGACGAATTGAGAACTTACTCCTTTTGAAGTCGATTTAAAATGTTAATAATATTTATAAAAAAAAATTGCGTGCATTCATTTCAAAAAAAGGCTAGAATATGATGCCAAATAGCATTAAGTTCGCCTTTCTACATCTAGTTTTGTGCAATAAAGAATTTATCTATCTATCTTTGGCTAACCACTAAGATAAATCACAAATTTCGATGAATAAAAGAAGCTGTGATGAAAAATCAGAATGTATTGACTGAGTTATTCTGTGATTATAAGGGTAACACGGTTGTAAACGTTTCTTTTAGTAGCTACTTGTAAATTTACCAATCCAACAAACAATTTTTCACGAAAGTAATTTTCTTGTAATAAAGCTGAAAAGAAATGAGTTTGTTATTTACATCGACGATCGCCTCGCTAGGAAATCTTTTATCTCGCCGTCAATGGGATGTTTTTACCATAATTTCAAAGAAAATTTCACTTAATTGCTAAAATATTTTCCCCTGTAATTCCTTTTGGAAAAAAACAACATTATTGACTTTTAATCTTTAATCTGCACCAACGGTGTTTTTCTTTTCCTTTTTCTCCTTTTCTCGTCGGTCTCTGGTACCGTAATTACCCTCAACATTTTGTATAAAAACTTATCTTTAATTACTAATTAACTTAACCTCTCTTATAAAAATTAAAATTCAAATAGAAAATATTTTCAAACGAGCATTTCAACATCGTAGCAAAAGTAGAAAATAAATCTAAAAATGGAAAACTGTGGTAACATTTTTTTGAGCTATAAATAATGACTATGCCAATTCATTAGTAGAATAGTAAATTTATGTATTTATATGTACTCATGGTCACAGACGGAAGAATAAATGTAGTTCCTCTATAAATATCAGTAAATTTACTTTTATTTAATGTATAGAACGAGTGATATAAATATTGAGTCTTCATGGTATATCTACTAGAATATGACATATAAGCTCTGGCGTCCTTTCAACCTCAGCGAGGTAGACAGAGACAGATTTCGCTGTCTGCTGTATACATATAGATATATAGCGCCACGACCAGTGCTGCCATCGCGTATAGTTTTAAGGAATAATCGATTAGAAACGTCAAGTGATACACTTGGGTGAAGTCGTTACAACGTTGGTATTGGTTGATGCCTGTCATTATGACATGACAGTTGACGTAAGAGATGTCAGAATGAGCGGCGGGTTGGAGAGTCAATTGGGAACGGGACGCAAGTGCGATCGGTTGCTGCGACTTTGTATCGAAATCACCGCGTTTCGTTAACTTGTACCTTTTCTATCTGCATCCGCGGAATCCGTTTTAGTTATAACAGAGTGTTATCGTAGTTTATTAAGTATAGTTTGTACGAAACCATTTTACGTATTATTTTAAAATGATAACCATGTGTACACACGTGGTCCATGTGAACACACCTAATGTCGACCCTTCGTTACTTTTTTTTTCTTATTTCTAAGCAAGTGCTTGACTACGATCCCACCTGATGTTAAGTGGAAATGCAGTCCTGGATGGTAAGGCGCACTAGCTTAGTAAATGCCTATTCACTCTACTCTTGAAAATATCCACTTTGTAATCGGAAGGAAAGACAGACGCGGGCAAACTATTCCAGTCCTTTGCTGTACGAAGAATGAAAGACGAAGCATCGCTTCGTTCGAGTTTGAGGGATGTTCACAACAAAAGGATTAAAAATCCCGTAGTTCGTCTAGAAGTCCGATGGTGGAAAGGGGATGGGGGAATTACATCGTTATATTGTATATTAACGTAATAATAATTCTAAAGCCTTTTTATTTCTCCATTTCTACAATTCAAGTTAAAAAAAATTAAAACATCTACAAAGTTTTGTTAATATTTAACTTATTTTATTTATAAGTAGTGTTAGTTGCATAGGTGCAAATATCGACCCTTTTTTGGGTGAAGGCCTCCTCCACCTTTTTCCAATGCTCATCCACTCCTTACCCATTGTTTCGGTAGTAATATGAAGTTATATTATATGATATAATTATATTATATGTAATAAAGTATTGCAGTAAAATAACAATTTAAAAGATGCATTAATGAATGCAAAATTTCGTTAATGAAATATCTCATGTAATCTGGATGGGAACAAATGCACGATTTAATTTAACTATTCAAACGAACAGGTGAGATAAACTGTATAATTATGATAATGCATTCGGTAGGTAAATCTATGTGCCTGCCTATTCATTTGCTCGTTAAATTCTACCTCTACAGTCTCGGTCACATTCAGTCGGACGAGACACGTTCAAAAGTTAAATTGCTCTAATTTGTTCACCTTATTGCACCAGCCCCTTCGTTTTAAAGCCATTGCACAGCGATTTATTCAAGTGATGTGCCATTTATATCGATAAAATTACATGACAATCTTTTTTTAAGATAACTATTAAACGAAAAAACTTCATACGTCTATACATCTATTTAAAAAAATAGCAATAAAATGTAGTCGAAATTTGATTACATATTTTTTGTAAATATATTATATGTTTCATTTGTAAATGTACTCCAGTGGATTAAAATAGATTAGGTATTTCAATTTAATCAGCTTCTTCTGTTCCATATCATGTTCGATTTATCGATATTGCAACGATATTGCTCACCTCCCGTAACCACACCTAAACGAATACGTTCAGATCCCTCTCCCCTACATTTTTGCGGAGTTATTTGCTTCCTTTTACTTGTGAAAGCGCATCTCCTTTGAACCTGTTTGAATTATTTAATCTTTTAATAGAATTACGGCGTCTTACAACCAGAACCCCTATCTGTTCCATTGCTATGTACCTCCCTCCGTATAATTAGATTTCTATACATTAATAATGACGTAGTTTGAAAATATTTTAGCTGTATTTTACTTGTTAAAAATCATGACTCAACTTTGACATGTGTTCTTGAAGATATTTGAATTATTGAAGCATAAAGATGTTTATGTTTTTGAAATAAGTAAAAATTTCCTTTTTAATGGATGACTATATTTATCCCAAAGGACTTTAGGCTAAAAAGTTATTAAGCCATTTGGAATTGGAAACAGACTATTGAGTGTAAGTAAATATATCATAAATTCAAGAGTAGAGTGATAGGCATTTACTAAGCTACTAGCAGCTAGCGCATCCAGGACTGCATTTCCACTTAACATCAGGTGGGATCGTAGTCAAGCCCTAGCTATAAATTGTTATAAAGTATAAAAATCCACCATACTACCACCGAACATGCGTCATAAATTTGTTTAATTTTTTAGCTGATTTCAAAAGAAACTTCTCAGTGCGTCAGTTTTTAACGTTTGTGCACTCATAGCCCTGTTGTATATGAACCGAGTTTGATTTTGGTTTGCTTGCAATTAGGTACTATTTAGGTTCCTAAGCTATATGAGGAAACACCTGAAAATCGTATTGATGAATGCATGTTGACAAACAAATCGGTAGTTTCTATGACAAACCAAGTACTATCTTAACGACACGTCCTAAAAACTGTTTATTTCGCCACTGAGGGAAAGACATACACATTTACATTATTTTTAGAATAGATTTGATGTCGGCTTTTGTTTTTATTAGGAGATACAGTTGGAATTGGATGTACATTATATTTATTCATTTAAACTGTTGGCGTTTTAAATTTCTACGATTCTTATTAACTTCTGTGGAAATGTAACAGGCTAATTACCGCTGTGGAGCGCATGGTATCGTTTTGCGAACTCTTAACGTTAAACAAAAGCAGTATTGAGACATTAAAGGCAGTTAGACGCGGCCACTAATTGGAAATCATTGGAAGGAAGTGTGAAGGGACAAATTGGCTGTTTTAGGGCGACAATAAATTGATATGGGCCGAGGAAAATTACCATACACCCCACGGACGTCTTTCACAATTGCCTTTAATTACCGATGCCCCTTGATGGGTGCTTCTATTCATGCGGCTGTCACGGCGTTTGGAGTATAGAAGTTTAATTAAAGCTATTTTTTTCCACTCGACTGAATTATGTATACCGATTATGAAATGGGTAGAAATTTAAAAGAAAAATTTATATATGTATTTGTAAATGTATAAAGTATGTATGATATAAATGTTTACTAATTTGGATATAGCTTCCTAAGATTTCTACTGCCTACTCCTACTTCTTTGCCTTCGACTCCTACTTCTTAAAGGTCACACCAATATTCTTCTTTAACGTTGACCACTTAAGATCAAGTAAGCCGTCACCTAATCATCCTAGGTATCAATTTCCATTGCGGCAAATCGCGGCAGAATTCTAAATTCCAACGACTTCCGATTTTGCACGATTGACGCACTATCAACCCGTGACCAGCGGTGTTGCCGACCCTTTACTGTTTGGGAACCTTCAAGAAACGAGCCTACTCCCTTTTTAAAAGCCAGCAACGCACTAGCATCTCTGGTGTTGTGGATGTTCTTGGACGGCGGTGATCACTTAACACATACCTTCTCGGTAAGCCGTAAGCACGTTTGCCCCTTTTCCTGTAAAAAAAAAGCTTCGGCTCTTAAAAGAATATTTCAAAATAGGCAACCTAAAAATCTTTCTTTTATTATAGATAAACTGATCAAAATTAGACTTTAAGCTTAATGATCTTAGTGTAAAGGTGTCCTTACGTGAAGGTATCCATTACAACAGCCGTAAAACAAGCTGGGTTGGGGGAGATTTGATAGAAAATTGGGGGTTATTTTAGCGTAACTATAAATTAATTTCGGCGCAGGGCATTGCAGTTAAGTCCCCATACATTTTAATTGCTTCCATTATCGGCTATTCAGGAAAATGGCGGCCCAATGACAATGGGTCGCCCGGATCGCGTTTTGCTGCGGCGGTAAACCGTTAGCCTGTGTTTTGATTCTATTTTTTTTTTTTACTTACTTAATAAGTATACGGGGTTTAATAATGGCCAACGAAGCTTAAGTTTGTGCTAAGAGATGGTTGAAGCCAATAGTCGAATGGTGGAATCAAATGTCCCAAAAAATTCTTTGTACGCATTATTAATTCAGAAACAAAATTTCGGAACATATTCAATACCCTATCCATCCGACAGCAAAAGCCCGTTTTGTTTTTCTTACCACTATAGATATATTCAAGTCTCAGCATGAGAGCCGATACTTGGACTATGAGAAGTCGGGATAGTCGTGTCATAGACGCCTTCGAGATGAGTTGTAAGATGCCAACAAGTCTATACTGAAGGAGCTTTAGATCTCCACACGGCTATCAGATATTTGCCGCCAAAGAGACCTCAGCTTCTTTGGACACGTCATGCAGTCTTCAAAACACTGTCTGGAGAAGCAGATCATTTTAGGCATAATGGACGGCAAACGTGCTGAGGGATCATAGATATATTTCTTACCTCGGAAACGGTTCCAATAAATTGCATCATATCTAGTATTTGATACGGTTTAGTTTTTTTATTATTCTGTATAGGTGTCTTATCTTTTATTGTTTTGTATGAGATTTTTTCTTTATTATTATTAAAGCGCAACCACAGACTTGTGTCCGTGCTCTTTTCTAATGTTTATCTTTTTTAACTTTAATTCTTTCCTTTGGATTTTTTTTTGGATTTTGGAGGTGGTATTGGAGAATGCTCTGGTTCACGCGTCGAAAACGCCCCGCTGCATTGCTATTAGCTTCTCCGCGACCGCTACGTCCCTGCTTCTCATGGCCATTTTTAGGTTGTAGTCCATTATTTTCTCTTTTGTGCGGCCGTTGCCCTTGTCACTAGTCTTCCTGTGGCGTCATCACAGTCATCTGTGTAATAGACACAGTTTTATATGAGATTAAGACCACACTCGTATTTTTATTTATAACTAGCCGATCCCGCCCGCTTCAGTGTACATAGAACAATAAAAGTAGACCTAATTACTCCTTATTACATCAACTATCAGTCATTGAAAGTCCCATCAAAATCGTTTCAGACGTTTCAGAGATTAGACGAAACAAACAGACAGAAAGACGGACAAAAATTAAAAAAAAAATGGTATATAACTTTGTTTACACTTTTATAAGCATGTAGTAAGAAATTTCAATATTACAAACAGACAATTTTATTTATTTACGTGTAAATTATTTTCGATCTAAGCATACCAACTTAAAATCTACGTTAACTGACATAATAGTGATTGCGTATAGTATTTACTTACGATGAAAATTTATATTTGAAAAAGAAGTTAATATTTTTCTTTTGAAGTTAATCTAAATAAGTAGTAATGGGTATTTCACAGAAAAAAACGTGATTTCACAAAAACAGCCATCTCCCAGGTACTTTACTATAATAAAGAAAATGTACCACGGCTCAAAATAAATGTTTAATGTTTGCTTTTATTAAAATTCTTTCTTTATAAAAGTATTTTGAACGCTTGCCGTTCCATTTACACCTGAAGAGATGCTGCACTCGGTGAAATATTTCCTCTACGTACGCAGGAGGGGTAATCCTTTGTTCCTGGGGATATTTCCCTTTGCATCGCATAGTTTTCAGCCTGAGGCTGACAAAGCAACTGCGATCTTTATTTTCTCATTATGAGTCCCTTTTGCTGTCTGCATGCCTTTGTTTACAGCTCAAAATACATCACGGAAAAACATAAAGACATTAGGTTCCTCAGAGAAATGTTTATGTTGTATTTGATTTAGTTTAAACCAGTGATAGCCTCGTGGCTAAGGGGCTCGACTTACGGTCAGATCGGTTCGAATCCCAGTCAGACGGCTGGTACAAATTAATTGCCGTGCTAATAAGCTTGGAGAAAGTAGACAGCAAATGCTGTCTTTCTCTACCTCGCTAGGGCTTTAAGGAGGTGAGAGCGTTTTTCTTAATTTTTAATTTTGATTTTAAATTACCAGGGTTTTGAGCGCGCGTTTTGAGGACTCATGGCTATGCTGGCGTTTTATTTTAGTTATTTATTTTATATTATTCCTGTTCCGATTCAAGGTTTTCAATTTAAATTTATTAATTAGAAATACCAAAATTACTATTATCAAACTAAAAAAAAACTGTTTATTAGTTTTTTTTTTTATTTTCAAATTGCATGTTGTTTTATCCGTACAGTCTAAAAGTGCACATCGTTAATATGAACGCATTTTAGTGAACATTGAATATGATATACAGATTAAAATATACCATGTCAACATCAGGTAATTAATATAACAACCCATCTAAGAACCCCTCGTGTATGTTGTTATATCGTTTCCGGAAATAAATACAAATGTAACATTTTATATAATGAATTTGATGACATCAATTTCGCTAGAATGGGGCGTCTAACTGGCGCCAAAACCCCACTCGTCTTCGTGTTTCCTTATCCTAATAAAGTGCATTATTTCCGCTGTTTGATTTAATAAAAAAATCGTGCAGAGCAACATTTTTTTTTTATCTAGAAATATAATTTCTTTATTAATATTATCATTTTTTTTATTTTTTAATCTGGCTTCGCGCAAATTGCGCATAGCAATCTATAATTAATTTGCCTTAAACTAATACATTATATAGTATAAAAAAATTATAACAGTTATAGCGTAATTGACAAGCATTTTATTTTACGATCTCATGGTATATGACCTAATAAGCCTGCTGAAAATCTGTCCGCTTATATCTTTACACAGGAAATCTATTTAATTTGGTCGAGAGGACCAAATACGAAAATTATATTGGAAAGAGGGAAACTTGATAACGCGGGTCGCGGTTTATCTTTTTTCGTTATCCGAAGTCTGTCGCAGAGTGCTGTACCCTTTTCCTTTGAGAAGACAAACGGAGAAAGATAAAATGTTCCTTAACGGACATTAAAGAGCTGTAGCCTTGAAAGAAAGCCATAAAAAGGCAGAGTTTCGTGGCCCACCGGGACCTAAAGCCTCCGGTCCGGTCCCGTTGAGCCAAATTAAAACATAGACTACAGAATTGTAGACATGGCTTTAATAAATTGCATTTATGCACGAAACAAAAAATCCCTAATTAAATGCTCGTGGACTGGAAATATGCACATAGATTTAAAAGTGTTGTAGTTTAGTAGTTTATGTAATAAACGTAACTGTAGTTGAAAGCTGCATAAGTGTTGCTAATTTTGAGAGCCGTGGTAGCTCAGTGTCCGGGCGATCGCCTCACGTATCCATTACGCTAGCGACTCCTGTTCGATCCCCGGTACTGGCACCAAAGAATTTGTTTGTTGCTATATTTTAGTACTGATTTACCACAAGCTCGGCGGTGAAGGAAAATATCGTGAGGGGTTTCCTCAAATAAAAATCCTAACACATGTCAAATATGTCTATCTACGTATTAGGGCCAGCTGGTGGACTATGTTTCTATAGTCTCTTTGTAAGGCCATAGGCCGAACAGTGGGACATATTATATAGGTAACTTTGACTGTAACTTTTTTAAATTGTAATGTATCTATAACTAATACTCACCAGGTTCAGACTTACTTTGCTCAAATTACATATAAGTTCTACAAGAGTCGTCCTAGCTTAGTACTTCGACGCTTTGAATTGCATAGTAACAAGTATATATACTAGCAAAAACAACTTCAAATCGAATCAAACGATAAACGCTATTATACGTGGAAGCTCTCTTTATATTTACAAATTATTGTAAGAATATTACGGAACAGAATTAATCCGAACCTTATCAAATTCTCATCAGACTACTCTTGAAGCACATTTTTTCCAATAAAAAATTAAGCATCGAAATCGGTTGGTGTGAGTTATTAGTCCTTTGTGTCGTACTTACTAGATACAAATTTAAGACTTTTATGGTTTTCATTTATATTCCATGGCACCTCTGATTATATTAAGCCCTATGAAACCCTACTGATATCAGTACCACGGTGCCCTCTTCGGAAGGTAGTTACAACAATCAGAGCGTGAAATTTTATCTAGAGAATTAATCTCCAAAAGTATCTGGGTCTTACCCTTTTGTTTGTATAAATCTCGCTGCATTGAAATTTATTTCAGTTGTCTAATCGAAAACAGATAATTCCGAACGTGACAGATACTCTAAGGTTCAAAAAGCCTTGAGATCGTTTTAGAATATATTTCTATATATGTAGCCATAATTTTAAGTTAATAAACCTACCATCGCATTTTTGCTATAGAAGTACAAATAACAACGATGTATACTGGCCTAATGATTTACAACATGGATCAAAAGTGTTTTCTTTATGAGTATAATCGCATTCTTAAACATATATACATAATACATAATCTTATTCGTCACGTATTGAGTCGTGTAGTTGCTTTACCTAGTCCGACAAAATATACTAAACACATAGATAACATGCCTGGCCTTGTATAGTAACCGAAAAGTTCATTGTACAATACGAGCTATGTGTCAGGCAGAATATTTTTATAGCTGATGGCCTAAATTATTAAAAAATCGATGATATTCCAGCTCTTAAGGCGCTCATTATTACATTGAGAAGGCAACAGCTGCAGATGCGATAACTTAAGGTACCCAAATCGTATCGGTTTGGTGACAACTGAGTAGCACGTGGAAGAAAGTTAAATAGACAGCTGTAAAAATGACTATTAATATTAATATGTCGATGAAATTCGTGCTGTTGTATCCGAATGGGTCTCGACGTTGTAAGACCACATACGTCATTACTAGTAAATATTAACGAGACGAAATTACTTACAGCGTATCATTTAATTGTTCAAAGTAATAAATAACGGTTGGAGTTGGTGAAATTAAACTCATTATCTCGGCGACAACGTCGCAGCGGCGGCTCGGCCGCAAGCTTTTTGTAATTTCAGTGACAAATGAACAGCGCGGACTGAGTGGGCTCGGGGAGATGAGGGCGCTGAGCGCTCCGAATCCGGGGAGAGTTGATTTTCAAACACAGATGATGTAGCGGAGACACATACGTATAATACCCACTATATAAAATGGACAAAATCGCCAAAGGTTTTTTTCAGAGATTCTCATTTGTTTATTTATATTAAACGTTCGTTATAATTATATACTTTAAATTCTTTATAATAAAAAAATTGCTATTGGCCAGTGACTATTCATTATGAAATCATCCTATTACAGTGATATCAATGTTCATACCATCATAAATATATACATACATACAGCGCTCTCCGTGATCAACATAACAACGCGTTCAGGGTTTTGTTGGGGCTGCCCCGTTTCTGTAATGCCTCGGGGATGTTCGCGGATGCACAAGTGGCATGCTTTTTTGCGGCCATGCGCAAGAGGTGTGCATATCTGGTGCAGAGGGTGCGGGCCAGCTCCAACAGCATCCTGAGCATGATCGCTCAAAGGCTTGAATGTGTTGCTGTAAACAAATGCTGCGTCGTCTCACATGGCGGGTGACAAGGGAAAAGAATACATAAGCATAGTCAAGCCTTAATTATTTTAGAAAGAAAATGGATTGTCAAACTTACGCCGAGTCAACTGAAGGCTTACAATTTAACTTTTTTTAATAATTAAAGAAGTTGACACTGACAAATACACTCAAATCTGAAAACGAAAATGAATCGTAAAAAGAATAAATCCCTTGAATTCAAACCTAATTAATTACCCGAATTCATTTCGACGAAATTGAGCTTCTTTCTTAAATCCGACAAGTGGCTAAAAATTAATGGCACCGAAACTCGTACCATTCCGCGGTGTTCATTAATCTTTGACAATAATTGCGGGCGTCGGAGCGCGATTCCGTACTTTACGCGAGTTGAGTTAATGCTCTCTTACGGTGGCCTATTCATTCGAAATATAACATCGTGTTTCAACGCAAAGTTATAACTCTCGCGCGTAATAAATAACTGCATGATTTCACACGCACTCTCTAATTAGATCTGTGGCGCTGTTCATGCTCAATGAATCCACAAGTCCGATTAACCACGGATGATAGGTTACGAGCGGTCTCCATCATAGATTCATTTTGGTACACAATTTACGTACAGGCGTCAAAAGCCTCATGGTTAAGTCTACACTGAGGTCGTAGATTCGAACTACTTGATTTCCAAAACCATACGACATACAAAAACAACTTGTTCATGGATGACTGTGATTGCAGAACATCCAATACTGGACATAGGCCTCCCAACGATTTCTAAAAAGACCGATTGTAAGCGGTTTTCATCAAGGGGAAACCCTGCGGTCTTTATGATGTTATCAGACCACGTTACGGGCGGACGTCTTACGCTGCGGTTGCTGTTCCATGGTCTCCAATCGAGAACTTTTCGGCCCCATCAGTCATCTGTTTCACACACTATGTCCCATTGCGACTTCAACTTGCATTCACGGTAGGCTATGTCGGTTACCTTCGTTCTTTTGTCTGCTTACATTTTAAAAATGTTTTTAAAAGAATTTATAAAAATTGTTCTAAATTTATCTTTAAAAATCAAGTGCATTCCCATTCTAACTTAATAAACTAGGTATTTATACCTCAGCAAAAGTCCCAACTCTTCATGAAAAATATCAACAACTCACCTGAAATTCTTTCAATGGATGTTTTCAACGGTGATTACTTAACATAAGGAAAGTAGCATTCATCATGTTATATATGCAGTTTTTCAGTAGTTCAGTTAATAATTATGGTTTGTACTGAAGTTCTTCAAAAGTACCAAAACTACACGAAGCATTAAAACATCGTAAAACACAAAGCCTTCAGAAAGTATCAATTCCTATTTCAGCACTAAACATACGGGCGCCCGCTAACGCAACGCAAGCACTTACCATAAAAACGGTATGTAACATCGTACCTGCGTATTCAGATCACACGTTTACATGTCGCCACTTTTCCAAAATCAAAGTAAAGCACAGAGCAAACACTCGTTGAAAATGCGACGTAAATAATAAAAAGGTACCGTCTCGTCACCAAAGAGGCTTCTGAGCCTGTCATCCCCGCTATTGTAGCCAACCATTTTCCCCTTCACGCGGTTTATTTCAGATTCAATATGCACTAGAAACGAATGATGGGGTGCGCCAAGAAATATAATGTGTTCCACGTTGACATTCTACGGCGGTTATTCATGAAATGTTCTTGAATAAATTTTATTATTTTATTACTACCTACGTGACCTTTAACATTTATATTACAGTAGATTTGATATATTACTTTTTTTTTAAATTAAGGTTTTCATTATTTTACATTGAACTTTGTCACCAAACTATAAAATAATTTGGTGGCGACAAAAACACTCATTAAAATATTCAAACCTATATAAAATAATGACTATATGTTTGTTTGAAATAAAAGACAAAACTGCGTTTCGTCCGTATTCCAATTCTATCTTATATATGTGTCATGACACATTACATTACAGTGACATTATACATTTCAAACTATAAAAATACAAAAAAAAAATAAATTTAAGTAAAGAGGTTTTATATCTTTAATTTACACCTATATAATACATTTACATGTTTCACGGACTTACGTAATATAATGTTACATGTTATACAACGGCACTCAAGAATAATAAATCCGACACAAATAAATAGCCTATTTGCAATATATATGGTAAATCAATTATTGAATTTAAGTTGAATTAAAGGAAATATTTAGTAAGTGATACAAGTAATAAAAAATATGTGTGTACGCACAATTAGTTATAATGTTAACTTAAGCAATTTTCAACTAGAGCAACCAACGCTACGTAATCGATAAAATATTTCTGTTATTTATTTTCTGTATTTAAATGTTGTCATTATAACCATGTTTATACTTTAAGTTTCGTGATAAATAAATAAAATAATTGTGCCGAGCTATTTTGCGTACATTTGCGTTCCACTTTACGCCAGTCTGCTTTAGCGCACTACCGACAGTACTATCTACTACTCACTATCGACTTACTCTAGTAATATGGGACGCCACATGCGTCGATACTTTAGCACCGTCACATCTTCCAAAATCTTCTGTTGAGGCTGAAGCGGCTGCTGGAACTGCAGAAAACCTCAATCGGCGCAAATATAGTAACATTAATTTAATATTTGAGTTGTTTATTCACACCACATTTTTAATGTGGTGTGAACTCTGAAGGCTAAGAAGTTGGTCGACACATCTGGTGACCACAGGGCTAGCTTATACCTTGCACAGAGGCTAAGCATTGCTATACAACGTGGCAATGATACCAGCCTTCTGGTTACGCTGCCAAGTGACGGCGGATTGGCACAGTTATATTTTTTGTAAATATTTTGTAAAATACAATAGGTATTGTAAATATTTCTCTTTTTAGTTAATATTAAACGTCAATGTTTTTAAAATACTTAATATTATATTAGGGCCAATTAAGGTATATGGTGAAGAATCAGTCATCTAATTGATCGTCTGATTGACTTTAAGTGAAAAACAGTGAATTGACTTCCAAGTTTGAGAGCGATAAAACAGTTGATACCTACCGATAGCTACGCCGTTCGATTTCGATTCCAGCGTTTCTCTCTTACCGATACGAACGGATACATTGTTTTAAATTAAAGTGCTACTGCGGTCGGACCAACATTTCCGCAATGTGAGCTAAAAGCCTAAAAGTAGGACAAGTCCATTTAAAAACAAGAGTCGAGATTCTTCAAGAGTTTTGCTATATTTCATGTTTTAATGTGGAATACTCGTTGAGAGTTTCAAAGTTGAATCATTTTACGTAAACGACTTTTTACGAAATTTTTAAAGAGATACTAATACTTTCAAATGATTTTAGGACTATAAAAAATTAAAATACATTTTAGACAGTTTAATAGTTACAGATAAACTACAAGTATATTTACGAGTAAAAATAAAACCAACTTCAAATAATACGAACCAACTTCGAATAACAATAATACGAAGTTATATTAATCAGAACATAACCAAACTATCATCAAAATACTTTCCAATAGAAAATGATCATCGAAATCGATTGACATATTTATTCGTCCATTTGTCACGCATATATTTAATATTTAAGACTTATATGGTTGTCTCATGGATACCATAGAACAGAATTGAACCAAATTGGACCACATGGGAAGCATCAGTTTACAAACAAAAAAAGAATCATCAAAATCGGTTCACCCAGTCGAAAATTATGAAGTAAAAAACAAAATATGTAAGTAAATATTTCTTCGTTTTGAAGTGGGTTGAAAGAGTAAAGATCTTCCAATTTGGTACAGTAGGATGAAAGTTATGCCCGTACATAAATTTGGGTGATCCATTTTTATTTATTTAGATGTGTCGCTAGAACCTAGTTCGTTTTAGTATCTAGTACTGCATTTCCACTTAATATTTGATGGCATCGTGGTTAAGCACATGTTTAGAAATTATTTTTAAAAAACTTATTGCTATTTTAAAATTTGGCAAGCTCTAATAATACTACGACAAATGTTATCAATCACTGACAAAATCTTACATAACAATAATCTTCGTGGTATAACAGTTGATAATATTATACTTAAAAAATGAAACTATTTATTGTGAGTAATTGCTCTTGAAATATTAAGCAGTGTTGCTATGGAAACAAAGAGGAAATCGATGACGGCGCATTGTAATCAGCTTTTCTATTTCATCTGAACACAAGGCAGCTTCGTCTAATTTCGGTTTCCTCCCGAGGGACTATAATATGTTTCGTCTCCGAGAATACTTACTACATTAAAAATGATGAACGTAGAAGCAAACTTGACGTATATGCCTATCGATGCCTAAAAATTAGTACTTCATATTCTATATATATATTATAGTTATATATATATTAGACTTAAGACTTTTAAAATATCTTAATCTAATCTTTACGGAAATCTATCTATCACCCGATCAGTTTAATATTATATTGAATGATAAAAATAAAGGCATATCGTAATGGATAAGCCTTCTAGCGTCTGACAAACTAAAAGTCCCTATACAAGGTATAACGAGAGGAGTCCGAAAACGAAGACAGACGATAGTACTAATGACACTTTTTTTTCTCTTAAAAAGAAAGCTAGCAATATTTCTTTTTATTTTCATAAATATTACTAACATTCTTGTTAACCATTCCAACTAAGCTTTAGCTTGTGTTTAGCTAGATGGTGCACGTCAATAGTCAAATGGTGGATTCAAACCCACGACCTTACGATTCGCAGTCCGTACCCTAAACCTATTATTAGGCTATTGACGCTATTACCTTTGATGACGGAAAAAAATCATATTTTTAAAATGTTTTATTACCATTTATTTAGGCTCCATTATGTTAATATATATCCAAATGAAACGATAGTTTATACTATTAAAAAAAACAGCAATGAAACACAAAGTCAAAAACAGCTGATGCTCGGGTCAACGAACGCCGCGGCGTGGAGGGGCGGCGCATGAGCTAATAATTATTACTAATAGCTCATGCGCTGCTGTCTGTCTGACTATCGTCTGTCTTCGTTTTCGGAAGCGGTCTCCTAATACCCTGTATATGTGTCATTTTGTATGGAAATATACCGAGTAGTATTTAATCTCCCATACTGGGTAAACATCCGAATGGTTACAGTAAATGTAATAATTAGCAAGTAAATAAAAACATATTTATTTATTTACACTTATCGTAAAACCTTAAATTAAGGTTCACTGTAAACTTTACACCTTCGAGATAATATAAAAGAAGAAAGAGAGAATATATAAGAGAGAAAGTGATAATAGAACTTAATGATCACGCACCCAGCGAGCGTAAATTAATCTATGATTTTGCTCTTAACAGAATTAATTGCTTACGAGTGATATCTAACGTCATCTCTTATTGGAAATAGCTCGACACGTAAGGCTACAAAGGATAGGGGGAACATTTTTTTATTAATTTTCTCCCGTACTCCCTTTCCAGAGCAAAGTGTGCGCTAACAATGGCACGGAGCAGGAAGTTATCTCCTAAAAAAACTTAAGTGTACTGGAGCACAAATTGTTCAAGTCTAGCCAGGGCTCGCAGACACCGTAATGGAAAAGTTGCGATATTTTTTGCTTTAATAAATATCAGCTAGGGATTAATTGTTGTACATCAGACTTCTACAATTCATTGTTGCTTTTGTTTTAGTGTAAAAACTTTAACCGACTTAAAAAAGAAGGATGGCTCGTCTGTATTTTATTTGAAACAGTTCGGTTAGAATTAAGTCTAATATATTAGATTTGTTAGACTTTGAGAAGGCTTCTCTGGCCAACCTGTGTAGATCATCCCAAAAAAAAGAAAAGGTCGTAAAGGCAGTCTTAGCTCTGGCGTGGCACGGTGCATTAGCCAACTGCTGGCCTAACCTTCATTTACATTTTTGTTCTCTGCTACAAATTAGGTCTGCCCGAGGAATGAGAAAATCAATTGGGCTGCCAGTGTTAGGCCCGGATACGGGTGGAAAGTAAATCGTCAAGTAGGAAAGTGAAGTTATCATCTATCTAAGTAAAAATCATTAGTCGCAAATATCGATGTACCCCCATTCTATTCAACATAAGGTTTTAATGCCCTGAGTCTACCGCTATTTATGTGGGGGATTAGGTGCAACTGTATAATCGATTCCATCGACATATATTTTGATTTAATAAAGGATTACTTTATAAATCTTTCTGTTATCCATCAATATACCAAGTTTTACTATATTTGCATTAGATAAGTAATTCTTGTATATACTCGTAATAATTGACGTACCCAGCCCACTTCGCCGCTAGATTTTGCTTTATTTTATTTAAACAATTAACTTACATCATTAAATATTTAATTTTACTCTTACAGTATATTAAATTATTCATTTCTCTCCGTATTCATTCTATTCTCTTCTCGAGGGGGTGAAGATCATTACCTACACCCATGATCAGCAACATCAGTAAACGGATACATTCGCGCTATAACTTACTTTTAATACCTCAAAATCATTGATTGTTATCTTCAGTATAGTTTATAATACTTCATTATACTTCAATTTTTCCGGTTCCGGTGCTCGAAGTGTAAAAATCGTAGTTGTACAGTTCTCAAACTAAATTGATTTAAAAATATACTTACGGACTGTTGGACATGGAAAATAGTGAAAAACATTATTATAAGTGCTGTGCATTTGTGAAATTATTGATTTTGATGTAATAAACGTGCAAAGAAGACAAATTACTATTAAATAAACACTAACAACTACCGGATGAAGGTTAGAACTTTATGACAGGGCATTTTTAAAACATAGCAGTCACTGTCAATGACACTGCATTCATCGCATCGGTGTTGCCAACATAAGAATAAAATTACCATTCCAAAGCCGCGTTCCATTTTACGCAAAGAAGTTAAAACTTAAACATGGAAAAACAATTTCAAATTCTTTTGATAAAATGAAACTCGAAATGCAGAAACAGACGGTGGAACTGAAAGAGTCTATAACCAATTCAATAATGGAAAAAATTGAAGAAAAAATAAAGCCTATTATAGCAGAAAACAAAGATATAAAGATAAAACTAATGAGTCTTGAGAAAGAGATAGAATATTTGAAAAGGGAAAAGAAGCAGAACAACATAATCATTTTCGGATTAAAAGAGGAAGAAGAATCTACTCGCACGTCAGGACTAATACAAGAGGCGAAAAAGATATTTAGCAAAGACCTAAATATTAACATCGGAGATTTTGAAATAAACAACATTTATCGCATCGGAAAGAAAAGGCCAGACGGAAAACCGAGACCTGTTCTACTTGCCTTTGTCAATTTATGGAAGAAAAATGAGGTAATGAAAGTCCGGAAAAACCTTAAAGAGATATACATCACAGAGGATTATTCTAAAGAAGTTCTGGAAAAGAGGAAAATGTTACAAAATAAATTGAAAGAAGAAAGAATGAAAGGAAACTTCGCATACCTAAAATACGACAAGCTTGTAGTCAAAGAAAATAATACAACCAACGATAAAAGAAAGAGAGAAATATCTTCATCACCGCGAGACGATACACAGGCAAAAAAACAACAAGTCTGGACGCCATCACAAAATAATAGGCGCAACGCTTTTGATGTAATGAGAGGCAGATCTAACTCTCTGTCTTCCTTTACCGCAGATAATAAACAATAACAATTAGCTATCGGCAACCGGAAAACACAACGTCATAAAAATATAAAAAACCAAATAACTAAAAACCACCAAACTCCCCCAAGCCGACTGGTCCTCGTGGGGGAAAACGACCACGACCCTCTAAAGATAAAAACAATTAATAGGGAAAAGAAACATAACGATATACATATAGCAACTTTAAACTGTCGATCACTAGGAACCACGGAAAAACTGCAAGAACTGGAATTAGCATTAAATGAAATTAAATGGGATATAATTGGTATTAGCGAAGTGAGAAGATTAGGAGAAAGAATAGAAGATTATGGAAATTACATACTATATCACATTGGAGAGACGCCCGGATTATACGGAGTCGGATTTATAATCAAAAGAAACCTTGCCAAAAACATACAAGAACTTAGAGGGATATCGGAACGGATTGCACTTCTCAACATTAAATTACCTGTAGATGGAGAGGAAGAACAAGTATGGTCTATAATCCAAGCGTATTCACCCACAGAATCTAATAGAAAAGAAGACATAACAAAAATTGAAAAATTCTACGAAGACCTGCAATGCACCACTGCAAATGTATCAAAAAACATAATAATTATGGGTGACTTTAATGGACAGATCGGCAAACAAAAAAGCGGAGAAGAAGATATCATAGGCAGCTATGGACTTGGGAATAGGAGTAAAAATGGTTCGCGACTAGTGACCTTTGCTACCGAAAATAAATTAAATATCCTAAACAGTTTTTACAAGAAGAAACCATCAAAGAAATGGACATGGATTTCTCCTAGTGGACGATATAAAAACGAGATCGATTATATTATGTCTAATAATAGAAAAGTTTTTAAAGATTTGTCAGTTTTAAATAATTTTAATTTTAACTCAGATCATAGAATGGTTAGAGCAAAACTGTCAGGAACACGTTCTAAGAGAGCACGACAATTCCACAACAGTATGAAAGCCATCGAATGCACCGGTAGCACTGACCTACTTCTGAACAACCTCGAAATATCCTTGCATGTGGGAGAATCAGAATGTATATCGACCCAAGAAAAATACATCAGATTGATCAAACAATTAAAATCAGAAACAAAACAAGTGAACATAACTAGTAGGACAGCGGTATCAGTTAAAAGTAAACAATTATTACAGGAGCGAAAAGATCTTATAAAACAAAGAAAAAATGATAACAATAGAAATTACCAAAAGATAACAGAAATAAGCAAAAAGATTAGCGAACAACTTAGAAAAGAACGGAAAACAAAAAGGTTAACAACATTAAGAAAGCATATAGAAAAAACAGGAGGAATCAAGAAGGCGCTAAAAGAAATGAACTACAAAAAAGACTGGATTCCAAATATGAAAAATAAATATTGCGGAAAAACTAGCAAAAGAACAGAAATACTAAGAATTGCTACGGAATACTATCAAAATTTATACCAAAGTCGTAAAGGGGAACAAGTAATAAAGGAATATAATTCAGTGAATAAAGAGGAGATCAAACCAATTCTAAAGGAAGAAACAATAAAATCTATCGAAACACAAAAACTAAATAAGACCCCAGGATCAGATTTAATCACAAATGAACTATTAAAAACAACGTTACCTGTGATAGCACCAAGACTTACAGATTTATTCAATGAAATCCTTGAAACAGAAACTATCCCGGAAGATTGGACTAAATCGACAATTACACTGGTACATAAGAAGGGAGACAAAGGCGACATAGGAAACTATAGACCAATTAGTTTAATGTCCAATATTTATAAAGTATTTTCAAAAATCATACTCAACAGAATTACCAACACACTAGATGAAAACCAACCTAAAGAACAAGCTGGTTTCCGAAGCAAATTCTCAACTATAGATCACATACACACTTTAAGACAAGTCCTACAGAAATATAGAGAATACAATAAAACGTATTACATAGGGTTTGTTGACTTTAATAAAGCGTTTGATACATTGGAACACGAGTATATATGGGACGCACTAAAAAGACAAGGGGTGCAAGCAAAATACATACGAATAATTAAAAACGTATACACAGCGAGCAAAGCACAAGTAAAACTGGAATCTACAGGTAATGAATTTCCTATTGAAAGAGGGGTACGCCAAGGAGATCCTATATCACCAAAATTATTCTCAGCAGTGCTAGAGATGATCTTCAGGAATCTACCCTGGAACAAAAATGGCCTTAACATAAATGGCGAAAATCTCAACCATCTACGCTTCGCGGATAGTTTGACTCTGTTCGCAGGACGCAGGAACTCTGGGACTAATGCTGCAGCAACTATCCGATGAAAGTGTTAAAGCCGGCCTGACAATGAACTTAACTAAGACCAAAATTATGACCAACTCCAAACAAACAAAAACCAACAAAATAACAGTAAATAACGAAGAAATAGAATATGTAAATGAATATATATATTTGGGCCAACTTATATCTACAGATGATTGTATGAATAAAGAAATAGATCGAAGAATAACTAATACATGGAAACGGTTTTGGTCTCTTAGAGAAATAATGAAGGATAAAGACATGCCAATGAAAGGAAAAAAGAAAGTATACGAAATATGCATTATGCCATGTTTGTTATACGGGTGCCAGACATGGGCGTTAACAGAACAACAAGAGAGCAAATTAAAAGTCTGCCAAAATGCAATAGAGAGAAGTATTTTAGGTATAAAAAGAAGAGATAGAATGAAAATTCAAGAAATAAAAATGAAAACAAAATTTAAAAATGCACACACAGCCTACAGACAGCTTAAATGGCGTTGGACAGGACACATGCTAAGGGAAAGTAAAGAGAAATGGACAAGGTTAATAACTGAATGGTACCCAAGAGATAGCAAAAGAAGTAGAGGTAGACAAATTAAAAGATGGGAAGACGAGTTTAAGAGAATAGCTGGTCCGCTGTGGAGCCGGTTAGCAAAAGACAGACATTCGTGGAAATCTTTAGAGGAGGCCTTTGTCGACAGACAAGCCATCCACAACCAGTTGCCGAGCACTTAAATTTAGTATTCAAAACTTAGAATTAGAAAATTAATCTAGTTTAGTAAGTAGGCAAACCGTTTACTACTTTATTATTATAAAAAAAAAAAAAAAAACATGAAGGCAATAAAGGCTATTTTATTTTATTTATTTTATTTATTTATTTTATACTTCAATATGGTTCATGATGACATAAATATACACATCGCATTTGTCAATACAAAGTTGGGTTATAAAACAATAGAATATCATCATTGTAAAAAAAACTGTATTTGACAGTTCAAAAACAGGAGTGCTCATCACCAAACTTTACAGGATTACTCGACAGGTCAACCTGAAGATTTCCTGTAAGTTTCATTGAAATCGGTCCAGCCGTTTCGTAGCCTATAGGAAACATACCCACACACTTTCTCTTTTATATTTATAGATTTGAGACACACGAATCACTGTGATAAGTTGACTCCGTATTGCACAGTTACAAAAAATACATATATATATACTATTTTTTTCAAATAATGAAATAAACAAGGATGGAGTATTTGTCGTCTATTCCTCCTTTAGCTTCCCGAAATATTCTGTGAATATAACATAGGCTTATTTGCTTTATATTACGCCAACGCAATTTTGAGAACAATCAAGGCAATCTGCATACGTAGGCGATTATCACCGCCATCGCCCTAATACACCAGAGCCCCATATTTGAATCATCAAGAGTATGTTCCACGCTGCTCTATGAATATAGTACAATAAATAAGCAGACATTCTAAATATATATCCAGTTATGTCCTTTGTACTTTAAATGTGAATACGAGAAATTACAGTTATTATATTATTATTATTTTTTATATACGAACAGTGGCAAACGAGCATACGGCTCACCTGATCTTAAGTGATCACTGTCGCCCATGAACATCCACAGCACCAGAGAAGCTGCAGGTACGTTGCTGGCCTTTGAGATGGGAATAGGCTCGTTTCTTGAAGGTCCCAAAATTCTAAACGTTCGGAATTCCACAGGTTGACAGTGCGTGGAAAAGAAAGTTACGCAAAAACGTACAGTTGTGGAACGCCAACCATCAAGATGATGGGGGTGGAATTTGGAATTCTGCCGAGATGTGCGGAAATCGGTAGCTGGGATGATTCCAAACAATTCCTTACAACACTCCTCATGGTAAATGCAATAGAGAATGCAAAGGGAACCGACATCTCTTCGGTCAAGAGGGTCAAGTCGATCGGAAAGACCCTGAATGACTATTCGAGCAGCTCTCTTTAAATCTCTACTCCTTATTACTATCGTCACTTAAAAAAACCATAGAAATATAGAATAGAAATAAGACATGCTTTAATCATACCGACCTGACATAAGGGATCAGACTGACCTGATCCTGCATTCTGATCAGAGACATTTCTAGTCGATCTACCCAAGCCGCTGAACCATTATAACCAAGATCGACCAAACATATATATGTATTCAAATTGTAATGCAGTACTCGATCGGAGTACCATGGAACGACAAGCGCAGAGTAGGACACCCCGCAAAGTGATCTGACGACCTTATAAAGGCCGCAGGACGCAGCTGGATCCGGGACGCTTACAACCAGTCCTTTTGGAAAACGTTGGGAAAGGCCTATATCCGGCAGTGGATGTTTTACGGCTGAAATGATGTTGATGATGACTTCAGTTACATACTACATTAGAAGATCCACGTTAACATAAAATATAGCATGTGCTCAAATACCGATATCTTCCTGTCACAAATTGTAAATCCAAAATAGGCAAACATAGGTGGTCTAGTCGGGCAAACAATAATAATTTCAAATTAATATTAAGTAAAAAATTAATAAATTGATTAATATTTTTTTCCGTAAAAAAAATACATTGACAAGCTAGTTCATAAATTCAAGAACAAATGGTCATTAAATTGAATAATTATTGGCATTTGGTTTTTGAGGGTCCATAGTGGAACGGATTGAGAACGATCACCGTAAGAACGACAATGATGAGTTTAATAACCATTACGAGTTCCAAAGTGTAACTGCGCGCATCTGTGCCCCGGCTTCCGTATGGATCCCGGGGCTGTTAAGACTTTCCTGCCGATGATATCAAAGCCCACTTTGTAAATATAATAATTTTATATGATGGCATATGAAACAGACAATAATAAAAGTTACTATCAATACACGGACATGTTATTAAGTGCCCCAACTTTTACTATTTCGTATGAATAGATCACGGCTTTTTTCCTTCTTTAGACTGTTCAAAGGGAGAATGTAATGGACGCTGTCCTCATCTTGCCATGATGTAGGTGCGTTGCCAATAATTTTTTAAAGAAATATCTATGAGAGCTCTTTTGTCCACATCACGGGCTACTTCATGGTAGTTCCTTCTTGGAGGGAGAGTAAATCTTTCCTCAAGCACACTGAGAGATGACACTTTAAACTCTATACCGTATCGTTACAAGGGCCTCAGTTGACCAACTAACAACCAAAACTGAATTAATCAGAACCTAACCAAACTTTCATATCAAACTTTGAACTATATCTTCCAATAAAAAATAATTTGTCTGGAATTAATCGAAATCCGTTAGCGTGATATTGTATTATTGGTACATTTATCGCGCACATACTCAATGCATTCATTAAGACACATGCCACAAAAACAAGAATCATCAAAATCAGTTCACCCGGTCGAAAGTTATGAGATAACAAACATAAAAACAAACATATAGACGAATTACAAACCTCCTCCTTTTGTGAAGTCGGTTGAAAATGATAAATTTACTCCGAAAAAATCCAACCCTTATTTTTTTTCCTTGCTTCAAGTGGTTAGATTCGAAACAATTTCTTTGCATCATTTGTAAAATATTTCTCACTTCTAGCGAAAATCTGCCATGTCTGAATATTCTCGCTAGAAAAGTTTCAATATTAAAGTCGAAGCAGCGCTCGTTCAGTAACAAATTCCACTTTCTTTAAAGCACCCTCTTCGGTGCATTTGGTTGTTTCATTCTGTTGTGCCGACCTTTTTAGAAACATACAATTCTGCGAGCACCTCCGCGATCATTACCTACCTCCAAGTAAAGAAAAAGCTTTGTTAGAACCCATTCCGTCACAGCCTCCTTCCTCGTTCCCTCCTGAATTTAAATGGTGAATTATTTTCAAGTATTTTTCTAAAGAGAAGTTTTATTGTATTGTTTGATTGCATGTCAACTCTGATAGATGAAGGCGCGGCTTTCAAATGGTGTCGCCTTTGTAATTCGGAACCTGCACCTAATGTCTTTGAATTTGGATAGATGAATTTATTAAAAAGTTTACCGTCGCAAAATTTCTGAAGTTTAATAGTCGCCTTCAAGCAAGCGGGTGAGTGTTGGAGTGCCAAAAAGTTTAGACAATAGGCTCATATAACATTTCCTTTCGCTTCATTTCACTTCGACGGTTTTAATATTTATTACCCTAAAAGGCTATTTTAATTTACAGTGTTGCAAGTTTACACATTAATAATTTCGATTAAGTCAATTAACAACAATTTATGACATATTTTACTGATTGTTAAAAACAATTTTAACATTTTTAGCCATCGGTATTCAATCGATCTCTTATCTCAATATTTTAGTAGTGGTAACTTTAGTGATAGTGATAATGGTGGTCAGGACAGAATATAGAATTAAGAAAGTAAGACTGAGTATAGAATGTTGGATAGAGTCTGTAAAACTATCAATCCTTCTTCGTATCGTTACACGGGTCATAATCAAGCAGCCGCTGAAATCAGCGCTGTCGCATCCCTGCGACGGCATATGCTGAGACGGTGTCCAGTATTGGCATCATGTCTTGTGTATTTGTCCGTTTTTTTTCTTTCACTGAATTTTTTTTCTGTCTTTTTGATGTGTTTATTTTGTGCCAATAAAGAATATGTCTATGTTTACCTCGAAAAAACGGCTTGAAGTGAGATTAGATACTCAGCACAGCAATTCCTTCAGCAGGTGCTTGTTTGCGGCGGGATCACTTAAGATCATGTAAGACGCATGCCCATTTCTAACATTATTATTAACTTGGGATCTTGGTCAAAGTGCAACCGTACTTCTCTGCGGGACAGATTTTAACACTTTATAAAGCTCAAGTCCGGTCGTGTGTAGAATACTGCTGTCACATATTGGCAGGCGCTGCTAAATGCCATCTCGCAGCTTTGGACTCGGTGGAGAGGCGGGCTAAGAGGCTATTTGGTGACGCAGCTGAAACCAATCTGCTCAGTCTTGAGCACAGACGTAAGGTAGCTAGCCTTTCGGTTTTCTACAGATGGCATTTTGGAGAGTGTGCTCAGAAACTACATGATCTAATTCCCCATCCCCTTTCCACCATCGGACTTCTAGATGCACTGCGGGATTTCATCCTTTGTTGTGAACATCCCTCAAATCCGAACGAAGCGATTTGCTTCATCTTTCATTCTTCGTACAGCAAAGGACTGGAATAGATTGCCCGCGTGTGTTTCCTTCCGATTACAATGTGGGTATTTTTAAGAGTAAAGTGAATAGGCATTTACTAAGCTAGTGCGCCTTGCCATCCAGGACTGCATTTCCACTTAACATCAGGTAGGATCATAGTCAAGCACTTGCTTAGAAAGTATTAAAAAAAACATTATCCCGTAGTAAAAAATTTAAAAAGGCAATATAGTTGTTATGCTAGTATATATTGTACACAAGTACTTAAGGCGTACTAAAAATAAATGCAATTTAAGAAGCGAGTGTTTACAAAGTGTTTTGGGATGTAAGAATCATGATGCTCGTTGCGCGCCGTAGCGAAAGGCACTTAATGTAATAAAACTAAACGGAACATTCGTTTGTTCCTACTCTTACTTTGCCTTTTATTATGTACACGCACTTAAACTGTTGGTAAAGCGAGTGGGTATTTGTAACCATAATACGACTCTCGAGTTCTTAACCCAGTAATTGGGAAAAAAAAACTGTCGTTACTCACGCATGCACGTAACAAGATGCTTCTAGGTGTTATAGATTCAAAACATAGAAATGAAATGTCACACTCTTTTAAATTTAACGGGTAAGATAGAGTTAGCAATCTAAATTATATTACAAAAATGTTTTAAGTGGGTTTTTAATTGTAATAATTAGAAACTCTTTGGTACAAACTGTTTTAAAAAACGAACCCTGAACGTCAACGCGTATCTGGCACTGCAATTAGCAAATTCTTAAAATAACCCTGTGATAAGTCCTTCATCAGTGTATTATCAGGTCAGTGAAAGTGCACCCTAGAAATGCGTATAAACAAAAGATAATAGAATATATAGAATATTTTTTAGAATATGTACCTGGTATTTTGGGATCGGTTAGCTCCTGTCGAGAGAATTGATATTTGATATTTAGCGCATTAATTTGAGAAGCGGTTACCTTTTGTTATCTCTGTTGGTTCAAAATTACGTTATGTACACCGCTTTTATTAAGAACTGACTAAATCAAACACTTTTGTATATCATTAGAGTTTAAACTATCGGGGGCTTTAGATGCAATTTTATAAATTTTTGGATTTGTTAAATTTAGGGTTTTACTCAACTGTTTAGCCTTTACAAATTTAGCGTATTCTCTCTTCGACACTGTGGGTGTTATCAAGAGAAGAGTACAGATAGATAGTCATTTAGCTGGTGCGCCTGCATCCATCCAGGACTGCATTTCCACTTAACATCAGGTTGGATCGTAGACTTGCTTAGAAATTATAAAAAAAAAATAACATTATCCCGTAGTAAAAAATTTAAAAAGGCAATATACTTGTTATGCTAGTACAAGTACTTAAGTCGTACTAAAAATAAATGCAATTTAAGTAGCGAGTGTTTACAAAGTGTTTTGGGATGTAAGAATCATGATGCTCGTTGCGCGCCGTAGCGAAAGGCACTTAATGTAATAAAACTAAACGGAACATTCGTTTGTTCCTTTACTCTTTCTTTGCCTTTTATTATGTACACGCACTTAAGCTGTTGGTAAAGCGAGTGGGTATTTGTAACCATAATACGACTCTCGAGTTCTTAACCCAGTAATTGGAAAAAAAACACTGTCGTTACTCACGCATGCACGTAGCAAGACGCTTCTAGGTGTTATAGATTCAAAACATAGAAATGAAATGTCACACTCTTTTAAATTTAGCGGGTAAGATAGAGTTAGCAATCTAAATTATATTACAAAAATGTTTTAAGTGGGTTTTTAATTGTAATAATTAGAAACTCTTTGGTACAAACTGTTTTAAAAAACGAACCCTGAACGTCAACGCGTATCTGGCACTGCAATTAGCAAATTCTTAAAATAACCCTGTGATAAGTCCTTCATCAGTGTATTATCAGGTCAGTGAAAGTGCACCCTAGAAATGCGTATAAACAAAAGATAATAGAATATATAGAATATTTTTTAGAATATGTACCTGGTATTTTGGGATCGGTTAGCTCCTGTCGAGAGAATTGATATTTGATATTTAGCGCATTAATTTGAGAAGCGGTTACCTTTTGTTATCTCTGTTGGTTCAAAATTACGTTATGTACACCGCTTTTATTAAGAACTGACTAAATCAAACACTTTTGTATATCATTAGAGTTTAAACTATCGGGGGCTTTAGATGCAATTTTATAAATTTTTGGATTGGTTAAATTTAGGATTTTACTCAACTGATTGGCCTTTACAAATTTAGCGTATTTTTGTGAATTCTCTCTTCGACACTGTGGGTGGCCTAGCTTGAATCTGTTAAGCTTACAATGTGTACAAATGTTAAGAAACATCATACATAAGGATGAATCATGTATACCAATTTTATAAAAAATAATACACAATGAAACATTTCATGAAAATTATCCTTAACAAAGTTAAAGTTCTCAACAATAATAACAAAAATTCGTACAACCAAAGGCGGAACTTTTCATTAAAAGACGCAGCGTCATACTGAAATTTTACCTCACCTTCTGGGGCTCGTCGTTTCGACGGCGAAAGTTAAGTGTGGGCTAAAATTGTTACCCTAAATTCATTTATTCCTCCCCGTCCGGGTTACGGTTGGAGCTACAATTGGTCCCGTGACAATCCAAGTTTCAGGTTAACCGGTATGGTTCTAACAACAGATGAAATTGGGCCAACTGTGTTGCATAATAATAACCTGATTTCATTATTGCGTTGTAAAGTTTGTTTGTTGCCAAGTATGCGTTGCTTTATTAGCGAAGTTTTAGTTGAATTGCTTACTTAAGCACCATAATTATTTAATTGTTATATAGCGAAATAATTTTCTTATAAAAAAGATTTTTCAAAAATAAAAATTAAGTAAAAAAAATACATATAAAAACAAAATACTTTGGCATGTTGCCCTTGAAATAAAGCCCATGTTACAGTTTCTCATTTAACTTTGTCCATATGTTGCCAAATTTAAGTGACAACTTGAGCACGTAATTTATGTTAATACCCGAAAAGGTTTCGAATTAAAATTGTTCCTAACTTTGCCACATGTAAAAAATTAAACGATGCCCGAATTCTTATGTCGAGATACACGATTTTATTATAAAATATGTTCTAATATATTTTATTTTATCACCTACGTTCTGAATAATGTGACAGCTTTTTTAAGTTTTTTAGCTTTTACTATTTATATTAAATGTTTGCTTAGAGATTAAAAAAAATTAACCATTATTACCGAGAAAAGAAATACATTGTTCATTCCTAAAAAAATGATTACGTCTTTTGCAGGCAAAGGAGACCCAACTCCACCAAATTCCAGGGAATACAGTAATCAGCATTATTTTTATAACGCGTTTTTTGAATAAAGAAATCTCTTTATGACTTCTCAGTTTCTAATAGGCTCACTTTTTGTTTCATGTGAGACCTAATAAGCACAGAGAAAGGCAAAGAGTAGCCAGAGAAAAACTCGAATCTTTGTCCATATTCCTCTAAATTTATAAGACTAAGATAAAACATTTCTAACTTTGCTTTACATGAACAAACATATGCATATGCGATATGCATTGAACAAACATTGTAAATATAGCCTACATATAAAGTTCTCTGGGCTTCCTTAAACTATTTATTCGGGGCGGATTTTCCCGACCCGAATAACTAAACACTGGAATAAGTTTGAAGAGACCTTTACAATATTTACCGTACGAGTTTTGTTCAATTGTGAATAACAATCGTCTTTTTTTTAATATATATGATGTTAAATGTCCCTCCTATCGTAATGACATAAGAGTGGAATGAATTTCCTTAACACAGCTTGCGGTAGAAAATGCGACTGTTCAGCACTGTCATCCAGGGCTTACATAATTAGGCTAGGGTATCTCCTGCCCGTAGTAAAAGGCGACAAGGCTGGGCAGCTCTTGTCGCAATAGAAGTAGACCAGGGAACAACATTTTTATTATATTTTTAACGTGGGAGGAAATTCGTAAACTTATACGCAGGCGCCAGGGGTAGCGGGTGCGTTATGCCGGGCTTGGCCTACAAGAGGTCCCTTCCGACTAAACGACAGGGCGAGATATGGTCGCGTTAGCATTTCACCATCTCGCCCCGGCAATAGGCCCAGTTAGGAAAACCGGAGCTCCAGCACTTGTGGACGGGTAGCCAAACTCACAAAGCTATCAAACAGGTGCGGCCGTTGCAAACTGGCGGAGAGTTTCCCAATTCCCCGCTAGTGGTCCCACTAAGGAGGTTGAGGAAGGCAACAAAGAGTAATATGCAGTATTGCCTTAGCAACAAGGTGCTATGCTAGGGGAGGAACTCCTCACTTGGGACGTTCTTAGATTTAGTGCAAGGGGGCACCGGTGCGTTCCGCATGAGATCGTAGAACTTCTCATAATGCATCAAGGAGTCCACTGGGGGGATTTTAGTGTTAAAAAATATAACAAAACCACTGCAAAAGACTGGTAGAATACGTGTCGCAAGGAAGGCTCCTCCATGCAACTTTGATTAACTTAATATGTGATTAATTATAATTTTAGTCTATCAAAATATTCCTTTGTAGGCCAGTTAATGTGGTGAACTTAATTATAATATTTTATCAAGATTGAATTATAAACCATATTGGCAGTGGTTAAACTCATAACTTTGAATATAACACTGAAATACGTGATACCAAATATAAGTATTATTTGCCGTTCATATTTAAATGAATATGTTTACTCTCGTGGTAATAATTTATTGCTATAATTGCCTTCCAATAAGTTATTAGCCATTAAATTTTACCCTGAAATAAATAATTATAAAACCCAAGTTTCAATTTTAATATTTTTATTTATAAATAATAGTTTTTATATATCTATCACTTATATAACATATTTCGATGAAGCTACTGGCCAAATCGTGATTTGGTCGTCTCGGGCGCCCTTACAATGTTAAGTTAAAGTAACTTCCCAAGCCAAGGTCCTTTCTTGGGGACCCTTGCACCGTGTTGCTCCTAATAGAAGTCGAGGCTAAGCGGCCTAAAAGCTCAGCCACTTCTCAAATCCAGTGAAACTGTTGCGAACAGCTTCTAAAGCCACATAGCGTAAGTTCGTTACAGATAAACATCTATAATTTTAAATGTGAAAAACTATTTCTATCTCTGTCCACCTCCTCCCACCATCCCCAAGTGTCAAATGTATTTCTATGGCAATTCATTTAATTGCACAGCCATTAAACTCTGAAATAGTTGGCCAATTGAGATTTTTGTACTTAAACAGTGAAAATGATAATTATATAATATTCCATGGTTATGTATATTTTATGACATATTAAGACATTTTTATATTACTAAAATTATTGTTAACCATTCCAACTAAGCTTACGCTTGGTAGGAGATGGTTCACGTCAATAGTCGAATGGTGGATTCAAACCCACGTCCTTACGATTTGCAGACCGTACCCTAAACCATTAATAGCTATTAACGCTTTAAATTGACATCATCTGTGTACGTAAATGTAAATATATTTTTATCTAAATAATATTTTAAAACGCTATTTTAGCGGCTCTATCTACAGTCAGCGCGCGAGTTGAATTCAGTCGGGCGTGAGGTACAGAGAGAGACATCTTCCCCGCTGTCCGCACGCCACCCCTTTTGCGCCTACAGTGTAGTGCCGTGACAGTTAGTGCACGCTTCTCGTATTATCGAGTTAATAACGAAGTTGAGATTCCGTGGTATTATGATCTTATTAATGTCTGATCCAAGTCCACCAAGTTATGTTATAAAAAAGTTTTAATTCATCGCCAAACACAAGAAATGTGCGCCATTATTATATATTTATTTTTTAATTTATTTTGTTTTCTGAAATAATTATTAAAAATGTGTAATATTTTTTTTCATCATGGCATCCTAATGTAAAACGGGAAACTGAAAGAATTGTTTTAATCTATCCCCAGTGTGTCGATATGGTCACCAATATAGTTGACATCACTATCGCATACCTGAGCTCTGCATTCAACTTGCGTGCTGATTACATTTAGTTTCTAATACACGGAAGAATTTATTTCTTCCCCGAAGACACTGCAAATGATTATTCCTTTTAACGGTATATTTTAATCAGCGGAAAGATGTGAAAAGGTAAACGTGCCTACATTTCAACGTTACAATGTTGTCGTGGAAGATGTTTCATTTACGTCCTGTAAATGAAACACCTTCCAGCGTTAACTGGATAGATAGGAGTCTGTACGTCTGCGCGGGTCTCAGGTGTGTGGAGGGAAGTTTTCAATCAAATCAGCAAAGTAAGGAGAGAAGCGGAAAAGGAAACGGGCGCACTGGCGGTGACTGATTGACAACATTGTAACGTTGAAATGTAGGCACGTTTACCTTTCAATACGAAAACTTTCCAATTTCTTTCGTTTATCATTATTATTTTTTGTGAGTCGTCGTTTTTCCAACGCTGTTATAAATTTAAATGTGTTACGATTACGAATCGTCCTGGATTATTATTCGTTAACGTCTGCCAAAGGGCATGTTTAACCATTTTTTGCTACCTACAATGCAAACGAAAAGATTACTAAATAAATGCTTTTTAATTCTTATTGTCCCCACTGAAAAGAATTGAAAGAATGAGACAAATGGTAGATTTGCTCCCATATCATACAATTATGACCAACGCCCGTTACCTGGAGGGGTAAGCAGAGATCACGGGCTACCACAATTTTATAACTATTAATACTACAATTTACACAATTTTATACAGATTTGTCTAATCTGTTTAAAATTTACTAGCATTCTTGTTAACTTTTCCAACTAAGCTTAAGCTTGTACTAGGAGATGGTTCATGTCAATAGACGAATGGTGGATTCGAACCTACGACATTACGATTCGAAGACCGTATCCTAGGCCATTAGGCTATTAACAATTAATTATGTATAAAACTTACAAGAAAAAAATCATATTTATAAAATGTTGTTAAATAGATAGATCTCATAAAAACATACTAAAAATAACATATACAACATCAAGTGTGTTTCATGCTCGTGAGTTCCTTTTAAAATATTAAAAACGTTATAAATTTCTGCGGCATAAATGTTAGAGTTGAATTTCGTTATAAGAAAGCGTCCCACCGGACGGCGTTAGTTGGAAACTTGTGAAGTTTCGACGTGACCACCACCAGACACCACCAGTTACTGTCCAACTAACTTGCTCCGGAGTAGCGTTTTTCGTTTCAACTTGCCGGGCGCTCTGGTTATTAGAAAAACTTTGAATTTATCGATCGGAAACGCCCGGTCAACTCAATAAGTTTTAAAAAGCCCACACTATTTTAATACTACTATATTTTATAGTTATATATGTTGTATATAGTTCTATACACCTATATGTACGAGCATAAACAAAAACCGACTTCAAATCGAATCAAACGTTACGAATTAACGCTATTACGCGTAGAATCCTTTTTGTAATTACGAATTATCGTAGAAATATTACGTAATAGAATTAATCAGAACCTAACCAAATTCTTATCAACCCTTGAAGTACATCCTTTTCGATTAAAAATGAATCATCGTAATCGATTAACGTGATTTTGAATAATTCGTCCAATAAATACTTAATCCCGAAAATACTTAATGCAAATCTAACACTGAAATGGTTTTCTCATGGAAAATCTTCAAATATAATATGAATAAAACTGAATATTATTTATTTAATAAGAGTTATATTTCATTTTGCTAATATTATAAGGACAGATAAGGTATTTCTATTTGTATTATGAATATGCAACGCTCAATTTTATTTTCGGTAATAATGCCTATAAAAATCTTACTTATATTTAGTACTTTATATCTAAAAGACCAGACCTTAGCACATATATTAGATACTTAATTTTTAATTATGAAAAAAAAAGTATAAATCTTACATACATTTTATAAGCATGCAGCATTTTATTACACCTTCATACATCGTAATAGACTACGTATCACATCATAAATACATATTCCACCCTAAACGTACCGAGTTCCGATGCGACGTCTGATTAAAATTTCAGAAACAAAGCAGGCAACCTTACACAATGTACGTGACTGGGAATAATTTAGAAACGGGGAGTCCCCCGCCTATAATGCGCTTTGACTCAATGATTACGGACCGGACTTAAGGACTTCGCGGAGCGTTATCGTTATAACAACAAACGAAATGCAAATCGCAACATTTACATAGAATAGTTGCACTAGACATGATTGAAAATGTTTTAATTGTATAACAATTACCGTAAACCATTTCGCTCCCCTCTATCGTGTGTATATGGTGCATACGTCTGTGGTTTAAGAAATGCCGTAACAATTACATGGTACACAAAGTCAACGGAAGCAACTACGCTGATTAACCAGGAGGCTTGTATGGTTTCTATGCGCTTATCGATGGGTAGCCGAGCTCTCAAGACTACCCTCAGATGGGTGGGACCAGTACAATATATATGTACATCCTGTTTATTTTTATTGACTGGGGAAAATCTTCAATAAGATTCCCCGTCTTCTAGGACAAGGCACTAAAACCCCCTGGTGGCCCTCTTCGGTGCATGGCGAGCGGCTCCGGGAATGCTCCACCATGACCACCTTCTTCCCGGGCCTACTGTAGCAAACGACGCAGGCCGTGGGGGCTTTGTCGCCCGTGAACCCTAGGCCTAATCGCCTTTTACTACAGGCAGGGGATACCAAACCCTTATTCTATATACTCGAGACTACAGGGAAAGATATGTACATGTTGGTACAACCTGGTTAACGCATATCCGGGGGCAGGTATCGCTTTAAACTTGAGACCTTAATTAGTCTAGATCGAACCCTACGCATTAATGCTTTTGGTATATTATTTCTCATTTATTATTTAGAACTAATATTCGTAACTGAATTTTATCTCACGGAAATATTTCCTGAATCGTCATTTATTCATTGATGATACCTTTACCATAAATAGATAAAATGAACAATGGTTTTTAACATTACTAATGACCGTGTATTTATGAAATAAATTGCCTCGGCAAATAGAAAGACGCGACCCATCAGAGGTCATTGTACTCAAATATAATAGACACTTTTCGAGATTGAAAGCTTTCACGGTGGTTGTAAATAAATCTAAACGACAACAAAGCGGTTTGTGTGAATTATTGTGTAATTACATTAAATTACTCTTGGGTTACTAGGTTTTTAGATTTTACGAAGTAAGATTTATTTTATTAAAATTGTTAATTTACAATTTCTTAACGGACGAATTTAGAACTCTTTTTTTTAAGTAGGTTGAAAAACAATTCAATTGATTGTATAGCTTATTAGTTTGCAGTTTGAAGGATTGTGAAATTGTACGTCAGTTAGGTCATTGAGAATACACAGCAAGTGATAAACACGAATAAGCTCTCAGCCGGCGCGTGCAACAATGGATGTGACACTCGGTGACGACTCACTCGAACGTATTTTAACACGTTTCTGCTGGCGAGATGAATAAAAACCACGCTACGTTACAATTCGTTACGTTTTCCAGTATTTTTGAGCTTCTATAAAAAGAGCATGAAGTGTTTTTCGTTTTTGTACAGGAACGAAAATGCTTTGCAATGTATATTTATGGAAGAAAAATAAGCTTTCACGTTCTTTTTCTCCAGCGGGGTGAACAGCGACATCACTTGCAGCCTGCTTTTAACTGACTTAAGGAGGAGGTTCTCAATTCATCTGTGTTTTTTTCTTTGTTACCTCATAACTTTCGACTGGGTGAAACGATTCTTTTTATTTGAAAGCTGGTGCTCCCCGTGTAGTCCTAGTCAAATTCGGTCAAATTCTGGCAATGGCATCCATGAGAAGACCATACAAGTCCCTAATCTGCATTAAATATGTGCGCGACTATTAGACGAATAACTCAATACTACGCCAAAAAATTTCAATGATGAATTATTTAGTGTTACTTCAAGGGTAGTTTGATGAGAGTTTGGTAAGGGTTTTTTTAATTCTATGTCGTAATATTCCTACGACAATTCGGAAACACAAAGAGGGCGTCCGCGCGTAATCATCATCATCATCATCATTTCAGCCGTAAAACATCCACTGCTGGACATAGGCCTCCCCCAACGATTTCCAAAGGGACCGGTTGTAAGCGGCCCGCATCCAGCTGCGTCCTGCGACCTGTATGAGGTCGTCAGACCACCTTGCGTCCCACACTGCGCTTGCTGGTCCGTGGTCTCCAATAGAGAACTTTTCGGCCCCATCGGCCATCTGTTCTACGCGCTATGTGCCCCGCCCATTGCCACTTCAACTTGCTTATCCGGCGAGCTATGTAATAGCGTTTAACATTTGATTTGAATTGATGACGGTTTTTGTTTTCACTCGTAATCCAAATATACCAGAAATTCTGTCTCATCCTTCCCAGTCTGACCCACCCACCCGCGTTCAACTGTGGTAGACATACTGAAAAATTGGCTGGTATGGATTACATATTTGTCACGATCGTAGTAAGTGGATGTTTTGTCGTTTTCTATTTGTCGATTTGTATCGAAGGGAAATTTTGATTGATTAGGAAAATAACGCGAGTCAATTATAAATGTGGACTACAAAGTTGAAATGCTTTGTAATTTATTACAATGTTAAATAATACAATTTAACATTGTAATAAATTTAGACGGCTTACTTTATAGACATATCAAATTACGAAGAGCGCTGTACGTATACCCTCATAAACGTCAGAACTGGGCCGGACAGGGGTCCGCGTCGGGTTTCGCACTACCGTCATACCGTATTAGGAGGTAAACAGGTAATGCTCCTTTCCACTAAAACATTTACACGGAGTTAAGGGATTTTTATTGGTAGCTCAGCTGTTGTTTATTCCTGGACGTGTTTTCGAGATTTCATTTCTGAAAGATTAGTTTGAAACCGAATCTATCTTCATTAACTTATATCTACGTTTCAACTTCCGTTCACCTTCCCCGATCACTTTTCGTAATGCATTCATCAGCTTACTCCTAAAGTCAAGCGTGCTTAAGAAAGTTTTACTACAAAAAACAATTGATATGATCTATCTGTTATTTTATGTACGTATTATTTTATTAAGAAACGTTTTACGATTCCTTCTGCGATTTTTTCCCCGCAAAGATCTGTACAAAAAGGTAATTGCCTGTCCTATACGCTCGCAGAATGCAAAAACTTTGATAGTTTCTTGCCACAGATGTTTATGTAAAGTGCGCATATAAAATTCCTAAATACAAAAAGTAGTATCGGCTGCTGATGTTCAGTATCCAGACTGCCGCCTTGTCTTTTGATTTCCCGCTGATGTCGCAATCGCTGCACGTACGGACGGAAGATGTGACGCTGAATATTTATTGCGAATACGGTGTTGGGTTATGTGTTTAAGCTTCGATAACATCGGAGGTGCATTTAAAAGAATGTATTTTCTTAGGCCCAATACCAATACAATTATCATGAAAGATGATTTAAATTTTTAGGCATCTATAGCCTGATGGTTTAGGGTACGATCTGCCAAACGTTAGGCCGTAGATTTAAACCCACCCTTCAACTAGTGATGTGACCATCTCCTAGTACAATCTTAAGGCTAAGTGGAATGGTAAACAAATGGTAAAGGATGTAAGTAATATTTGTGAAAAAATATTTTTTTTAACGAAGCCGCGACTGCTTCACCGGATTGAGAGGTGGCTAAAGCTCTAAGATCACTTAGCCTGAACTCGACAAAAGGGTCACCCTAGTGAGGGGTAACCTCGGTTGCTAGCTGGGGACATCGAAAGCTAAACTTTAAATGCCACTGCGGGCAGCGTTGGCACTGAGAGAAGAAGTGGCCGAAGAAAGCAGTGCTCCTATTTTGTAATGGGTAAAATTTAATGGCATTTTTTTTTATAACTAGTCTATTGTATGATAGAATTACCCAATAAAATTTGATTATGTATTTCCCATTGGTCTACATATCACGAAAATATTGATATTGCTTCCACTGTATCTCTAGTACTGGTGCTTTTTCTTTTATCTCAGTCTAAACAATTTCCACGGCAATATTTCAAAGCTCCTCCCGCAAAGAAATTTAGTTGCATCTAGATACCGTGTTTCGCTTAAGTGGACGTACTGGACGTTACCAAGATAACAAACGCAATTCACATGCTCGTATTTGAAAGGAATTGTTTTTCGCAAGATCTTTGTTCCCCGTTACATTTATGAGGAAGCTGCGATCAGAGGCTTCAAATGTATTTTTCTCATTTTCAACCGACTTCAAGAAGAAGGAGGTGAGAACCTCAATTTGTCTGTCTTTTTTATTTGTTACCTCATAACTTTCGATTTGGTTAACTGATTTTGATGATTTTGACGACTTTTTTATATGAAAGGTAGTGCTTCCCGAGTGGTTCGTTCTAATTCTTACAATGGCGTTCATGAGAAAACCACATGTCTTATCAAAAATCTTATCAAATCAAGTATGTGCGCCACAAATGTACGATTAACTCAATATCACGCCAACCGATTTCAATGACTCATTTTTTATTGGAAAGGATGTACTTTATTGTATTTCGTAATATTCTTACGATAATTCGTAAATACAAAGATGTCGTCGCGTTTGACATTTAATTTGATTTGAAATCAGTTTTTGTTATTCTCGTAAATGTGCTTGTCAAATGATAGTATCAATTTACTATAATATTTTTCCTATAAGGTCCTTTCTAAAACTAATACAATAAAGTGATTATTTTTGAAATATCTTTTTGAAAATTGTTTACTGATTTCTAAAATGAGTAATATTTTGAACGGCTTTTATTATATATCAATTTGCATGTATGGTCATGAAAACTTTTTATCACAAACCATTACATTTTAAACGGCAATCCTATCCATACCCTAATCAAATTCCAGAGCGCAGAAGGCATAATTATATGAAATTAAAACTTCTGGTAATTAAACAGTCCCGCAGGCGCACCGAGGCAATACAAATATCTCGGAGATGTCTCTCGTAGCCATTTCGTCGGCAAATGCCTGTCTCCTACACACTTATTTACATTTAATTTCAGTAAATGTAGATGAGAATATGCTCCGTGTTCTATCGTGTTATTGCATCTAATAGCATGTTTAAACTTACTAAGTACTTACTGAGCTTTTAAAATACGTACTTAAGTACGCTTTAAGACGTTCAGAAACAATTAAGAAATTTTCATTAATATTGTCACTTGGTTCTTTGACTCGACACAAAGGACCCCCGGTGATGGGTAATCTCGGCTTGGGCAGGTTCTTACCGATCCGAGGGCGCCCGAGAAGGAGGAACCACGGCTCGGTCGGCTTCTCTTCCACGAATTAGTGTTCACGACTGAAAAGAGTAGAAGTAAATCTGGAAGAAGAAATAGAACATAGAAGGCAGGTCTAAACAGAGCAAAGGCAAAGGGACAGAAACGCAGAACGTTCTGCTGAAAAAAAAGGTTGACATTTTTGCCAAATGGTTTAAGTTGCGGTTTGCGAATCGTAAGGTCGTAAGTTCGAATTCACATTCGACTATAGACGTGAACCATCTTCTAGCACAAGCTTGAGCTTAGTTAGAATGGTTAACAAGAATGTTAGTAATTATTCTGAAAAAAAAAAGAAATATTGTTAGCTTTCTTAAAAAAAAAACAATGACTTTCTAAACTAGCCCACCTTATTTGAAACATTATGACTTCTTAAAGGCGAGGTAGGTAGGACTCACACATTCTTTGCTTCAATTTCTGCGTTTCTATCATGTCTTACTTCCCTGACAGACCTTTAAATTATTTCATATATTTATCTTTATTGTATCCTTTAATTTTAGTTAGTTGTAGTTAAATTATTGTATGGCGGCGTATTATTTTTTCATTATGCATACTCGTACTCTATTCGCAGAATGTAAGTGGAACATTCCGAGTGGGCGCCGGTGTGCCGTGGACCACCTGTGCGGCAAACGTTATTATCTCGTTAGGAGGGCCCTTTTTCGTTTCGCAATTTGTTGTGAACAAACGGAATTTTAATATGCAAATAAACATTAAGAAAAACTAAGCTCGCATTTAAACCAAGGAAGATATCTATACAAATAAATAGTGTCTGTTTGTTACATTAAAATAATCGCTTCTTTCTACATATGAATGTATGTACAGTACAAGCGTCAATAGCTCGATGTTTAAAGGTACGGTCTGTGCAACGTAAGGCCGTAGGTTCGAATCAACCAGTCGACTATTGACGTGAACCATCTTCTAGCACAAGCTTGAGCTTAGTTAGAATGGTTAACAAGAATGTTAGTAATTTTTCTGAAAAAAAAATGAAATATTGTTAGCTTTCTTAAAAAAAAAACAATGACTTTCTAAACTAGCCCACCTTATTTGAAACATTATGACTTCTTAATGGCGAGGTAGGTAGGACTCACACATTCTTTGCTTCAATTTCAGCGTTTCTTTCATATCTTATTTCCCTGCTAACCGGACCTTTAAATTATTTTATATATTTATCTTTATTGTATCCTTTAATTTTAGTTAGTTGTAGTTAAATTATTGTATGGCGGCGTATTATTTTTTCATTATGCATACTCGTACTCTATTCGCAGAATGTAAGTGGAACATTCCGAGTGGGCGCCGGTGTGCCGTGGACCACCTGTGCGGCAAACGTTATTATCTCGTTAGGAGGGCCCTTTTTCGTTTCGCAATTTGTTGTGAACAAACGGAATTTTAATATGCAAATAAACATTAAGAAAAACTAAGCTCGCATTTAAACCAAGGAAGATATCTATACAAATAAATAGTGTCTGTTTGTTACATTAAAATAATCGCTTCTTTCTACATATGAATGTACGTACAGTACAAGCGTCAATAGCTCGATGCTTAAAGGTACGGTCTGTGCAACGTAAGGCCGTAGGTTCGAATCAACCATTCGACTATTGACGTAAACCATCTCCTAGCAGCAGCTTAAGCTTAGTTGGAGTGGCTAACAAGAATGTTAGTAATATTTATGAAAAAAATACACAATATATATTTGTTATTTCAATTTTTTTTTAATCACAATATAAGATTTTTGTGTCCCTCTGTTTGTTTGGCTAATGTCTAGAACGACTGTACCAATATTGTCGGACCTTTCACTGGCATATAGCTGATGCAATGAGTACTAAGTCTTATTTTAGAAAAGTTTTCTAACGGCGGATAACACCGCGGGCCACAGCTAGTAACTTATAAAACTATTTATAATAATTTAATACTAAAACAATACACGAAGGCTTAAATTTAACTGCATAATTACTAACAGGTAATCACAACATTTAACACAAAAGTAACTATCTTAATTTAAATACAAAATTAAAAGATATATTTAAAATAAAAATCAATTCACTTACAACTTACAACAACAATTAAAAATCAATTAACATTGGTTCATAGTGTATATCTGTCACGTTTCCATGTTATTTATTAAATAGCTTGCACAACCTAGGCGAGTGGAAAATCTCCTTTTATGAAGTTGGTTAAAAATAAAATAAATGCCTTTCTTTACATTCGCATTTCATTTCTCCGCACGCTATTTCGACACAAATAATGTTGTGTAGAAGATTTAACGGCGACAGTAAGTGTCGGGCACGTACAACGTAATCCTGTCAGCAGGTGCCCGACAAGCCGAACTGTATATACATTGAAATTTAATAAAACTTCCCCGAGACCTCTTCTCGGCCCGCCCCACGCAATTTGAGATTAGTCGAACAAAATCAACTGAAGTACGAAAGTCACGTTGATGCCAAATTTTTATTTCAATGTCTTACATTCACATAAATACACTCAAAAATATAGGGTTAGAATAAAGGGTAGGCTAAGAAAGTTTGAATATCTAGGAAGATAAAGACGCTAGCTAACTGAAATAAATTGTAAAAGTATTTTTTTTAATTTTTTTATTTCAATTTCCAAAAAGCTCTCCAAAAAAAAAAAAAAATACTGTATTATCCAAGTTTACGCAAGATGTCCTTTTTCGTTTATGTTTTTTAATGAAATATAAATAAATTATTAAAAATATTTTATTTTATTTTAAGGATACTCGTATTTAATTGTCTATCATGCATTGTGCATTATAGACAATTATTTCAGTTAGCTAGAGTCTTAATCTTCCGAGATATTCAAACTTTCTTAACCGACCCTTTATTTTTTCTCATGCCTATATTTATTTATTTATACTTATTGTAACACCTTAAGCTAAGATTCACAAAGGCTTGGTAGTCCTCGTAGAGTAAGCTGTGGTATCCTCTACCTATCGTAAAAGGCGACTAAAAGGAGCCTTGGGTTTACGGGCGACGAGTGGACCCCGACACTGGTGATCACGTGTCACTCTGCACCGATGCTGATGCGGATGTTGTTCAGGGTACAGTGTAGTGGAGCTCCGGTGCGTTCCACTGGAGATCTCTCCCCTCACCATGCACCGAATGTACCTGAGGGGTTTTAGTGAGTCAAATCTCACATAACGACCGTCTTTCCCCTAGAAGACGGGTTGTCTTGTTGAAGATTTTCCCTCGTCAAAAAATAAGAAACACAAAGGTGGTATTCTTTAACCAAAACCATATTGGCAGGAGTAGTCATCGATGAAAAGATATATAACGAAATATTTAAATAATATAAATATATATGAATATACACCTACGGTATTGTAAAAATCTTTGTCTTTGTATTCTGGTAATTGAGATAAATTCACGAGATAACCATCCAAATATCCTCGATTATCCTTATACTGATTACAATCAGACATGTATCGCATTGGAGGGTCTCGTGAAAAAAGCTTCGATGGATATCATTAAATAAATATTACTTATTCCATTCAATACCGAACTGAGGCGAAATCTAAATCGAAACCGGAATCCATTACGCACTACACGGCAACGCGTACAATTTCTTTTCTCGGTATGAAAGCCTTCCCAAGGGCCGGTAATAGAGAAAGTTTTTCCTCCTCCGGTAATTGTTAGGGCCGATGTGAGGTAATAAATAACCACAGGCGGTGGCCCTCTGATTGAACTTGCTAATGAATGAAGGATAAGGAATTCGGAAATCGAAACGTTCGAAGGTACACACAGGGAAGGGAGCTTTCCGTTAGCCAATTTGAAAAATGACTCAACTTTTTTACGTGGCTTCAACTTATGCCGGAACATAAACCAGAAAGTGCGTTATTTGAATTGTAAATTTGTAACTTTGCCCGTTAGAAGTCATTTGTGCGGTTTTTTGTTGTGTTAAGTTTACTTGGCTGTACCATTTAAAACAAGCCATGTTGATTAACTCGGAACTCCTTTTCTTACTACCTTATTGCCTACATAGAAAACGTTAGTAATAGGGAAAATAAAGCCGGAAATAACAAGCATAATTACAAGTCAAAACAAAAACCAATTTTTCAACCCACTTCAAAAAAAGAGTTTCAAATTTGTCTGTATGACTTTACGTTTATTACCTCATGGCTTACGATTGGGTGAACTGATTTTGATGGTTTCTTTTATTTGAAAGCCGAGGCATTAGCTTGATGCCACGTGGTTCCATTAAAAATTGGTTAAAGTTCTGGTTAAGGTTTAGACAATGGCATTTATGAGAAAACCATATAAGACTTAAATTTGTATTGAATATGTGCGCGACAAATAGACGAATAACTCAATAACACACCAATCGATTTCTATGAATCATTTTTTATTCAAAGGTAATTTGATGAGAGTTTTGTTCGGTTCGATGATTTATTTTATTACGTAATATACGTATTCGATTTAAAGTCGGCTTTTGATTTTACTCGTAAAAAAAGTGATCAAACAATAAACGACTACACGGGAACACTATTGTTTTTCGACTTATTATAGCTATGTTACGAAGTTCTTTTCATGTACTCGTTTTCAAAAAGTACTTACCTAATCTTGGATTGTCATAAAACTACCATTTTTCTTCTAGAATTTCTGTAATACTAATATTCTTTTAATTCCATTCCCTATAGATTCTGCTTCTGGAAATAAACATCAAATGTATAAAAAAAATTTCAAACGTTCAACAGCAATGCCACAAAGTGAAACACAAGAAACAGCCGAAAGTCAAAAAGATAAATCTATTACAGGGATTCGACGTGCCCATCAATAATTCCGATCAAAATATGCATTAAAAAATCGTTCTTCCGTATATCAAAGGCCGCGCGGTGTTTTCTTAACAAAGTGAATGCGTGATCGGGGCTCCAATGAGACGATCCAACCCTTGTTTTTCTTTACAACAACTCACTTTCAATACCCTGACCAGGCCGGCACACCCGGGAATCTCGGCCTTTCTCCTTTCCCGATGATAAAAACATGCAATTTGTCTTTGCAGAAACTTTCTTTGTAAAAATGGCTTTGCAACTTTTTACATTTTTACCGTCTCTTTTGTTTTAAAGCTTTATCTTTGTCGTATACAGTTCTTTTGTTTATGTTCATTTTTCATTAAGACATCTTTCCCCAGCTAATCTTATCTATATCAGCGGTTCAATCTGTAAACGCATTTTAAAAATAAATTAAAAAACCTGATGTTAAAGATACAAAAAGATAATATCCCCTTGATATCGGTAGCTTGTTGTTTCCAATATTTTCAATATTTTACTATATAATTTAAAGTTTATACGTTTAATTATCATATTATTTATTTTATTTTATTTTTTGACTTAATAATATATTAATTTATGATTTTTTTTCATCTATTATTTTATTGTATAAAATATATTTTAATCTCATAACTGTTTTATTCATGTATCATATTTATTATAGTCTTATTGTAGATATAAATTCCATATAAAAGTAGTATTGCGCGCGCACGTCTTTAGGTAGCCCCGGGTACCGCTGAAAATCAGCGCTGTCGGATCCTTGAGACATCATATGCTGAGACGGTGTCCGATATTGCCATCATATGTTTTGTATTATTTGTCCGTGTAACTTTAACTGTGTTTTGTCTATTTTTCATTCTTTTTTAATGTGTGTTATATTCTGTCCGTGATGTGTTTTTGTATTGTGATACCAATTAATAAATGTCTATGTCTCACGAAGCTTTTGTGAGTTTTCAACATTTATATAATTCAATATAACCCAACTAGTCTTAGGGCGTCCTATTCCGCGTATGCCTTTCAGTGATTTCAACTTAACTCGTTTCACCCATAAGGTATCTGTTCTACGGCTTGTATGGCTATAAGATATTGTCCTAAGATAAGGTGGAGCGACTATTTCGCTCTCGGGACCCGGGTGCTAAGTTTCAGACAATAGCGCCGCTGTGGGCTTGGTTAGGTGAGGTGGGAGTTCGTATTCACGGCCCCCAAGTCCTCCAGATGATGGACTACATCTCCTGCTTACGGAGGTCGTGAAGGAAGGAGCTCAAATGTTACGGCGCGCCTTGCTTGAAGGGTGGTGAGGGGAGTCTGGTCCTCCACCGGGACGAGGATGCTGTAAGGGGCGGCGGTTGTGTGTGCAAGAGACAGCCCAGCCATATGCGACGATAGTGGAGCATCTTGTGGGGTTTGGCCGATGAGGGCCAGACAAAACACGTTCTTCCCATAAGTAAAACAAAGAAAAGTTGCATACAATAGAGGATAGGAGTTTTAAGAGCTCAGCTATCTGTCAACACAATAAAGTTCTAAACCATTCGGACTAACAACTGCAATTAGCTTTAAACATATCGTCTGGTTATAGATTTGCTACCAATAAAAGTTCAGGCTGAGCGGCCTTAGACCTAAGATTCAATCCGCCTACACACGTGAAAATAAAATAGTTATTAATGTTCTTGAGATTACTACTGCCATTACTTAAAAGCAAAATAAATGTAATTTTAACGGACTATATGTAAATACAATATAAATAAAGAAGAAGGATATTTTAGAGAATCGTTAAAATGTACGCAAACGAAAATACGTTCACATAAAATTTTAACGAAAAAGTACTGATAATTCAAAAATAAATTGCTCCCATATTGCGTTTGTTGGCAATTTCATCGGAGGAAATGGAGCAATAAATATTTTGAGTTTCAATTAGCATGCAAGCGAACCCTTCAGGGGTCACATCAAATTACAAAAAGACAGCAGCGATGCCGTTATATCGAACCCCGCCATCGAATTCTCGTACCTACATAATTGTGAAACACCTACAATCCATTTTCATTATATTTCTTCGTAAAATCCTAATGATTTTTTAAATAATAAGTAAAACGAACATTATTGTATGCCAAAATAAACTTCACAAATTTTATTTTTTTAAAATATCTATTACCCGAAAAAATATTATTGTGCCCGGTGTCATAAATTTTTTAGCTAGTTATTTTCTGTTCTAAAAAAACGTAAGTCGAACTGCTTAGCCTTTAGATTATCTACGCTATTTAGTTAATCTTATAAAATATGATTACGTTTTAATCAGTTCATAGTGAAACGGAAAATTGGGTTTATTTATGTTTCATAGACTCGGTAAGGATCGAATTAATTCACCTATGCCAGCGGCTCGGGACTGTTGGTGACAGGCTTTGTGAACTTTTACATGCGGAGTTCATTTACGTATTTCTAATCTAGGATCTAATATACTCTGACCAGCATGACTTCAATTATAGCTTTATTGTTAATTAAATAGGGATATAAAATTATTTTCAGACAGTTTATGTATTCAATTTATTACTAAGCACGTACAACCTTGAATCAGAGGGGTAGACAGAGATTACAGGTTTTCCATTCTACTTAGTTGTTTTCATTCACTTCTATATACATATGGAAAATGTTTATCCGTTTCTAGAACTTTCAACGCCCTTTACTATGTCATGAACAAAATTGACATACATTTATAGGTTCACGTAGGGCGTGCTCTGCAAGCATTGTCATTTATTTTCCCTTATTACAGCTTATAATCCGTCTACACAATGTCATACACAACACAATGTCAACCTATCAAACTTCATAATGACGCCATCTCTGCATACCATTTCCATTTTCATTGAATCAGGCAACAATACAGAATTTTGTGTTGGTAGGCGTCGGTTCAATCATCATTATACTAATAGTGTTTTTTGTTTTTCAACCGACTTCAAAAAAGGATGAGGTTCTGTATTCGTCTGTATGTTTTTTTATGTATGTTACCCCATAACTTTACACTGGGTGAACAGATTTTGATTTAGATTTAGATTCTACTTTTATTTGAAGGCTGGTGCTACCAGCTAGCATGGACTACATGGGTAACACCAGTATTTTAATTTGGTCCAATTCTGACAATGGCATGCAAGAAAAAATCATGTATTAATTTGCATCGAGTATGTGCACGACAAATGTACGAATAACTCAATATCACGCCAACCGATTTCGATGATTCATTTTTTATTGGAAAGGATGTACTTCATAATTTGATGAGAAGTTGATTAATTCTATTACGTAATATTCCTACAATAATTTGAAAATACAAAGAGGGCGCCCACGTGTGATAGCGTTTAACGTTTGATTCGATTTGAAGTCGGATTTTGTTTTTGTTCGTAAATATACTTGTTAAATATAATATTATTTTAATTCATATCAAAATGCATTAAAATACTTATTTTTTTTATTTGTATTTCCTAATAAAAAATTGAACTTAATAAAAACCAAAATCTGATTATTTTTTTTTTTTATATGAAAAGTGGCAAACGAGCATACGGCTCACCTGATCTTAAGTGATCAGCGTCGCCCATGAACATCCACAGCACCAGAGGAGCTGTAGGTGCGTTGCCTACCTTTGAGATAGGAATAGGCTCGTTTCTTGAAGGTCCCTAAATCGTAAACATTCGGAAGCACCGTCTGTCTCTAAGGCAGAACAAAGTTCACCGGGTCAGCTAGTTGTCAACAAAACGGTACTATTTAAATGTTTTTCATTTATGATATTATGTAACGTTATCAACAAGGAACATACACATTAGCCCATTTATAAGCAGAAAAAGAAAGTTTTATCCGGTAATATACAGTGCATTGGAGCGAGTAATTACAAGAAGTAATTTCTTTATAGCACACCGCTTATACGTAAGTAATCTGTCATCAACACAATAGTTAGTTATAATAAGAAACTCTCCATTGTGGCACAACAAAAATATTGCCCAACTAAAGCAATAACGAGGGCCGTTAGTTGCCAAGTTTGGCCAACTCGGGCCAACTATTTTTGTCCATCATAATAGCTTAAGTTTCCGTCGAGCTGCGACAATCTGCTGGCTATATCCAGACTGGGACTGTCTTTATTTCTTACTCAGTTTAATGTCGAGCATAACGGGGCTTTGTAACTTTCTTTTAATGTTCCATTGTTGAAATATTATCTAGAGGGTTGTAAATAATATTGTAATTAATGCTCTCTGTTTGCGAACGGAATTTTGAAGCAATTTAACTGTTTTTTTATCATTTAACTTATATGTCATCTTATAGTGAAAAGAATGAAGAAATTCACGAAATAATATACGACACACAATAAGTTTATAAGACATCCTGACACGATTACTGAAGAAAGGATCAGGAAGGCTAAGTTTTAACGAAGGGATACTGGATTTAAATTGCTTATAATAGGGCCACGCAGGGTTACTGCCGTTTTTGTATTTACTATGATAAATACCTTGACCTTACAAAATCACTGCATTGACTTAGTTGCTGCCGGGCCTATCTTCGTAAACATGTTAGCAACGCATTTGCGATTTTTTTTTTTTGGCCTGGAGAGAGTAACAATTTCAATGGATTTGAGACTGACTCTTATTACGCTTGGACCTGACACTTTAATTCAGTAACATAGCACAGGGAGCCTCGGTTTGGGGTGTAATAATGACGTGTCAGAGAGTCAGAATGATGACTGACTCAGCAGAGTAAGTTATCATTCTGACCCGAGGGTACCTGATAGGACTGAATTGCGCTCGGTCAATTGCTTCAATCCAATTGCTACTAACTTATACAACTAAAAGTTTTATATTCCAAAGATATAATGTATTCACGGCTCACCTAATTTTGAATATCGACAACCCTGGAGGAGCTGCAGTTGTCGAAGCAAGACAAAGGAGTAGGCACGTTACATCCTCGTTACCGCTATTTTATGGGCAGGCCCCACCCCTTAGATGCAAGGAGCGTTGCTGGAGTTTCTTCGGCCACTTCTTCTCCCAGTGCCAACGCTTCCAGAAGTGGCACTCAAAGTTAGTTTAGCTTTTTGAATATCCCTTAGATTATCCGTGAAATAGCTACCGACCGAGTCGTGGTTCGGCCCTCTCGGGCGCCCTCGGATTGGAATGGCTATGCGTAACATAGGAACCGTCCAAGCCGAAGTTACCCCTCACCGGGGGGACCCTTGTGTCGAGTTACTAGCGATTGAGGTTCAGGCTAAGCGACCTAAAAGCTATGCCACCTCTCAATCCGATGAAACAGTCAAGGTCAGCTTCTCTGGCCAATCTGTGTAGTCCGTCATTAAAAAAAAGGCTCGTTAAAATATTAACATTGTGCCCAGTGTATACGGGCTCAACCCCGTCATATATGTATAGCACCAGACAACAAAAATGAACCACGGATAACGACAGCTGTCTACTCCGCTAAGATCCAGAGGCGTGAGAGTGTTTTTACTTTTAGTTTGCGACCAATGTTATCACTAACTCACTTGTGATAAGGTCTAAATCCTTAACTCATCGTATTGCATATCTATACAGTAGATAAAATTTGAGAATCACTTTTTAATAATAAAATAAACGCTTTTTACTACATGCAATATATATGCGGCACGTACACCGAAATAACATTTTTTACATTTTTTTTCTGTCTGTCTGTTTATTCCGGCTAATATCAGGAGCTGTTGGACTGATTTTGATGGGACCTTCAATGGCAGATAGCTGGATATAATATGGAGTTACTTACTACTTAACTTAAGCTACTTTAATTTAAAAAAAAAAATAATAAATCATTTTCAATCGCGGGTACTACCGCGTGGCGCAGCTAGATTGGTAGAATATTTCGAAAATTCTGGAAAATTTCATGACAATAGTAAAGCAATGGACTTTTAGTTTATTTTATCATTGAATTAGAATCATTTTAGAACGATCGCCACTTACTTCCATACAATTGAACCGCTAACTTATCAGTCGCCTGTAAAAATTGCGCATTGTGCTCTTGTCCCGCCGTGGACATGAATAGAAAGCCTTCCACCGTTCGGCTCTATTTCCCAATACCAATAAGCTTCTAATAAAAGTTTAGGGCCGATATTATTTTCTGTTTTTATTGCTTTATGTTTGCTCCGCTTATTATTGCTATATTTACGTCCACCGATCAACATTTACTTTGATTGTCTTCGGAGTTTACTAGAAAAATATTTTTATTTTTACTTCAATCATTTCAAGCGTCAATAGTCTAACGGTTTAAGGCAGGGGTAGGAATCTACTGCTTTTAAACAACACGAGGGGCTCTTTGATTATGTATGGCTTTTTTTTCATAAATATTGGTACATTTTTTCGACTTTAGGTGGCTACTACTACTAAATTCGGTTAACTATCGATAAATTTCATCGATTTATTTGGCTCTGTGGTAAAAAAGATTGCCGGTTTAGGGTACGATCTGGATAGTAAGGTCATAGGTTCGAATCCACCATTCAACTATTGATCTGATATTGATGATTGAAGATTCCTCTGTTGGTCTTCTTTTAACACAATCAATGCCAATTGCATTGTAAAATGCATCCCTCTGTGTCGTTTATATTAATGACTGGTAGTACTGTGGCCATGGGCCGGTGGCAGACTGGCCCGCAGCCCTGTAGTTCTGGGCTCTTAAGAATAAGACTACGGTATCCCCTGCCTGTCGTAGAAGGCGACTAAAAGGGGCCTCGGCTTCACTGGGCGACAAGGGTGGGGGCCTTTGTTGTCCGCCAAGGTGGACCCGGGAAGAAGGCGACATCGACTGGCCCGTGTCGCCTTGCACTGCGAGGGCAGAGGGGGAGGGAGTAACCTCCCCCCTCGGGACGTACTCTCCTTGAGCACAGTGCAGAGGGGCTCCGATGATTTCCTCTGGAGATCCCGGAGCCCCTCGTCATGCATCGAGGAAAGGGCCACCGGGGAGGTTTTAGTGGGTAAAAACCCCACATAACCGCCGCCTTCCCCCCAGAAGGCGGGGTATCTTTTTGAAGTACTGTGGCCATACATTTTGAGTAATTGAATATTTGTCACTAAGTATTATTTGTAATTTTTGATAACATATTATAACAAAAATTCAATTACTTTAGAAAAAAAATCACGGCGCTGAATACTAGGCCCACAACGGAGCTATGGGCTATTGCTTCTTTTTCATGGTGTGATATTTTGTATTAATTTATTTAAAACAGGGTGCCTCCTGCCCCTCCACGTGTTGTGTTATTTTTAAAATTTTGAGAATTTATACGTGCGTTCATGTGTTTTGTGTGAAAATATCAAAACGCGAGCATGGATATATGTTCCGCAATAATTCAGGGACAATACATGAATACAAAGTTAAGCGATTGATATATCACACTGAATCCTTTGCAAGCCGCGTCACTCAATTTTTCAACGTAAATAATCGGGTACAGTGAACACGTTTATCTGTTCTGTGACTTGAAATATAAGAGGAGAATGCTGAAAAATTTAAATTTTTATTACTTCTGTTGGGACACAGGAATTGTGTTTTGTATTATTTTCATTGTATTAATTTTCAAATGGAAATAGTTTAAAGAAAAATTATAATGGTATAAACCACATCGTGGTCGATTGCAAGATTAAATAATGAGAAGGTGATAATAACATGGCTTGGATTTTTCCACTACACAATATCAAACTCTATGTAACTATTATTAAACTAAACATATATTATATATTAATAATTAGACTATGTATTAGGTCTCGAAAGTCAAATGACCTCAGATTTTTCCGTACATGACAATATGTGCATCAAATAATATAAATAAAGTTTAGTAATTATATCTTTTCTTGTTACCCTGTTATTTATTTATATAACCTCTCTTGTCCTACAGGGTTTCTTGGAAGAGATCACATCTAAATTTTCTCTTCCTCTTGAATGTATTCCCATATCATCATCATCAGCATCATTTATTTGTTCATATCTAAATGTGGTACTAATTCATCTTGGTGACATTATCTAGATCATAAAGAAGACGTTATTTCAGCACAAAGACAAAATATTTACGAGAGTGCTGAAAAGAAAAACGTAAAATGTAGGCTTTTATCGCTCAAATTTTATGGAAGGCTTGGACGTGGGCGCCTTGAACGAAAGTATTATAGTCGTCCTTGGAGAGATTTTATGTTAAGATGGCTGTGTTTATTTTACGTGTTATATCAGTCTCGTGTCCTTAATACTTTAACATATGACTCGTATCTAATATTAATAACGAATATGACAACATAGAAGCCGTCATATGACCCTAGTAAGGAAACTGACATCAACTTACTCTCTTAGCTCGATTACGCGCCTTCATGGACTTGCGAGAGCTTCCCATACCCGAGCAGTTTGACTTCCGTGCCAAACACTCATGTACTCAACAGGTGCTCCGCATCTCGGGTACATTCACACCAAATCCTTAATTGGCATGCATACGGGAGTTATCTTCCTGGACGTGGCGAAGGCATTCGACAAAGTCTGGCACGCCGGGCTTGTATACAAACTATACAAGCTCGGGGTGCCCGACTATTTAGTGCGCACATTGCGCGATTTTCTTAGTGGTCGAACCTTCAGATACCGCGTCGAGGGAGTGCGCTCCACCCTTCGTCCTGTTCGAGCCGGAGTACCACAAGGCTCCGTGCTCGGTCCCGTCCTATACACGCTCTACACTAACGATATTCCGCGCTCACGTAGAGCAGAGCTACCTCTTTTCGCCAACGATAGAGGCATTAATGCCTCGGGGCGCTCCCCCGAACTCATTCTCAAGAAACTACAGACCGCGGCCGATGGATTGGTTTAGAAAATTACGTATTTATGCTATTCTTTAGATATAAACATAGAAATAGACATTTTACTTATTGACATCATAATATACAAACACATTACATACAAAATAGAACACACATTAAAAAAGTCTATGAGCTCATGAAGGCCGAGTACGTAGAGGAATGCCAGCCGCTTACAACCTGACCTTTTGGAGATCATTGGGAGGCTTATAATGATGACTAGGGATGTTCATGCCAAAAATATATCCATATATTTTTCGATATAATATGTCGTGTTGTTGTATCGATACTACGCGATATATTGTACAAATATATGGAATGGAATGATTTTTATTTAATTTCTCACGATAATTCGTATGCCAGATAGAAATATCGATATTAGATGATTCGATAATATCGGATTAAAGCGATATATCGCGTCCATATATCGATGTTTTATGTAATATCGACATATATCGTGCACTTCTAATTATGAAACTTGTTTCTTTACTGTTTCCCTACAAATAATGTATTACAATATACATATACAACAAGGAAATTCAACAAAATATACTACAGATTAAAATAAAACGCGTCAATTACTGTAAATCCAAAACTATAAGTAGTTACCTGTTAAGGTATTAAGTAAATGGATGGGAGTTCAATGGGCTCAGGTCGATGTTAAGCGATGTTCTAATTCCTGGGCCGTATTCAGGATTAATGTAAGGGGTTTAAGAGGCCGACAAAATGGAAAAGTTAATTTTAATGCACCGCTCTCGGCCACTATCTCGTTATCCCTCCCCGGCTGGAGCTCGTTGAGCATTTTCTAAAGGGATTGGCTGTTCATGTACAGGGTAAGAAGTATGAAAGAAACTCCCGTTCACTTTACCCAACTCAAAGTGGAACTTTTTTCAAACTTTGTTGTTACGTGATTCCGTTACTGAGATAACGATGCTCGTTGCCGATTGTTGCTTTGCTCTTTGCTTGTATTAAAAAAGCAGTCAAGATCATTAAAAGATTTGTAACCGACTTCAAAAAAGGGAGGTGGTTTCCAATTCACCTTTGTTTTTTTTTTTGTTTTTATTTTATTAATATGACACATTTATTTTTATTAAAAAAACAAGACTCTACATATTTATAAAAAGCAATATAAATAATAAAATATATTGTTATAATTTTTTTTTTAAATATCTTCAAAAATAGTATAACCTGTTCTCAATTCTTCTGTGTTTTTTTTAATGCTTTGTGCACTCACAACGCCGTCGCTTATGGACTAAATTCAAAAAGAATTTGATTGGCATGGAATCAGGGACCTCCTAAATTCGTGTCAAAGGATGCCTGTTAATTGAGATGTTAGTTGGTTCATGACAGTCTAAAACTAGATAAACTACTTGCTAGTGGACTTGGGACGGGCGAACGGAAGGGGAGGGATTAATATCCCCGGGACGTGCCCAAGAGCAGAGAGCAGAGGTGCTCCGGAGCGTTCCACCGGAAATCCCGGAGCCCCTCGCCATGCGCCAAAGAAGGACCACCGGGTTTTAATTAGTTGATTTCTCTACCGTCTACAATAAAAAGGTAAGTTACTCTTTAACGGCAATGAGTCCTCATGAAAAAGAGAATAAAAATTTTCATTGCTCCCAAAAATTAGTAACATAATTTACCGTACTTTGGTGTTAAAACAGAGCCTAAACCTGAATGTTAATTCTACGCAATGGCATTCTGATGAATATAGAAAATTAATGTGTGCTCGATTTTGTACGAAATTTTTTATTTTACTTTTCATTTGTCATGTAAATAAATATCATATAAATTATAAATAATATTATATAATTCAAAAAGTTGAAAATTTATTAATAAAATAAATAGCGCCCGCCTTTCGTTAGTTCTCACAGGTTTTTTGGCTGAAAATCAGCGATGTGCTACATGTAGAAGCACAGCACATGTACTATTCTAATTTACCTTTAGTAAAAATTGCAATCGTAATTGTCGTGACAATAGAAAAACAATATTTAAAGCGTAAGCTATAATAAAAGAGTCGTCTTCCATGTTAATGTAGCTTGAAGACTGCAATGCTAATCCGTCCGTCGCTATTATTTTCTCATTGTGAGTCGTTTTTACTCATTCCTCCTCTCGTATATCGGCAGATAATTAAAATGCCGGCAATAGCAGACGGGCCGGCATTCTGATATAAAAAAGTTCGCAGACTTTAGTATATTTTCCTAGACTCCGTTACGTCAGTTTTCAATTAGGAATGCTTTCAGAGACTCATTAAATAATTGAAAGGAAAGATTCATTTGTAATTTAATGATCGGAAATCGTATTGATATCTTCGTCTCTTATTAAGTCTCTTTCTGAAAGATTTAAAATTGTATGTTTGTATTGTTTGTATGTTGTAATATATATATATATATATATTATTACTGGCGTATGAACGCATTTTAAGAACGCTTCGGCTTAGTGTCTATTATTGTATATTACTGTTATTCTTAATAAACATTCGACTTTAATACGATATTATGGTCGGATGTCAACTCCAACCCAGCATGTACCCATGGTAAAGATAAAAGGTAAGAGAAAAGATCATAACCTAAGTGAGACATATCTAAATCGACTATGAATTTAATATTTCTATGACTGTGTGTGTTTATTAGACAATCTGATTTGTCGACCAAATTCAAAAAGTGTGTTTTTTTATGTTTTTTACTTCACAGGTCTTATCTGGGTGCAGCCCTGTAGTTCTGGGCTCTCAAGAAGAAGACTACGATATCCCCTGCCTGTCGTAGAAAGCGACTAAAAGGGGCCTCGGGATCACTTGGCGACAAGGGTGGGGGCCTCAGTCGTCCACCAAGGTGGACCCGGGAAGAAGGCGACATCGGCTGGCCCGTGTCGCCTTGCGCTGCGAGGGCACAGTGGGGGAGGGAGTAACCTCCCCCCCCGGGATGTGCTCTCCTTGAGCACAGTGCAGAGGGACTCCGGTGCGTTCCACGTTGAGATCCCATTCCAGCCATGCACCGAGGAAAGGGCCAGGGAGGTTTTAGTGGGTAAGAACCCTACATAACCGCCGCCTACCCCCCAGAAGGCGGGGTATCTTATTAAAATACTCAGGGAATTCGCATTAAAATACTCAGGGTATATCTACTCAATAAAATTACCATTTTTCCTGGCCGCTTTAGATTACATCCTTTTTTCATTCACATTCTAGGACGTCTAAGAGGATTTCTTAAATACGCTCGGAATTTTTCTAAAATTGATTTATTATAACTGAGTAATAAACTCTATTGCTCTTTAAAAAGTACTTAGATTAAGAGCTTTATTAATTTTATATTTACTAAATAAAAATTGAGGTCGATAAAAGACCTAATATTTAAACGATATCTAGTTTTTTTTTAAATAACCTCACACGGCTTTTCAATCCTAGCAGGGTAGACAGAGTCAGCTCTCGCTGTTTACTTTTCACCAAGCATATTAGGGTCTTATCTGACAGGTGATGAGCACATCGCCATACTCCGGGTATAAATTTTTATGAAGTTATTTTTTCGTACTTAAAATTCGATCCCGCGACCTACTACGACTAGGCTCTAATAGATTAACTCTTGAGCGGTTTTAAACAAGTTACACGTAGAGAGTAAGCTGCAAAAAGGCACGTTGAGAGAAGGCCTTACCTGATCCCACCATCATGTGGAACCAATAGCAGTTAGACAGAGATAGCAATCACTATCCACTTTTCATCGTGCTTGTAAGGTATCATAGTGACAGGACGTGACGTAATGATTAATATGCCATATGCATTAAATTTGAAGTAATGTCACTAAAGAGTACAAATACTTTAGTCACGTACCCTTACCAATTAATATTGATGAAAACTAATAAGGCCTCTGTACAGGCACAAAGTGGCTGACCTTAAGAGAACATATTAACGTAAATCTTGAAAAGACTGGCGTAATCAAACCAGAATAAAAAAGAAATTAGACCTCATCTGACCGTACTAATTAAAGCCACATGTCTATGTTAATCCTGCTGAACACAGGAAGGATTTTTTAATGAAATAAAAAAAACTAAGTAAAGAGTAGGATTCTTGCCGGTATTGTTAGGTTTTCCGGATTCATTATTAAATCGGAATGTATTCTCGTCTAAAATACCTCAGTGCTTGAAGTCGAAAGTCTTCGACCAGTGTATGTTACCAGTGATGACATATGGTACAGAAACGTGGTCTCTCACTATGTCCTCGTAAGCAAGCTCAAAATCGCACAACGAGCTATGGAGAGGGCTATGCTCGGACAGAAATGAGGAGATCCGTGGACGAACGAAGGTAACCGAAATAGCTCGGCGAATAAGCGAGTTAAAGTGCCAGTAGGCAGGGCACATAGCGCGTAGAACAGATGACCGATGGGGCCGAAAGTTCTCGATTGGAGACCACGGCGCGCACAAGCGCAGCGTAGGACGTCCACCCGCAAGGTGGTTTGACGACCTCATAAAGGCCGCAGGACGCAGCTTGATGCAAGCCGCTTACAATCGGTCCTTTTGGAAATAGCGGCCTATGACCAGCAGGGGATGTTTTATAGTTGAAATGATGATTAAATATCTTTAGTCTTGTACTTTACAAGAAAATTATTTATTTATTTTGGTATTTAGATCCCTAATTTCATTTCGATTTCCTCAACTTCTTGTTAAGGATTCGAATCATAGCCGACTTATTTATTTATTTTGGTTAAATACGTTTATGATTGCATTTGATTTTTTTCGATATCTCAAGTAAAAAAATATCATTTATCATTTTTTGTTTACAGGCTCGGCGAGAAGCGGAAATCATTTCGTATCTCTGCCAACCCAGCGAGGATTAAATTGAATAAGAGTTTTATATATATCCATGACTATACACATCAAAGTTTTATTCATAACAATATAATAATATATTAAACAAATTTAAAAATTGAATCCAAACAACTTTGACGTACGTTAGCATAATAAAAACGCTAAGCGTCTAAAGTAGAAGAAAAGCTATTGGCAAAGTTTTACCAATTTGCTAGAATAAAGAGAGTTCCAATCAAACTTACTAGAAACACAAACTAAAAGAGTTGCGAACGGCGCACACCTTGGGCAAACATCGCCCGCCACTTTCCAGTCTGGGGAAGTATGAGCTCTCCGTACATTTTATAGAGCACACCTGAAGTAACACAAAATCCATTTAACCAGTTTGTAACAAAAGTTTGTTCAAACGTTGGTTTAGGATGACATTAAACAATTGTATTTTCTCCTTGTAAATTTTTAAATTAAAATCAAATTAATAATTTTATTTTACTTATATTAATCTTAATAGCTGACAACGAACGCATCTGCAATGCCTGTAGTAGGGGTTTGTGAGCGATCTGATTACTTAACTGGAATCAAAGTCTGATATCGTCCCTGAATTTTCATTATAATAACCAAGCAACTCATCTTCAGCATTAGAAATTGTCACAATTCAGTTGTCATTATACAAAAATATATTTATTTTTATCTATAATTTTATTAACTCTTAATTGAGTTTGACGACATACCTTTGAGAACTTGAAAGATGTTATGTATGAGATTACCAAATAATAACAATGGAAACATATCCGGGTGTCGGTCGTACGCCATTGGAAAATCATTGTAATACAATTGAAACAGCAGCTTATCAAATCTAGCAAAACCATAATGTCACCCAATTGCCATACCCAGGGTCACCTTAACGCATCCTCAACTGTTCCCCATTAAAAAATTGGAACGATTCAACCGGTATTTCATTTCTTAACTTACTTTTTTTGTATTAAAAAAAGTTATATATACACAGTGCATGGTACAATTCGTCCCTGTTGGGGCTTCTCAGGACCGAACGCATTTATTTTTGAAAATAATCCCACTTGTGAGTATCACGATACATGGGTTAAAAATTGGACCATTAAACGTGTAATTATCTACAAGCATCTATCACCAACTCTACACTCGCAGAGGATTGCAATAGATCTACTGGTATCGTCAGATGATCGGCGAACGCTCGTATATTGATCGGTACAATTAATCGAGCACCTCTTATCAAAGCGGCTTGTATTCACGTCAAAGCCAATTAATTACTACGATTACTCGATTGATTAGCAACATGGCTTGTTACTGATATTAAATTAATTCACGTATACGTCAGGTAAATCGAAGAGCGGCGTTGTACTTTGATCGTTGCCGATCACTCTTGTCCTTTGTATACAATTATACAATGCACGTAACGTTATACCCTGTCTATTTGCGTCATGATCATTCGGTAACTGTCAGAAACGACGTATATTTCTATACACCAAACTATCTTCAGAGGCAGATGACAACTGCTCATAATCGTTTGATCAATTCTCCACTAAATTTGAAAAACTGACTTCAAAGAAAGGAGAAGGTTACCAATTGGTCTGTATTTTTTAATGGTGGAATAATTGGAGCGCCGTCTTTTATGAACCAATTGTGATATATTTTTCGTTTGAAACCGTTTTCGATTACTTTGTTGGTCCAATACTACCCTGGATTCCAAAGATATAATAAAAACTCTTAAAAATCGTATGGGAGAATGCTTGATGATTGAGATATTGGTAGGTTTATGACAATCTAAAACGAGGTAAGTATGTACATCTAAATGTAATGTAAACGCTTCCATGACAAAAAGATAAAGACATTATAGGCAGAATTTCCTAATATGACTATTATACTGGTTATTTAAAAGAAAGCGTCCGCTCTTGTTAGCGCTATACGTTATATTTGATCAGATGGATCAATTCATTTGAAGTTTTCTATTTACAGGTACGTAGACAGAACAAATTCAGATACAAACACTCAGAAACAGCACGATTAGAATAAGGTTACTCAAATGGCATTTATTTTATTTTTAAAATAATTTACGTTACGTCCTGCAGTCAAGATTGGGATCTAGAAAGCTCGGCGCAACGCTAATAGCAACTGCTATCTCTGTTTACCAAGTCTAGGAAGGAAATCTAAACCTTTTTTATCAAGTCCACAACAGACAACAGTGTAAAAACATTAAATGGCCGGATAATAAACAGCTTATCCCCCTCCTGTTACATTAATTTTGGACTCACTGAACTTCACGGATCTACGGATAAAATAAATATTGTATTTGAGCGGAGTTAAAAATACAACTAAGATATAAATAAACATAGTAAAATAAACATAATAAATATATATATATAATAAACAGAGCAAAAGTGTAATATACATAGATAAAAAAACGGTTCCACGTTATTCATAAGTAGAGTTAAATATTAGTCACATTCGATGGTAATGTGTTCGCTTTTAGTAAGTCACTAATATCATGGATATAATTTCTTATGTTTTAGAAGGGAATGTTGGTGCGTTTTGCGCAACATTGGGTCTACTAACTATTGACTTGAACCATCTTGTAGCTTGTTTGGGATGGTAAAATATAGTTTGTTATAAATTATAATAATGTATTTGTTAATAATTAATGTTATATTAATAAATATCGTATTTTAATTAACTTAATTATATGTGTGTGGCACGACAATATGATATTGCTCAAATGTAATTTTATTTCAGTGTGTCTGCGAAGGAACTCTTGATGATATAAAACTGTCGCAGTGCTTACTTGCAGCAGACCCCAGGACTCTGTAGTAATTAAATGGATACACCTAAATCTAGAAATAAACCGATACCTAATAAATATAATATTAATTTTATTCACACTTAAAACTAACATTCGGTGTATTATCTATTTGAAATTAATAACGGTGTATGTTTAATTTGTAGCTTAAATACAAGGCCTATCCAAAACTGATGGACATTTCGTGCGTGTATGTAGCGGACAAGTCGCGCCGGCCCTTCATTTTCCGCGGCCGGCGCCATGCGACGTCCGGACGTGTTTATTTTTCATTTCCGCCCGTACCGGCCGAACCCTCGGGCCTGGCGCCCCCACACGATGGTGCAAATACGCTCGAAAGTAGGAAACCGCTCTCATGTCAGGTTAACGCATATAAAAACAAAACATACGCTAAATCAATAAGGAAGAAAACAAGCCTCACCATATTGTTTGGTCACGAAAAAGAAACCCAATAAACGCAAAAATGGTCTATATCACAAACGGTGGCTGAGAAAATTACACGTTATTTTATACAATAAGATTTATCTCAATCGGTGGAAATGGAGATGGAAATCATTTTAACAATCTCATTCTCTAGTCTCGATCGTTTGGATGACAAGGAGGTTAGTACATCATGTATAACTCGCTCTTTTTAATATTAAAGTTTGTAAAAAGAATGCTAGTCATTTGGAGAAGGCAAACACAGCTGTAAAATGTCAAGGTTATCCGTCTAATAACCTGGGAAACCGCTTTCTACTATACAATAAACGGCACAAATTGTCATAGTATTTGTGGACATCGTTTACCCGTAATCAGAGTATATATGTACATATATACCTCATAATTTGTTGTAGGACATATTTTCTTTTAAATTTTTGCTATAATATAACAGATATTGGCTTGTTCTAATAACTATTTCTACATATTATATTTATTGTATTATATGTATATTTATTTTTATTTATCTTTATAAATTCCTTGTAAACGTATTATTGCGCGCGCACGACTTTGGGTAGTCCTGGGCACCGCTGAAAATCAGCGCTGTCACATCCTTGCGATGGCATATGCTGGGGCGGTGCCCAATATTGGCATCATATGGTAATTTGTCCGCTTTTTCTTTCTTTAACTGTTTTTTTTTCTATGTCTATGTCTTATTGTTTGAATCCTATAATTCCTCCCGCTTCTCATGTATCACTTGCACCATACTCAACAAAAACATCAAGCCCGTTGAACACTAGAGTAAAGACGGAATGGACTAGACCGGACGGTTTTTATTCTTTTTTTCAATCTTTTACTACGCGTTAAGCCTACGAAAAAAATACTTTGTTCACCGTCACGATTGTTTCATTTTGCTGGCGAATATTCATTTATTTCAGGACTTTTGGAGTAATTGGCATAACAGCCTTTTAAAACTCTTTCAAATCTTAAAAAAAGTATTCATCTAATACAAGTATCTATTTCTTTTCAACCGACTTCAAAAAATATGGAGGTCCTCAATTTGTCTGTATGTTTTTTACCTTGACTAGGTGGACCGTTTTATTGTAATGATGCTGAAACTTTCCATTCCTATATCATTTCGAATTCCGACGATGGCGGCCATGAGAAAAACATATACGTACATTGTACATTAAAAAAAAAAGATCGAAGAGTTTTTGTACTAAAAAACGCGAAAAATGACAGTTCATTGTTCCAAGTCAACTGGAATTTCGACCCGCAACCATAAGAGCCTTAGCTACCAAGCTATCAATGCTTACAAATTGCAAATAACTATTTCCGAATAGTTCGATTTATCTATTTATTATTTTATACTTACATAGTAATTATGTTTATATATTTAATTTATTTGTATGTAGGTATGTGTTTTATATATACATGCATTTATGTTTTTATTTTTTTCTTTTATTTACCAGTTTTTCTCCAAGTTTGTACCCGTCACATTGTTGTTGTCTACACAACCCCAAGGTAGACTGGCAGAGAATGCTCTGGCATTAAGTCCGCCTTTATTTTTTATTGTGTGCAAATAAAGAATGAATAAATAAATAAATATAATACCGGGATTCGAGGCCAGGTTGCCTGCGTGCTGAGATACTCAAAGTAACAAAGTCACCTGGAACACACTGAAAACTCATAGTATATTACTTTCTGTTCAATGATGTCTGTAGGTAGTTTTATTTTTGTTTCTCTCGCGAGTTTTGTTTTCATCACACGCACCCTTTTTTTATTTTGTTTGCGTTCGCGGCGGGGATGTTATCTATTAATTTTTTAACGTTTTCCTCATCGTCGCGAGGGCAAAGCGTAATGTTTTTATCACATGCAGATGAGACGTAGTACCGTTAGCATAAGGAGATGTTTTATGTGTAGTATGAATATCATCTTGATAATGTAAGGATACGTGTACAGTTAGCAGAATAATTTTTAAATATTTTTCTACGGTCATACATGAGATATTTTTCTCTTTTCCAGCCAGACACCATTTTATTTACGCAAGATAATATTTTAAAATGTTAAACATTGCCTGCCCGTGATATATTAATACTAGGGAAACAATTTTTTATTTAAGTAAAACATTGTGGTATAAAAAATAAGTCCAGCAGTGTTGCCAAAAAGTTATGTCTTCAGCAAAAAAGATACAGATAAAAAAAAGTTGTTACGTACTTATAATACTTACAATGAAATAATAATACATTTTTCTCCTCCATTTTTTGAATAAAGAACCAATTCGCTTATAAATAAAACTAATCAAAATTCAACAGCATTACGTACAAGAATAGGTAGAAATTTGCCTTATCCGCTCGCACGAACTTGTAAATAGGTACAAAACCCATGTGGAGCGAAAGATTTCGTTGGCTCCGCGCATCCAATGTGCCGGTTCGTTTATCTCAATATCTCAGACGGGCAAACGCGTACGTGCCGAGCGCGTACGAGACTGAAATAAAATGCTGCATCTTTTCTACACATTAAATACTTATAAATCTGCACATAAATGAAGGAATACCACATAAATCCATATCTGTACCATAATGATACAATTGCAGTCATTACTTTAATTACATATAAATACCCTTGAAAATGTTAAAATCGACATAAATGCTTACGAACCAGAAGAGAGATTATCTGTTCCATCAAGAACCCATACCATATGAATGTGAAGTTAAACGCTTAGCCATTACACTATTTCCGTAATTACAGATAAAAAAAAAAGTAAAACGTTAGTCCAAAAAATAGAACATTTAATGACTAAACGTTGATTTAATCTATGTTTCTGATACCAATTTTTCCAATGAGGTCACCTTTCATTACTTACAAAACAATAACTTGCGGAAACTTGTATCAGTTGTTGGACAACGGTTAACTACTGCTTTTGACTGCTACGTCGATGAGGTGATTTTTTTTTTTCAAACCGCTGAAGTTGTAAACGTAGGTATATGAAATACCAACGAGTGTTCAGCCATAAAAATCATGTTGTGTCAATGTGCGTTTTTGTATGGCTTTTAAAGATTAGCTTTTGTTGTGTATGTGCTCCTTAGCTAAAGACATAAACGTAGTCTATAAACTATATCGTGAAAAAGATAAACGGTTACAGATCTTAGAGTCTAGTTTAGAGGTTTAGGCTGTCAGTGTTTCAGAACTGTCAAGTGTCATCATTATCTGACGGATAAGGAAAGTACAGACCATCGCCAATTAATTTTTTAGCAAGCGATATTTTTATAGCGCATTAAACCTTAGCGGATTATTGTTACAAGTCAATGAATTGCTTATTTAATACCGTTCTTGAGTTAATAATTTCATTGGATTACATATAGCGAATACTCAAAAATAAAACGAGGGTGAAAATTAAACGCTCAACAAAATAGCATACATTTATTAAATAAGAAACAACCTTACGGAATTAACGGTACATTTTACATAAGAGATACAACAGCATACAGAGGAAATATCATCGTAGCATCACAGTTGGCAAACGATATTAGGGAATTTTGAAAAAATATAATTTGTACAATAATTTACATTTTCTCTCGTCTAATTATCACAGTCCGAAAACTTGGAAGTTTTTATGCAGAGCTCGTAAACATCTTGAACCTTAAATATACCAAAGATAAGAATTGATTCTATACTACTTAAAAGATATTTATGACGTCAAAAAGATGTATGGATTCAGTTGCCAGTACTTAAAGTGGTGTCCGATGAAATCGGCGTCAATATTTGGAAAGAAATGTGTAATTCACTTGATGTTAAGTATTCAATGCCGCTCACAATCACCTACTAAAGGAATTGTAATTCGATCTATTTCATAGATCAATACCTTTGCGGGATCCAGAAGTATAATATCTACTTTACGCTGAAACCACGAGCTGGGGGCACTATCGATCGTGCCATTAGAGCGAAGTTCTACCATTGTAAAAATAACTTAAGTCTCCTACCCGTTAATCCACCAAAACAGAGGAAAGCAGAAACCTAAATTTGAATTTATCATTTTTTTCTCTTCACGGTTTCGTTACGAAGGCGTGTACAACTACTTCAGCTTGAGGTGGCCTCATCTCCATTATGAGTAACATAGTAGCGCTAACTTAGTACGCTAGGGTGTCAAAGAAGGGACCTTAGCTGGGGTCTCGTTGCTCTAGGCAAGGTATCATTCCGACTGGACCCTCCAGTTACCGAGAGGGCTTGGTCGACTAATATAAAGACTAATTTATTTTAAATTTCTTTTACTTAACTAGATTATTACTACGTAATAGATGAAGGGTATATAGATTGCATCCATATGCCTACGAGTACATCAACGGTTATGAAATGTCATATATATTTATAGTATATACATATATGACCTCTACAAGGGCATTATTGACGTAAGCCCCATAAACATATTAACTCAAAAAAATCTATTTCAAAATATAGAAAAACAATAATAAATAATAATATCTTCTAAACAAACTTGTATTTTGAATTATGTCACAACAGTTTGAGGTTTTTCATAAATTAAAAAAAGAACTAATATAATTAAATGGTCACATTATTGGGAACAAGCCTTTTAAACCAGAGAGAGATTGTCAGATTTTAGATGTTTTTGTTTTATCTCCGTTTTCTTTACCCTCGAGCTCCCATTGATTAGCTCTTTTATTTCTATGGTTATTTATTTTAATCTATAATCTGTACAATTGTTATTAAACTGAATATTTATTCAAATTAAACTGTCAGATAATTTTCATCTTAGACGTAAGAAATAAGTGTTTTAAAAAAAGACTTGGCTTAAAGGTCCTGCTACCAAGCCATAAAATATTCAACAACAACAAATAAACTGTCAGATGCAAACAGTAAGACATGTCTTTTGTCTTGCTCTGGATTTAAAGTTGCCAGTATGCTTACAAAAATCCTCTTAGATTGTCAAACATTTAACCTGTATTTATTATTTAGTTGTTGATGTCGTTTAATGTACTAGCTAAATCACTTTGAAGTACTTAGCAATTCTCAGTCAGATCATGCAGAATACTGTATCTATTAGTATCACTTAACACTATCAGTAAAAAAAAATCATGAACTCATATTCGATACGCAAACAAGAATTCCAATTATACTTTATGAGCATACTAATAATGGAAATATCTTTGAGGATGTTATGCTTGTTAATTAGTAAACAATGTGGTTGTGTTGTGCCCAAGCAATGCAAAAAAATGCCAAACATGGCTCTAATTATTTCAATTGGATAAACTTCTATGGCAAATTAAATAAAATACATACATGTATTTTTAAAAAAAAAGCTAGAATTTTTTTTTCCAGAAAATATTACTAACATTCTTGTTAACCATTACAACTAAGCTTAAGCTTGTGCTAGGAGATGGTTCACGTCAATAGTCGAATGGTGGATTCGAACCTACGGCCTTACGAGACCGTACCCTAAACCATTAAGCTATTGACGCATTAAGTACGTATGTAAATTTTACTAGGATTTGTCAAACAATAATTATATAAATTATATTTCACTTTTTATTATTTACTATTGCCAATGTCAAAGAATAATACCCGGTCAGAGTTATAATAATAAATTCTGGCTACACTTACTCTATTATACAGACAATGATAAAAAGAAAAAATTGTCTAGCCAGATTAAAAGTACCCGTAATTGAAAAGCATTGATTGATTGATTAAATGTGGAAAAACAAAGACCAGAGCCATGATTGTTTACAGTAATGTCTTAGTAAATTGTTTAGTTTACATAAATCTATAACATACATATAGATTTTTCAATAAAATTAAAAATATTTCTGTTAACATTTCCAAAATCCATCAGTGATTTACAATCACCGAAATCCGAGTTCCATAGTATAGCCTAATGTCATTGACCTATGAAACAAATTCTATTTACATTAGGTAAGTTAGATTTGTTGATAACTTAAGACTTTTTACACTTACTTGAATACTTTCTGGATAAGTAAGGATGTGATTAATTTTTTCAAATCAATAAGCATATAATTAACACTTTTAATTAATGAGGTAAGTATTAAGTCATGGTTAATGCATAAAGTAAATATTACAGTAATAATTTGAGTAGGCTAGGTGGTCTGTAAATAATTTTAAACTATAATTTGGATAATTTAATGGACCCTTACATTGAAAACCACCAAACAGATAATTTAATTATCTGTTTTTTCATTTGGGTAAATTATGAGAGATTTAAATGATAACCCATCAAAAAAGAAAGCTGAAAAGATTGGATATTGTGTTTTCAAAGTGTCAAGATAAACAATGTTTCAAGGCATTAAGTAATGAAGTAAATCTAGTTTCACAGATTTCGTCACTGTATCACTTTGATTTTAAAATCCATGAAAGTAGTTGACAATAAAGTGCTACATCACCATCATCATTCTAGCCATAGGACATCCACAGACTCCTCTGAAGATTTCCACTAGTTGTAAGCATCTTGCATCCAGCTTCGTTATAGCTTTAAGGCCGTCAGACCATCTTGTGGTTCAAACGTCTTACTGTGCTTGCCGGTCTGTGGTCTCCAATCGTGAAATATTTGACCACATGACCATTTGATATACTAAAGTGCTTCAAGTGTCCAAAAATTTAAATTGATAAGGTTAAATAAAATTACAATTGGATTAATTCAATATAAACAAAATAAATCATTAAGTGAATAGTAATTGTAAATAAGATAATGACAATTCACTGTATGTAAAGGAATTCAATTTTTGTACATTAAAATATATTACACTAAACAAAGATTTGAGTACATAGATAAGAATACATGTGTTTCCTTTTAAAAAAGTCGATATAGACGATAAAATTATTTCGTTCTTGATTAGTAACAGTGTTTATAATTGTCTCAACAGTGGGACAAGTAAATGATATATATAAAGGCTATAACTTGTAAATTTATATATGTCCCACTACCGGGCACAGGCCTTCTCTGTAAAGAGAGTTTAAAAGGCATAGTTCTAGTGCGGATTGGCAGATGATTGATGCACTACACACTACACACGATTTTCTAGGACATTTAGGTTTCCTCACTTTTCCTTCACCGCCAAGCGTGTGGTAAATCAGCACATAAAGTTGCAACAATAAACTTATTGAATATATCATACTCAGTTTCCTAGCGTACTATGCAACTTGAAACAACCAGACACTGAACTGCCATGTTTCATTATTATTTATCTTTTATTCATTTTATTAATTAATTTTTATATTATTATTTAATATTTAAGTAACCAATCTTTATTAAACTTTGTAAGAGAAAAGTTCTATTGTGACTCTTGCTACAATCAGTAAATTGATTTATCTATTTACGAATATTGCTTATTTTTATGCAAATAAATGTCATAATAAAAATCCTTTATCAATTGAAATGTCTTTTTGTGATAATGTAGCCATTAATATATATATATATATATATCAATTACTGAATCGTATATATACTTATATATACGATTCAGTAATTGTTAATAAAGAACGTCGTAAATAGCCGTATCTAAATTTTTTATAAAACCGTTAGTGGTCAAACAATAGCAAAAAACATTGCATGTAGATTTCCGATGCAATTGTGTTTATGATCCTCATTTAACTATGACATGTTAGATATACTATGTATACTGTTGTCATAGATAACATTTTGGAAAAAAAAATATATAATTCTCTGCTAGTAATAGTTTACTTCATGAAATACTTTTGTAAAAATAATTTTGAATTTACTTTAGTGGATGGAAACTTAGATATGACAAATTAGTTTAAATTTTTAATACATATATACACAAATAAATACATCTTATGGTTATAAATGCTGTGGTGAAAAAATCCTCATATCTCACAATATGTCTCTTAAAATATTTTTAGTTATAGAAATAGAAGCTTCATGTCGACGCCGGAAAACAAAAACGTAGTAACCCACAAAAATTAAATTGATCACCAGAGCCAAAAAACAAATTCAACTTTTAAAAAAAAAGATCATAGAGCTGTGGTTTTTGGACATAACATTTATTATTTTTGTTGAATAAGTATTGTACCACATCAATAACCTAGAGTTATCCTAGAAGAAAATCGTTTTACTTGTCTCGAGTCGTCGACTAATCGTGTCAATCTTGCCTATTTTCGCTATTTTTCATCTAATAGTTACAAGTCATATATCATTCGACGCGTCTTTTTTTTCTGATTCCAACGACGGAAAAAAGTGAAAATGGCCATTTGTCACTTCGTTTTTGCTTTCCAGCGTCAATGTATAGTTAAAATGTTTAAATAGACAATATGTGTTTTGTACAGACAGTAATGTGTTTCTAAATAGATTTTTATAGAATAGTTTTGTTAGCATTGTTTGATGACCAATTTATTAATGTATCAGACGATGCATCTTCAATGTCCAATAAAAGGTTATCATCTTTGACAATATCAATGGAATTTGCCATTGCATCATCTTCATGTGTTTGCAAGTTCACATACGACAATGATTTCTTTTTCTGACCCAAGTCGAAAATCTCCAAATCCTCGTCGTCCTCGTCCTCTGACTCCATTGTCAAAGGTATTCTCGAAAGTTCCATATTGTCCCTTCTGTCATCAGATTGGAGGACGCCGTATCTGAATTGGTTTGATTCGCTGGTACCGTGCAAATTGTTGGAGTCATTTTTGTTACCACCTCTCCTGGAAATTATAAGAAACAAAACACTTATATCATCCCTAATAGAATGTTTAGTAGAGATGTCCGTTATGTCTCGAGTTAAAGTTAAAGTTACTGCCTTTAAATATGCCAGACTGCTGGGAACAGGAATCTCTATAAAGAGAGTATAAGGGCAAGCGCCACGCGGTCCTAGTGCGGATTGGCAGACTAGACTTGTCTTGGAAAAAGTTTTCTAGAACATGTAGGTTTCCTCACAATGTTTTCCTTCACCGCCGAGCGCGTGGTAAATCAGCACATAAAATTGCAACAACAAATTTATTGGTACTGGCACTGGAGATCGAATTCGGGTTGCTAGCGTACTACGCAAATTAAGGCGATCGCCCAGACAATAAGTTACCAAAGCTCTATATGTCTTGAGTTAAAGAAATTAATTAGTCATAGATTTTTAATTTTATGGGGATTCTGGAAAAGATATACAACCACATTATATACAACCAGTATAACCAAACATAGGAAAAGATAAGAAGTATGTATCAAACAAGTCATGAGGTCATTTACCATCTCTTGATCATGCAATGCTAAAATCCACTACTTACTCTCTCTATCCCAAAATTATTGTATTCAAAGCACTATTAAAATTATGCATACATAATGCCTTTGAAGTATAATATTAAATGTATAGCAAATAAACATCGGAAATATAATCTATTGAGCAGGAAAAACTGAATTTTATTTGTGCTATATAATTGAATGACTCGGTTATCAGTCAGCATGTAACATTTATTCAAAAATACTCATAACATAATAGCAATCAACAATTACAGACACCAAGATTGAATTAAGTTCACTTAAATACTACAAAGCTGTTGTAGAATTATTAAGATAGAATATTTTTAATATGTTAATTAGTCTGTCCTTAAAGTATATATGTATAATAAGTATCTCCTTACTTCTGATGCTTTACAAAACTCATGTCACGCCATACCTAGATTATTGCTGCATTTTAGCCAACAATGCTAAATACTTGCTTCTACCATGCTTTGTACTTGGTGGAAAATGCAGGTGATGCATGTGAACACATATTTAAGAGTGCCTTGAGCTAGCCTTGTATTTTATAAGATAGTTCCCACATCACATGATCTAATTCTTTAATCTTTCTCTCGTCGTCGGACATCAATATGTACAAGGGTTTACATGATTTTGCTGAGGACATATAATCGAAAAGGTATATTTTGATTTGAACAACAGTTAGGCAATCAAAGTCTACATCTCTACGAAGATGAAAAGAAGAAGTCCATCAAGGATATTATTATGTTTAAAGTTACAGTCTTCTTTGCAAGAGAAATCAAAAATAAGTAATAATATTATAGTAACCTGTAAAATATAAAATATGCTCCAGCCATTAGAGCAAAACCACCAAAAACAATTAAGCCTCTCTTCAATACTCCGGGATTGTTGATATCTAACTGGCCAGTAGTTGTTCCATTCCTTTTGGTTCGCTACCATTAACTAGTGTGGCTAATGGAGCCAGTGTTTTTGTTACATTTTTTTGTATCTCACTTTGAGTTGCATTAACTGAAACAGTATAAATTAAAATGGTTATATTTTTACATAATAAGCTTTGACATCCTTTTTACCTTGGAAGAGTAGACATATAGCAGTCGCTAGGCATTTTGCAACCTTAGCAAACTTATTGGGGCAAATGTAATTAGTGGGTTAAAAGTAGTGTGCCCCCTTTGCCAGGCATTAAGCACAAAAAGTTGAAAAACATTACTTGTGTAGAAAAAGTAATGTCTTTCAACTTAGAACAAAAAAAAGCAAGAGTTTGTAACAACTAGGTTAACACACAACCATTTTTTAATACTAATAATATTATAGGCATATCAAATGTAATTTGTGTGTGTGCGTGTGTGAGTTTATGTATCAGTGAATGACCATTTTTAACATATTCTCACACCTTCATAGTTCAGAGAATCAAGCCACTTTAAAATTTCATGTTTGGTTTTAATATAAGTTTTGTCTCTAATATTTAATATTCTATTAATTTTATTGTATATATATGGCCCGAGAACTGGCCATAAGACAAGCTATTTGCTTAGCTTTTACTGTAATTTAATACTAAAATAACCCCAACATTTTTAGGTTAACACCTATAAATTGCATTATGTATGGATTAAAAAAACTCTCTAGTACAAGCAGAAATGAGATATATATACTTATAATAAATTAATTCTTACAGGACTTATGGCGTAAATGTTTAAATATTTAGACTACAAACCTTTCAAAGGAATTTGATTGACAGTATTATTTTCGCTTATTTGTTTATTGCCTATTTGTTTATTGTCAGTGTCGACTATCTGAGTTTGTTTAGGCTCTGTGTTTGGAATCTTGATATCAGTCCCACCACCTTCATTTGCTCCTACTGTCTCTTGGAACTCTCTTTTTCGGAGCTTTATTAACCTCGCCGCATTATGAACTGAAGGCCATAACGAATATATATTGTCTAGTTCTGTACCGCTTTTATCAAACCAACCATCTGTATAAAAATCTTCCGATGTTGTGGCGAAACTTAAAAACAATGTTAACAAACCGCACCGTAGAATCATAATAACTGAGAAGGTTAACTAATAATAATAATAAATAATATTCACTTTAATTCACATAAACATAAGTTTCATCATTTATAGAATGATCCTCCGTTTTGTCGTTGATTTGAAAGTGACCAAATCAAATAAAAAGAGTGTATCTTTAGATACAACACATATATACAAGAAACTGAAGATATGACTAATTAGCTTGGACTTTTAAATTTTATAGAAATAATGACTTCACCTATTAAGATGATTTGACGTACTGTGATGTTTTCATTGTTATACCAAAGATTAGACATGTTGGTAATACAACAGAGTCACAAAAGTTAGAAGAACATATTGTGCAATAAAAACACTGAATTTGAACGAGCGGTGAAAATAGCATTTACATTAAAATAAAACATATTGAAATTTATGAGAAAGTATTGCTAGTTTTATTTTCCACAAGGCCCGATTAATACGTTTGACAAGATTGTAAATGCAGAATGATATATTACAAGATAATCTTCATACATATCATCATATTTTTAAAGATTGTAGACAGATCGTGTGTTTGAAGTGGGTACTTCTATAATAAGACCGATGAGACTACGAATACCATCGTCCACAACGACAATTGTGGCACAAAGAAATTTTATTGCTCTTAAGAACCCTTAAAAACTAAATACTTGGTTTCCAGCTTTCACATCATCACAGTTTTTTTTGTATATGAATAATATGTATTTCAACCGACATAAAAAAGGACGAGATTCTCAACGACAACGAGAATAAATGTGAAGGAAGGAAGGCGCCAGGACGAGGTAATACATCTGTATTCAGAAATTTGAGAAATTTCTGTGCGTAGTTGCATTTAATGTTTGATTGTGGGTTTTTATTTCTTATTATTATTGTTTATTTATTTCTGCGATCCTACCTCATACTGAAAAAAAAATGCGGTGGTACCGCTTACCGACGTGACGTAGTAGAAATATGAAATAAAAAACGCAATTTCGTATTATTGAATTTATTTAAATAGACATTTATATTAATTACATTTATAATTTAAAGTAGAGGTTCCAAATTTTAATTTTTGGTATCTATTAAACATTGATTGAGTAACCACACGTTACATCTAATGTTACAAACATCGGTACATTCTGTTCCAAACATTAAGGTACACAGTAAATATCACCTACAAAATTGAACAAGTTAGAAATAGTATAGATTTATCAAAGGGCTTATTTAATAAGGTGTTTAAATTTTAACGGCAGTGACAAAACAAGCCTAACACTTCATTATAAGAAAAAATTCCAAATGGTTTGTGTAGCTATTACTTAACGCTATTTTAGAACATAACATGGTTGGTTTCTAATTGTTACTTATTAATTTTTAATTACCAGTTAATTTTAACTTTAAAATGTAATATTAAACCAGTCAAAAAACTCCAACTACAATCACTCAAAACCTCACAACGTGAGCACACATAACTCTCTGAATCAATAAATTACCTTTTAACCTTATTGTTAATTACAAAATAATAAATATATTATAAATAATTTTTATTAAGAACTATATCATACAAAAATTCATAACATAGAAATGATATTACGCATAGTGCGTTCATTAATATATACCATAATAGATACTATACCAAACGGTATGTACTTATAATGTAAAATTAGACAGCTTACAAAAATAGATTGCACAAAAGACCGTTACGAAAATATTTGCACTGAAGTATTTAATGCAACGTAATGAAGTGATTAAAGATTTTTGACATGGCAACTTTAAGAGAAATATCAATATTTTATATTCACCAGATTCCAAGAAGTCCGAATGTAAGATACATTGACATATTCATGACGATATTCTTAAAAACAAAAAAGTATTTAATTCATCACAATTATAACTTTATAACTACGACAGCTAGTTTAACATAGATATCGTAAACATTATTTATGAATGTGCTAATATCTATCAGCGCTATAGAGATGTGCGATGTATTTAATAGAATTCATTTTATGGCCCCTTGCAATTTAAAATGCCTTAAACACAAATACCCAAACGATCTGTCTGAAGCAGTTTACTGCGATCTGCGCCACATACATTTTAATTCTCTACATTTAAGTACTTTTAAACCATAGAATCATATATATTTCCAATGTTATCTAATTCTTAAGAGTATATACGTATTAAACTTTTAATAGAATTCTACTTGCTAACCCCGAATAATATGTTGGTTAATAAATCTTCTGAAAATTTAATATAGCAATTTTCTAACATTAAATACACTACGAATTCGAAAGTACACACAAACAGCAAATATTCTAATTAATTGTTCTTATTTATCGTGTCCAATTTTATTTGGTCGAATATTAAATGAAATTCATTATTATAGCCACACACGCTTCACGCCATCGTCCGAGTAAAGGAAAATGTAAAAATATTGTCAATTCGTGTTAAATCTTATCCTAAAATCATGGCACATAAATTATGTCTAACATAGGAAGGAACACTTCACAACTTTCCGTGTTCGTTCAACTGATTTATACTTATTTTCCAAATGAATAAAAAATATCCAAAACTTCAATAGGTTAATATGAGCAAATACTTTTTACGTATAATTAAATAAAAAAGTTTCATTATTTATTGATATTGAATTTCTGATTAAGTCTCCGCAGTCAGTCTTCCAAGAAAACTAATGTGTACACATGTAGATGCTGTAAAAGAGTATGGAATGTAAGAAAGAGTAAAAATTATATTTTCAGGATAATAATAACCAACATAATAAATCGATATGCGTGGTAGATGTTATTGTGACGTCATCAGCAAAAAACTCCGGGAGAGCATTCAAGTTCTAGATTACCGAAACACTCAATGTACTAAATCTGATCCTAAATCTATGTTAATACGACGAAAGAGCGAGAGAATTTAAATCTATCGACAAATTTATTTGCTTTAACTATTAAAATTGCTGTCCCGGATTAGGACGAAGTCGATATCATTCACCCTGGACCGTCAAGGGCTGCTGAATGTCGAGAATTGGATTTAGAATCCAAAAAAGGTGTGCGTTCACTCCAGGCGCGCTTTGTAGCTAGTCTTCCAAATCTCAGCTAGAGTGACGGCCGAGTGGAAACGATGGAAGATGCAAAGCGGGAGAGTGAACCGTTGAACGAGCGACCAAGCTACGAAGCCGTAGAAGTCAAGTTGGACCTGGTGAGGAAATAAATTTAAGTTGCTGCATCTTATTAAAATTTTTCAAATATTCTCAACTTTATGTAAACTTGAATCAGGTTGTTAATGCGTCGAGGGGCTGGAGAGGGACCCATGGGGGCGCCCGTAAAAGATTGTATAGAGCAAGCTCCGACCTTGGGTCCCTCCAGTGACGGAAACTTAGACGGCTGTTCCGACCGCGGAGTCTCCCTCCGCGTACCGACCCATATGTCTGCTGGACGAGACAGGCAAATTATTCTAAAGAATAATTGCCGCCCGCCTCAACTCGCACTTGCTGCAGCGAGGCCCCGATCTGTCGGAATGCCAATATGGCTTCCGGTAGGCGCGGTCGACCGTTGACGCAATCCTCCGGGTCCGTCCTAAAAGGGGCCTCGGGTCGCCTTGCGCTGCGAGGGCACAGGGAGGGAGAGAGTAACATCCCCCCGGGGACGTCCTCTCCGGACGAGCACAGTGCAGAGGGGCTCCGGTGCGTTCCACGTTGAGATCCCCGAGCCCCTCGTCATGCACCGAGGAAAGGGGCACCGGGGAGGTTTTAGTGGGTAAGAACCCCACACAACCGCTGCCTTCTCCCCAAATGGCGGGGTATCTTTCTGAAGATTTCCTCCCCGTCAACAAAAAAAAGGTTGTTAATGCGACAAACAAAGTAAAGAATTTCTAGCTTCACCCTTACGTAATTCGAGGCATTTCTGGGTGATAGAGGTGGCCGGTGAGCCATTCCGCTTTCCCTGTACCGTCACCTCTTCCTCTTTCTTACTAAGACCTGGTTATACGACTGCATGTCTTGTGATGTTGGTATTTCCTAGCTGCATTGATTACGGAACATGTTGTGACCTGTTCCTCAGGAGTAATTATGCAATTCTATATCCTTTCCTTACAAGCAATGCTTCGGCATGTCCACATCGCAGGGATCATTTACCATCAGGAGGAACTAACTACAAGAAATTATGCATTTCGTCTGAAATATCTAAATTTAAGAAGAAGTCATTCATGTCATCTATGCGTGACGGCTGACTAAAAAGCAGGGGACTGAAGCCGTGCAGCTTACTGAGAGCATTATAAATTAGCCTAGATCTCATTGTTTATAAGCTTCAAATGGAATCCTTCTCAAATTGGAGGAATATAAATAAAAATCAACTAAAATTGTTAGAAAGTCTTCCGCTACACGCATTGATTCTTATGAAATAATTTATTGTAGATAATATGAAAAAATATAAGCTCTAACATTTTACCAAGTTAAGTAATCCCATATGCGACAGGTGATGCGCCCTATGGAATACGTTTTATTCTAAGGCAATCTCTAACTACCCTAAATCCTCCTACTAAACATAAATATAATGATAACTCGTTAGTTCAAGCCGGCTATCGTCCCGGTGGGTGATCGGATATTGCTTAGTAAAATAATCTATATAATTACCGGGTTAGCTAAGACTTTCTGAGCTTCGAAGGTGTAAATAAGCCACATGGTGACGTTGCAGATGAGGAGGAAGGTGACAGCCTGGCGAGCAGGCTTGCTGCGCTCTTGCTCGGGCAGGTGTACGCGGCGGCGGGACACATCAGCAATGAAGAGCAGTTGGAGAACCACCTGAAATATATATATCATAAACTTAGTACCCCTTCTTACGAAAATTGCCCGGGCAGAGGAGTATGAAATTTTCCACACTTATAGTTTATATTGAGGAGTATAGAATGTGAATGTGCGCTGTTAGTATTTGAGAGACGAATCCTGAGGCGTATCTTTGGCGCTGTGTGCGAAAACAACCAATGGCGGAGCCGTTATAACCAGGAGCTTTATGACCTCTACCAGGAACTGCACGTGGCTGGGCACATCAAATTAAACAGGCTTAGATGGGCTGGTCATGTGCAGAGAATGGATGAAGCCAGGATACCCAAGGCAGTTATGACGAGGGACCCCGAGGGTCGAAGAGGTCGGGGAAGACCAAAGCTCCGCTGGATAGACGGTGTAAATCGAGACGCCAAAGAAATTGGCATAGGAACCTGGAGGACTGCGGCCATGGATAGACCGAGGTGGAGGATGTTGCTTGACCAAGCCATGGCTCACAAAGGGCTGTAGAGCTTATAGAAGAAGATAGAATGTTAATATAATTTTTTTTAAATTATGCATACAAAATGTATTCAGTCATTGAAAAATACACAACCATGCATTTGATACACGTACACGCGGATTTTATAAGGTTGCTTGACAATAGTTAAGTAACTATGATAAATAATGACTGACAGACTCACGAAATAACAAGCGGCGATTTATGTGCGATTTTAATGCTAAAATTCCTGGTTCAAAGTAAATACCACTAGTATATTTAAAACTAACAAAACTGTATTGTTACCGTAATCCTACCGCGCCGCTCATATGAACACATTCTATAGTAATGTGTATCAAGTCAATACTAATGTGTATATATAGCTTTCTGTTTTTTTACGAAACTACATAGATTAGATTGTTTCGCCGGATTGTTGTGTTGCAGTTGCAGTTATGTCATAGTTCTTAGGTCGCTTAGCCAGTACATCTAGTAGTATGTAACGTAGTATAGTAACTTCAAATGCCATTTCGGAAAGCGTTAGCTCTGCGGCGAGGAGTGGCCAAAGAAACTGCAGTACTAACATCTAATTATATGTAGCTATGAGGAGTCTACAATGACACTCTTGAATTTAAATTAAATTAAGGAAGATTGAGGTCTAAAGAAGACAAGGGTATTTTTTTATAGAAGAGAATACTTTTCTTTATAAAAATATCAATGAATTTGTAAAAACCTTAACTTTGTGAGTATTAAGTCACTACAATATTTATTACAATTGTTAAAGACGATTAAGTAGCCATACTATTTGTCTAAGCTTATTTATTAACCATCTTTGTAGTCAAGCCTACTGTTTCTTATCACAAATAATTGTATTTTTAAATGTGTTTTGTACACCCGTTAAGGTTTCAAAGGAGTTGTCAAAATATAAAGTCCCTTCTAACTATTTAGTCGATTAAGTTATTCTATATATAAATAACGAAAAGTTTAATTTACCTGAAGTACGCTCAAACATCCAGTAATCATAACGAGCAAGTTCGGTTCATGAGTGAAGGCGCCCATTCCACCAGCGATGACACTAAAGACTGCATACACGAAGAGTCCAAAAGCAGAGACACGAAGCAGGATGTCATTTAAATCCGATTGTTCTTCAGAGCGGAACTTCAGAGATTGCACCCTGCGAAGAGGCTCGGTACAGGAAGAAGGATTGGCGCTCCATTTCAATTTACGGCCACTTATTTTTAAAAGTATCAAGAAAAACCAAAAAATGGTAACAGAAAACAAAAACGGAGTATGGAAACGCGTATAAAAAGTGCAACGGTAATTAAACAGGAAAATTAATTACATATAAAAGAATAATTAGAGTAATTAAACGAAATAAGACGATTATAAGAACAGGTAAAAATAATAATTATGGACATTGTAATAATTGTAGTTAACAATGAGTATCACGATTGGGAATAATTAAGATGGGCACAGTCGTAAATGTGCAAAATATATGATTAAATAGTCGGAGCAGACAAATGGGTACAGGTGGAGGAAAAGAAGGGAAAACAAAAAATAAAATAAATAAAAAACAAATTGTTAACACAAATAAAAAATGAAGTACACTAAACATGGTATATATCACTTTTTATTACTTACCGTATGAAACCAATCAAAATTGCCAGAATGGATAGCACCATAAGAGCGCAGTGTGATACATCGGCCAAGTAAATCGAAAGGCGTTTCAATTCCTGGTGTCTGATCAACACGAAGAAAAGGATCAAGCAGATAAGAGATGCGACCAAAAGCAGAAGTCCACAGAAAAGGCCCTTTGAAGCACCAGCGCAGTCCACACGATTGCCTCGCTGAGCTGCTGCAAGAGCCGCCGCCCTGCGGGAGAGAACAGCTTCCAGACGTCTTTCCAGATCTTCATCGTTCGCCACGCTGCAACCAAATACGCATTTGATAGTACGCACGGCAATTATGCGCGTTTGTTTATACCCATAACTTTGGGTTAGTGTTAATGACTTTCAAAATTTAAATATAACATCTACATTAGTAGCTAGTCTATGTTACAAGGTGTTAATTATTGCCTATTATTACGGATGAAATGCTATTGGTTGCATCGCTACTGAAGTGAAGTTTAACTACATATGACAGTTTAAATATAACACTTGTATTACCTTGGATATCTTCCAATATGTTTCCACATAACGTAAATGACGGCGGCACCAATAAGCGAATATTCAATGATGAATGGGTAAAGGTATGGAGCGGAGTCGGTCACAATAGTACCCATGATTGGATTTCTTCCACAGACAGTTGAATTATCGATATTGGCAATCAGGGCAGCTGGGTTTAAAATGTCAAAAGCTTCAAACACTTCAGTAGAATTGTTAGCTGAGAAACAATACAGAGTAAATTGTAATTTGCTTTTTCACAAAATAGTTAAATGTAAATAGTAACAAAAATTAAGGGCTAAATAAAAACGCACATGCACAAAAGACTATGAACGACAAACGTAAATTATTTCATGTGCAAATCTACACATGAAAACATAACAAAATCGCAAAAAAAACGGTGCAACGGCGGCGAACAAAATGTGTTGATTGAACACTCCAACGACAAACCTGGCATGTGCGGTGGTTCGTCAACGCGGTACTTTTGAATGCTATCACTCCATTCATCTTTGTCAGTTACGTAGGGTCCAGGTGTGGAAGAAACCATTGTTGTCATGGTAGTGACGATAGGTTTCAAAGTCGAAGTGTAAAGCCATTGGAAAACTTCCAACATAGCAGTTTGAGCCTGTGTCACTTTTTCGTTCTGGGTTGGTATTGGTGCGATAGTTGATGAGGTGCTGAATGGGTTATCGTTCAGCCATGAGTCTTTTGATTCGTGGCCGTGACCCATAGCGTTTCCGTACCCTACCGTGCTTTTAATAGTGTCGATTATTTTAAAATTTGGTTTGAACCCACCACCGACATTATAATACGATGAAGGAGAGGTCGCTGAAAATTTTTTTTGAAACATATTTTAAATACACATACATGCAAATTAATAAGGGTTGTTATCATGAACATGTAAGATGGTATTAATAATGAAGTCGTGTCTGTTAGGAACAGGGATAGATGTGAAGAATGTATATTTTAAAGCTACTAAATACATACTTGTAGTCGTAGTAGTAGTTGGCGCGGCTGCTGTAGTTGAAACAACGTTGAATATCTGATCACTAGTGCTCTTAGCCATAGATACCGCTGTCGATGCAACAGTTGTAGCAACTGTGGTGGCAGCACCAAATACTTTACCAGAATGTCTCAAGGTATGCTTTCGGATGACTTCTAAACACGTTTACAAATCAAGTTAGTCAACAAATTATTTAGCTACAGAATAACAAGAAAAAATATTATAAAAATATTTACTTCCAAGTACGCCTTCTCCAGGAATTCCCTGAGGATTCTTTACGTGGTAATCAGTAATCTCCTTTAGAGATTCCAATACCAAAGTCCGAATCCAAACACAAATGTTGGTAGCAACAACATGCATAAGGCCAAACCGAGCGATCACCTTGAAGCGATGGATGTTCAACTGCAAGGGCAATGTAATAATAAGTATTATTTCAGACGTCAAATTTGTTAATATATTCAAAAGCTTAAAGCTTAGATATTCAAGAGTAGAGTGAATAGGCATTTACTAAGCTAGTGCGCCTTACCATCCAGGACTGCATTTCCGCTTAACATCAGGTGGGATCGTAGTCAAGCACTTGCTTAGAAAGTTAAAATAAAGCATTAAAATTAAACTTACTCGCGAATTCATGAAGATAAAATACATTTGCATGAAAGTAAAAACCATCTGTAACACCGGGTTGATGCCTTTGAGAATAAGATAACACGGTGAATCCAAAGGTAATTCGAAAAACGTTCCAAATTCTAAGCCGTTATAAATCATTGTGCCGAGACCAAACGCTGTAAAATAACGAAGGTAAATATTATAAAATCCTTAGCAACTGTGAATATTGTTGTTTAACAATGTTGTTAGTTCAATATAAGCATATTACCAATTGCTCCAATTCTAAGGAAGAAACTTCCGTGACTATGATCATTTTGTGAAGTCTTTCGACGACGTAAGGGCCGCGCTACAGGGCCGGCTTCCAACTCCACCACATCTTGTTGCTAAGTAAGACATAATAATATTAATAGATTTCATTCAAATAAAACTATATAATGCCTATAAATACGGTAAATGACTGTAATTAGTAAGGTATATTTTAAAAAATCAACAAAATAAATATTTTAATGTTGGTAGCAAAATAGTTTGACTTTAATGTACAGGTGGATCAATTTGGTTAAAATTGGACGCACGGAAAACTGTTTTAACTACTTAAGCATTGTCTTCGGTCATAATTCGAAGAAGCAAGGGGTATACAATAGCGGTACACAACACAAGCACAGTAAACTGCAACTAAATCAACTAAAACAGCACATCCAAAGCTCGGTAATGGTACGATAGAGTAACTCAAGCAGGCTGCGTCATTTCATAATATGCCTCACCTGATCGGACGCATACAACTGAGCCTTTTGCATTTGTAATTGTTGTTGTCGAACTTTATCGCGCATCTTACGGGGATACACCTCCTGCCCAAATGATATGGAAAAACAAAAAAAATAGCGAGCGTAAACAGAAAAGGGGTCATGCGGCTTGTCACGTCCTAACTAAGCGCTAAATATGATTTTTGTGAGAAGCTAAACAATAAAATAGCTAAATTTTTGATACTTAATTGCTTTTTATGACGGAAACAATATCGAGAGGTTAACGAAAACAACATTGATACAATGGGAAGCAACAAATGGAGCATATAAGGTTAAAAACGAATAAATTGGATGTGCTGGTGATATGCAATTAAAAATAATATAAGATTAGCGCTGACCTGGAATTGACTTTGTTTCTTGTTTTCTTTGGTCGCTTTGTCCTTTCCGCCATCCTTATCTTTGTCCTTAGATTTCCCTTCCTTCTTGCCATCTTTTTTACCATCCTTGCCTTCTTTACCTTCTTTGTCTTTGGTCTTCTTTTCCTTTTCTTTCTTGGGTTTCTTCTCTTTCGGCGGTGGCTTCGGTTTTGGCGGGCTACCGGAGCAGCATGTACTTTCTATGAGAGAAAAATATTATATATTACTAAGCTATTTAACTGTCACAAATTGTCAGTTAGCAACTATACGTACCCTGGAGAAGGAAACAGAAGACGTAGAGCAGGAATAAGATGCTCATGCCATACAAGTAGGTAAAGAAACCCTCGTAGTAGTATAGCGGCAGGTTATGAGTAATGACATCGCTTATCACGTAGGCAATGCAGACCACTACTAGAAGTTTGGCGTAAATGAAACTTGAGATGATGAATAATGATGTTCTGAAACAAAAGAAAAACGTATTAATACTTAAAAAATAATATTAAGGTCTGACTTAAAATTTATAATAAAAAACTATAGACCGAATACATACACCACCGTAAATTTTATAGGAATTACCATTTACCAAGTAGTATCTTAGTAAAATCGTGGTGAACAGGGAGGAACTATTGTCTCTGCTTACAAGAATTACGTTTATAAGAGATGAAAGTTATAATTTAAAAAATTATAACGCCATTTTTAATACAACTGCGCGAGTGTGGAGCTTACGCGCCGTACCAAGTATGAAGTCGTTGCTTCACAGACAAAGGCATCTGAGATATTATTTTTTTTTTTGAAAACGGTAAAAAACTTGTTAAAACTATTATATAAGTCTTAAATACGAATTTCAATGTGAAACTGTATTTTATCAGATATACTTTAATATAATTTTAAGCCAATATAATTATTTATAAGAACAAAAAATTTTCTATATTTTTTTTACTTCGAAGAAATATAACTTATTTGACTTAAACGTACTTCTTTGATGGCTTAGGCTGGACGCACTTTAGTTCCATCTCTTTGTTAGTGGTGTTATGTTTTTCAGCAATCGCGATATCGCTACCCTGCTGACGATGTTGACCTACTGGCAGGGTGGCCATGTTGTCCACGGCCTCCAGTTCCACAGTGGCCACCTTCACCTCCGCATCCATTGGGTGTTTCTCCTTCCCCATCACTAGCACTTCACTCACAGCGAAATAAGGTTAAAGGATATTCACGAGGGCATAGCGGGGTCAAGCAGGCTCAAGATTTAGGTAAGGGTGGGACTGCAAGGGTCTAACTCGAGGTAAAATAACTCCGGAAGTACGAAGGAGCGGCGTCGAGACCGTACCTCCGAGACGAGTGCGCGGAGAGTTGCGCAGTAACTGATGCTGCGCGTCGAAGGACGCCGAAATCAGGGGCGGCACCGACCCTCCCGAATACACCCTATTTTATTTGAATTACTCTCGCGAGGGTATGTCATTTGGTGGAAATTCGTCTTTGATGCCAACGAAAGGCTCGTATGTAATAGACGTCAAAAGTGCTTGGCTGTTATTAAGCTATACACTGGTAATGCTGGCTTTAAGAGGGATTGTGATTAAAAAAATGAGACTTGTTCAGAAAACAGCGATATAAACATTACTTAGGGTGGGAAATAAATAAAAAAAATGATTTTAATCACAATCAAATTATGAATAAAACTGTTTCCTTCATTAAATATATATTATTTATTGTAGGGCTTGCTACTCGTATGTAATAAACATAGCTGCGGAAGCAGATTTCTCAGCGTTACATTATTACGAAAGAAGTAATTATTAAAAAAAAGTAAAGAAATAAAAAAATATATAATTTATAGTAATCGACAACCCTACTGCTATGCCTCTCGGTCGATAAAGGCGCGTCTTCCGAGCTGGGGAGGCTGCGCGCGCGACCCACTGACCCGGCCCCTACTCCCCGAAAGCAACGAAAAACGCCCTGAAAATACTGCGCACTTCATGCCAACTGTAATAACCGGGCTCTTACTCCAGAAAAAAACTAGATTAATACATTATAAATAAAATCTAGCCTCTATTCGATCCCGCTTGAACTTTGTTGACCTCTTGCTTTGTCCGAGGTTAATGAACTGAGCGTTTATATCAAGTGCTACGTAATAGGTGCTTATGCTAGATACCTAACTTCGTGGTCTATACACTACGTTACGCGACATTGTTGGTTACGTCACAGCTACGAAGTATACTACAATAGTACTATAAATAAACTTCTTTCATTGTTTGTATTCATCTCTCTGTCCTTAAAGTATATTATAAAATATTTCATAAGCCACTATGTTATGTGTTCAAGGTTTCAAATTGGATCAAATTAATTTCCTTGTAAACATTGTCTGGTTTTTCTTTTGACAGAGTTCCGTAGAGTTATATAGATTAGAACCAGACAAGTTGAGTTTTACCGTTTCTCCGGATTCAGAGGTGAGGAGTAACCTCGGCCCGGATGGTTACTATGTTAAAGTAAGCATTCTGATCCGGGGACGCTCGACAGGACCGCACTATTTAGTATCGAACATAGAATAGTTGATATTTTTTTCCTTTAAAAAAAAATATTCCAGAGGTAGTTTTTTTCTTAAATATCACTAACACTCTTGTTAACTAAGCTTAAGCTTGTGAGAGGAGATGGTTCACGTCAAAAGTCAACGCTGTAGATTTCCCTAAATAGAAAGAAGGTCAATAAAGACCTGGATAAAATAATATAATCAATCAATCAATTTATTCATTATCAACATAATCAACAATGATCCATTGATTCACACACAGATTTAAATCAAAATTAAATTACAACTGGCACATAAAGAAAATATAATAAACAAAGATACTATAGTTAGTTTTTTGGAATTTTATGACCTGGTATTTACAACCTTTAGGTCAACTCTTATTTTTAATAGACATATTACGCCTATGAGCACATTCTATTAAATTGCTTTAACTGTATTTTTTATGTATTTGTAGATGAGCTTGTAAGTCAGTTCGTCTTGTAACAATTGTTTTAATGGCGGCGGGCGGGACAATAAATCACACTTATTTTCAACATCACTGAGTTCACTGGCCAACACTAGTCTGTCGATTAAAAATTTTTGACAGTCAAAGATAATGTGTTCCACAGTTCCATCACTTGATTGACAATGTGAACATATGTTATTCGCAATAATACCAAGTCGAGCAAGGTGTGACGGTGCAGTATTATGACCAAAACGCAGTCTATTTATGGTGGTAATAAAATCTCGAGTAGCATCTTGCATACGATAATACAAAGGTCTTGCAGGTAAGCTTTTTTGAATGCTTCCATACCATTTTCTTTTCGTATCTTGATCCTTCTTCCACATTTCTAGCCACGACTTTTGAATATTCTCGTCAATACATTGTACTATAGTTAGTGTTACTATTAATAAACAAGTAGGTTTTCTCAAATAAGGTTTTATTAAGATTACATTATTGCATAAAAAATAAAATAAAAGAAATAACAGAAGTTACGGTCAGAAAAGGTTTTAAAATTTTATGACAATGCAATAATGCATGCTCGAAGTGACGAAATAGTGCATCCATTTCCCAATATTTTCAGCACCTGTATGTTGGTTTTGACACGGCACAATAGCTGTCAGCTACTAATTGAATTTATACGCATTCGATGAAGCTCGTTAACACAAAGCTGTTATGAAATAACTAGAACTTGTTCGTTACGTGTTTAACCTTAATAAATCTTGTCTATAGTATATTTATATATGATATGTATTTGTATCATATGTTTATCTATATAAGACAGTATATATATGAGATTTTACCTTTCGACATCATAAGTGGGTTGAAGTGTGGGTGAGGAATTTTTGTGGGTTGTAAGTGGTAACACTTAGACTCAATGTATTGGTTACGGATTGTATTAGCATAATATGTGTATATTACTTGAATGCCCACCGATTAGTATAATACATTATTTTCACTATTAACATATTACGTTAAAAAATCAACACCCTTTATTAATTGCTTACAAATTGGTTCAAGCTTGGTAGCGTGGAATTTATTTTATACAGAAACAAGGAATGTGAAAGCAATGAGAACAAATAATTTTCCCAGGAATGTTCGTGTTTGAGGCAATATATAACTTTTATGTTACGACATGTTTAGTAGTGTTTTGCTTATTGAAATTAAGCGCCATTCTCTGGTCTTGTGTCTCGCCTCTCGTTATGGCAACCATTTCGTTTTCATAATACCAGCTGGTAAGTGTTTTGAAGTTCCTATTAAGGCCATTCCTGAGCCTATTATTAGGGGATATTAGGATATTTAATGGCGAAGCCGGGGAGACTGAAATGCCATAAGTGAACTATGATACAAAATGTTTTCGCATTTCATATTAATGAAAGAAGTAACTATAAAATATTTAGTAACTATTTTCATTATTTTAATACGTTTATAATTTTATATATGTACAATATTTTTTTTTGTTCACGCGGGGGAATCTTTTTATAGACCATCCTCCGGTACCCTGGGCGGGCCCGGAGGGATGTGTGGGACTCGGCCTGGGCAGCCCATCAGCCGTTATGAGCGGGGTGCCCCGGATCTGTCAGCGACAGGACACCCCAACGACCCGCCGGTCCCGGCAAAGACTGGACTTCATCCTCAAAAGGGACTTCTCCGGCACTCAGAGAAGTCCCGACGACGCCGAAGCATGCTGGTGCCAGGTACCCATCCTGGCCCCGCTTCGGATTACGGGGGCGGCAAGAGGAGGCGTTCGTAACGCCTCCTGCGCATATATGTACAATATAATTTGTAAGTTAATTTTAAAATAAAAACAATTCAGTAATTATAACTTCATTATAAACAATGCATGTTCTTATTTATTTATTCTTAACTTTTCTGGTTACTATTCTATATGTTTTAACTCCCCTGTCCTACAGGGGTGCCTGGAAGACATATAGCGAGAAGACCGCCCTTGACCCTATTTAGGTTAAGTTTTTTTTTTACTTTTACTTAATCTATTGTAATGTGTGAAATGGGAGCAATAAATAGATAGCTGTCTATCGATCTTATCAATTTACACTTTTTTTCACTAGGTTTACACCCGAAACGAGCTTATAACTACACAAAGATGGCAAAGCATAAAAGTCTTCCCTATTCTATTAAATATTTAAGGCACTTTAAGAAGGTTTGCTGTGATCACCAGCGGATTACTAAGTAGTCGATAAATTAATGCAATTATCGCTCGGTATGCGAGACTCGATTGCGGTCTCGTCTCAGTAATTTCAATTGAGAGTTTAAACTCGTCAATGACATAACAAACATTACAGATTAGCCTTGTGTAACTGCGCACAATACACACTTGCATATCGTTTTGGTCGACTGACTTTAAGCGTATCCATTAATGGGCCTGCGAAGCGCCCGCTGTTGCCGTCTAGACGGATAAGGCCGGGTGTGCATTGTCGATAGAATAATTTTATTAGTTTTGTTCATATCAAGGAAATGAAATCAAGGTGATTTAGAAAATTTTCGGTCATGTCACACAGAAATATAAATCTACACTATGTTATCTTTATGGAGGTCCGTGTGTAATCTTTAACGAAACGATTCTTATTGGTTAGCTAGAATTAAACTAGATGGCGCTAGTTGCAACAAAACTAGCTTTACAATACAAGAAATTTAAATAAACCTGAACTTGATTTATATATGTATTTAGCTTGTAAGAATAATTAATTTGTATAGACTTTGCTGATTATTTTGTTATTTATTTTTTCTTATGTATTATTTTTATCCTTTTACCTCAAAGAAAACCTCTCATCCTTTAATCTCTTTTTTAGAGGGTAAATAAAGACTACTATTGTTTATAAGTTTATAAGGCTCTTTATGTGACAAGTGGCGAACCCATTGACTTTACAATCTTATTGTTAAGCTCGAATAACAGCCAATTAAATGAAATGATAAGCATAGCATGATTTTCCAATTATCGATTACCGGATTTTGTTTTTCCGGAGTGATAAAAATTGTAAATGTCTTAAATGCTACTACGCAGGGGCGGTCACCTTCATTTCCGAAGTATTATAATTATATTATTAAGTTCTGGTGTCTACATTCTCTTTCTTTCTCCACAGAGTACTTACCTAGACTTGAATTGTCATACCTATATCTCAATTAACGAATATTTTTCAGGCGTGCCTCTTTTCCGCTAAAAGGAGCCAGTACACCTTGGCTCCTACTTTCCAGGATATATCTGTGGAATTCACTCATCGTCTTCAGTTATTGGGTATTGAAATCTCATCGACTCTAAACTATGGACGATTCATCGAGTCTAAGGCTACGATAGCTGCAAAAAAAACTTGGGATCTTGGTCAAAGCGCAACCGTACTTCTCTGCGGGACAGCTTTTAACACTTTATAAAGCTCAAGTCCGGTTGTGTGTAGAATAATGCTGTCACATTTGGGCAGGCGCTGCTAAATGCCATCTCGCAGCTTTGGACTCGGTGGAGAGGCGAGCTAAGAGGCAATTTGGTGACGCAGCTGAAACCAATCTCCTCAGTCTTGAGCACAGGCGTAAGGTAGCTAGCCTTTCGGTTTTCTACAGATTGCATTTTGGAGAGTGTGCTCAGGAACTACATGATCTAATTCCCCCATCTCCTTTCCACCATCGGACGTCTAGACGCACTGCGGGATTTCATCCTTTTGTTGTGAACATCCCTCAAACCCGAACGAAGCTATTTACTTCGTCTTTCATTCTTCGTACAGCAAAGGACTGGAATAGTTTGCCCGCGTCTGTCTTAGCTTTCGATTACAATGTGGGTATTTTCAAGAGTAGAGTGAATAGGCATTTACTAAGCTAGTGCGCCTTACCATCCAGAACTGCATTTCTACTTAACATCAGGTGGGATCGTAGTCAAGCACTTGCTTAGAAGTTATAAAAAAAAAAATTCTTTCAGAGAAAAAAACTACTCTCCCCTTTTTTTAAATCAGTCATAAACTAGCCGAAGACACAAGAATGTTTACGATGACAATTTGTTGTTTTATTTCAAGTAAAGTGCGTAGTATATTTTAGAATGAGTTTACTATGGAATAAAACTTATTGATACTGCAGGTGCTTGTTCAACCTATTTTTTATAAAGCTTTATTTTTGAAAACATATCTTTAATAAATATAAAAAAAAAAAAAACTATATACTTATATACAGGAATTTCTCGTTAAAAGTTATACCATAATTATAACAGTATGACACGCATAAGCAGCTGCGTAATAAAAGAACAGAAAGTAGGTTACCTTGCTCTCTTAATAAGGCACATAAAAAGAACTTTACTAAAAAAAACATCAATGGACAGTTTAAAAATATATAGAGGGGAGGAAGCTGTAATCAAAGCGCTTATACGTTCCATGGATGGACAATCGATTAAATGGTACGCGTACCAATGAAGCACGTGCAATATTCGAGCAGATGTAATATGAAACCTAGACCATTGTGTTAGAATTGAAAATACACTGGCATCTGAGATTTTATATAAGCACGGTCATGAAGGCAGTGGTCCGTTGTCGAACGTGGAACATAGTAACGAGCGGTCAGTGGCTTGATGTATGGAGACCGGATGTATGGATTAAAAGGATAGGTGTTGCTATTTGAATATTTAAAAACTTAATTATATACTCAAACTGTAAATTGTCTATGCCATTACAAAATACATGTGCTATCCGGGTGATAGGACCACTGGAGGACGCCGTAAAACGAAAGAGGTGTGTTATGATTGTAAAATGTAAGTAATCTCTGCCTATCTTTCTGGATGACGGATAATGTTTTCATCTGCACAACAAGCTAACTGCTATGTTCGTTTGTTAATAAAAGTATCATAATATACTTCAAGTCCATGGTTACTTAGTCTATTTATGCGATGTGTTAAGAGAATGACCGTTAATACACTTCAATACACATGCATTTGTTTATATTATATTTTTGGAAGAAGTTAGCGTCTACGATACAGCGCCAAGTTTAGACGCTAGAAAATCCATATACACGGATTTAATTCCATACTCGTAAATATAGGATACTGTGTTAAAAAATCATCTGGAAGTAATTTGGATCAATAAAATTATTTTTATTTTATATATTATTATATACGTACAGCTGGAACTAAATCTACTTTCAAACATTTACTATGGAAGCTTTACCTAAGCAAGGAATAGTTTGTCAATTGCTGTCCCTATCCATCTATAATTCTATATATATGTATTTATATAAGTATCTATTTATTATTATATATAATTATTATGTTTATATGTTTAATTTATTTGTAAGTATGCATGTATTTATTATAGTTTTCTTTTATTTATTATTTTCTCATATAGCTTGCACCCGTTACTTTGTCTCTTCACAACCCCAAGGTAGACTGGCAGAGAATGCCTACTGGCATTAAGTCCGCCTATTTGTACCTTTATTTTTTGTATTGTGTGCAAATAAAGAATAAATAAATAAATAAATTATTTAAAAAAAAGGACGCGATAGATAAAATAAAGTCAAACATAAACATAATCAAATATATTGGCGAATTGCGGACCCCCTCCTTTTTTGGAGTTGGTAAAATGCTATATCTGGATCGATCTGGAAAGAGAAATGTGAAAGAAAAATCATAAGGTTGAATTTTGTCAAGTTATATTACTTTTTTATACTTTCGAAGCTCAGTCCACACCGAAGGGGTTTCATTGAGTAAAAAATCCACAACCTCACCTTCCTCTCAAGGGTATCTTTAATTTAGCCCTTAAAAAATTATACTTACTTGGCATTCTTGGGTGTTGTGTCGGGTTGACAACATGCGCGGTACCGCAGCACCGCGTCTGTGGGCGAGAGGACGTCAGTCTCGTCCGCCGGCGCCTCGCACTCGTCCGTGACGAGTGGCGCGCGCGCCGGCGACGTGTGCGACCCGTACCCGTCGGAATTCAGCTGGATCATATAAACATATGTTCACGCAAACAACTTCCATACATCAAATGGAAAGAGAGAGAGTACTACCCGACGAAGTGTCACTGTCCCATGGTATATAGCCTCTGATTTTAACTAAATCTATTGAAAAACTAAGGTACATTTTACTATTGGTTGTACCAATTAGCGGCCGATCCCGCTCGAGCTCCGTAGGGTTTGAAAACTTTCACGATTAGAGTAACCGTCCAAGCCGAAGTCATGAAAGAAGTTCATACTAAATGAACTATGAGGTGTGCCACCTCAAAAAACGCGGTGACACAAGACCGCCTGACTAGTATCAGGGTACATTCCCAAATAAACTGGATTAGCCTTACCCTCAGAAGAGATCCCAGTCATATTCATAAAAACCCACAATCTACAAATGCAGACGAGGCCAAGAGTATCGGAAGAACGACAAGAGACCAAACGAGGAGACTGTCCGTTGTTTATATTCTACCATAATGTTCTTCCTTACGAGCTATGATGATTTAATGGGGAATGAAAAAAATAAAACTTTAAACTAAACTACGCAACTGTATATTGTAAAATTGTACACACGTTCAAGGCGTTCGATGTTGTATCGAGGTGTTTTTAAACGAATGTAAAAATCTACCAGTATATAGAACAGGTTGAGATGTAGTTGCAGTAGTTTTTGTTCAAACAGACGCAGGCTTCCTCGCAATATTTTTCTACACCACATGGCTGGCTAAACGATCTTATAATTTATACAATTAATTTCATTGATACTGGCACCCTGGATTGTACACTCTAGTTGCGTACTATGCAGCGTAAAATATGAACGTACATTGATTCTTGTCATCTAAAGTTTCGAAGAATTCAACACAGTAAATAAAACCTTTGTGGTAAATTATGAATCCCATGTACAAGTACCATTTACTTGTAATATTGGTAGGATATGGATAGGATAGGAATCAACTTCCTATCCGACCAATATTATATGATTCTTCTTCTTGAAGTGTCTCTCCGACTAGCGAAGCAGTCAGTTCACTATATTTCTCACCGTCTCTTGTGAAGCGAAACAGACGGGGTAATAAGCGATTAACTTTGAATGGACGAATAATTTACATTGTACAATACCATTTGTTAGGAAATAGGACAACTACTCGTATATAAGTAGGCATTCTTTAAAAATTATAAATAAAACGTAATGGTGATGAAGGTGACATCTTACTTTGACGATGGTGCCGACCTGGGAGTCTTGCACGTGATCGTGGGAGCGGTCGCGGAGTGGCTCCCTGGCCTCCCGCGCTTCCCTCGCCTCTCTGGCCTCTCTGGTCTCTAGAGTCTCAACTGGGGCGCCGAGCAGTCGCTCCTTCATCTCGTGGATGTAGGGGCAACGCTGCATCGCGATGTAGAATTCGCGGACACGCACCTGATTGACAATTAAATAAATTGATTAATTAAAAAAATAAATTGATTAATTGATTAATAAAACAAAGTTACACAACAAGAGTAGAGGACATGAAACCATGTAGCAAATCGACAAGAGATAGACGGAGCGAAGTGGACGTCCCATTAACAGAGTCACGAAATACTGCTTACAGAGAAGAATTTTTTTTTAAACATAGATAACTCACTGGAAAGTTATAGCCACGACTACTCTGACAAGAGTTGAAATGATGAAGAAGAAGGCAGATTAGAATGCAAGTAAAGGCATGTCACAACTCTTAACTAGCATGTTCTCGTAGTTTTTCTTCCTGCTTAAATGAGTGGTGTTGATAAAGGACGCCCTAGAAGGTATGCAGATCACCGACGAACAATGAACAAGCACAAAAACGGTTATTATTTCAAAGTAGTAGTAACAGTCAACGGTATAGATAAAAAAGTTATTTGCATCGTAGAAAATGAATGACCTTTCTTTGTATAGACCATCCTCCGGTACCCTGGGTGGGCCGGAGGGATGTGTGGGACTCGGCCTGGGCAGCCCCTACCCACTAAACCTTCCGCGAATGCCATCAGCCGTTATGAGCGGGGTGCCCCGGATCTGTCAGCGACAGGGCACCCCAACGACCGGCCGGTCCCGGCAAAGACCGGACTTCATCCTCAAAGGGGACTTCTCCGGCACTCAGAGAAGTCCCGACGACGCCGAAGCATGCTGGCGCCAGGTACCCATCCTGGCCCCGCTTCGGATTACGGGGGCGGCAAGAGGAGGCGTTCGTAACGCCTCCTGCGCACCCCGATTCGTCGCCTGCGGAGGGGGGGAGCCTCCGCTCGTCAGCCTCCTTCTGGGACATGACCGTCTCACAGAAGGAGGCGACCGCCGTCCAAGACCTGTCGCTCGAGACCATCGCAAGAGCGAGGCTCGGAAGCGACAGGACTACACCAAAGAAAATGAATGACCTATTTTAATATAAGATCGATTAGTGAACAATACAAATTCAAACATGACCACTACTTATTAAAAGTTCAACAAATGCACCGGTCATGTAACTGGAGCAACCAGCATACAACTTTCGCTCTTTTTTCAATGATAAACTTTTAAAATTACACTTGCATCTTACAGAGTTATATATCATTATTAACAGCAGGAGAAAATGAACATAGACTTACCACTTTAATTTAAGACTAGGTACATTTTAATCAAAAAATAATCAACCTAGGGCCATAATTCCCTTTACCGGCATTAGTTACCCTTTTAAAAGACTGATATTGAGGACAACGTGTTTCGATAACGTTATGATATCTATAAGCAAACCAAACTTGATGAGTAATTGACTTAAGTTAGTAATTTAGCGACTCCATAGATTTGTAATCAGTACTAACTCAATTCCGGAGGAAAAGGCAGTTATCCAATAAAACTACAAAGAAACCCGATAGAATAACGGGTTACTTAACTGCGCTTAATTGATTAATGACTTTCGTGGCCGTAACTAAACAACCGTGTCCCGACGTTGATTCGAATCTCTAGGCTGATGGGATCAAAATTTAAAATTTCTTTTTTCTGCCCCTATCCAACTATATCTAGATCTACGTAGTTATACATGTATTTACATATAAATATATTTATCTTATTTTACATTTACATTACATAACTCTAAGGTAGACTGGCAGATAATGCCTTTTTGTACAGTTTTATTTTGTGCAAATAACGATAAATATATAAAAATATTAACTAAAAATATTGCCACTTATTTCGCCAACGATTCCTTAACTTAAAATACTATTAGTTTACTTTGTGGAAATCTTAACACAATTGTATCTTCTGACGGAAATCTTAACACAATTGTATCTTCTGACGGAAATCTTAACACAATTGTATCTTCTGATCGAAGAGCGGTTTTGATTTTTTTTTATACTAAATAGGCTCACGTTTGGCTTCTATCATGGTTGATAGAAGGTGAAGATGAACCCTAGGATGGAGGACGTGAGCCTATAAGGTGTGTGTTCACATTGGACTTAAAGGTGTCCAGATTGTACCCGTGAGGAAAAACTTCGAGTCGGCGTCCTATTGCGAATGAAATAACAATCTAAAGTTCCCACTTCAGGACCCTTATGTTAAGTTATACACTATAGCAGCCTCGTAGTCCTGACCTTATAGAATAAGGCTATGATATACCCTGTGGTCTGTGCTGAGGGAGGGCAGAAGGACTTCGATGCTTTCTACTGAAGATTTTGAAGGCTATCGTCATGCACTCAAGAAGGCCACTGGTGGGATTTTAAGAGGTACGAGCCTCACATAACCCCGACAAACTTCCTTGTTGCTGACATTTTTGTTGATTTATTATTGATATGAACTCTTGGAGCGCACATTCTAAACTTCTATCAGGTGTAACTTTTTTTTGTTGACGTTGGGAAATCTTCAAAAAGATACCAGACGTAGTAAAATAAATCAACCAAAATGTCAGCAATCCTCTTTAATGGAAATCTATTTTTAAATAGACCAATGATACAAAGTGTACTCTCAGTGCATACTTCGGTAAGCAGAGAGCTACGCCTCATTTTATTGAGCGAGTGAAACGCTTGCATTATGTACTGAGGGAAATACTAGGTCCCATCCGCTTTAATGTGGGTGCCTCGCCTCCGTAATTGGTTTTGACTCCAGTATTTACAGCATATGTGAATGGAAGCTTTTATATCTTGATCTATCGTTTTTTATAGATAGATTTTCGTGACGGTATGGTTAATTAATTTATAATATATTATGACGGATATAAGACTCTATGCACACAAGTATTCCAAATACGCAAAGAGATATAGCAAAACACTTTTAAAGAAAAGAATAAAATTCGGTTCATAACTGCGGGACGAACATTATTAAATACACGAATAGAAAAGCTCCTCTTTTTTAAGTTGGTTAAATTATATAAAGTGTGATTAAAAAGACCTTCACCTTGTAAAAAACTGTGGATTAAATTTTGGTTTCTAAATGTTCAAGTAATGTAAGTTAATTTGAACTAAACATTACGCATTCTGAGCTAACAAAGCGACATTATGCGATCGATTCAGGTAAACGGGGTCACCAGGTCACGAGGTCAGTGGACTGTGACCAACAGGAACATGATAATAATCTAGCAGTTGATGACCTAGGAACAACAGGCGACAGGATTTCGAAGCTTGAGACCTAAAGCTAACCCTAAGCTCGAGTTACTAGCAATAGAGGTTCAGGCTAAGCGACCTAAGAGCTATGCCACCTCTCAATCAGTGAAGCAGTCAAGGCCAGCTTCTCTGGCCAATCTGTGTAGTTCGCCATTAAAAAAAAAAAAAACGTACACAAACACGCGTTCTCACGCATGTACACACATACAAAATAACTCTTTGTCTTCTAACATTGTCTTTTTAATCAGAAGTTTAATTTGGTTTTTATTTGTCTGTGTCTCGAGGGGGGCGTAAACTGCGACACAGTTACCAACTACTGTAACAGTTTACGGAGGTTCAGTATTCTTAAATTTTCTTTCTTTCGTCTAAATATTTTTTTATTTATAATTTACTCATTGTAGCTGCAGGTCAATATCTCTTGAAGCTTCGGAACAATAAAATTTGCGCCGTTTACTTCGTCAAGGTTAACTGGTCAAAAAGTTTGGAGTTTCATGCTTAATCAATCACCACAAGCTTCACTTAACCTTGGACGCCACTTCTGAATCGAATCGAGTGCGAAGTAGCTGTGTTCGCACACTGACGAAAGATATTTTGAAATAGTATATTTTTTATTTATATTAAAAATGAATACCTAAATGACCAGATACCTGTGCCCCGAGTCTGCTATTTAGCTGTAACGTTTCATTATGAACCGATTACAATCATATCAATTATAAATACATCACTGCCAAATACATCAAATACGTTTGTCGTGCGCCATCGGTAAACGATGGCACCAATGAACTAAAGACTACTAAAACTAGCAAGCACCTACCGACCACTATGATGCCAATGAACATTCATGTTGTACAATTAGTTTAGCCAGACTTATGGTCACTAGACTATTTTATGGTCAGTTTCGCATTTCCGCTTGTTCTATTATGCAAGTATAAGAAATAATTTAAACCGTTACACCTAGAAGTGTACCCAGAGATACGAATTTGCATTTTTTAGTCTTGGCACATCTTCGGATAAATGTTTGTCTGTTACAAATAATTCACCCGACTTTATTATATTTCACCAATATTTTCTACTTTTCCAAATAGTTCGAAATATGTACAAAAAAAATAACATGTTATAATAAACACAAAAAGAAAATAGTTAAAAATGCCTTCCAAACACTCGTACACAGCGTCTACAAATTGCAACTGGGTGAAACAAAATATATTACATAAATATACTTATATTACGACCTAATTACGTCTACTATTACGGCTGAATCTCTACGAGATTTATGTTTTTTTTTAATCACGTGTATACGAAAGAGACTGTTAGAAACTTAATGGTACAAACCAGTTCGGATCTTTACCGAAACCCGTACCATCAGATCGTAAATCGAACCTTAGTTGCCAATAGAGGTAAAATTTAAAGGATGAAGTTTTCAAAATCTTCTTCGGAGTAGCAACATTATGAATTTCCAAGGAGAAACCTTTTAAGTGCATTGCGATTCGAATTGCACGTTGCCCGCTATAGTTTCAATGCTTTATTATTTTGTTTTTTATCTTTTATTTTACAGTATTGTACTATTAAATTTAAATAAAAGTTTATTTTTAAATCAAACGATTCGCCCCGGCTTTTCATGACAATAACAATATAGGCCAGTATGTTTTGCTAGCTTCAAGATTAAATACTTTTTTAGAAATCATTGGTCGCCGCATTGAAGTTATTATATATTAATGAGGTACAAAATGATTCGCGTTCTATTACATACGTCCGGATGTGTGCACATATTAAATAGAGGTATTGAATACTAATGGAGGCGATTTATAAATGTATAATAGTTTTATTGTTTACTTTAAATATCTACAAAGAAATATAGAACTGTTTGATACGGCACAATACTGTGTGTTGTTATGAGACCACAATCGTACTGCCCTCGAAATGCCTGAAAATGAAGTGAGTAGCGATTACCATCTCTGTTTATCTTAAAAAAAGTGTTTAAAGTGCTTTTTATTGCTTTTTAAGTGCAACTTTATTATAAAACAAATATTTGTATGAGCGCAATGTTATAGTTTTTATAACGCCATCTGGTTAATCTTTTACGCACTTTAACTTCTCATTGGATATCGATAACTCAAAACTCTACGAGATGGCGTTGCAATACAACATTAACTACTTACCATAACACATATTATTGTATAACATACGAGTAGAGTGAACATTTATAATTAGTTACTGTTTTGTTTTCCAAATTTATCTAAATAGGTATCTTAAATAAAAAACACGATTTTTACAAAAACAAACGGCGGCGCCAGCTCGTTCTCCTAAGTACTATTAATAAAAAATAGCAATAAAATAAGGCATATAGCCCATTCTACGTAAAGCACGAAACGTATACTATAAAACAATAAATTAACCAAAATAACAAATTAATTACATTTTACTGAAAACTTTTTCGTCTGTAAGAATTGTTGGTTGGCAATATCCAACACCGTGCGTGTTTTGGCATTAAAACGAATATGAAAACGTTTAAAGCTATTTAACGATTTAACGCGGAGGCCTTATTTAAAATTGACGCTCCGAAAAATATGAAACACAATCATGAAATTGGGTCAACTATAACAGAGATTAACGAGGTAACTCTATAAACAGACAGAGTTAAATGCTGCCTATGAATCAATAACTACGGACGTCTGCTCATTCGCTTTCGACAAGTCCAATCTTTTGCACATGAATTATGAGCAATAGACAGAATCGCAAATAGCCCACTGTGCTAAACGTGAGTACGAAAGACGTTATCTGATGGTTGTTACACTGTCCAGTAATTGGACGTTCGAAGGGGTACATCCGACGGTCCTGCAAGAGGCACAAATTTTAGTAAGTGATTGTTTTTACGTTGGAAACTGAAGTATGAAGACCAGACTTTACAAATAGGATTCTAACCCTAAATGAAAAATATACCTTTAAAAATGTTCTGGTTGATCGCAGCAGTTTCATCGGATTTAAGAGATGGCAGAGCTATTAGGCCACTTAGACTGAATCTCTATCCCTACTCGGCACCTTCCATGGGAGACTATCAAGACATTAAAATTAATTCAATGATTGAAGACATAAAATGATTGAATACCTTTAAATACCACTGAAAGTAATGGCCGAAGAAACTCCAGCATTGCTCCTAATATCAAACGGGTGGAGTCTACCCATAAAACGCCGTATCGTGTTAAGATTACTCGTAACCTCTGACGTTCGCATACGCTTTGTAATTTTGTTTAGATTTATAAAATGTCCTAGTCTTGATTTGTAACTATAAGTATTTACCATTTCAGTATTACCACATTAAATCAGACGCATTCTATGAAATCCTTTCTAATTACCTGCTATAAATTTCGAAACACCAAAGATACGTGTTTCAAGTGTTTACGGTAGAACAAACACATCACAGCTGTTGCGCCCCTCTCGAGGTAAAGCTGTATATGTAGCTCTTATAAATAAGTGTTTTTCAATATCTAGGTCAGTGCGATGTTGAGTGGAGATAATACACCCTTCGCTTGAAACTTCTCTCGGAAATCTTAATTCCAAACTTCTTGTTTTACCACATACAAGTTTCCTCGATCCGGTAACTTTTTTCTTACTTTACTTTGAACTACTTTACTGTACTCTACTTTACGAAGTGGCTATTAAATTTAATTATCAATAACTGACTTCAAATCATTTTGAATAATATAAAGCGACGGTAAACGCACTGCGTTTACCCGTGCCCCGTTAAATTTGAATTTGAATCGTCAATAGCCTAATGGTTTAGAGTACAGTCTGCGAATCGTTACGTCGTAGGTTCGAATCCATCATTCGACTATTGATGTGAACCATCTCCTAGCACACGCTTAATCTTAGTTGGAATGCTTAACAATAAAGCCAGTAATGTTATCTAAAAAAAAATTCCTAGCTTACTTTAAAAAGAAATGTTAATGCATAAAACAATTGTGTGTCAATTGTTTTATGCATTAACTTTTTATTTTATTATAAACCTTTTTTTTTTTTTTTGTTGACGGGGAGGAAATTAAAGATACCCCGCCTTCTGGGGAAGGCGGCGGTTATGTGGGGATCTTACCCACTAAAACCTCCCAGTGGCCCTTTCCTCGGTGCATGACGAGGGGCTCCGGGATCTCCAGTGGAACGCACCGGAGCCCCTCTGCACTGTGCTCAAGGAGAGCACGTCCCGGGGAGGTTACTCCCTCCCCCCTGTGCCCTCGCAGCGCAAGGCGACACGGGCCAGCCGATGTCGCCTTCTTCCCGGGTCCACTTTAGTGGACGACGCAGGCCCCCACCCTTGTCGCCCAGTGAACCCGAGGCCCCTTTTAGTCGCCTTGTACGACAGGCAGGGGATACCGTAGTCTTATTCTTGAGAGCCCAGAACTACAGGGCTGTTTCTTTTCAACCTAACCTAACCGAGCCATAGTTCTCTCAGACACCCTTGGGTCAGAATCGGGTAAGAGTAACGGCCCAAGTCAAGGTTCTCTCGAGACCATTGTGTTAAGTTACTTAAAATAAATGTTTACAATGAGCGGTCTAAGACCTCGATCGCCTTTCAAATCGTTAAAGTTTTAAAAGCCTCCGGGTTAATAGCGTGAAGTTCAGGTGTGACATTTCTTTACTACTGCTATATCATCATCGAATACCTACATAAAATGGAGGTATATTATGTTTCTGTATTTCGCCCGGTGATAAATGCACTCTACATAAGAAGGTTGGTAGTGCAGTTGGTATTCCTCTGGCAGATATTTATTGGCAGCGGTATTTACTTAACAACAAATATCCAAGAGAAGGAGCCGTTGTTGTAGGATTCTTAATGTGCCGCAATCTAAAACCAACGTACTGTCACACACGCCATTGCCAAGGAGTTCTGCTACATATAAATGAAATGAATACTTGTGTATTGCTGTTGGTGTATCTTTTAAATTAATAAACAAATAAATAAATAAACAGTAGTGACCCATGTGATACTTAATTTGTTATTTTTCTACCTTACACCCGTAGTCTCTACACAACCCCAAAGTAAATTTTGTTGTGTTGTATGACTTAGCGTAACTTTTTTTTTTTTTATACTAAATAGGCTCACATTTGGCTTCTATCTTGCTTAATGGAAGGCGAAGATGAAGCCTAGGATGGAGCATGTGAGCCTATAAGGTGTCTGTTCATTTTGGACTTAAAGGTGTCCAGATTGTACCCGTGAGGAAAGACTGAACCCAGCAGAGAGTTCCATTGGTCCGCATAAGGAAGGTGGAGGCAAACCGCTTTGTGCGTATTGATGGAATGTCTACGACGTAAGGGTGGAACTGCTCGCCGCGCCTAGTCGTTCGGTGATGGAAAGGGGAGGGGGGTATTAGGTCATGCAAAACCTCCGCACACTCGCCGAAATGCACCCGATAAAAAACCGAGAGGCAGGCCACTCGTCTACGGTGTGCGAGGCTCTGAGGATTTGCCTCAACGAGCGAGTCACTGCCTATGATCTTCTTCGCTCGGCGCTCCAACGAATCCAAAGCTTCCAGCTGATACTTAGCAGACCCATCCCAGAGATGGGAACAGTATTCCATGCAGGAGCGAACTTGAGCTTTGTAAAGACTTAGTAGCTGCTCCGACGTGAAGTACCGCCTCACCCTGGAGAGGATACCGAGTTTTCTGGCAGTAGTTTTTGCAATGGACTCAATGTAGCGGCCAAAGTTTAGATTAGAAGAGAGAAGAAAGAAGAACTCCGCTAAATTGGCAAATAATGCCTTTTGGCATTAAGTAAGGAATAAATAAATCAATAAATACTTCTTCAACAAAAATTGATGACCTCCGGTACTTCTACTCGTGATGATTCATGGGCGATGAGGACTACTCAATAGAAAAACTGTGCTTGGTTGCCCGTAGCTGGGATAGACAGAGATATCGCTGTTAATCCTATACGTAACAGGTATTGATTCCGTCGGCATTACACCGGGAAGCAGTTACAATAAGCTAAATTTTTGTTACTTAATAAAACGGATTCTCATTGGTAGAAGACGACTGGAATCATATATGAGATCGTAAAGAGGAACGCTTAGTCACAATGGATTAATCACAATCAGTCAACACGACATTAAATTATTCATCAATTATACAGGAATTTGGATAGTTCGTATTTCAAAGCAAAGGCTATTCGACCGTTCCATTTAACAGAAGTTTGTGCGTTCGATAAAAGTTTCGCTACGGTTTTAAACATTGAAGAGATTAAAGTTTGAACATAAAAGGTTACGCTGGCAGTAAACTTTCAATCCGGTCGACAACCGTCAACGCAAATAGAACGTGGCAATAGCGGAACTGGGGCTGAAACTAGGTTTGTTTTCAATCACGGCTCGCTGTGAGACACGCATTTTGCGCACCGCCGCTGTGAGGAAATTAACATTCCGTCGACGTCATTTCAATCAAAATTTGTTTAGATGTAGACGTGATGCAGAAATGCATTTTATTTATACTTGGTTATGTCACTATTGTATATTTAATTTCATCACCACTACCATTGTATTAGTATACTTTTTCTATAATAATAATATGACTAATCAAATAAGACGTTATAAGTGATAATACTTATTTTAGAGTCTGGTTCAAAAGTTCATATATAGCCTATATAAATATAATTGTATCCTATGCGAGCCCTACTGTTGGGAGCAGGTAAAGAGAGTATTAGGGCATACACCGCACTCCCAGTGCGGATTGACGGGCTTAACATGTCTTTCAAGACTTTTCAACACATGTAGGTTTCCTCACGACGTCTTACTCTTCACCGCCGAGCACGTGGTACATCAGCACTTAAAATTACAAGTAACAAACTCATCGGTGGCGGCACCGGGGATCGAACTCGGATTAGAAGCGTACCATGCAACTCGAAGCGACCGAACATCGAGCTACCACAATTCTAATTAAAGCTTTACCAAGTGTCAAAATCGAATGGAATAAATTTGTAATAGAAAATTTCTATTTTAAGGTAAAAGATGGTTCAAGAGGAGTAATTATTATATTACTTACTAACATTTTGGTGCTGAAGCAGTCCTGTCTGTCTACCCCTTAAAAGAGCGTGAGAGCTTATTCATATCAACGAAAACCTTTTTCCTGTCATTAACCTGTTTAACCTTAGCTGGATAACGATAGAAAGTTTAATAGGTTCCAAACGTAACTGGGACAAAACAACTAACAAATGAAATAGGAAAGAAAATTCTCTCACACGCTAATTGGTAATCTAGCTGAGATTCCGAGGTCCTATCATCTTCTTTGCCCCGCTATTAGGCTATCACTATTTCTAGCTTCCGATATTAATTCCCGTTGTTGTTATAGGCTTGTGGTTTAAAGCTCAGTACATTTGCATACTGGGTACATTGGCTTCGCTATAATTTGCATGCAGGAGCTTAAGCTTTATCTGTGTGTCCCTACAAGAAATTTCGTTGGAAAATTTCCCTCCATAATTTATAAAATTAGATTGGACAAATCTGTATCGCAAATTCTGAAAAAATTGAGTATTTTCCACTTCAGTGTTATTCCATCTTCCCAAATCAAAATTACAAGTAGAATATTTCTTAACCGCCTATGTAGAAATCTTCAAACACTTTTTATACGGCTGCCGATAGAGGACATGAAAGAAAATCTGTCTTAGAAATATGTCAAGGACATATTAAATCTGACGATCTATATTGAAGCGAAGTTGACTGCTCTACGAGTCCCTTTAGGAAGGCTAATGCCTAGTATTGTAATATGTATACGTACAAATATGTTACTTTAGTAGTGGTAGTCAGATTCAAGATTATTATAAATAATCGTTGAACTTCGGCCGCCTTGTCTTCGTACATCGCAAGTCATCGTGACACGAATGGCAATCACCAACAAACAGACAGTTCTAAAATTGACGTATATATAAAAAAAACGACAACTATTAAAATATCTAATACGTATGAAAAACATTGGAATATTTTCTTCCTATACCAATTAGGTAACGTGCAGAGAAGAAATGCTGAGAGAGAAGTTGCAGAGGCAGTGTTGCCATTTAAACAAGAAATCTCACGCGTCTTTTACCTCTATTTTTAATTAATGTAGACAAAGACAGAAATCCCTGTTCATTTTTATTAAGCTTATTAAATAAGACTTACTCCATTTCTATATACCAGGAACGAATTTTTGGCAAGTATTTTTTTACATAAGAAACTGTAAAACGTAACTCAATGGTATAATTTAGGTAGGATTCGAACCCCCAACGATAATATATTAAATTGAATTGACATGTTCATTGTTTTATCACCTTTTACAGTAAAAACTACAGAAGGGATAGATATGAACCCACACCATAACATGCATCGTGTGTTGTTGAAAGTTTGAAGGTATTTAATAAATTATTGATTACGATTACGGTAATGATAGCCTAATGGCTAAGCGTTTTGACTAATAATTATACCCGGTGTATGGTGATGAGCTTATCACCCGTCACCTAATGCGTTAAAGGACCTTAGAGCTTATACTCATTAATTGTCTGGAGATTATAATTTCTACTACAAATTAATTAGCTTGACATGTAGTTCTGTTATTACTATCCCATTTGACACTAGGTTCATTTCAATACACTACGGTATCCCCTGCCTGTCGTAGAAGGCGACTAAAAGGGGCCTCGGGTTCATTGGGCGACAAGGGTGGGGGCCTTTGTCGTCCGCCAAGGTGGACCCGGGAAGAAGGCGACATCGGCTGGCCCGTGTCGCCTTGCACTGCGAGGGCACAGGGGGGGAGGGAGTAACCTCCCTCAGGAAGTGCTCTCTATGAACACAGTGCAGAGGGGCTCCGGTGCGTTCCACTGGAGATCCCGGATCACCTCACCATGCACAGGAAGGGCCACCGGGGAGGTTTTAGTGGGTAAAAACCCCACATAACCGCCGCCTTCCCCCCAGAAGGCGGGGTATCTTTCTGAAGATTTCCTCCTCGTTAACAAAAAAAAAAGGTTCATTTCAATAGAATGCAAAATAAGGCATAGCGAGATGACGGCGGATTCCTATTAATACATATTAATTGCTTATGTCATTACATATTGCATAATCATGCACTTAGCTGGGCATTTTTCGAATTCATTAAAGAACCGTACCTAAGAGCAAATTATAAGCAATTTTCCAAAGGCGTTATTAAATCGCCCTCGTAGAGTCCGCAAGAGCAAATAAGCTCGTTAGAGCGTCGCGACCAGTTCGTCGTCGGGGGCTAATCATAGACAAATGCCACGCGTAGACAGACGGCGATAGATTAAAAAATCCGGTATATATATAAAACTAGGAACATATAGAATAGTATCAGGAAAATATAAAAAAAGTACAATTCATTTGGCATAAATTAAGAAAAATAAATAGTTATAAAATGAAACACATTTTTTACATATACATTTACAACTGTTACAAGATTTCAATTACGAACACAGAAATCCAAGCACATACACCATAACACACACACACATTATGAACACTCGTACTCTACACACATTATACAAATAGGCATAATGTAATTTTTATAATGTTATATACATATTGTATAAGTCTAATTTGTGCACAATGGTAATTTAGCGAGTTCTGTATTTTATATTTTAGGAGATGACATCATTTATCTCCTATAGTAAATAAAATATTCAGATTCCCACAATCTTCTATAAAACTTTAAGTTAGTTTTAAGTTAAGTTTTAAAGCGAAAGGCCCAGGCTGCATAGGCCAGAGTCGAACTAATTGTCACCACTTGGTCGGTAACTGATACCAACAGTCTTTACACCACACCAGTGATATTTGTAGTACTGTATTGATTGATTTTGTTTGGTGGTACACAAAAACCAAGCTATGAACATTTTTCTCCAATGGGTCCTCTGGAATTCTGTATATATCTCTGACGCTCTTTTAACTAACAACAGAAATCCGCAAGAAGCCGAAATGCCACTTCAGGGTCAAGCTGGGCTTAAGACACACTTAAAAAAAATCTATATATACTACATACTAGACTGTCAGCGCCTTATTTTTAAATCGAGACATTTTAAGTTATTTTAACATCAATTTAAACTATCTGACATTCTCGTGGCCTTCTGATTTGAGTAGCAAGCTAGGTCGTGAGTATGACGCTCGATTTCCAATCGACGTAAAATATTGGAGTGACACGCAAATATTTTCTTTAGTTCGATGTAGGCGTGTTGTATATATTTCTTGCCCTTACTTTGCATAATACGACCAATTAAGGATCGCGGTGACAAATTTTTTGGACATCGGCCTCTATAGTTTCATCGGTTTTCGAGAGGTATCGCAGCCGTTAGGTCGCTTCAGTCTGTACTTGAACCGGTGAAACGACTTTTTTCAAAATTTACTATAAAATGTGAAAGGTATTATATCATTTTGGAATAATTAATAGTAGCGCCAACTTTTGAAATTACTTGCATTGTGTGTCAGATGACTAATGATTTTCTTTCGAAAATCGTAGCTTCAGCTTGAATCTGAACCAAGAGTCAGAGAGGCACTTCATTTATTTAGTTATTTATTTATTTAAATCAACAAAAATTATAACACCCTTACAGATAATCCAATATGATGTTATAAAATATATATTATTAAAATTAAACCAAATAAAAGCTGCTTGATGTATTGCCAATAAATATATAAATATAATAGAGTCAAACACCTTCTACGCATTTGTAGGCAGCTTCGATAAAAACCGACTGAGTGCAACAAAATATATTAAATTGCAGTGAGATGCTATTAACAAACCCAACCGCGCGCGACAGCGAAGAGTTCCTAGACAAGTTAGTCCTGGAGACAGGTAGTAGGAACAATGGCGGACGACGGCGCATGTACACGTAACTGTCAGGCGTCCGCAGCTGTAGCGCGGCCAGTACTTCTGGGTGATGGACCCAGCCGCGCAGCACCCGCCACGCATATTTTACCAGTGCGACGTCTCTCTCACCTGCAGCCTGCTGTACCCGACCATGCCCAGTACAAATAGGCTCTCAGTACGTACGTAAGAATTATTATAAGCAGTATTCTTAATTCATGAAGAAGTAGATAATTTATCATATCGAAATCAAAATAGTTTGGATAGAATTTGGAGTTCTATCACTACGTTTGAGTGTGATACAAAGCTAAAAGTAAATACAAAGTTTTTATTTACTATATAAAAAAAGATTCTCTAAAATAACGAGCCTCAATCCTAATTGTTGTCGTTATTTTTCACGCAAATCCATCCTTACCGCTCTAAAATGTGGGTCAGGAAGCGAGTACCTCATAATGAAGCCGTGGATGGTCGCGAATGAACGCCTACAGGGCAAGATTTTATAATTTCTGTTGCTTTTCACCCCAGCAGACGATACTCAAGGTACGTTTAATTTGTACTCCGAAGCATTTTATAAAAAGTAACTGTTACCTTGAGCGCTTTTCTTAAAGAAGATTTTCTCTTTTATTTAACGTATTGCGATGGAATACAGTAATGATGACAACTGTTGAAAAATGTTAGTATATGCTCCGTAACCACACAGACATTTATAGAGTAAAAACATTCTGACCATTAGTAAAACATACATTAAATAGGCTATTATTGACTGATTAATATTAAAATAAATATAAAAAGGCAGGGCGAGCTATTAAAGCGCTCAGACTGAACCTCCGTTATGAGGTGGTGATATGGTTCATAAAGATAATTAATAATAGTATAATAGATAATTATTATACTGATTCATGAATTAATTATTCCGCTATTCTAGACTAGATAGTTTGGGTAATGGGTAACGGATAATCCGAGCGGAATGCAACTTCCATTATTACTTTTACCTTCTAATGTGCCGCCGGTAAAAAATATCACAGAAATGATGAGGAATAAGGAAATTATATTTTATACATTTTGCTACATTAGAAATATATACAATCGGAAAAGTCTAAGCAAAAGTGTAATGAAAAATGTTGACATGTGTCTTATAAAATGTTCAATTCCAAAATACAATATGAATAATATTGTCGTCAAAAATCCTCTTTGGTAGTTGGCGAACGCTAGTCGCCACAATAGCACTCAAAGATTCCCGTAATCGCGGTGCTCGTCACAAATAAAAAAAAAACTTTTTTTTTATAAAGAAAATAATCGAGTTCACTCACATGTTCTCATGTGACGTTGCTAATATATTATGAGTTGGATCACCTATATACTTCTTTTTTTTTGACGAACTACACAGACTGGCCAGAGAAACCTTGACAGCTTCACCGGATTCAGAGGTGGCTCTTAGGTCGCTTAGAATCTCTATCGCTACTAACTCGACACAAGGGTCCCCCCGGTGAGGGGTAACCTCGGCTTGGACGGTTACTATGTTACGCGTAAGCATTCCGATCCGAGGGTGCCCGAGAGGGCCGAACCACATTTCGGTCGGTTGCTATTTCACGGATAACTAACTTCATATTATTGTACGTTATGCGTATATTTCGCCTAGCGACCCATATCGGTATTATGTAAAGTCGTGTTACTTCTACAATTATACCAACCAACTGCTGCAACAGCAGAAACATTTCCAATGGCCCTACCACTGTTGGTTTGTTTTTATTTTTTTCCTTGACATTTATCTTATTTTTTCAATTATAAGTACACTTACGCAGTAATGCACGTGTATTCTGAATGTCCGTAGCACGGTCTGTATAATGGTTTTAACTGGAATGTTTCACCACCAACAATGGAAGGAAGTAATTGTTGTTAATGTTGTGAGGTAATTGATGGCATCTACAATTTTGTAGCGACGTTTGCCGCTCCGTAATTATTTTATAATTGTCGCAACAATTACTATTCGACATTTAATTAAACTGTCTCATGCCATTATACGACGAATTTTATTACATCTTGCCTAAAAATAATAATAATTGAGTACTTTGGTAGATAACATTTTTGTGTATCTTGTCAAAATGCTTTTAAAATATCTACGACTTTGAAATACAAAGAACTGGTTAGTACTGTGAAGCGTGGCCAGTACACAGCAGCTGGACGATGCAAAGAAGAAGATGCTGCGATGGACGTGATTAGATCCCTTAAGTAATGATCAAATCCATCGAAGCCCCGAAGTGGCAATTAAAGTTAGATTAAGAATGTCTCTAGCTTTCTCGTTACCGTTCGAGTCGAGCGCACTCGAACTGTAATGCTAATGCGCCTAGAGCCCTTTCGGGGGCCCTAGCACCTTGTTCCTAGCCAGCCTCTGCCACCTCTCAAAAAAGGCAATTTCATAAAAGTACTCGGAGTCGACGAATATGAGAGAGAGAGGATCGTCAGGACCGTACAACGTGGATGTCCGTAATCACTGAGCCAAGCCTCATGATTTTAACTAAATCAGAGTAAGCGCAAGAATAAGTAAACTAGATGATTCAGTGGAAGCTCGAGAAGGTCATAAAATATAAAATATTATAGTAAATAAACGATTATACATTGACGTTTTCAAGTGAAGTAATCGTAAAATATGACGTTGAAGGCAGCGTACCAGATTGAGTCAATAAATATGGTTTATAGATCGCCCACCGCGTTGCCGGGCGTGGCTGGCAACTTATGCCTTGTACGGAGGGTATCAACAATGGCTCGCCTTGGGACAATCCGACTACGGATTTCCACGTCCCGCCGTTGATATGAAATCATCACATCTAATTAGTACGTTATAACGCTTTTCGAGACAGAGACGATATATATAGTTTGGCCAATAATTTCAATAGCTTAATGACCTGGTACTATTAAAAGTGTGAAGATGCATTCTTACACCTGCCTAGTAGACCCATTCTTCCACACAGTCTTTAGTCGATACAGCCTATGTTAAATGTATATGATTCACTCCCGAGCGACATTACTTCCAACAAAAGAAGCACTTATTCCAGTCACCTAGAGACAGAGATAACGAATATTCATTATGTACGATCTTGACACCCTTTTTTCGCTTCTGGCTGACAACGACATTATGTCATAAAAAGGAGACGCAGATTCATAAAACATAAATTACAACAATTATTAGCCTATGTGTGATTTTGATGGTATTTTACTACAACTAAGTATACTAACGATTGTATTTTGCATTTTTTTGTTGTGTTGTATTTTGTTGTTGCTATAAACATAACGTTTTTTTTGTTTAGAAAAACTTTAATTCATTTATTATTTTGACTTCACGATCTTATGGTCAAACTCTATGCCGGGCTAAATGTCGTCTCTGCATAGCCCGCTAAAAAGGATTAAAGGGACAATGATAAGAGCTTATTTATGTTTGTATATATAAATTTTATTATATTACTAACGTACCCAGCCCGCTTCGCCGGTCTAGATTTTGCTTTATTTTATTTAACGTTGATAAATGAATCAAATACAAAAATATACACAACGCATGTGTCATTACAAATTTAGGTTGAAAAACAATAAAATATCAACATAGTAAATAAAAGTTGTATTTGACAGTTCAAAAAGAGGTTTGCTCCGATCGTCACCAGACGCGATTACACGATTAGTCGTTAGGTCAAGCTGAAGATTCCGTGAAAATTTTATTGAAATCGGTCCAGCCGTTTCGGAGCCTATATGGATCAAACACACGCACATTCTCATTTATATATATATATCGATTATTATTTATTATTATTAATTGTTGGCATTAGCGTCAATATCATACATAAGATTTTTTTCTTCAACTTACTTATATATATGTTATTTCTATAACAACTTCAATTGAAAAGACCCATGCTTCGCTTATATTGTAGTGAATTACTAGACCATGTGACTTATGTGAAGATTTTGGTATAAATCAAGTCCGCGTAATTACAGCAGCTGTCGAATTTATGCACGGCGTGATTGCGAAATTATTTTTTCCATGAAAATTAAAAACATCAAACAATTTTGACACGCAAGAACGGGCGCCACGGTGGGCTGGTTAGGGACCCTCGATGGGTACAAAACTCGATACAAAAATAGTTTTTATCCGACCTTTTAACATGCCATTTAAAGATGTTTATTTTTATATTTTCGACTTTAGCGCTTCATGTTGGAAAAACTAAGTAGTCGCGACTTAAACAAAAGATTGTCATGATCATCAACCACCACAATTCGGTCTTGATGACGGTCCTAACTCACTTCTCTTCCTTCAAGCACTCACATACATGAGCACAAATATATGTCCGTTAGCCGTCCGAATACCTGATGACGTCACTCTTCTTCAGAACGTCCCAAATCTGAACGATATAAATTTCTTTATGGGCGTTTCCTACCGACACTGCCTCTTCCATTTCCTTATTCATTCTTTCTCTATTCTAGTGACAACATTCTTTTTCAAGTCACATTATTCTTTTTCACATAATTTCACGGGTAACCACGTAACCATTCCAAATAAGCTTAACCTTGAACTAGGAGACTCACGTACAATAGTCGAATGTGATTTTAACCTACAACCGTACCTTTAGCAGGGCATGCCCTACAATATTATGATATGGCCGCTTCATTATACCTTCCTGTATTTTTATTTTATTTTTTAATTTACTTTGCATTACATGAAGTATTTTCGTTGTCACTTCGTAAACGATTAGAAGGATAACTAACTAAAGCACAAATACCTTCTTAGCATTAATTAAATAATTTCGTCATAAAAAATATATCCGACATTCAACAGATGGTTTATTCTGATAACGAAAATAGGTCGTATGAAGTACGGAACTAGAGCTATTCTTTAAGCTAAGCGAATGCAACAGCTGCCCTTCCTAATCAATATGCAAGCTACAATAGGGGGCTGACAATAAGTATATTATATACGTATCTAGAGTGTTTAACTTTACCAATATAACCTTTAAAAATATAATGATAATATAGTTGGTTGCGTTTTCAAACAAAAAGAGGAAGTAATTCCCTTAATTTATTTACACGCAAGATCTATTATTGTATATCCAATCGACGATATTCTTTTATTTCAGAAACGGTGATGTCACCAATTCGAATCGCATTGAAACTGCTATATTCTGGGGCATGACATATCCCTTGGCTTGATTTAGTTAGCCGTCTTCATGTGAACGCAATACCGCAATCTAATTTCAGTGTAAGGAGCGATATGTGGGTCATAATTTCTCTTTACGTTAGCTCTATATTACCAACTGGTGTCTTTCGCTTACCCAATAGACAGGGAACATATGGACCTCTACGTTTCGCAATGCTGACACAAAAAATTAAAAAGGGTGTTTTTTATAATTTGCTGCGAAGGTCAATTGTTTAATTATTTATGTTAACTAATAAATTAATAGAATTAAAACAGTGTCGTTTAAACTGTTTTAAATAAAATAAAAAAAATCACGGGTAGTGTCCCTGGAAAAAAATCCTTAATGCAATAAAATATTATCCTTCACCAAACAAACGACGTAGTAGGAACCGTAAAACGTAGTAATTTTGACATATGGCCGATTGTTTGGGGAACTTACAATATCGACTTTAGAACATAAGAATCTCGGTCGAATTTCGATTGCACTAGTGTGGGTCACCAACCTTTTGACACTGAATATCAGTCACGTTGGCAGTGTTGCCGTTTTCGGTCGATTCGGAGAACGTGACGCCGCGGCGAGCGCGGCGCTCGTCGTTCGCCAGGGCGCTCGTATTTGGCGGGTTCGGCGCGCGGCCGCTCGCGCTCGCGGCCCGAGACTGGCGGTGGCTTCGCGCGTTTTCCCTCCCGCGCTTTCCCGCCGGCGTGCGCACATCAAGCCTGCATTGTTCTGCAAATAGCGGGCTGGGCTATTCAAGCGAGATGAGCGCCGCTTTCAGCGCTCAACGAACACTGGCCACTATCGCAACACTAAAGGCGAGTGCGGACACCGCCGTGTTTAACAAAAAAAAAACAGTTTAGCGCCGCGTCTTACACAATCACCGTTTTGCCGCTAGCGTGGCGGTGGGGCGAATAGCGTGCATGGAGGATCTACGGTGACTTAATTCGCACGCGCATCTGGTAAACTTTCAGAAGTTTGGCAACGTTTTGATTATCTGTGTCGATTTTAGTCGAGTTTAAAAAAATGTGTTCTTTATTGATGAGTAAGTTTTCTTAGTTCTTTAGTAAAAATAAGTTAATATTATAACTAAAGGTTGATTTTCAACTGGCTTCAAAAACGGAAGGGGTTCTCAATTTGTCTTGTTCATTAGGTCCAATTTTGACAATGGCATCCATGAGAAAATCATTTAAGTGTTAAATTTGGATCAAGTATGTGCGCTACAAATCGATTAATAACTCAGTATCACTTCTTCTCCCAGCGCCAACACTTCCCGAAGTGGCACTCAAAGTTAGTTTAGCTTTTCGAATGTCCCTTAGATTATCCGTGAAATAGCGTACCAACGAAGTCGTGGTTCAGCCCTCTCGGGCGCCCTCGGATCGGAATGCTTACGCGTAACATAGTAACCGTCCAAGGCGAGGTTACCCCCCACCCTTGTGTCGAGTTACTAGCGATAGAGGTTCAGGCTAAGCGACCTAAGAGCTATGACACCTCTCAATCCGGTAAAGCGGTCAAGGCCAGCTTCTCTGGCCAATCTGTGTAGTTCGTCATAAAAAAAAACTCAGTATCACGCCAACGGATTTCGATGATTCATTTTTTATTGGAAAGGACATACTCCAATAATAGTTTATTAATTTTATTTCGTAATATTCCTATTCGATTGGGATCAAAACACCCAAATGAGTCACACTTAGTCATTGCTATCCGCTTTTAACAGAGCTTGTTCGGTGCCAAATTTGACAGGAGTGGCTCAACGTATACAAGATCAAATTTAATCGAGTTTTTTTATACTGAGTCCCGAACCTCGGCTATGAGGATGATGGAAATCAAGATCATTGCTTATTAATAAAAATAAAAATATTATAAATAAACAATGATACCCTAACGCCTTAGCAACCAAATATTCAAACACAGTCAGCACAAACCATATCTATATCGTATATAAACGTTGGTGAAAATTGCACAACGATTCATAACTCTGTCTGCCCCTCTAAAAAAGGATGCGAGAGCTTATTAAATAATAGAGTTCTCGACTCATTCAACCCCAAATTACCACTACCTACCTTAAAACCTAGTTTGGGTGAAAATATTTGTTGAAATTTTAAGTGCTTATTGAACACGTGTTATGCGGAAGGAAAATCGCGAGGAGACCTGCTTGAACTTTTTAATTTTTCTAAGGCAAGTATGCCGATTTGGGATTGCGTGACGGACTATGCCCTAATACACTCTTTAGAAAAAAGGCCTGAGAGCAACAGATGAGCATTTATAGGCTGTAATTTTTTTTTCTTTTGATCCCAATCAAGATAAAATTGTATGGCATGTACATAGGCACACGCTGACGTCACAAACCTTAAAAGACCGATTAAAATGTATTATACAATAGATTTATTTGAAACATTGTGCGTAGTAAATGGGAGAAGACATTGACGTCTAAATCACAGGTCTATTAGTACATAGCTCAAGAGTCAGGGACTTCATATTTCTTTGTGTATATTTTCATATTGTGATCTGACAACCTTATAAAGGCCGTAGGATACAGCTGAATGGAAGCCGCTTACTATCAGTCCTTTTGGAAATCGTTGGAATGTACAGCAGTGGATGTCCTAAGATTGAAATGATTATTTTAAAATTTGTGCGAAATAAAGTTTTTTACTATTATTAATTGAGGTATAAGAGTTATCTTAGAGAAACAAAGGGCTATTTTGTTTAAAGGTCTTGTTGTACTGTGATTAAATTCTCAAATATGACAGAAGGTGACGCACTGGCACAAATGTTAGCATTTAATATACACAAAGTATAAAAATCAGAGAAACAGAATCTCATTGGTACAAATCGACATGTATGCATCAGCTGCAAAAGACTTACACTTTCCTATAGAACAATCAAATTAAACAATAATATTTGTCACAAATAACCAGTTTTCATAAATATGGTGATTGTACACTCTGTATCATTATACTTCAGCATAATGGTGGCTATTTCAAGAAGTCATAATACTGCCACTGCACTCCAAGAGTCAACACGCTGCCACAGCGTCACAAATGTCGATCGCTGGTAAACAATCGACTTTCCGAGTAATAGCTCCGACGTGACCCCATTGCTCGTTAATGCGTTTACTTAAGAGCTGTGCTGTGTACCTGCTGCGAAGTGCTCGCATTGTATACGGAACCATCAAACACCTGGACATCAAAGCGTACCCCTACGATAAGGTTAAACGTCATCTTTATACGTTGTTTTATATTCAATCTCTTTAACAAGTTTAAGTAGTTGCTATGTATAAAATATGTAACAACATACTTTTTTTATGACGAACTACACAGATTGGCCAGAGAAGCTGGCCTTGACTGCTTCACCGGATTGAGAGGCGGCATAGCTCTTAGGTCACTTAGCCTGAACCTCTATCGCTAGTAAGTAGTAGCAGTGAGGGGTAAGACAACAACTGGTACTTCTAGTGTGGTCCCATTTAAATTTGGTTCAATGTGCCATTCTCAGACCTTGAGAAAACCATATAAGTGTTAAAATTTCATTAAGTACGTGGGCCACAAATGGATGAATAAGTTAATATCACGCTAACTAATTTCGATGATTCGTTATTTCAGAGTTCAGAGTTCAGAGATGTGAAGTATGGCATATTTTTATAAATTATGTAACTTTTGTAGTTCATCCATTTTACAATAAAAATTATTCCAACGTTCCGTATTGAAATTTACCGGGACATATAATTAAGCCGTGGTAGCTCAGTGTCCGTGCGGTTGGCTCAAGTTGCGTAGTACTCGAGTTCGATCCCCGGTGCCGGCATCAATAAATTTGCTGTTGCAATTTTATGTGCTGATTTTACCACGCGCTCGGCGGTGAAGGAAAACATCGTGAGGAAACGTACATGTCTTAGGAAATTTTTCTACGGCATGTGAAGTCTGCCAATCCGCATTAGGGCCGCGTGGCGGACAATGCCCTTTACTCTCTTTACAGAGGAGGCCTGCGTCCAGCAGTGGGACATATATAAAGGCTGTAAAATAAAAAAATAAATAAATAATTAAGCAGAACAGGAACGATAGTACGGAATATACTACTACGTAACAGCTTATAGTCGTTTGAGATCACAGGATTGAAGCCTTGCCTACCTCTTATCTCTGTCGTCTGAATAACATCTTAGCGCAATGGCACAAGATAATAGCATTTTTACTGCACTCTCCTATGAGCTTATTTTGCGTGGATTTGGCCGCTGCGAAGTGGTCGAAACGACAGGAATTCGAAATAAACCGTGATAAATTCCGTAAGAATAGATTTTTCAAAAATTAATATTCTCGTAATTATGACACGTTCGTATAGTAATATATATACCATATTAAACTACTGTACCTTGACTAATATAATTTACTAAATAAATAAAATTAAACAGAAAAGAAGCAAAAAAATCGTTTGTTACATATTTATAAAATAAGTATATTATAGTTGCTTCATTTCAGGCTGCTTTGAAGGTTAAAAACTTACGAAATCACTTTTACTTAGAATTATTTCAACATACGGTTACAAAACACAGTAACTTCGATAAGTCAGTGCAGTTAAACGAAAGCTGCAAGAAATTATATATGACATATAAATTATAAATGTAACTTTCGTTGTTTATTAACTTAGTGTTGGTACTGTACTTTGTTAAATTTTCAAGTAACAAGCGTTCTCCTTTCTCTCTTCTCTCCACGCAGCGCTGGCGTTTCGGGACCATTCAGGAACGTTTAGGGAGACTACATTATAAAATAATAACTGATGACGGCTCTGTCTGGCGTAGGCACATTGACCAGCTCCTAGCTGCTTCCTTGGTCCAAAGCTAGGGGGGAGAAACTGTGGTGTATCACCTGTTTCATAATTAAGTTACTGGCCGGTAAGCCAGTGAGATTGTAATCAATAACGTGTCAACATTATGTCATTAATAAAATATAAACAACAATGCATTTAATTTATGGTTTTGTGGATTTGAATATTCTTCGGCATTGTGACATAATAGTTGGTACACTTAGCTGATGTGTCGCAATTACAAATCTGTCTGTGTTAATATTTAGTGTCCTTGATATTAAGTACGCGCTTAATACGCAGACATAACATTGGATTAGACAAGGTCGAATGAGTGTCAGACGAATAAGAGCTAGAGTGAATATTTAACATGCGATGTAATCTATGCAGTTGATGTCATCTGGCATCAAGTGGATATCGCTGTGTTCGAAATTAATTGGGATGACATCCTTTACTTCACACTAATACACACAAAAGAACATATAAACACATTCTCAGGCCCAACCATCGAATTGAATCAAGCGTTACCGACGTAGTATCCCAACCGATACGATTTGGGAACCTTCAAGAATCGAGCCTACTCCTCTAACTTCGCTGGCGTTGTTGTATGTTCATGGGTGACAGTTGTCAGATAAGATCAAGTGAGCCGTAAAGCTCTTTCTCCCCTTCCTATTAATGATGATGAAGCGTTTTGCTGGAGTTAAACAATGAAAAACGTTACGACAGTAAAATAATAAAACAGTGCCCTTTAGCGGGATACCTTAAGTGGCATGGGTAAAGATTTTAATTACACGAAGACAACCGAACAACGGGCTTAAGACAAAAGAAATAAGTTCAAAGACTGCCCTTTCACTTTGACCCGGTAACCTGAATTAAGATTCGGGTAAGACATTTCTATAATAGTACAAACCAAATATACCTTTGAAATAAGATCTTAACTTTTTTTCAATTAACTAGGTGTCATTGTTGTTTTTAGTAAACCAGTCTTGTCTCGATTAAAATGGCGGAGTGTTCGGGATTTGGTCTTCGTCTGGTCCTAAAGTGTTTCCCCTTTTTGGAGTCTAAACCTTCATGCACATTCCGTTCTCGCAGGCGTCTACTAGTTGGGGTACTATAGGGAACGGGGTAACGATCCAAGCCGAGGTCCCCGGGAATCCTTGCGTTAAGTTATTCCATTGTATTGGTGTGATCTTATACTATAATAGAACTTAAAGTAGAAGCACTCTAAGAGCCAGTCGCCAGGGCCTCGAGTCTCCTATTTACCAGTGACATTTCATTATGAAACCGATCTATCACAGTAAATTATAATTCTACGATTATCTAATACGTCAGATACTACGAAGCGTCAATTGCCTAATGGCTTAGGGTACGGCCTGCAAATCGTGAGGTCGTGGGTTCGAATCCACCATTCGACTATAGACGTGAACCATCTCCTAGCACAAGCTTAAGCTTAGTTGGAATGGTTAACAAGAATGTTAGTAATATTTATTTAAAAAAAAAGAAATATTGCTAGCTTTCTTTAAAAAAAAAGATACTAACACAAATAAGATTGGTCTATTATACCATCGGTAAGCCGTAGTGGCCAATGAACTAAAAGATTACTAAAACAAATATCGACCACTATGATGCTAATAAACGCTCATTTTATACACAATTGGTTCAGCAGACTTGGGGCTCTGCCTAAGCAGCGCGAGTCTATAGCGAAAGAAAAATCTTAATGCCTCAAGACATGAAATGTTAGTTCACATCAGTCCAGTTATTGAATAAGATACAACGTCCCTTATACCGGAACGCATTTTGTGATGAATGTATGACGACTAAAGAGGGAAGCTGACCGCATGTATTTCATCGGATATGAGGTAACCTAGCTCTTTTTTTGACCGGGGGGAAATCTTGAACAAGATACCCCGCTTCTGGCGGTTATGTGGGGCTTTTACTCCTAAAATCCCCCTGGTGACCCTTCCTCGGTGCATGGTGAGGGGCTCCGGGATCTCCAAAAGAACGCACCGGAGCCTCTCAGCACCGTGCTCTTAGGAGAGCACATCCGGGGGGGGAGGGGTGAGGTAGGTTGCACCCTGACGGACCTGTGCCCTTGCCAGTGTAAGGCGACACAGGTCAGTCGATGACGCCTTCGTCCCGGGTCCATCTAGCTCACCTCAACCAGAACACATAACACAGAATAAATAACCAGAAACATAGTCATATTATCGCTTGGCGACAGAAATAGTCCCCGTTGTGGTACCGTACCCTACATAGGTACATAGGTACTATTCTGTGAAGGCGTGGTCGTTAAACGATCAAAACGGCCCATTCGCGCTACAACTACCGGCATTTGGTTGCGCCGTATGAAACCATTTATCACAGTAAACCATAAAACGAAGATTAGAGAGCCGTGGAACTTGAACAAAGAAGACAATTAATATTCCGTGAGAATGAAATGCGAATGGTGTTGCGGCGTGAGATAGACCTCTAGCTTTTCTTATTTTTATTTTTAATTAAGTCGCCTTGAAGCGACGAAAAGAGGTCGCCACCGTTAATGAAGTTGCTGTCTAAACGTGCAGCAATTGATCCCGCTTAATGTTCGTATCAAGTTACATGTTGAATATATTGTTTCACTACACAGATGTATCGGACTTCAAACTCCCAACTAATATTAAATATAGCAATATATGTATCGCTAGGTTCTAATATATACAGGATGTCCGGTAAATAATGGATATTAAAATGGGTCATGGTAAAGCTAATGGGTTTTAGAAGAAAAATAAAAAAAAATCATCATATCCTTGGTACTCAAAGATATGATGATTTTCAGTTCGGGTGCTTTTTGTTACCTTAACTTACATTTTGTACACCGTGACTACAAATAAAAGAATTCTATCGGTTTTTATTGTTATCGTTATTTACGTACATATAAGTCATAAATAAACGTCAATAGCCTAATGGTTTAGGATACGGTATGCGAATCGTAAGGTCCTATGTTCGAATCCCTCGACTATTGACGTGAATCATCTCCTAGCACAAGCTTAAGGTTAGGTGGAATGGGTAACACAATGTTAGTAATATTTCTAAAAAAAAAGAAATATTGCCAGCTTTCTTTTAAAAAAAATAGTGTGACTACTTAGGGCTACATTTTTTTGTTAAAACAACTTGAATGTTTGTGCTGGAGAAAAATTTGCTAAAAATATTGATTTTGACAAAGTTAAAGCATCCTTAGTAAAATTGATGACTCACTTTTTATTGGATAGAACGTACTTCGATGGTAGTTTGGCTAGAGCGTTTAGTTACGTTTTGATTCATTCTATTTTGTAATATTCCCACGATAATTCGGAAATACAAACTGCGCGTCCGCGCGTTGTATCGTTTTACGTTTGATTCTATTTGGAGTCGGTTTTTGTCTTTCCTCGTAAATATACTTGTTCGTTATTATGTATATAATAAAGTCTATTTGTTTGTAATAAAAGACTAACTTGCGTTTCTTTATAATATTTAGAGAAACAACATTTAATGTCCGTGTTTCAATTCTATCTATTATATATAAATGTCATGACACATTACATTGACATTTTACATTTTAAAATTATAAAAATACAAAAAAGAAATAAATTTTATGTAAAGAGGTTTCATTCTCAACACAACATAATAAATGACTATACGTTTTATAATGAAACAAACGAAAAAAATATTCTATTTACATTAAGGTTAGACAGAGATTAAATTATTATGTAGCTTTCTATCGAGCTTATTAGTTTAAAGAAATCGACCTCAATATTGACTAGGCTTAGACTCACCTGAGGATAAATAAATTTATAACAAAATTATACTCAAATTTGTTTAAAACAATCCAACACTTCCATTTAAAAAAATATTTCCATTTTCATCTGAATCTAAAAACAATTTTCATTTCTGTTCGGATTAATAATAAAAAAAAATATTTTTGAAACCTTAAAGCTCCAGTTCCCATCATTATTTGCGATAAAAGTCAAATTTTCAATTAAAAATTACGGCCGTTTTGATGATCAATTTCTGACAATACAGTTTGATTTCTGTCTAGAACTTCTGGTAATTTAATTGAACCAATTGAAAAGCATGGTTTGGTCCTCTCGGGAACTTTCGTTGAACTTGTAAAAGCCTTTGGGCTAAAGACGGTAAACGACAACAAGAAATGTATACACAAATAAATATATATTCAGGATGTAAATTATTAAGTACTTGACTGTTTTTGAGTAGTACATCGTTCACGTAACTACATTTAACTGTAATTAAAATATAGAAATGAAATGTACAAAGACACTCACATCATTCCTTCGTAGATTCGAACTTGCTCACAAACCTCTCGACTCAGTCCGCGGGTACCGTTTACAACTAACCGCACGAGTTATAATGAGGCCACAGAATCTATAAATTACTCTCGACAATTTAATACTCTGTACACAAACAAACTGTTACATTGTCGATAATATTAATACAAACACAGAGAACACACGTTTTCGTGTCGACGCGCCGTGCTCGAAAGCACAAGCCGGCGAGCTTCGCGTCCGATGTTTTTATTGTGCGAGCGAGACGACAAATAAAACAACACGAGCTTTCGGCCGACATCGGCCTCTTCCGCGTAGACGGCGCCTTTTGAGTATATACGACAGGATAGTGTGGAATCGTATTTTTTTTTAAATTTAAGATAGACGAGGAGAAAATTAATAACTATATATCCCCTAGTGGGACAGTCGCCATTTTGATTGTCTGCTTAATTTTAATCTCTCGTTCCTGACCGCCAAAACAAACAGCACGTGTAGCATAGTCCCGCTCCGGGTGTAAATCTTTTTTTGACAGATCGATAATAATTGACTTGGAGCAATTTTCTATATTAAAAACAAACATAATGTATTTGTAGTTATGTTATGAATCATCATTATTAAAATTAAAAAAATATATAACTTAAATGCACATGTACCATACAAAAAATACAATATTGCAATTTTTACTCTAAAATAACTATCCTATAGTATTGGCAACGTAAAGTTTTTCTCATACAAGTTTATTTTTTTCACTACCGTAGCGGGATTTTGAACTTGAAGGGACATGTGTCCCAGTAATGGGACACCACTCTTTGAAAGAAGTAAATAAGTAAAAAAGTAAGTAAGACATAGTCCAGCGAAAAGGCAGACTTCAAATGTTTTAGAGAAAATTGTCACACTTGCTTAGGTTTCCCTACAAAGTTTTTACCGTTGTGTAAAAAAATAATGGCTTCGAAACCTGCAGAGAACTTTCTTTTTTGATGAAGGGTACAAGAATCAACAGACCTTTAGTTCTTTATTTGACACCTTATATTAATTAAAACCTAACTATTATATATAAAATATTACTATTAAATGCAATGTTATTTCTATTCGCACCAATTGATTCATTCATCAATGTAAAAGGAACTTCCCGTTTAATCGCAACAACAGATTTAATTATATCTTGTCCATATTAAACTAATCTATCCCTATTGTATTCTCACGATATGAGACGTGAATGGCATCGAGGAAACAGATGGGGGCGGGAAATATGTGGGGTTCGAATTGTCCCGTACACTAGCATAAAGTGCTTTTGTCACATCATAAGGTACGGACTAAGGAGGAATGAGACCGAACGAACCATACCATGACGATTTATCATGATTTTTTTACGAGTGACGGCTATCTTTAGGCCGGAAGTGTTTACAGATTTAGTGGGACGAAAGGTAACCAAGCTCTTAGGTCGATTAGTCTTAACTACTGTTATAAGTAGTACAAGTTTTGAAAGTGCCTTTACAGGAATAATACGTAGACCATTCAACCATCCAGCTCCACCATCGAACTTTAAGACGCACTGCTGAAAAGGATGAAACCTTTTGTTGTGGATATATCCAAATGAAGCGCTTTGCTTCGTCTTTCATTACCCGTACAGCAGAAGACTGAAATAGCTTGCCCGCTTGTCTTTTCCGATTACAATGTGGGTGTTTCCAAGAGTAGAGTGGATAGGCGTTTTCTAAGCTAGTGCACGGTCCAGGACTGTATTTCCACTTAACATTGGGTGGGGTTTATTCATATTTCATCATTACGTCATTCTTCATCTCTAAATATAATCATTCAGTCATCCAAGTACTGAAATGTTTATAGAAAAACATAAGCGCTCAAAGGAACTGCGAACTCGACATTTGTTACGAAAGATAGATAAATATCTCGGCCTCACGATCCCAACGGCTTTCTAGGAACATTTTACCCCGCGTATAACCCATTGACCGCAGTCGGTAGATGAACAAACAAACATTATCTCAAGGCGCGTGCACACGCCTAGTGCTGTTAACGTGACAGCTTGTTTTGATAACAGTAGCGCACTATAACACGTCCGCATTATTTCCAACACTTTCTCTCTTTTATTAAACTTAGGGAATTACGGGAGAATCTAGTGCTCCTCCATCCCCATTCTACCTTTGGACGTTTAGACATTCGGCAGATCTCTACCCTTTCACAGTCGATGTTCCGCGCGTCCGAACGAAGCGATTTGAGTCATCGTTCATCGTGCGTACAAATGCGACGTGGGAACCTTCAAGAGTAGAGTGAATGGAAGAAGTGATGGAAGAGGCACTTACTAAACTAGCGCTTACCATCTTTCGACTATATCACCACTTAACAACAGGTGGGATCGTGGTCCAACGCTAGTTTATACCCCATAAAAAAATTAAAAAGGAGGGATGTTATTTGTATAACTCTTAGCGATGGACTTTAAGCAGTCTCGTTACTAACGGAGCATAAATCACATAGTGTCATATTAACGGGTTCTTTCGACGCGTTCGACTTGGAACCTTTCTATGGATAGTTACATTATAAATAGTTCAAGTTTTAAGAAGATTTCACGCTTTGCCTTTTTATGGCCCTATTATTATAGCCGTACCGTGTTGACTTGAAATAACAGTTGGACGCGCGAGAAACATAGAAGCGCTCTATGTTCTGTTGGATTCGTCTTATTTTAAATCATTGACCTTTGAACTAGTTTAAAAAACTTAGACTTGTTAAAAATAACTTGATTATTGGTTGACCTTTATCGCAAAACAAGTTTGTAAGTCATTAATTAAGTGTAACAATTTTTTCCATACAGGGAATTTACTTAATTTAAATCAAATGTACACAGTAGAGCCGTGGTAGCTTAGTGTCCGAGTGGTCGCCTCAAGTTGCATAGTACGCTAGCAACTCGAGTTCCGTTCCCGAAACCAATTAATTTGTTGTTGCAATTGTATGTGTTGATTTACCACGCGCTCAGCGGTGAAGGAAAACATCGTGAGGAAACATAGGTTTCTTAAAAAAAATTCTAAGACCTGAGTAGTCTGCCAATACGTACTACGCTTGGCAGGCTATGCCTATATACTCCTTGAATAGAGAGGCCTGTACCCAACAGCGGGGCATATCTATATATAAAAGAGAAAGTGTGTGGGTATGTTTCAGGCTCCGAAACGGCTGGACCGATTTCAATGAAACTTTCAGGGAATCTTCAGATTGACTTAGTGTGTAATCTTGTACAATTTGGTGACGATCGGAGCACTCTACTTTTTGAACTGTCAAAAAAGCCGTACGTTGTACTTTTATTTCTTACTTTAACTTGAGCCCGATATGTATGTAGGTGTAGGTAATGATCTTTACCCGCTCGAGAAGAGAATGAATAGGAGAGTACGCTAGTACACACATACAATACTTGTTTACTAGTATACAAACTTACTAAGCAAGTGTCAAAGTAAAGTAAATTTTTGTAACCGAAACTTTAGACAGTCGAACACTTGACAGTAGCAACGCAGTGATCTTCTTCAAGACCTTTAGTTTGAACTAGTTTTAATGTAAAATATAACGCCCTGTATGTATTTTTATCTATTTTATTACTCTTACCACAGTATATATCAGACGGACACGAGTTCATTGCCCTCAATATACAATCAAAATGCAAAGCATCTGTATGTCCCCGATAACATCGTTAATTACTCGAGGTAGTTCAAAATGGATAGCGTGCGAGGCTTAATAGCATTGACGCGACGTTGACGTGAATATATCAATTTAATTTTCCCTATATTAAGAGATTGTTACAATTTTTAACGATTTTATGCACGTCACACGTCAGTGTTCGGTTTTATTTTTAAAATACTAAAGGTGCACCTGCCACAGTAATGTATACATGATGAATGGCCAGTGTGTGGTGAAAAGCGGAGAGTGAATGGTGTCTCTCTCTACTCCACTATGGTTAATAGGACTAGAATAGCTTATTTAATTGTCATTATATTACTTTACTAGCTGCGCCCGCAAAATTACCCGCTATTAAATAGTATGTCCTTTCCTGAGCCGCTTGCATGCAAAATTTAATGATGATTGGTTGAATAGTTACTCACTTAGTTTACTTTTAATAGTAACCATGTAGTAACCAATATCACGCACTCCGTTGTTAATCGTTATAATAAATAATTCGGTTTTTGCGACGCCAGAGTAGCTAGTAATTGGCAGTTTTTTCCTACTTATCGTTATATTTTGGATAATTCACACTATATTCTTATAAATTATAGCCTATGTGTTAGTCCGATGTATAATATATATTATTGTAAAGTCTCATGAAAATCCATTCAGTAGTTTGTGTGTGTGTGTTTGCGTGAAAGAGCCACAAGTTCACATCAATACATTATTACAAACTTAAGCGTTAATAATATTAGATTATTAGATAGCAAGATTAGAGAAGGAGTGCATAGAGCTATTTTTTTTTAAATTATACATACAGTAAAATGTATTGGATACACATACAAGCCGATATTATACGGTTGCTTGGCAACGGTTAAATAACTACGATAAATAATAACTGTCAGATTCGATAAGAATAAATTACGAGCTGCGAATTATTTGTGATGATTTTGACGCTCCAAATCTCGGGTTAAAGTCGACTATAAGACGACCATTAGTATTTATGCTATACCTTACTGTGATATAAGCCGACGATCACGTGTGGTACGTAAATGGAACTAGGATTGTGTTCACTGCCTATGCGTAAAGCTCATGTAAATATGCGTGTGCATGTTCTTTGGTAAAGGACGCAAAGGACTTAAGGGCTGTTCCTTTTAAAGCGGATCGGAGACGAGACGTGAATAGACGGAACAGATTATTTGAATCCGATAACCATTATTCGCTACACAAACTCTGTTCCAAGTTTCAAGTCGAGTCCGGCATTACGTGTGCACTTTGAGCTTCCGCATAAAAGTCTCTCTAATACACTGGCACTGTTCTTAGATGCATAAAGACGTGTGGAAATGAACTGTGAGCAACCTTCTTCTAAGCTCTAAGAATTTGTGGAATCAGTTATTATCACCGGCAGTATTTCCGCACGGATATCACTCGGGGACCCTAAAGAAATAAGCCTACTTTTCTGAGTAGTACTATCGTGTGATAAAGTGACACGCGCCGATGTAACACAAAATATTTTTTTAAACATCAATGAAATTTTCCTATCAAATGATTATTAAATCTTTTTATTTCATCAAAACTTAGCCTAAATGTACAAATATCTTTTATCTATTTTGCTGGTATCTTTTAGTAATGTTTCGCTAGTTTTGCATATATCAGATAATAAACTACCCTCCGTACTAGTTACAGGAACTATGTAATATGATCTGTAACCATGTAAGTATCGTCATTGTGGCATTAAATACTGTATTTATTTTAATATGAAAAAATAAAAATTATAACATCTGACGAGCGCACGTAAGTAAGTCCACACACAAGCACATACTTTTTTGTATATTTTATAACTTAAGCACCTACTAAATTAAATAGGATAAACAGTTACCCTATAAAATAATTTTAAATTGTTCACCGTGTATTTTTGTACTAAATTAAAAACTTTATTCAAAAAATTCAACATAGATCGAATACATCCGTGTACATTTATTCGTGTATTTAATTCATTACAAATACTTTACGCTTACGTCCCGATATTACAACACAGAATAATATCTTTCACAACACGCCATCATATTGCATGCTGTGGAATAAGAACGGAAGTATAAACATGAAGCAAATGTATTCTATTAATAAATGGTAACCGAAAAAATATAAACTCATAGTTGAAAAGCAAAATTACTAAAATTCAGTGCTGGTTAATTGAAGTTATTTTTATGGATCACGTTTTGATTACACTTTCGGATTGTGTCTGCGGCGTCTGACGTCATTTTAATCATTTTTTTTTATAATGAAAGCTAACAATATTTTTTTTCAGACACATAACTAACATTCTTTTTAACCATTCCAATTAAGCTTGGATGGATGAGTCAAATGGAGGAATTTACTTCTTAGGTTTTGCAGACCGTAGCCTAGACCATTCGGTTCAAATTATTTACTTTTGCTAATTTTAATTAATTAATAATGTTTTCGTAAATATGAGAAGTCAGTTAAGTTAATGTTTGGTATAGTTGGCGGTAGATAACTCTAGCGCTGACAGTTAATGTGGTCGACAGAAGTCGAAAATTAGGTATCACAGGAGAGTGAAGGGTGCGCGGGAGGCCATGCTCCAATTCTTATAGTCTCTCATGTAGTACTCTTCTCCGATGTGTGTCGTACGATGGTTGTAATGGTGGATGGGTGTACAGTCGCTTTCTAAACGTTATGTTAATTGGTTTTTGTTTTCTGTTTGGATTTTTTTATGGGCTGCTATTCATTTATTTATAATTTGAAATAGTGAATATTTCAATGTAAAAAGTACAAACAAAAAAACTTTATTTATAATTTATGGAAATTAATAATTCCGTGCGCGACTGTACACATGCGCAGCTATCTTAATCGACAACACAATCCTAAATAACTAATTACAATAAAATAATAAAAGAACTAGAAAAGGATACTCGTCACAGTCAATAAGGTTTAATTTAAATTTGATAAAATTAAATAAATAATGTCCCTTTTTCTCGGCTTTTAGCCGGTGTATGTGAGCATTCCGCCTTAAGACTTCAAGAAAAGAATCCCACATCCCAATAGCTACAATATAGATACATATAGCCACATCGCTTTTATATAGATACATGTATTACCAATCCTACATGTATATAATAATATACCCTGGTTGATTGGTCTGTGTTTAAACTATTGCTTTTGTATATATATCGTAGTATATCATCTCCTATGACTTTGTTTATTATTGATGATGTGAGTATGGCTGCCTATTTTGTAGGATGCTGATGTTTATTTGTGCGTCAAGGTTTTCACAATATCTTGTTAAACTTTTAACCACTACCCCTGTTGCATCTACTACAATGGGGATTATAGCTGTGTGTGTGTGTTCCATATTCTTTTGATTTCATTTAACTTTTCTTATTTAATTTACTTAAATAATAATATAGTAGAATAATATATTAGATAGTCAACCTCAATTATATTGAAGCACTTGAAAAAGTATTAAGTATAATTTAAATTTTTATTCACTGCAGCTTCATTTTTTTTATAACGCGCCGAAAGAAGTATAACTTCTAAAATACAGGCAAAAAAAAAATAAACAGCTTTTACCTTTTCCATGTATTTCACGCCTTTATTGCATTACAGGCGCATGTGTTTAAGTACTTTCGCAGCAAACATTAAGTCAAGTTTGAGTTGCAGCGCACGCTCGCATACACTTCCGAGGGTGTAGCAGACAGCCTGCCGCCCTCTCAGTATGGAGGGGTCGACGAACGCATCAAAACAACAACCCCCACTCACCACCTGTTCGCCTGCCCGAAATCAATCGATTAGGGAACAGGGCCTATTACTCTCCAAGTATACTGATGACGCTAAAATCAGCTTTATCTTTCTGTACATAATATATATAACTGCTTGTATTTGTTAAATATGCGCAGTTCATAATTTGCGAAGGGTTGTACATTGCTATATGCGAGGGTTCATACATTCTGAGAGAGGATAAATTTAATAAATAAGGATGTGGTTATTTTTCAACCGACTTCAATCAAGTATATTTACGAGCAAAAATCAAAGCCGACTTTAAATCGAATCAAACGTGATTATTCCACGTGAACACCCCGTCGACAATTCGTAAATACAAAGAATTACAAATTGTCGTGGGAATATTACGAAAAAGAATAAAACATGATTCATTTTTCCAATAAAAAATGAATCATCGAAATCGATTAACGTAATATTGAGTTATACGTCCATTTGCACACATACGCGCACATGCTTAATTCAAATTTAACACTTATTTAGTTTTCGCATGGTTTCCGTTGTCAGAATTGGACCAAATTTAAATAGGACTACATGGAAAGCACCAGCATTAAAATAAAAAAAGGAACGATCAAAATCCATTCACCCAGTCGAAAGTTATGAATAACAAACATAAAAACATACATTTAAATTAAGAACCTACTCCTTTTTTGAAATCGGTTGAAAATGAGCTTTATGAATCTATACATAGAATATATTACCGCTTGTATATGTTAAATGTGCGCAGTTTGTAATTTGCGAATGGTCGTGCATTACTATAATATATGCGAGGATTCATACATGCTTAATATACAAAATAATTTCATAATAAAGGATGTGTCAAATTTGCCTTCCATAAAATGGTATTGAAACAAAATAATAAAATTATTATATAGGTAATTTTATCACCTTTTAGGCTCACCGGGGACCCTTGTGTCTCGTTACTAGCGATAGAGATTCAGGCTAAGCGAACTGTGCAACCTCTCAGTCACCTCCGGTGAAGCAATCAGGGCCAGCTTCTCTGGCCAATCTGTGTAGTTCGTCATTAAAAAAACCTTTTAGGCCTCTATATGATGGGCACAAATTTTACTAAGTACTTTTTTTTTACGTGAGAAGCTGTAAAACGGAAACTCAATCGTACAATCGGGCTAGAGATTTAAAGCCCCGATAATCTTATCTTAGCGTCTGATCGGACCGTTGTTCAACTCTACGGACCGATTCGAATTAGAATGCTATCGCGCCTAGAATAATGACTAAGTCTAGGACCTCGGACCGACTTTGCTCTAAGGGGTTTTGCGTTAGACGTCTCTAAGAGTCGGCCACCATTAAAATTTGAACCCTTTGGGCTTACCACGGCTTTGAGCTATAAAATATTTCCTGTTTTATTTCTATCATTAAATATTATTCGGACATATTTAAATAGTAAATACAAAACCATATAATCATCATCATATAATAACCATTTCTCAAGCGTAGACCCCTTTTGCTTAACAAAATTTAACCCTAAACATAGCAATGTATAGCATAATATGCATGTAAAGTAAAGATATACAATCTCTGTACTTACATTTATTCTCTATTGTGTTTTATAATAATTATTCAAATGTTTAATGTCACAATTGTCAGTGTTATGACATTTATTTAAAAGAGATAAGAGTTTGAATAAGAACATTAAATGTTGTTTCTCTAAATATTCTACAGAAACACAGTCTTTCATTTCATGTATACATATACATGAAAGACTATGTGGACTTCATTATATACATTCCTAAAATGCGATACACACTGTACGTGTAGCACTATACAATAGTGTACATCTTGGTTTTACAAAATACGTCTATTCAATTCAAGATTTTTTTTTACTTTTCTTCAAAATACACTCCTGCCACTATAAGGGTTAATCATAGACACTTTGACTGATAGCATTACTTGAGTTAATTAAAGATTTGAGATACAGGACACCCAGGGATATACGTACATACACTGACATACGTAACGCGGGTAATGCAACTTTTATTTCCTATTAATTTGTTTAATTTGAATTGATGAATATTTTATGGCTTGGTAACAAGAGAAGTTTAAGCCAAGTCTTTTTTAAAACACATATTAAGTGTATGTGTGTGTTTCTTACGTCTAAGATGAAAATGAAAATGTAAGTTAGATGATCCTTCCCCTGAGTCCCCTCGCCATTTTCTTTTGTTTGTCTCACGCTATGTCTGATTTTTTTTTATGAATATTTTATGGCTTGGTAACAAGACCTTTAAGTCAAGTCTTTTTTAAAACACATACACTTATTTCTTACGTCTAAGATGAAAATGGTAAAATGTAAGTTAGATGATCCCCCCCCCCCCTCCATGTGTCCCCGCGCCATTATTTTTTCTAAATGCGTATTGCATCCTTAGTTAACACAGAAGAAAAATAAATAAAAAAATTATGTTTTATATAATGTAAATCTATAATAGATCTTCAATACGTGACTTGAAATATTTTTTTATACTAAATAGGCTCACGTTTGGCTTCTATCTTACTTGATGGAAGGCGAAGATGAAGCCTAGGATCGAGCACGTGAGCCTATAAGGTGTCTGTTCACATTGGACTTAGAGTGAGGAAAGACTGAACGCAATTTATTGTAATTCATAAGCTGTTGATTTTGTAAAATAATAAATAAATAACAAAGAAAATAGAAATAATCATCAAAAGAGAGAAGATAAAGAATAAAGTTTCAAAGACGAACAGAACACATGCATTTTCAATTTACAGTAAAATGCATCGACAAGAATTTTTATCGGCGGCCCCCAGACAAGAAAGTTTTACGGTCGGAACTTCACAATGGCTCGTTGTAGTTTAATATTTTACGAAAGGAAAAGAAACGAGATAAATGGTAAAGAGCATTCTTTGTATTGTTCGTGAGAGTACAGCCCTTTTAATGTATCCTTCATCATACTTCGTCTTTGTAATGTTAACGTTTCTTACCTACCTCATATTACAATGAAACTTTTACTATTAAAGCATATATATATAACCTATAGTTGGCGGCAAATAACACAGTCCAAGAGGGCCGAACCACGTCTCGGTCGGTAGCTATTTCACGGATAATCTAAGGGACATTCAAAAAGTTAAACTAACTTTGAGTGCTACTTCAGGAAGTGTTAGCATACTTCATGCAAATTTAAGACATACGAGTATGTGTGGATCGCACTGTCAGAATTGGACCAAATTTAAATTACAAACAGGTAGCACCAGCTTTAAAAATAACGAATCATGACAATCGCTTCACCCAATAGGCAAGATTCACAAAATGGAGAACCGCCTCCTTTTTAAGTCGGTTGGAAATTCTCGTAAGAAACAAAAGCTAAGTAACTCATTGTTACTAATATTGCTTAAACGTTAAGCGATGCAAATAGTGGGAACTGGGCTTGACAATAACTGACGCGTGTGTTTCAACCTTGAACACGAAACAATGATATCGTTTCTTGATTTGAATGAAGATAACGTTAAAGAATACAGCATTGACGCATACACTTATAGGTCTTCAACTAGAAACTAAATTTGAACTGCATTTTTCGCCTTGTATATTACATTATCAAGTATATTTACGAGTAAAAACAAAATTCGAATTCAAAAAAGTGAAATACAATTAGGAATGGACGCCCTTATTTATTTCCGAAGTATTGTATTATGTACATGTAAATACAAAAAGTAAATACGAAAGTATATATAGTTACGGAGTCCTATATTCTCGTTCTTCCTTTACATTTGTGTTTCGTTTATTTATTTATCCTATTGATAATATAAAAATCAAAACTATTATTTATTACAATTTTTAGGAGTTCCCTGGTACATCTTCGGAACTCAAGGTACTATAAGGAACTATGGTATGTGAACAAAATTCATTTTGGTTTCAATTAAGTCCCATTCTAATTGGAACCAATTCATTTCAAATTCCAATCAACGGAGCTTCGAGTGAACAAACATACATTGAGGACCTTCTCCTTTTTTTAAGTCGGTTATTAGATTTGAGCGTTTTAATCTTCAATAATCTATGGTTTTGGGCACGAGTCCCAAAACATAAGGTCGTAACATATTAAAGTATTTTTGTAATTCATGAAACGCTCGCTCTAGTGGAAGAAGTGGCAGAAGGAGCTATAAACAACGTTTCTATCACTAATGCCTGTAAAGTGATGGTATCACGTATAATTTTTTGCCTTCAGCGGCGTGGGGAGCGGGAGTAACGTAACAGACTACGGAAGTTCCCTTCGTTTTTAGACTTATTTTCTTCATAGCCTAATCGTGCGTATTCGTATCAAAGTTGTAGGTGGCACCACTTTCAACGCATTAAAGTATAATTCTTGTTAATGTTCTTGAACGTTACTTATAATAGAGTATGACGGCCGTGGGATAAATACATCCCCAAGTGCTTGGCACTTGAAGAGAATCTTTAATGCATCACGTAATTTATTACTGCATGACGTCCTAATTGTCCATTGTTCCGATGTTATTGACACTCCATTAAACCTAGTAAAGATGAATTGAGGACAAATGTTTCGTTGCTTATTTTTTTGTGCGAAGAAATTCTCGGGCTCAAGATAGTATAGGTACGATAGTACGACAGCACTGTAGTTATGGACTCTCAAGAATAAGCCTACCGTATCCCCTGCCTGTCGTACAAGGAGACTAAAAGGGGCCTCGGGTTCATTGGGCGACAAGGGTGGGGCGGTCCACCAAAGTGGACCCGAGAAGAAGGCGACATCGGTTGGCCCGTGTCGCCTTGCGCTGCGAGGGCACAGGGGGGGAGGGAGTAACCTCCACAGTGTAGAGGGTCTCCGGTGCGTTCCACGTGAGATCCCGGAGCCCCTCGTCATGCACCGAGGAGAGGGCCACCGGGGAGGATTAAGTGGTAAGAACCCCACATAAGGCAGGGTATATTTGTGAAGATTTCCTCCCCGTTAACAAAAAAAAATGTACGATAGCCGTACTACCATAATTTTAAAACAGCGTTGTTCGTTCAGTAGATTCTATAATTTTAGTCTAACGAGGGCAGTATGACTCGTGTGAGTTATTGTAATTACTCTGGTCAGTTTATAACATTATAAAGTTGAAGGTTTAAAATGGCGTCGTAAGTGCCACAGAAAGAAATACAAGAAAAGGTTATCCAATGTTTATTCAGCATAGAACAGGCCCCTACTGACTAAAACCTCCCATGATGAGATGTCTTACCAGGACCGGATTTGGAAGTGCGAGGGCCATCCAGGGCCGGCTTCGAGGGCTTTTTTATTATGTTTGTGAAATGTTAAAAAATCTATCAATTGTTTTATTAAAATCTCGACAAAACTTGGTAATTTTGTTCCGTAAATAATATGTGGCCGAAGCCCCTCGACTCGTCTTTTACGTCCCGGGGCCTCCAGATCTCTAAATCCGGCGCTGTGTCTTATGCCATGATAGGGCGAAGTAGACTCTCATTAGCATTCACTATCTCGCGCCGGGTTTAGACCGGTTAGAAACTGGGCCCCCCTGCACTCGTGTTCACAAGGCTCTCTTACCTTACTGTCTGACCTTACGCCTGCCTAATCCAACGCACTTAATATCTAAGCATCATTGTCTTTCACAGAGACCGGATAATCTTGTATAATTTATTCGCACTTTGTGTTCATTATCAACACAAAATACTCAGACATGTTAATGTATGACCTCGTGTCAAACGCGACTGGTTTTATCTTAGACATCACGTAGCGCTTGTGAGATTGTATAATTTTTTTTTCAACCGACAAAAAGAGGTATGAAAAAATGTTGGCGGTCTTATAGTATTAAGTAGTATTATAAGTTACAATTATAGATACTATAATTTGGGCATTGCTATGATATAATAACATGAATAATAAATAGCGTTAATAATACGTGCCCGCGTTGTGGCGCTTCTTTCCTAAGAGTATAGTATTTTATAATATAAATAAATTTATAGTAATAATTATTCTTGCTAATTTTATTGTATACTGGCGTACTCATTCGATATTTTTGTACGGATCAGAATCATGGTCAATCCGAGCAGCCGACCGAAAGAAAATTGAGGCTTTTGAAATGTGGTGTTGGCGGAGAATGTTACGTATACCATGGACGGCAAAAAGAACTAAGTCTGTCCACTACCTTTTTTTTTTTTTGGTAACGGGGAGGAAATCTTCAGAAAGATACCCCGCCCTCTGGGGGGAAGGCGGCGGTTATGTGGGGTTCTTACCCACTAAAACCTCCCCGGTGGCTCTTTCCTCGGTGCATGAGGGGCTCCGGGATCTCCAGTGGAACGCACCGGAACCCCTCTGCACTGTGCTCAAGGAGAGCACGTCCCGGGGGGGAGGTTACTCCCTCCCCCTCTGTGCCCTTGCAGCGCAAGGCGACACGGGCCAGCCGACGTCGCCTTCTTCCCGGGTCCACTTTGGTGGACGACTCAGGCCCCCACCTTTGTCGCCCAGTGAACCCGAGGCCCCTTTTAGTCGCCTTGTATCACAGGCAGGGGATACCATAGTCTTATTCTTGAAAGCCCAGAACTACAGGGCTGAGACTGTCCACTACTTGCTACAGGCATGTCGTTAGCTACTTTGGTCACATTGCCCGAAGGCAACCAGATAATTTAGAGAAAATGGTTATTGTAGGAAAAATCAAGGGCAAAAGATCACGGGGCCGATCACCTACTGGTCTGACCAAATTAAAAACATAGTTGGACTCGACATTCCGACCGCGATGAGAGAAGCCGAGGACAGAGCAGTGTGGAAGCAGCTCGTCGACGTCTCGGTGAAAGCGCTTCAAGATAAACACAACCTTCAGAAATGAAGAATACGATGAAGAAGAAGAAGAAGCGCACCCAGCCCGCTTCGCCGGGCTAGATTTTGCTTTATTTTATTTAAACAATAAACTTACATCATTAAATATTTAATTTAACTCTCACAATATATTAAACTATTCATTTCTCTCCGTATTAATTTTCTTCTATTCTCTTCAGATCATTACCTACATCCATGTACATATCAGTAAATACAATATCATACCAACTTAACAAACTTTACACGATTACTCGTCAGGTCAATCTGAAGATTCCCTGAAAGTTTCATTGAAATCAGTCCAGCGGTTTTGAGCCTATACGGATCAAACACAACACACATTCTCTTTTTTATATATAGATAGATATATATAGATTATTATATTATTGGTTGACATAACTAGTGACTATCAGTTCTATTTCATGATTAAAAGACCTGGAGGTCGAATTTCAGCCGCCTTGTACCAATGAGTTTCTTTCGATTTCTTTCGTAGAAAACAAACATGCTTCAACTTGTGGCGCGTGTACAGCGGTAGATGATCACCTCTACCACATGTAAGCTTGGTAAGAAGCGGACAGCATTGTCTGCCGTCACGTGTCACGAACAGCAGACAAAGACCGCTGTAAATTCTTTTTTTTACACTTTACTGTATATTTTCTTACAAAATACTAACGATAGACCTGAAATATTCATAATCCTGAAAGTCTGTTCCAATATGAACTTAAATCTGAAAAAATCTCGGCAATACTACAAGCCATTCCTGAGTAATTTTATGAAAACGAAGAGTCTATTTCCTCAAGTAATCACATAGTAAGGATCGGGACACACGGCAGCCAGGCTTGGCTTGACATGTCTACACAACATACACATTATAATAATAATAATAAAATAATTATTATATTGTTTTTTTTTTATTGTCATCAGCTTTACAGCATTTTGGGAAATAAAAAAAAATATTGTTTCTTTTATGCATTTATTTTTCATAACAAAAAAAATACAATCTTTTTCCTTTAGTTTGGGAATTAAGAGGCGGTGTACATGTTCTCATGATAATATTTGAAACACCCAAATATACATAAACTGACATCGCAAGTGTCGCATTTCCACGACGTGCAAGTGTCAATTTTATTTTTCAGTGAACAAACCTTGCACCGCGCTCTCGCTGTACTATTTTTGGCTGGGTAATGTCCACCAAGGGGGATACTGGATTTTGGGTTATTGATCACAGAACTGGTGCAATATTTGGTCACTATATTTTGAAGCAGTGTTTGTCTGAACTTCCGGTGTCTTCCGAATCTCGAATGTCATTTTCAAAGAGTTGTTGGGCAATGTATTGTGGCAGTTCGTCGTTATGAGCTGTAAAAATGGAGGCGTCCCGCGATGCATTTATTGAAATGAATAGATTTTCATCCATTGTATCGATATCACTTTCATCTTCATCTTCGCCTCCTGAATCGCACAGCCCCTGAAGATCATTCTGTAGCTCCTCAATTTACTTGTTTCGGAGTGGACGAACTGGAAATCCAAAAAAAATCACTCTTTTGTCTGTGTGACCCAAAGACTACGTTGAAATGTAACTCACCATATTTTGAAGATGGTTTTGCAATAGCTGCTGGATCGTTAGGTGGTTGTGCTTGTGTTACTGTAAAAAAATAATCTTAAGTTAAAATAAATACTCACAGCGAGGGAAACCAATGACAAACAAACACAATGTTTAATCTGTAAAATTCACCGAAGAGAATCAGAAATGAGACTTGAAGAAGATTCGATAAGGGGCCCTGGTATAGAAATGATGGCAAGTTCGCTATCACCATAACCACCAAGTCCAAAACCTGAAAATTAACGATATACATTGTTAAGGCATCAAAACTGGAAATCACAACAAGAACATCAAAATGAAACCAACCTCGTGACGGTCCTGGTACTGCCTCGTTATCACCATCATATTCCCAAGATTGTCGCTTTCTTGGGGGAGGCGTTGTTGGGGTTCCTGGTACTAGGGGGCAGGGTATCCTCTTTGGAGACGAATTTTTAAAAAACATAAAAATTAGTCAAATTCTTGCGAGTTTGTCAAAAATACGCAAGTATTAAACAATTTCAACTAGTAAAACTTACCTTTTCTGTTTTTTACATGGTGGTGCGTCAGGCAGTAAAAATCTCCCCACTTGTTATTGTCCCCTTTTCTTGAGGCACTCAGGCTTTGCTTCGGGCTTTAATTTTGCTAATTTTTTTTTTGTCTCGTGACCGGGCCTCATTTAAAATTTGAACCTGCTGCTGAAGAGAGAGCCCGTCAGCCGCTTCCCCCTTAGGCCTAAAAATATATTCCATTAATTAATTAATTTCGTTCACGTGGTACACATTGCAAAGTCACAGATAAAATATATATTTTTTCTCTGGGTGCCTAAATTTATTTAGTTAAACTCCATCAGTCCGCAAACTTTTGGAACCTTTGAAGGTACCTTCGGCGATAATACCAACTTACATCTAGAAAAGGCTCGGCGTTAAAGACTTTAAAAACTTGGACCTTTGTAAGGGACCCCAGGGTTTACGAATTTAATATAAAAAAAAAATCAAATAAAATGTTAAAAGCAGTACACACATGCCAAAAGCGAGAGACCGTTGTGAAGACCGTGCTCTTTCTCTTGCTCGTGATCTCGAGCCTAATAATAGAAAAAAAGGCACAAGGCATGTTAATAAAGCAAGAGGAAGTTATTAAACCGGGTGACATGCTAATAAATCATTTCGGGAGTAACATCGCTGTATTCGATGTAGAAAAAACTAATCTAGACCAAAAATTTGTATATTTTAATTTTTTAGATTTAGATTTTTTTATTGAAAATGTATTTGAAATTTCTTATCTTGATTGTATTTAGTCTTTTACCCCGATCAAATTCACAGATATTGACTAAATTAACGAAAGAAAACCATGGAATGTTTGGACGTCGACACTGCGGCTTTAAATGATGAGATTTTCGAAGTAATTTCTTACCTGGCGGTTGATTTTACGTGTATTTCAGTTCTACGTACCTTATTTTCCACTTGGAATACAATTTTCTCAGTCACAAACACAATTTTCTGGCCACAAACACGGAAACAAAAAATCGTGGCAATCCCGCCGAATAACTCTTACACACACCATGAAAATTACACTTTTTTTTACTTTTACATCGGACAGTGCGGTTTTTTGGGCAGAAATAGACCATAAACAAAAAATCTGTAGGGCTGCATTGAATGGTTAATTAAAGAGTGTTTTAGGCGGCAAACTTGAATTTGGGTACTGTAGTACCCAGGTGCAATCTACTACTAATTTCTCAAGTACCCAGTAGCACGTGAGCGGCCCCGTAAAAAATGGTTAAACTGTCCACCTCGTTGAAAATTGAAAGACTTGATAGGTTTTTATCTCTTAGTATTTAGCTCGTCTTCATTTCTCCGATTCTTAAACAAAATGTAGGACAACAGAAGCCCTAGTAAAACGTATAATGATCGGATTGGCGACATACTTAGAGTCGTGTTACAACTGTTCGAAACTGACGTGTATGCTTGTGAATGAATTTAGGGGAACAATGACGGACGCGCCAGTACTGTTCAAAATTATACAATAATAATAACGCTTATTTATTTCCATCCTTTGCTATAAAAAGAACAACAAAATATGTACAAAACATAATAAAACTATGAAAATCTGTAGTCATGTAAAGAATGCCAAAAGTGATACCAGCGTGTACTACGTGGCATAACGTCACCCAGTTACTGTTACCCCCTTCTGTCCAGTTAGTTTAGTTTTTGAATGTCCCTTAGATTATCCGTGCAATAGCAACCGACCGAGTCGTGGTTCGGCCCTCTCGGGCGCCTTCGGCTCGGAATGCTTACGCAAAAAAACCATCGAAGCAAAAAGTAACCATCAAAGCTGAGGTTAACCCTCACCGAGGCGACCCTTGTGTCGAGTTACGAGTCGACTAACGATAGAGGTTCAGGCTAAGCTTCCAAAAAGCTATACCACCTCACAATCCGGTGAAGCAGTCAAGGCCAGCTTCTCTGGCCAATCTGTGTAGTTCGTCAAAAAAAATACGAAATTGAAAATTAGCCAAAATCTCATCAAACTACATTTGAAGTACATTCTTTCCCAATAAAAAAAACAACGAAATCGGTTGGCGTGATATTGTGTTATTCGTTGGTTGTTGCGCACATACTTAACGCAAAGACAAATGGTTTTCTCACGATTGCCACTGTCAGAATTGGACCAAATTTAAATGGGACCATACCAGCTTTTAAATAAAAAATCAGTCACCATAATCAGTTAACCCATTCCAAAATTAAAAATAAAACATAGAGACGAATTGAGAACCCCTTTATAAAGTTGGTTGATTACCGTGACCATAAAAAGAATTTTACTATCATTAATAAAGTGACGAAACGAGCGGGATTTTAACTGGAGAAAAATGAACTGCCCATAACAAAGAGATGCTGCATAGAATTTTATAAATCATCTTAGACAGACCGACCTTAGCAACCGGCCTTGAGGACAAAATGACAAAGCTTGGCGGCTGAATTGCTTTGCTATCTTATTCGACTGGCACAAAACCATAACAGAAGAATAGCGACTCGAAGGTGAATAATTATGCTGACTTAGAAGGCTGTTTGTTTTTGTTGCTTGTACAAATATAGGGTGTGAGCAAAAATAAAGGGTTGGTTAAGAAAGTTTGAATATCTCGGAAGATAAAGACGCTAGCTAACTGAAATAAATTGTACATGATAGACAATTAAATATCCTTAAAATAAAATAAAATAAAATATTTTTATTAATTTATTTATATTTCATTAAAAAACATAAACTTAAACGAAAAAGGATATCTTACGTAAACTTGGTTAATACAGTATTTTTCAATAAATTTTATTTTTATTCAAAATTTTAGTACTTAATGTTGCCTCTTCAAATAAATTAATAAAAATATTATATTTTATTTTAAGGATATATAATTGTCTATCATGCACTATTTATTTCAGTTAGCTATCGTCTTAAGCGACCCTTTAATCCGACCTTTTAATTTTGCTTACGAGTGTATATTTTTAGATTTTTTTAATGTTATGCGTATATTCGTCTACTGGTAGCAAAATGTTTTCTTTATTTCCGTCCTTCTCGCTTAAGAAGACGAATAAAATTTGGCTCATTTTTATAACACACTAGCGGACCCGACAGACTTCGTTCTGTTAAAAAGATCTCGAATGTGGCAATTTTTTGTCACTTTTTATTAACAGTCGGGGCAAAAAATTCTCCAGAACAGAACTGTCACCCCGATGATAGAGCAGTGTGTGGGTTTCAGCTCGGGTGACCGAAGTATCTTTGCTTCCACGAACTTTCTGTGACCTTAGGGAACTTAGGGATCAAACCTGATTGAACACCGTTGATTTATGATTGAGAACCCAAACTAAAACATAATAAATAATATCGCGGAGCCGGCCAAATTGAAATGACTACTGATGATCTATTACATTTTGTGACTATTCAATTTGGTCGGTTTCGCGATTTATATGATTGAATTTCAACTTTGTGCAATGGTAATTAAGTGCAAACTGCCGTTTCTTAACGTAGCTTTTTGACGTTAGGAGCACACCTACAATGCTTAGCCAACAGAGAGTACGTTTAATGTAAAATATGCATTATTGCTATGTTATAAAGCTCAAATTGACTCTACATTTTATTTAAGGATATTTAATTGTCTATCATGCACAATTTATTTCAGTTAGCTATCTTCTTAAGCGACCCTTTATAAAGTTGGTTCATTACCGTGACCATAAAAGAATTTTACTATCATTAATAAAGTGGCGAAACGAGCGGGATTTTAACTGGTGAAAAATGAACTGCCCATTACAAAGAGATGCTGCATAGAATTTTATAAATCATCTTAGACAGACCGACCTTAGCAACCGGCCTTGAGGACAAAATGACAAAGCTTGGCGGCTGAATTGCTTTGCTATCTTAATTATTCGACTGGCACAAAACCATAACAGAAGAATAGCGACTCGAAGGTGAATAAATATGCTGACTTAGAAGGCTGTTTGTTTTCGTTGCTTGTACAAATATAGGGTGTGATCAAAAATAAAGGGTTGGTTAAGAAAGTTTGAATATCTCGGAAGATAAAGACGCTAGCTAAGTGAAATAAATTGCGCATGATAGACAATTAAATATCCTTAAAATAAAATAAAATATTTTTATTAATTTATTTATATTTCATTAAAAAACATAAACTTAAACGAAAAAGAATATCTTACGTAAACTTGGTTAATACAGTATTTTTCAATAAATTTTATTTTTATTCAAAATTTTAGTACTTAATGTTGCCTCTTCAAATAAATTAATAAAAATATTATATTTTATTTAGAAAAAAAAAACGTTTGTATGGGAAATAGAAAAGGGTTATATTTTCCCGGCAGTTATTCTCACGTTATAAGCCTTCCCTAGACCTCCACGAATATTTTAAGACCAACATAAGGTAAATCCGTTTAGCCGTTCTCGAGTTTTAGCGATGCTAACGAATTGTCAACACAATTATTAAAAATAATAAAACGTAGATAATTAACCCGGTTGGCAGTGTAATAAATGATGCTGATGTAATTGATTATGTTGCTGCACGATGACATAAGAATTAATTTGTATAGTCTGTGGACAAATATCAGATCAGACATAGCGGGGGGACTCATGGAGAGGATCATCTAACTTACATTTTCATTTTCATCTTAGAAGTAAGAAATAGGTGTATGTAAAAAAGACATGGCTTAAATGTCTTGTTACCAAGCCATAAAATATTCATCAAAAAAAAATCAGGCATAGCGTGAGACAAACAAAAGAAAATGATATTTCGGCTTGATTTTTGGTATAATTTAAATTGTATTTTCAATTAAAATTAAATTTTAAGCGTCAATAGCCTAATGGTTCAGGGTACGGTCTGCGAATCGTAAGGTCGTAGGTTAGAATCCACCATTCGACTATTGACGTGACCCACCTCTTAGCTGGAATGGTTAACAAGAATGTTAGTATTATTTCTGGAAAAAAAAATATTGCTAGCTTTCTTTAAAAATAAAATTACTTAAATTAAAATAAATAAAATCCATCAAAGTTAATTCAATTTGTAGAATTAAAAAAATAAATTTTACATCATCATCATCATCAGCCTGTATCTATCCACTGCTAGAAATAGGCCTTCCCCAATGCCTTCCACCACATGCGATCCTCAGCTTTCCGCAACCAGCTACTTCCGGCTAACCTAACAAGGTCGTCGGTCCATCTGGAGGGAGGGCGCCCCACGCTTCTCCGACCTAAGCGCGGCCTCCATTCCAAGACTTTCCTCCTCCATCTACCGTCGCTGACTCGGCAGATGTGGCCGGCCCACTGTCACTTCAACTTGCTGACTTTAAGAGCTATATCGACTACCTTCGTTCTCCGTCGCATTTATTCGTTTCGGATTCTATCCCTCAGAGAAATGCCAAGCATAGCTCTTTCCATCGCTCGTTGTGCAACTTTCAGCTTGTGGACCAGCCCGACGGTCAGAGTCCAAGTCTTCGCACCGTAGGTCTGGGCGGACGCAATGATGAAGACTTTTGCCTTCAGGCATTGAGGTATTTGCGAAGTGAGGATGGTGCGGAGTCTTCCGAATGCTGCCCAACCCATTATTATTTTATTATTAACAATATGAGTATTTATGTTTATTTATTAATTATATTACATTTCAATAATTAGTTATATGTTAACTACAAGCATATGTTGTATTATTTTTAATTTGTAGATATAGGTTTCGTTTGTTTTATAACATATTACGTTAACATATATCCTATAATGTATTCACGTAATTGATTTTAATACAGTTGTCCATTTTATTCAATTACACCAGCATGCGGTTAGTAATGATATACGCCGTTAGTTGTCATTACGTGTGGATTCTTGCACTTATGTTACATTTTAATAGCAAGAGAAACATATCAAACAGTCTACATGCAGTATAGTGTATACACAGACAGACAGCGCAACATCTAGTATATAATCGTAAGAAGTAAAAAACAAACAAGTTAAAATGTAACAAAGAATGCTTACGTTTTCATTTTCTCGCGACGAAAATTACCAGCGGAGAAGTCTCATTGTGTCCATTAGGAAACCGTCAGTTGTAAACACAGGCACAAACGTTTGCAAAAAGTTTTAACTCAATATCGAAAATAAAGTCATCAACTACCACGGACAAAGTACACTGGCAATATACATTAGTCAATATAAAATTAAAAATAAATTCTCGTTCTAATATCGAGGCGGCGCAAACGCGTGATCAAGGCTAAAGCCCGACGCCAACTCGCGGCCGAAGCGTTTGTATGTACACACAGGCGAACCACGGGGTCTATTGTGCAGTGGAAGCCAGACACGCGAACCCTCCCGACTAAAATTTTCTATAGCTATCTATACCTCTGTTTCATTTCCCATTGATTTTACGTCGGCTGTAATCACGCTGTAGGGAAGTTATAAAAACAGAACCATTTCGATGTTCGTGTTGTATTCTCTTTAATTACGAAACTAGTCTGTATATTTATTGTATGTCGGCATTAACTTTGTCCTATTTACTCAATTTTATAGATTTAATTTAAAACGGTATTAAGCGAAGAAATATATTTCAATTTTAAATTTTTTAAAAATTAAAATAAAAAGGAAATAAAAACCGTTTGGATTGTTTTATTTTTGTAATTATGAAAGTCGTTTTATTTTTTAATAATGGTTTTATATTTGTGAGTTATTTTTATTGATTCAATTTAAATTATAAATTTTATTTATTATAATATTTTACTTTAATCATTTATTATAAGTAACAGTTCAGCAATAGGACTGCGAAGCCACGGTGGACTTTTTTATACGAATACCTTTATTAATTTTAGATTTAAGCCCAAGGAATTCAAATTAGAATTACGTAACACTCATGACGCAATTATTTAATAGAAAACGCACAAAAATTTGGTCTAAAATATTACGGGCATTTTTCCAAGATATTCAAAATGTCTACAAGAATTGTTTGCTTAAGTCAATTAAAAAGCCTTTTAAATGACTTAAAAAAATAATTAAAATATTGTTTTAAATATGGGACGGTTTTTTTTAAATTTGGAACACTTAAAGAACGCCAGCCAACGCTGATGTGTCACCTTACTTATGCCCGTAGCCAATACGTTAGTAGGTTACAATTGTTTATCATTAATAGAAGTACCGCTATTTGTGACCGGTATTAACGCAGCGTTCCACAGACAGAGAGCGCCACTTCACCGAGCAGATAATGTTAATATAGTTTTTTTTATGAACGATGGCGATTTGGTCGTTATTTTCGGTTCAAGGCTGTCTTGTAATTACATTCGAGAGAACTTGTTAAATAGCAATCATTGTGCAGAACGTATTTTAAAGTGTCAGTGTAATTGTAAATGCACAATATATTAAAAATGATACCAAAGAAACCAAACTACACACGTGAGCAAAAATAAAGGGTTGGATAGGAAAGTTTGAATATCTCGGAAGATAAAAACGCGCTAACTGAAATAAATTGCAGATGATAGACAGATAAATATCCATAAAATGAAATAAAATATTTTAAATAATTTATCTATATGCCACATGGAGGCAACACTAAATACTTAATTTTAAATCAAATAAAATTTAATGAAAAATACTGTATTATTAATTGTAACTGTAAAATTAAGTTTACGTAAGATATCCTTTTTCTTGTCTGAGAAAATTTGTTTGACAATATTCTATAAAAACTGAGTACATTATAAAAAAATTAATTCGTAAGAAAAGATGTTAGCCTAATGTCTGAGGATGAATAACTGAATTTCATCTTCTTGGTCGCTTCACTCTTGTCAGAGTGGTCGTGGTCATCATGATCCGGTGGGTTGAGCAGCTGACAGCACTCGCCGCACGACGTCTCGCCACCTCCGCCTGCTGGTCGTCAATCGGGCACATTCGTGGAGGGGAGCACCCACCATAATCCGCACCTGATCCAACCACCTCGTGGTCTACTTCCCTCTAATTTGCCCTACACGACAACTACTATTTATAAATATAAATAATTAAAGGCATGGAGTAGGCCTTTATTTGTATAAATTAAATTTGTTAGAAAATAAGAAATGTGTTTTTTATCCACCGCAGATAATGTATACCTATTTTGTATTCCAGGAGGAAGTTTCTCAAGGACGGTCATAATCGATTATTCGTTGTTATGATTCAAGAACCGTCGACCGGCAAGAGAGCTCTTGACTTACTTAAGTAAACCTTGTTAAATTATCATCGAATCAGAAGCTCCTTGGTATACTTCCTAAATATCTTTATGGATGGCATACAACAATTTCATTGGTTAGAAAAATTCAGTTCATGATAAATCTCTAGTTTTAAATTCTTGCGTCAAGTCATTGTATCTATATTAATAAATATGGAGACATTTTTATGTCATTTGTTCTTACAGACACTACAAAGACATCTTCTGTAGTGTCTATAATTATATTGTCTTATACCGCGTATTATGTGTCGTTTTTTGAAAAGATTTAATCGATTTTAAACCTTCTGGAACCTAGTTTTATTTTGAATTAAGAAATAATAATGTTCTATTACAAATTCTATAATAAACATAGAATTTATAATTAAAATTAATATACCAGAATTTCGTGTCACACGTGACAGCCGGAAGTGGCTGGATGCGGAAAGGATCGTGTATGGTGGCCTATTTCCAGTAATGAATAGAGACAGGCTGATGATGATGAAATAAATAAAAAGGGAATAGAATGAATGAATGATAGGAGAGAAATGGAGTAGGATTGTCAAAGTGCCTAACCTACAAAAGTTGGGGGTACGAAAGCAGCTTTACAAAGTCATCGAGCAAAATCCGACAGGCAAAAAATTACTCTTTGCATGACAAAAAATAATATAATAATATATAAAAATAATATCATAATTATTATTATTTCACCATGAAGACGCTAAAGATGAACTGCTAGTTGTTTAAAAGTGTTTGCCATTAAAACACACCGAACTGTTACCGCGTATTCGTCACACATCCGTCTTCATTCGCGGGTTGGATATGATGTTACAAAAACAAGATAACATTTCTTTATCAGAAAAGAACGAGCCGTTGATTTGTAAACGGGAAGTCTAACAACTATTTATAAATAGTATATGTGTATAAATAGACACGAAGTCTATTCTGATGTACTATTTGTCGAAGTAATCGTTAATATACATATTTTACTATATTGCATATAAAAAAAGTATAATTAAGAATGACGAAAATGTTATGAGGATTACGAGAATATACAAAAATCAATAATGACAACAAAACTAAATAAAAATAAACATAACAACACAGAAGAAGTTAAAATTAAAATTGGTTTATATATAAACATCGGAGTGCTTACAGGGTAATAAAGGAAAAAATACTCCCGAAATAATTACTTTTTGAAGTCGGTTTTACGATGTCATCGCTAAGTATGGACAAAAAGAAAAGTAATTATTATACTCTAATTTATTTAATAAGTGCTACCGACTAATTGTTGACAATACGAGTATGTATGGATATCAAAGAAGCCATAAAGGTATTCCAGGATCTTGCAAAATGGAAATCGCCAGTATCCTTTTCTTTTGTATATTTTATAACTTAAGCACCTACTAAATTAAATAGGATAAACAGTTACCCTATAAAATAATTTTAAATTGTTCACCGTGTATTTTTGTACTAAATTAAAAACTTTATTCAAAAAATTCAACATAGATCGAATACATCCGTGTACATTTATTCGTGTATTTAATTCATTACAAATACTTTACGCTTACGTCCCGATATTACAACACAGAATAATATCTTTCACAACACGCCATCATATTGCATGCTGTGGAATAAGAACGGAAGTATAAACATGAAGCAAATGTATTCTATTAATAAATGGTAACCGAAAAAATATAAACTCATAGTTGAAAAGCAAAATTACTAAAATTCAGTGCTGGTTAATTGAAGTTATTTTTATGGATCACGTTTTGATTACACTTTCGGATTGTGTCTGCGGCGTCTGACGTCATTTTAATCATTTTTTTATAATGAAAGCTAACAATATTTTTTCAGACACATAACTAACATTCTTTTAACCATTCCAATTAAGCTTGGATGGATGAGTCAAATGGAGGAATTTACTTCTTAGGTTTTGCAGACCGTAGCCTAGACCATTCGGTTCAAATTATTTACTTTTGCTAATTTTAATTAATTAATAATGTTTTCGTAAATATGAGAAGTCAGTTAAGTTAATGTTTGGTATAGTTGGCGGTAGATAACTCTAGCGCTGACAGTTAATGTGGTCGACAGAAGTCGAAAATTAGGTATCACAGGAGAGTGAAGGGTGCGCGGGAGGCCATGCTCCAATTCTTATAGTCTCTCATGTAGTACTCTTCTCCGATGTGTGTCGTACGATGGTTGTAATGGTGGATGGGTGTACAGTCGCTTTCTAAACGTTATGTTAATTGGTTTTTGTTTTCTGTTTGGATTTTTTTATGGGCTGCTATTCATTTATTTATAATTTGAAATAGTGAATATTTCAATGTAAAAGTACAAACAAAAAACTTTATTTATAATTTATGGAAATTAATAATTCCGTGCGCGACTGTACACATGCGCAGCTATCTTAATCGACAACACAATCCTAAATAACTAATTACAATAAAATAATAAAAGAACTAGAAAAGGATACTCGTCACAGTCAATAAGGTTTAATTTAAATTTGATAAAATTAAATAAATAATGTCCCTTTTTCTCGGCTTTTAGCCGGTGTATGTGAGCATTCCGCCTTAAGACTTCAAGAAAAAGAATCCCACATCCCAATAGCTACAATATAGATACATATAGCCACATCGCTTTTATATAGATACATGTATTACCAATCCTACATGTATATAATAATATACCCTGGTTGATTGGTCTGTGTTTAAACTATTGCTTTTGTATATATATCGTAGTATATCATCTCCTATGACTTTGTTTATTATTGATGATGTGAGTATGGCTGCCTATTTTTGTAGGATGCTGATGTTTATTTGTGCGTCAAGGTTTTCACAATATCTTGTTAAACTTTTAACCACTACCCCTGTTGCATCTACTACAATGGGGATTATAGCTGTGTGTGTGTGTTCCATATTCTTTTGATTTCATTTAACTTTTCTTATTTAATTTACTTAAATAATAATATAGTAGAATAATATATTAGATAGTCAACCTCAATTATATTGAAGCACTTGAAAAAGTATTAAGTATAATTTAAATTTTTATTCACTGCAGCTTCATTTTTTTTATAACGCGCCGAAAGAAGTATAACTTCTAAAATACAGGCAAAAAAATAAACAGCTTTTACCTTTTCCATGTATTTCACGCCTTTATTGCATTACAGGCGCATGTGTTTAAGTACTTTCGCAGCAAACATTAAGTCAAGTTTGAGTTGCAGCGCACGCTCGCATACACTTCCGAGGGTGTAGCAGACAGCCTGCCGCCCTCTCAGTATGGAGGGGTCGACGAACGCATCAAAACAACAACCCCCACTCACCACCTGTTCGCCTGCCCGAAATCAATCGATTAGGAACAGGGCCTATTACTCTCAAGTATACTGATGACGCTAAAATCAGCTTTATCTTTTTTTTTTTTTTTTCTCTTTATTCAGGACAACAAACATTTGTACAATTATAATAAGTCACAGAAAAGTAGTAGCAATAAAGTAAATTAAAGTATAAAGAAAAATTATAAATTACTAAACATATCGTTGGTCATTGTACAAACAACACCGTCATCCACAGATTACTACATAAAAGTTACAGAGAGAGAATTAAATTAATAATAGAAAATAAGAAAAAACAGTCAAAATGGAAAATAGTTAAGTTAACAAAATCTCTTGTAAAGTTTTTCTAAATTTGGAAGGAGTTAAGCCAAATATATCTATATTGTTAAAGTTATTGTTATACAATTCCATGATGCGATTAAGAGGTGTATCTTTCTGTACATAATATATATAACTGCTTGTATTTGTTAAATATGCGCAGTTCATAATTTGCGAAGGGTTGTACATTGCTATATGCGAGGGTTCATACATTCTGAGAGAGGATAAATTTAATAAATAAGGATGTGGTTATTTTTCAACCGACTTCAATCAAGTATATTTACGAGCAAAAATCAAAGCCGACTTTAAATCGAATCAAACGTGATTATTCCACGTGAACACCCCGTCGACAATTCGTAAATACAAAGAATTACAAATTGTCGTGGGAATATTACGAAAAAGAATAAAACATGATTCATTTTTCCAATAAAAAATGAATCATCGAAATCGATTAACGTAATATTGAGTTATACGTCCATTTGCACACATACGCGCACATGCTTAATTCAAATTTAACACTTATTTAGTTTTCGCATGGTTTCCGTTGTCAGAATTGGACCAAATTTAAATAGGACTACATGGAAAGCACCAGCATTAAAATAAAAAAAGGAACGATCAAAATCCATTCACCCAGTCGAAAGTTATGAATAACAAACATAAAAACATACATTTAAATTAAGAACCTACTCCTTTTTTGAAATCGGTTGAAAATGAGCTTTATGAATCTATACATAGAATATATTACCGCTTGTATATGTTAAATGTGCGCAGTTTGTAATTTGCGAATGGTCGTGCATTACTATAATATATGAATAATTTCATAATAAAGGATGTGTCAAATTTGCCTTCGATGAAATTCGTCGGCATTGAAACAAAATAATAAAATCATTCTATAGGTAATTTTTAGGCTCACCGGGGGGACCCTTGTGTCTCGTTACTAGCGATAGAGATTCAGGCTAAGCGAACTATGCCACCTCTCAGTCTACTCCGGTGAAGCAGTCAGGGCCAGCTTCTCTGGCCAATCTGTGTAGTTCGTCATTACAAAAAATACCTTTTATGCCTCTATATAATGGGCACAAATTTTATTAAGTAGTTTTTTTTACGTGAGAAGCTGTAAAACGGAAACTCAATCGTACAAGGGGGCTAGGAATTTAAAGCCCCGATAATCTTATCTTAGCATCTGATCGGACCGTTGTTCAAATCTACGGGCCGACTAGAATTAGAATGCTATCGCGCCTAGAATAATGACTAAGTCTAGGACCTCGGACCGACTTTGCTCTAAGGAGTTTTGCGTTAGACGTCTCTAAGAGTCGGCCACCACTTAACCCGGTAAAATTTGAACCTTTTGGGCTTACCACGGCTTTGAGCTATAAAATATTTCTTGTTTTATTCCTATTATTAGTTATTATTCGCACATATTGAAATAGTAAATACATAACCATATAATCATCATCATATAATAACCGTTTCTCAAGCGTAGACCCCTTTTGCTTAACAAAATTTAATCATAGACACTTTGACTGATAGCATTACTTGAGGTAATTTAAGATTTGTGATACAGGACACGCAGGGATATACACACATACACTGACATACGTACATAGTAACGCGAGTAATGCAACTTTTATTTCCTATTAATTTGTTTAATTTGAATTGATGAATATTTTATGGCTTGGTAACAAGAGAAGTTTAAGCCAAGTCTTTTTTAAAACACATATTAAGTGTATGTGTGTGTTTCTTACGTCTAAGATGAAAATGAAAATGTAAGTTAGATGATCCCCCCCATGAGTCCCTGCGCCATTTTTTTTTTCTAAATGCGAATTGCATCCTTAGTTAACACAGAAGAAAAATAAATAAAAAAATTGTTTTATATAATGTAAATCTATAATACCAGTAGTAGATCTTCAATACGTGACTTGAAATATTTTTTTTTATACTAAATAGGCTCACGTTTGGCTTCTATCTTACTTGATGGAAGGCGAAGATGAAGCCTAGGATGAAGCACGTGAGCCTATAAGGTGTCTGTTCAAATTGGACTTAGAGGTGTCCAGATTGTACCCGCGAGGAAAGACTGAACGCAATTTATTGTAATTCATAAGCTGTTGATTTTGTAAAATAATAAATAAATAACAAAGAAAATAGAAATAATCATCAAAAGAGAGAAGATAAAGAAAAAAGTTTCAAAGACGAACATAACACATGCATTTTCAATTTACAGTAAAATGCATCGACAAGAATTTTTATCGGCGGCCCCCAGACAAGAAAGTTTTACGGTCGGAACTTCACAATGGCTCATTGTAGTTTAATATTTTACGAAAAGGAAAAAGAAACGAGATAAATGGTAAAGAGCATTCTTTGTATTGTTCGTGAGAGTACAGCCCTTTTTAATGTATCCTTCATCATACTACGTCTTTGTATTGTTAACGTTTCTTACCCTACCTCATATTACAATGAAACTTTTACTATTAAAGCACCTATTGCAGATATAGTTGGCGGCAAATAACACAGTCTGAGAGGGCCGAACCACGACTCGGTCGGTATCTATCTCACGGATAATCTAAGGGACATTCAAAAAGCTAAACTAACTTTGAGTGTTACTTCAGGAAGCGTTAGCATACTTGATGCAAATTTAAGACATATGTGTGTATCCCACTGTCAGAATTGGACCAAATTTCAATTACAAAAAGGTAGCACCAGCTTTAAAAATAACGAATCATGACAATCGCTTCACCTAATAGGCAAGATTCACAAAATAGAGAACCTCCTCCTTTTTAAGTCGGTTGAAAATTCTCGTAAGAAACAATAGCTAAGTAACTCATTGTAACAAATATTGCTTAAACGTTAAGTGATGCAAATACTGGGAACTGGGCTTGACAATAACTGACGCGTGTGTTTCAACCTTGAACGCGAAACAATGATATCGTTTCTTGATTTGAATGAAGATAACATTAAAGAATACAGCATTGACGCACACACTTATAGTTCTTCAACTAGAAACTAAATTTGAACTGCATTTTTCGCCTTGTATATTACATTATCAAGTATATTGAGGAGTAAAAACAAAATTCGAATTCAAAAAAGTGAAATACAATTAGGAATGGACGCCCTTATTTATTTCCGAAGTATTGTATTATGTACATGTAAATACAAAAAGTAAATACGAAAGTATATATAGTTACGGAGTCCTATATTCTCGTTCTTCCTTTACATTTGTGTTTCGTTTATTTATTTATCCTATTGATAATATAAAAATCAAAAACTATTATTTATTACAATTTTTAGGAGTTCCCTGGTACATCTTCGGAACTCAAGGTACTATAAGGAACTATGGTATGTGAACAAAATTCATTTTGGTTTCAATTAAGTCCCATTCTAATTAGAACCAATTCATTTCAAATTCCAATCAACGGAGCTTCGAGTGAATAAACATACACCTTCTCCTTTTTTAAGCGTTTTAATCTTCGATAATCTATGGTTTTGGGCACGAGTCACAAAACATAAGGTCGTAACATATTAAAGTATTTTTGTAATTCATGAAACGCTCGCTCTAGTGGAAGAAGTGGCAGAAGGAGCTATAAGCAACGTTTCTATCACTAATGCCTGTAAAATGATGGTATCACGTATAATTTTTTGCCTTCTGCGGCGTGGGAAGCACGTAAGAACAGAAGGATGACTATACGGAAGTTGCCTTCGTTTTTAGACTAATTTTCTTCATAGCCTAATCGTGCGTCTTCGTATCAAAGTTGTAGGTGGCACCACTTTCAACGCATTAAAGTATAATTCTTGTTAATGTTGTTGAACGTTACTTATAGAGTATGACGGCCGTGGGATAAATACATCCCCAAGTGCTTGGCACTTGAAGAGAATCTTTAATGCATCACGTAATTTATTACTGCATGACGTCCTAATTGTCCATTGTTCCGGTGTTATTGACACTCCATTAAACCTAGTAAAGATAAATTGAGGACAAATGTCTCGTTGCTTATTTTTTTGTGCGAAGAAATTCTCGTGCTCAAGATAGTATACACACGATAGTACGACAGCCCTGTAGTTCTGGGCTCTCAAGAATAAGACTACGGTATCCCCTGCCTGTCGTACAAGGCGACTAAAAGGGTTCACTGGGCGACAAGGGCCCCACCCTTGAGCCTGAGTCGTCCACCAAAGTGGACCCGGGAAGAAGGCGACATCGGCTGGCCCGTGTCGCCTTGCGCTGCGAGGGCACAGGAGGAGGGAGTAACCGGGACGTGCTCTCCTTGAGCACATTGCAGAGGGGCTCTGGTGCGTTCCACGTGAGATCCCGGAGCCCCTAGTCATGCACCGATAAAAGGGCCACCGGGGAGTTTTTAGTGGGTAAGAACCCCACATAACCGCCGCCTTCCCCCCCCAGAAGGCAGGGTATATTTGTGAAGATTTCCTCCCCGTCAACAAAAAAAAAAGTACGATGGCCGTACTACCATAATTTAAAAAACAGCGTGTAACGAGGGCAGTATGTATGTACTCTGGTCAGTTTATAAAATTTTAAAATAGAAGGTTTAAAATGGCGTCGTAAGTGCCACCTCGCACTTATGGATTAACGAACTGTATTAAGACAAGAACAATAATCAATTAACACCAATAATCATTGGTCTCGCAAAAAAATGCTTAGACCTATTAAATCATTTCAAATTACCATGTCCGAATGTATCTGTAATACAAGAAATACAAGAAAAGTTTATCCAATGTTTATTCAGCATAGAACAGGCCCCTACCGACTAAAACCTCCCTTGACGAGCTGTCTTACCAGGACCGGATTTGGGAGTGCGGTAGAGGCTTTTTTTATTATGTTTGTTAAATGTTAAAAAATCTATCAATTGTTTTATTAAAATCTCGACTAAAAATTGGTAATTTTGTTCCGAAAATAATATGTGGCCGAGGCCCCTCGACTCGTCTTTTACGTCCCGGGGCCTCCTGACCTCTAAATCCGGCGCTGTGTCTTATGCCATGATAGGGCGAAGTAGACTCGCATTAGCATTCACTATCTCGCGCCGGGTTTAGACCGGTTAGAAACTGGGCCCCCCTGCACTCGTGTTCACAAGGCTCTCTTACCTTACTGTCTGACCTTACGCCTGCCTAATCCAACGCACTTAATATCTAAGCATCATTGTCTTTCACAGAGACCGGATAATCTTGTATAATTTATTCGCACTTTGTGTTCATTATCAACACAAAATACTCAGACATGTTAATGTATGACCTCGTGTCAAACGCGACTGGTTTTATCTTAGACATCACGTAGCGCTTGTGAGATTGTATAATTTTTTTTTCAACCGACAAAAAGAGGTATGAAAAAATGTTGGCGGCCTTGTAGTATTAAGTAGTATTATAAGTTACAATTATAGATACTATAATTTGGGCATTGCTATGATATAATAACATAAATATAATAATAAAGAGCGTTAATAATACGTGCCCGCGTTGTGGCGCTTCTTTCCTAAGAGAGTATAGTAAAATATAAATAAATTTATAGTAATAATTATTCTTGCTAATTTGATTGTATACTAGCGTACTGATTCGGTATATTTGTACGGATCAGAATCATGGTCAATCCGAGCAGCCGACTGAAAGAAAATTTTGAAATGTGGTGTTGGCGGAGAATGTTACGTATACCATGGACGGCAAAAAGAACTAAGACTGTCCACTACCTTTTTTTTTGGTAATGGGGAGAATATCTTCAGAAAGATACCCCGCCCTCTGGGGGGAAGGCGGCGGTTATGTGGGGTTCTTACCCACTAAAACCTCCCCGGTGGCCCTTTCCTCGGTGCTGTGCTCAAGGAGAGCACGTCCCGGGGAGGAGGTTACTCCTTCCCCCTCTGTGCCCTCGTAGCGCAAGGCGACACGGGCCAGCCGATGTCGCCTTCTTCCCGGGTCCACTTTGGTGGACGACTCAGGCTCAAGGGTGGGGCCCTTGTCGCCCAGTGAACCCTTTTAGTCGCCTTGTACGACAGGCAGGGGATACCGTAGTCTTATTCTTGAGAGCCCAGAACTACAGGGCTGAGACTGTCCACTACTTGCTACAGGCGAGTCTTTAGCTACTATGGTCACATTGCCCGAAGGCAACCAGATAATTTAGAGAAAATGGTTACTGTAGGAAAAATCAAGGGCAAAAGATCACGGGGCCGATCACCTACTGGTCTGACCAAATTAAAAACATAGTTGGACTCGACATTCCGACCGCGATGAGAGAAGCCGAGGACAGAGCAGTGTGGAAGCAGCTCGTCGACGTCTCAGTGAAAGCGCTTCAGGATAAACACGACCTTCAGAAATGAAGAATACGATGAAGAAGAAGAAGAAGCGCACTCAGCCCGCTTCGCCGTGCTAGATTTTGCTTTATTTTATTTAAATAATGAACTTAAATCATTAAATATTTAATTTAACTCTCACAATATATTAATCATTTCTCTCCGTATTCATTTTCTTCTATTCTCTTCAGATCATTACCTACATCTATGTACATATCAGTAAATACAATATCATACCAACTTAACAAACTTTACACGATTACTCGTCAAGTCAATCTGAAGATTCCCTGAAAGTTTCATTGAAATCTGTCCAGCGGTTTTAGATCCTATACGGATCAAACACAAACACATTCTGTTTTTTATATATAGATAGATATATATAGATTATTATATTATTGGTTGACATAACTACTCGAATTCCAGCCGCCTTGTACCAATGAGTTTCTTTCGATTTCTTTCGTAGAAAAAAACACTTTAACTTGTGGCGTACATGTAAGCTTGGTAAGAAGCGGACAGCATTGTCTGCCGTCAGGCGTCACGAACAGCAGCTGACTCGGATTCTTAGAACATACGGCTCAAGTGATGTTTTTTATGAAGTTTATGAATGTATCTAGCCGTCTAGTTTAGATTTTTTTATTTTAGTGTTCTAGGTTTTGTATACTTAACGCTAAATTTGACTTTACACTATTTTGGGTGTAATATTTCAAAACCTTATTTTTCAGAATTTACTGGACAATTACATCTGTTTTGAGTTTTATTATTTTTAATTACCTACGTGGAAATAAATAAAAACAAATAAACACACTATATAGAACAAAAATATAAAAAATACTGCATATAAAGGTCGCTGTAAATTCTTACACTTTACTGTATATTTTCTTATAAAATACTAACGATAGGCCTGAAATATTCATAATCCTGAAAGTCTGTTTCAATAAGAACCTACATCTGAAAAAATCTCGGCAATACCACAAGCCATTCCTAAATAATTTGATGAAAACGAAGAGTCTATTTCCTCAAGGAATCACATAGTAAGGATCGGGAAACACGGGGGGAAAATCAAGGTCCCGTTTTAGTAGCAGCCAGGCATGGCTTGACATGTCTACACAACATACACATTATAAAAATAATAATAAAATAATTATATATTGTTTTTATCGTCATCAGCTTTACAGCATTTTGGGAAATAAAAAAATTGTTTCTTTATGCATTTATTTTTCATACCAAAAAAAATACGATCTTTTCCTTTAGTTTGGAAATTAAGAAGAGGCGGTGTACATTTTCTCATGATAATATTTGAAACACCCAAATATACATAAACTGACATCGCAAGTGTCAATTTTATTTTCAGTGAACAAACCTTGCACCGCGATCTCGCAGTACGATTTTTGGCTGGGTAATGTCCACCAAGGGGCATACTGGATTTTGGGTTATTGATCACAGAACTGGTGCAATATTTGGTCACTATATTTTGAAGCAGTGTCTGTCTGAACTTCCGGTGTCTTCCGAATCTCGAATGTCATTTTCAAAGAGTTGTTGGGCAATGTATTGTGGCAGTTCGTCGTTATGAGCTGTAAAATTGGAGGCGTCCCGCGATGCATTTATTGAAATAGATTTTCATCCATTGTATCGATATCACTTTCATCTTCATCTTCGCCTCCTGAATCGCACAGCCCCTGAAGATCATTCTGTAGCTCCTCAATTTCCTTGTTTCGGAGTGGACGAACTGGAAATCCAAAAAAAAACACTCTTTTGTCTGTGTGACCCAAAGACTCCATTGAAATGTAACTCACCATATTTTGAAGATGGTGTTGCAATAACTACTGGATCGTTAGGTGGTTGTGCTTGTGATACTGTAAAAAAATAATCTTAAGTTAAAATAAATACTCACAGCGAGGGAAACCAATGAGTTCCACTTTACTGGTAAGCGGACAGGAATATCAAAATGAAACCAACCTGTAACGTCCGGCGACAGATCCCCCGTTTCGACAAACTCAACTGTTATCTCTGTTGCTTGTTCTCTTGTGTTTTGACTTTGTGATGCATGATTGACACTGCAGAGCCAAGGTCTAGACAAATTTCTGCGTCAGGGTGTGTGGACACGTATTCAGTTACAGTATTTGGACACAAACTTAAGGCAACACTACTTTCTTCTGTAGGTAACCCCCTTTTCCTGCAAATTTGTAATAAATTAAGTAAATAATTTATAATTTTAATAACAAACACAATGTTTAAACTGTAAAACTCACCGAAGAGAATCAGAAATGAGATTTGAAGAAGATTCGATAAGGGGCCCTGGTATAGAAATGATGACAAGTTCGCTATCACCATAACCACCAAGTCCAAAACCTGAAAATTAACGATATAGATTGTTAAGGCATCAAAACTGGAAATCACAACAAGAACATCAAAATGAAACCAACCTCGTGACGGTCCTGGTACTGCCTCGTTATCACCATAATATTCCCAAGATTGTCGCTTTCTTGGGGGAGGCCTTGGTGGGGGTTCCTGGTACTAGGGGGCAGGGTATCCTCTTTGGAGACGAATTTTTGAAAATCATAAAAATTAGTCAAATTCTTGCGAGTTTGTCAAAAATACGCAAGTATTAAACAATTTCAACTAATATAACTTACCTTTTCTGTTTTTTACATGGTGGTGCGTCAGGCAAGTAAAAATCTCCCCACTTGTTTTTGTCCCCTTTTCTTGAGCCTCTCAGCCTTTGCTTCGGGCTTTAATTTTGTTAAATTTTTTTGTCACGTGACCGGGCCTCTTTTAAAATTTGAAACTGCTGCTGAAGAGAGAGCCCGTCAGCCGCTTCTCCCTTAGGCCTAAAAATATATTGCATTAATTAATTAATTTCGTTCACGTGGTACACATTGCAAAGTCACAGATAAAATATATATTTTTTCTCTGTGTGCCTAAATTTATTAAGTTAAACTCCATCAGTCCGCAAACTTTTGGAACCTTTGATGGAACCTTTGAAGGGACCTTCGGCGATAATTCCAACTTACATCTAGAAAAGTCTCGGCGTTAAAGACTTTAAAAATTTGGACCTTTGTAAGGGATCCCAGGGCTTACGAATTTAATATATAAAAAAATTCGAATAAAATGTTAAAAGCAGTACACACATGCCAAAAGCGAGAGACCGTCGTGAAGACCGTGCTCTTTCTCTTGCTCGTGATCTCGAGCCTAATAATAGAAAAAAAGGCACAAGGCATGTTAATAAAGCAGGAGGAAGTTATTAAACCGGGTGACATGCTAATAAATCATTTTGGGAGTAACATCGCTGTATTCGATGTAGAAAAAACTAATCTAGACTAAAAATTTGTATATTTTAATGATTTTTTTATTGAAAATGTATTTGAAATTTCTTATCTTGATTGTATTTAGTCTTTTACCCCGATCAAATTCACAGATATTGACTAAATTAACGAAAGAAAACCATGGAATGTTTGGACGTCGACACTGCGGCTTTAAATGATGAGATTTTCTAAATAATTTCTTACCTGGCGGTTGATTTTACGTGTATTTCAGTTCTACGTACCTTATTTTCCACATGGAATACAATTTTCTCAGTCACAAACACAATTTTCTGGCCGCAAACTCGGAAAGCAAAAATCGTGGCAGCCCCGCCGAACAACTGTAAATATACGGGCACACACACCATGAAAATTACACTTTTATATCGGACAGTGCGGTTTTGGACCATAAACAAAAATCTGTCGGAAATCATTAGCCCAATAGGGCTGCATTGAATGGTTAATTAAAGAGTGCGGTAAACTTGAATTTGGGTACTGTAGTACCCAGGTCAGGTATCTACTACCAATTTCTCAAGTACCCAGTAGCACGTGAGCGGCCCGTAAAAATGGTTAAACTGTCCACCTCGTTGAAAATTAAAAGACTTGATAGGTTTTATCTCTTAGTATTTAGCTCGTCTTCATTTCTCCGATTCTTAAACAAAATGTAGGACAACAGAAGCCTAGTAAAACGTATAATGATCGGATTGGCGACATACTTACAGTCGTGTTACAACTGTTCGAAACTGACGTGTATGCTTGTGTATGAATTTGGGAGAAACATGACGGACGCGCCAGAACCGTTCAAAATTATACAATAATAATAAAGCTTATTTATTTCCATCCTTTGCTATAAAAGAACAACAAAATATGTACAAAACATAATAAAACTATGAAAATCTGTAGTCATGTAAAGAATGCCAAAAGTGATACCAGCGTGTACTACGTGGCATAACGTCACCCAGTTACTGTTACCCCCTTCTGTCCAGTTAGTTTAGTTTTTGAATGTCCCTTAGATTATCCGTGCAATAGCAACCAACCGAGTCGTGGTTCGGCCCTCTCGGGCGCCTTCGGCTCGGAATGCTTACGCAAAAAAACCATCGAAGCAAAAAGTAACCATCAAAGCTGAGGTTAACCCTCACCGAGGCGACCCTTGTGTCGAGTTACGAGTCGACTAATGATAGAGGTTCATGCTAAGCTTCCAAAAGGCTATGCCACCTCACAATCCGGTTAAGTCAAGGCCAGCTTCTCTGGCCAATCTGTGTAGTTCGTCAAAAAAAATACGAAATTTAAAATTAACCAAAATCTCATGAAACTACCATTGAAGTACATCCTTTCCAATAAAAAAACATCGGAATCGGTTGGCGTGATATTGTGATATTCGTTGGTTGTTGCGCACATACTTGACGCAAATTTAAGACAAATGGTTTTCTCAGGATTGCCATTGTCAGAATTGGACCAAATTTAAATGGGACCATACGGGAAGCACCAGCTTTTAAATAAAAAAACAGTTCACCCATTCCAAAATTAAAAATAAAACATAGAGACGAATTGAGAACCCTTTATAAAGTTGGTTGATTACCGTGACCATAAAAGAATTTTACTATCATTAATAAAGTGACGAAACGAGCGGGATTTTAACTGGTGAAAATGAACTGCCCATTACAAAGAGATGCTGCATAGAATTTTATAAATCATCTTAGACAGACCGACCTTAGCAACCGGCCTTGAGGACAAAATGACAAAGCTTGGCGGCTGAATTGCTTTGCTATCTTATTCGACTGGCACAAAACCATAACTACATAGCGACTCGAAGGTGAATAAATATGATGACTTAGAAGGCTGTTTGTTTTCGTTGCTTGTACAATAATTAGGTTAGGCTTTTATAATGTTTTTATTTTGTATGATATTTTTGTGTATTTTTTTACTTTTATATAAATATTATAAAAACTTAACCTAAGTATTCAAAATAAAATAAAAATAATAAAATAATTATTATATTGTTTTTGTCATCAGCTTTGCTGTACATTTTGGGAAATAAAAAGTATTGTTTTTATGCATTTATTTTCATAACAAAAAAATACGATCTTTTCCTTTAGTTTGGAAATTAAGAGGCGGTGTACATGTTCTCATGATAATATTTGAAACACCTAAATATACATAAACTGACATCGCAAGTGTCGCATTTCCAATGACGTGCAAGTGTCAATTTTATTTTTCAGTGAACAAATTTTGCACCGCGCCTCGCAGTACTATTTTTGGCTGGGTAATGTCCACCAAGGGGATACTGGATTTTGGGTTATTGATCACAGAACTTGTGCAATATTTGGTCACTATATTTTGAAGCAGTGTTTGTCTGAACTTCCGGTGTCTTCCGAATCTCGAATGTCATTTTCAAAGAGTTGTTGGGCTGCGTATTGCGGGCAGTTCGTCGTTATGAGCTGTAAAATTGAGGCGTCCCATGATGCATTTATTGGAATGAATAGATTTTCATTCATTGTATCGATATCACTTTCATCTTCATCTCGCCTCCTGAATCGCACAGCCCTGAAGATCATTCTGTAGCTCCTCAATTTCCTTTTGTTTCCGGAGTGGACGAACTGGAACCAAAAAATCACTCTTTGTCTGTGTGACCCAAAGACTACTTTGAAATGTAACTCACCATATTTTGAAGATGGTTTTGCAATAACTGCTGGATCGTTAGGTGGTTGTGCTTGTGTTACTGTAAAAATAATCTTAAGTTAAAATAAATACTCACAGCGAGGGAAACCAATGAGTTCCACTTTACTGGTAAGCGGACAGGAATATCAAAATGAAACCAACCTGTAACGTCCGGCGAGATCCCCGTTTCGACAAACTCAACTGTTATCTCTGTTGCTTGTTCTCTTGTGTTTTGACTTTGTGAACTATGCATGATTGACACTGCAGAGCCAAGGTCTAGACAAATTTCTGCGTCAGGGTGTGGACACGTATTCAGTTACAGTATTTGGACACAAACTTAAGGCACACTACTTTCTTCTGTAGGTAACCCCCTTTTCTGCAAATTTGTAATAAATTAAGTAGCTAATTTTATACCTTAATAACAAACACAATGTTTAAACTGTAAAACTCACCGAAGAGAATCAGAAATGACGAAGAAGATTCGATAAGGGCCCCATAGAAATGATGACAAGTTCAAGCATCACCATAAACTACCAAGTCCAAAACCCGAAAATTAACGATATAGATTGTTAAGGCATCAAACTGGAAATCACAACAAGAACATCAAATGAAACCAACCTCGTGATAGTCCTGGTACTGCCTCGTTATCACCATAATATTCCCAAGATTGTCGCTTTCTTGGGAGGCGTTGTAGGGTTCCTGGTACTAGGGGCAGGGTATCCTCTTTGAGACGAATTTGAAAAACATAAAATTAGTCAAATTTTGCGAGTTTGTCATAAATACGCAAGTATTAAAACAATTCCCCAACTAATATAACTTACCTTTTCTGTTTTACATGGTGGTGCGTCAGGCAGTAAAATCTCCCACTCTGTTTTGTCCCTTTTTCTTGAGCCACTCAGCCTTTGCTTCCGGGCTTTAATTTTGTTAAATTTTTGTCACGTGACTGCCTCTTTAAAATTTGAAACTGCTGCTGAAGAGAGCCTGTCAGCCGCTTCTCCCTTAGGCCTAAAATATATACTCCATTAATTAATTAAATTGATCATGGGTACACATTGCAAAAATCACAGATAAAATACATATTTTTCTCTGTGTGCCTAAATTTATTAAGTTAAACTCCATCAGTCCAAACTTTAGGTACCTTCGGCGATAAACTTAACCACATCTAGAAAAAGTCTCATGTTAAAGACTTCAAAAATTTGGACCTTTGTAAGGGACCCCAGGCTTACGAATTTAATTATATAAAAATTCAAATAAAATGTTATAAGCAGTACACACATGCCAAAAGCGTAGACTGCCGAAGACTGTGCTTTTTCTCTTGCTCGTGATCTCGAGCCTAATAATAGAAAAAAAGGTACGCTGCATGTTAATGTTATGAGGAAGTTATTAAACCGGGTGACATGCTAATAAATCATTTTGGGAGTAACATCACGTATTCGATGTAGAAAAACTAATCTAGACCAAAAATTTGTATATTTTAATGATTTTTTATTGAAAATGTATTTGAAATTTTATCTTGATTGTATTTAGTCTTTTACCCGATCAAATTCACAGATATTGACTAAATTAACGAAAAGAAACCATGGAATGTTTGACGTCGACACTGCGGCTTTAAATGATGAGATTTTTTAAATAATTTCTACCTGGCGGTTGAATTTATGTGTATTTTAGTTCTACGTACCTTATTTTTCACATGGAATACAATTCTTTTCTGAAATACAAACACAATTTTCTGGCCGCAAACTCGGAAACAAAAATCGTACGCCCCGCCGAACAACTCCAATAATAACACCATGAAAATTACACTTTTATATCGGACAGTGCGGTTTTTTTTGGACCATAAACAAAATCCGTTTGAAACTACTAGCCCAATAGGGCTGCATTGAATTTAAGCAATAAAGAGTGCGGTAACTTGAATTTGGGTACTGTAGTACCCAGGTCAGTATCTACTACCAATTTCTCAAGTACCCAGTAGCACGTGAGCGGCCCTGTAAAAATGGTTAAACTGTCCACCCTGTTGAAAATTAAAAGACTTGATAGGTTTTTATCTCTTAGTATTTAGCTCGTCTTCATTTCTCCGATTCTTAAACAAAATGTAGGACAACAGAAGCCCTAGTAAAACGTATAATGTTCGGATTGGCGACATACTTAGAGTCGTGTTACAACTGTTCGAAACTGACGTGTATGCTTGTGTATGAATTTGGGGGAACAATGACGGACGCGCCAGTACTGTTCAAAATTATACAATAATAATAACGCTTATTTATTTCCATCCTTTGCTATATATATAAAAGAACAACAATATATGTACAAAACATAATAAAACTATGAAAATCTGTAGTCATGTAAAGAATGCCAAAAGTGATACCAGCGTGCATGTGGCATAACGTCACCCAGTTACTGTTACCCTCTGGTCCAGTTAGTTTAGTTTTTGAATGTCCCTTAGATTATCCGTGCACAGCAACCGACCGAGTCGTGGTTCGGTCTTCCTGGCGCCTTCGGCCTTGAATGCTTACGCAAAAACCATCGAAGCAAAAGTAACCATCAAAGCTGAGGTTAACTCCTCACCGAGGCGACCCTTGTGTCGAGTTACGAGTCGACTAACTGATAGAGGTCTGTATTAAGCTTCCAAAAGCTTATGCTAATTCATTAATCCAGGAAGCAGTCATAATAGCTTCAATAATCTGTGAAGTCAAAAAACGAAATCTTGAAAATTAGCCAAAATCTCATCAAATCCACCTTTGAAGTACATCCTTTCCCCAATAAAAACATTTCATCGAAATCATTAGTGCTATATTGTGTTATTATTCGTTGGTTGTTGCGCACATACCTTAACGCAAATTTAAGACAATTATTTTCTCACGATTGCCACTGTCAGAATTGGACCAAATTTAAATGGGACCATACGAAGCACTAGCGAATAAAAAAACAGTTCACCCATTTCAAAATTAAAAATAAAACATAGAGACGAATTGAGAACCCCTTTATAAAGTTGGTTGATTACCGTGACCATAAAAAGAATTTTACTATCATTAATGCGACGAAACGAGCGGGATTTTAACTGGTGAAAATGAACTTTGTGCAATTGTAATTAAGCGCAAACTGTTTCTTAACGTAGCTTTTGACGTTAGGATAATAATCTACAATGCTTAGCCAACAGAGAGTAAGTTTAGTGTAAAATATGCATTATTGCTATGACATAAAGTTTAAATTGATTCTACATTTTATTTAGAAAAAAACGTTTATATAAAATAGAAAAGGATAGCCCTTTTTTAGATTTTCCGGCAGTTATTCTCCAGCTTATAAACCTTCCCTAGACCTCCAACAATATTTTAAGACCAAGATAAGATAAACCAGTTCAGCCAAGTTCTCGAGTTTTAGCGAGACTAACGAACAGCAATTCATTTTACAGATTGAAGAAGAAGATTGTCAACACAATTATCATATAAGTAATAAAACGCATATAATTAACCCGGTTGGCAGTGTAATAAATGATGCTGATGTAATTGATTATGTTGCTGCACGATGACATAAGAATTAATTTGTTTAGTCTGTGGACAAATATCAGATCAGACATAGCGGGGACTCAAGGAGAGGATCATCTAACTTACATTTTCATTTTCATCTTAGACGTAAGAAATAGGTGTATGTGTTTCAAAAAAGACTGCTTTCTAAATGTCTTATCAAGCCATAAAATATTCATCAAAAAAATCAGGCATAGCGTGAGACTACAAAAGAAAATGATATTTCGGCTTTCTGATTTTGGTATAATTTAAATTGTATTTTCAATTAAAATTAATTTTAAGCGTCAATAGCCTAATGGTTCGAGGCACGGTCTGCGAATCGTAAGGCCTTAGGTTAGAATCCACCATTCGACTATTGACGTGAACCATCTCTTAGCTGGAATGGTTAACAAGAATGTTAGTATTATTTCTGAAAAAAAAAATGCGTGATAAATAAATTTTACATTATTATCATCATTATCATCATCATCAGCCTGCATCTATCCACTGCTAGAAATAGGCCTTCCCAATGCCTTCCACCACCATGCGATCCCCTCAGCTTTCCGCAACCAGCTACTTCCGGCTAACCTAACAAGGTCGCCGGCCATCTGAGGGAGGGCGCTCCACGCTTCTCCGACCTAAGCGCGGCCCCCATTCCAAGATTCTCTCCTCCATCTACCGTCGCTGACTCGGCAGATGTGGCCGCCCACTGCCACTTCCAACTCTGCTGGACTTTTAAGAGCTATATCGACTACCTTCGTTCTCCGTCGGATTTATCTGTTCTGACTTCTATCCTCTGTGAGAAATGCCGAGCATAGCTCTTTCCATCGCTCGTTGTGCAACTTTCAGCTTGTGGACCAGCCCGACGGTCGAAGTCCGTTGCCGCCGCACCGTCGGTCTGGGAGGTCGCACTGGTTGAAGACTTTGCCTTCAGGCATTGAGATATTTGCGAAGTGAGGATGGTGCGGAGTCTTCCCGAATGCCGCCCAACCCATTATTATTTTATTATTAACAATATGAGTAATTATGTTTATTTATTAATTATATTACATTTCAATAATTAGTTGTAGTTAACTACAAGCATATGTTGTATTATTTTTATTGTATTATTTTTAATTTGTAGATTTAGGTTTCGTTTGTTTTATAACATATTACGTTAACATATATCCTATAATGTATTCACGTAATTGATTTTAATACAGTTGTCCATTTTATTCAATTACACCAGCATGCGGTTAGTAATGATATACGCCGTTAGTTGTCATTACGTGTGGATCTTGTACTTATGTTACATTTTAATAGCAAGAGAAACATATCAAACAGTCTACATGCAGTATAGTGTATACACAGACAGACAGCGCAACATCTAGTATATAATCGTAAGAAGCAAAAACAAACAAGTTAAAATGTAACAAAGAATGCTTACGTTTTCATTTTCTCGCGACGAAAACACGCGGAGTAGTCTCCCATTGTGTCCATTAGGAAACCGTCAGTTGTAAAACACAGCACAAACGTTTGCAAAAAGTTTTAACTCAATATCGAAAATAAAGTCATCAACTACCACGGACAAAGTACACTGGCAATATACATTAGTCAATATAAAATTAAAAATAAATTCTCGTTCGAATATCGAGGCGGCGCGCAAACGCGTGATCATACAGCTCCGACGCCAACTCGCGGCCGAAGCGTTTGTATGTACACACAGGCGAACCACGGGGTCTATTATTGCAGTGGAGGGCCAGACACGCGAACCCTCCCGACTAAAATTTTCTATAGCCATCTATACCTCTGTTCTATCATTGATTTTACGTCGGCTGTAATCACGCTGTAGGAAGTTATAAAACAGAACCATTTCGATGTTCGTGTTGTATTCTTTAATTACGAAACTAGTCTGTATGGTTTATTGTATGTCGGCATTAACTTTGTCCTATTTACTCAATTTTATAGATTTAATTTAAAACGGTATTAAGCGAAGAAATATATCTAATCTTTAATTTTAAAAAATTAAAAATAAAAAGAAATAAAACCGTCTGGATTGTTTTATTTTTAAAATCATGAAAATAGTTTTATTTTTTTACCACGTATTTATATTTGTGAGTTATTTTTATTGATTCAATTTAAATTATAAATTTTATTTATTATAATATTTTACTTAACTACTTTGCCATAAGTAACAGTTCAGCAATAGGACTAGCCATTACAGTGGACTTTTTTATTAATGAATACCTTATTAATATTAGATTTAAGCCCAAGGAATACCAGAGAATACTGCAACACTCCATAACGCAATTATTTAATAGAAAACGCACAAAAATTTGGTCTAAAATACATACGCATCCAAGATATTCAAACAAGTCTACAAGAATTGCTGGCTTTTAAGTCAATTAAAAAGCCTTTAAATGACTTAAAAAAATAATTAAAATATTGTTTTAAATATGGGACGGTTTTTTTTAATTTAGAACACTTAAAGAACGCCAGCCAACGCTGATGTGTCAACTTACTTGCCCGTAGCCAATACGTTAGTAGGTTACAATTGTTTATCATTAATAGAAGTACCGCCATTTATGACCGGTATTAACGCAGCGTTCCACAGACAGAGAGCGCCACTTCACCGAACAGATAATGTTAATATAGTTTTTTTATGAATAATATGAATTTATCGTTATTTTCGGTTCAAGGCTGTCTTGTAATTACATTCGAGAGAACTTGTTAAATAGCAATCATTGTGCAGAAACGAATTTTAAAGTGTCAGTGTAATTGTAAATGCACAATATATTAAAAATGATACCAAAGAAACCAACCCCAGCGCCAACGCTTCCCGAAGTGGCACTCCAGTTAGTTTAGTTTTGAATGTCCCTTAGATTATCCGTGCAATAGCAACCAACCGAGTCGTGGTTCATTCTCTCGGGCGCCTCTCGGCCTGGAATGTTTACGTAAAAACCATCGAAGCAAAAGTAACCATCAAGCTGAGGTTAAATCACCGAGGCGACCCTTGTGTCGAGTTACGAGTCGATTAACGATAGAGGTTCAGGCTAAGCTTCCAAAGGCTATGCCACCTCACAATCCGGTGAAGTCAAGGCCAGCTTCTCTGGCCAATCTGTGTAGTTCGTCAAAAACGAAATTGAAAATTAGCCAAAATCTCATGAAACTACCATTGAAGTACATCCTTTCCAATAAAAAAACATCGGAATCGGTTGGCGTGATATTGTGATATTCGTTGGTTGTTGCGCACATACTTGACGCAAATTTAAGACAAATGGTTTTCTCAGGATTGCCATTGTCAGAATTGGACCAAATTTAAATGGGACCATACGGGAAGCACCAGCTTTTAAATAAAAAAACAGTTCACCCATTCCAAAATTAAAAATAAAACATAGAGACGAATTGAGAACCCCTTTATAAAGTTGGTTGATTACCGTGACCATAAAAAGAATTTTAATATCATTAATAAAGTGACGAAACGAGCGGGATTTTAACTGGTGAAAAATGAACTGCCCATTACAAAGAGATGCTGCATAGAATTTTATAAATCATCTTAGACAGACCGACCTTAGCAACCGGCCTTGAGGACAAAAATGACAGTTTGGCGGCTGAATTGCTTTGCTATCTTATTCGACTGGCACAAAACCATAACTACATAGCGACTCGAAGGTGAATAAATATGATGACTTAGAAGGCTGTTTGTTTTCGTTGCTTGTACAAATATAGGGTGTGAGCAAAAATAAAGGGTTGGTTAAGAAAGTTTGAATATCTCGGAAGACAAAGACGCTAGCTAAGTGAAATAAATTGTGCATGATAGACAATTAAATATCCTTAAAATAAAATAAAATATTTTTATAATTTATTTATATTTCATTAAAAAACATAAACTTGAACGAAAAAGAATATCTTACGTAAACTTGGTTAATACAGTATTTTTCATTAAATTTTATTTTTAATCAAAATTTTAGTACTTAATGTTGCCTCTTCAAATAAATTAATAAAATTATTATATTTTATTTTAAGGATATTTAATTGTCTATCATGCACAATTTATTTCAGTTAGCTATCTCCTTAAGCGACTATTTATTCCGACCCTTTATTTTTGCTTACGAGTGTATATTTTTAGATTCTTTTAATGTTATGCGTATATTCATCTACTGGTAGCAAAATGTTTTCTTTATTTCCGTCCTTCTCGCTTAAGAAGACGAATAAAATTTGGCTCATTTTTATAACACACTAGCGGACCCAACATACTTCGTGCTGTTAAAAAGATCTCGAATGTGGCAAAATTTTTGTCACTTTATTAACAGTCGGGGCAAAAAATTCTCCTGAACAGAACTGTCACCCCGATGATAGGGCAGTGTGTGGGGCAGCTCGGGTGACCGAAGTATCTTTGCTTCCACGAACTTTCTGGGACCCACTAAAAAACCCCGACTTCAAATTAAGAAGCGAACTTAGGGATCAAACCTGATTGAACACCGTTGATTTATGATTGAGAACCCAAACTAAAACATAATAAATAATTTCGCGAAGCCGGCCAAATTGAAATGACTACTGATGATCTATTACATTTTGTGACTATTCAATTTGGTCGGTTTCGCGATTTATATGATTGAATTTCAACTTTGTGCAATGGTAATTAAGTGCAAATTGTCGTTTCTTAACGTAGCTTTTTGACGTTAGGAGCACACCTACAATGCTTAGCCAACAGAGAGTACGTTTAATGTAAAATATGTATTATTGATATAATTTATAATTTCAAATTGATTCTACATTTTATTTAGAAAAAAAAAACGTTTGTATGGGAAATAGAAAAGGCTTATTTTTTCCCGGCAGTTATTCTCACCTTATAAGCCTTCCATAGACCTCCGCGAACATTTTAAGACCAACATAAGGTAAATCCGTTTAGCCGTTCTCGAGTTTTAGCGATGCTAACGAATTGTCAACACAATTATCAAAAATAATAAAACGTAGATAATTAACCCGGTTGGCAGTGTAATAAATGATGCTGATGTAATTGATTATGTTGCTGCACGATGACATAAGAATTAATTTGTTTAGTCTGTGGACAAATATCAGATCAGACATAGCGGGGGGACCCATGTGCGGATCATCTAACTTACATTTTCATTTTCATCTTAGACGTAAGAAATAGGTGTATGTATTTTAAAAAAGACTTGGCTTAAATGTCTTGTTACCAAGCCATAAAATATTCATCAAAAAAAAATCAGGCATAGCGTGAGACAAACAAAAGAAAATGATATTTCGGCTTGATTTTTGGTATAATTTAAATTGTATTTTCAATTAAAATTAAATTTTAAGCGTCAATAGCCTAATGGTTCAGGGCACGGTCTGCGAATCGTAAAGGTCGTAGGTTAAATAGAAGGAAGAACAGGTAGAATCCACCATTGACTATTGACGTGAACCATCTCTTAGCAAGAATGGTTAACAAGAATGTTAGTATTATTTCTGAAAAAAATATTGCTAGCTTTCTTTAAAATAAAATTACTTAAATTAAAATAAATAAAATCCATCAAAGTTATATTCAATTTGTAGAATTAAAAAATGTCCTATCTGTATCTACTGTGTCCTGTATCTATCCACTGCTGGAAATAGGCCTTCCCCAATGCCTTCTACCATGCGATCCTCAGCTTTCCGCAACCAGCCACTTCCGGCTAACCTAACAAGGTCGTCGGTCCATCTGGAGGAGGCGCCCCACGCTTCTCCGACCTAAGCGCGGCCTCCATTTCAAGACTTTCCTCCTCCATCTACCGTCGCTGACTCGGTAGATGTGGCCGGGCCCACTACCACTTCAACTTACTGACTTTAAGAGCTACGAGTATATCGACTACCTTCGTTCTCCGTCGAATTTCTTCGTTTCGCATTGTATCCCATAGAGAAATGCCGAGCATAGCTCTTTCCATCGCTCGTTGTGCAACTTTCTGTTTGTGGATTCAGCCCGACGGTCAGAGTCCAAGTCTCCGCACTGTAATTAAAGGACGCAATGATGAAGACTTTGCCTTCAGGCATTGAGGTATTTGCGAAGTGAGGATGGTGCGGAGTCTTCCGAATGCTGCCCAACCCATTATTATTTCATTATTAACAATATGAGTATTTATGTTTATTTATTAATTATATTACATTTCAATAATTAGTTATATGTTAACTACAAGCATATGTTGTATTATTTTTAATTTGTAGATATAGGTTTCGTTTGTTTTATAACATATTACGTTAACATATATCCTATAATGTATTCACGTAATTGATTTTAATACAGTTGTCCATTTTATTCAATTACACCAGCATGCGGTTAGTAATGATATACGCCGTTAGTTGTCATTACGTGTGGATTCTTGCACTTATGTTACATTTTAATAGCAAGAGAAACATATCAAACAGTCTACATGCAGTATAGTGTAGTGTATACACAGACAGACAGCGCAACATCTAGTATATAATTGTAAGAAGTAAAAACAAACAAGTTAAAATGTAACAAAGAATGCTTACGTTTTCATTTTTCTCGCGACGAAAATTACCAGCGGAGAAGTCTCATTGTGTCCATTAGGAACCGTCAGTTGTAAATACAGGCACAAACGTTTGCAAAAGTTTTAACTCAATATCGAAAATAAAGTCATCAACTACCACGGACAAAGTACACTGGCAATATACATTAGTCAATATAAAATTAAAAATAAATTCTCGTTCGAATATCGAGGCGGCGCAAACGCGTGATCAAGGCTAAAGCCCGACGCCAACTCGCGGCCGAAGCGTTTGTATGTACACACAGGCGAACCACGGGGTCTATTGTGCAGTGGAAGCCAGACACGCGAACCCTCCCGACTAAAATTTTCTATAGCTATCTATACCTCTGTTTCATTTCCCATTGATTTTACGTCGGCTGTAATCACGCTGTAGGAAGTTATAAAACAGAACCATTTCGATGTTCGTGTTGTATTCTCTTTAATTACGAAACCAGTCTATATATTTATTGTATGTCGGCATTAACTTTGTCCTAATTACTCAATTTTATAGATTTAATTTAAAACGGTATTAAGCGAAGAAATATATTTCAATCTTAATTTAAAAAAAAAATAAAATAAAAAGGAAATAAAAACCGTCTGGATTGTTTTATTTTTGTAATTGTGAAAATAGTTTTATTTTTTAATAATGGTTTTATATTTGTGAGTTATTTTTATTGATTCAATTTAAATTATAAATTTTATTTATTATAATATTTTACTTTAATCATTTATTATAAGTAACAGTTCAGCAATAGAACTGCGAAGCCACAGTGGACTTTTTTATACGAATACCATCATTAATATTAGATTTAAGCCCAAGGCATTCAAATTAGAATTACGTAACACTCATAACGCAATTATTTAATAGAAAACGCACAAAAATTTGGTCTAAAATATTACGGGCATCCAGGATATTCAAAATGTCTACAAGAATTGCTTGCTTAAGTCAATTAAAAAGCCTTTTAAATGACTTAAAAAAATAATTAAAATATTGTTTTAAATATGGGACGGTTTTTTTTTTAATTTAGAACACTTAAAGAACGCCAGCCAACGCTGATGTGTCAACTTACTTATACTTATACCGTAGCCAATACGTTAGTAGGTTACAATTGTTTATCATTAATAGAAGTACCGCTATTTGTGACCGGTATTAACGCAGCGTTCCACAGACAGAGAGCGCCACTTCACCGAGCAGATAATGTTAATATAGTTTTTTTTATGAACGATGGCGATTTGGTCGTTACTTTCGGTTCAAGGCTGTCTTGTAATTACATTCGAGAGAACTTGTTAAATAGCAATCATTGTGCAGAACGAATTTTAAAGTGTCAGTGTAATTGTAAATGCACAATATATTAAAAATGATACCAAAGAAACCAACCCCAGCGCCAACGCTTCCCGAAGTGGCACTCAAAGTTAGTTTAGCTTTTGAATGTCTCTTAGATTATCCGTGAAATAGCAACCGACCGATTCGTGGTTCGGCCCTCTCGGGCGCCCTCGGATCGGCATGCTTACGCGTAACATAGTAACCGTCCGGGCTGAGGTTACTTTCACCGGGGACTCCCCGTGTCGAGTTACTAGCAATAGAGGTTCAGGCTAAGTGACCTAAGAGCTATGCCACCTCTCAGTCCGGTGAAGCAGTCAAGGCCAGCTTCTCTGGCCAATCTGTGTAGTTCGTCATAAAAAAAAAACAAAGAAACCAAACTACACACGTGAGCAAAAATAAAGGGTTGGTTATGAAAGTTTGTATATCTCGGAAGATAAAGACGCGCTAACTGAAATAAATTGCGGATGATAGACAGATAAATATCCTTAAAATGAAATAAAATATTTTAAATAATTTATCTATATGCCACATGGAGGCAACACTAAATACTTAATTTTAAATCAAATAAAATTTAATGAAAAATACTGTATTATTAATTGTAACTGTAAAATTAAGTTTACGTAATATATCCTTTTTCTTGTCTGAGAAAATTTGTTTGACAATATTCTATAAAAACTGAGTACATTATAAAAAAATTAATTCGTAAGAAAAGATGTTAGCCTAATGTCTGAGGATGAATAACTGAATTTCATCTTCTTGGTCGCTTCACTCTTGTCAGAGTGGTCGTGGTCATCATGATCCGGTGGGTTGGGCAGCTGACAGCACTCGCCGCACGACGTCTCGCCACCTCCGCCTTCTGGTCGTCAAACGGGCACATTCGTGGAGGGGAGCACCCACCATACTCGGCACCTGATCCAACCACCTCGTGGTCTACTTCCCTCTAATTTGCCCTAAACGACAACTACTATTTATAAATATAATTTTTTTTTTTTATTTATTTCAAATAAAATTTTACAATAAAGGAATATACATATAACTTAACGCTATATAAACCGCAATGGTTTGTCACTAGCGCCAAAGCGTCCGTATTGCGTTCCTAAATAACTTTTTAGTATACTCTTAATGTTATTGTGAGTTAAACAATTTCCAATATCTGAGGGTAGTTCATTAATTAATCTAGGCACGATGTATCTCGCCGTACACATTTTTTGCGCCTATCGTATTAAATTGGTTTGACGATATCGACCGTGTGCATATAGGTGTTCCATTTTGGTTAAAATTTTTTCATTAAAGAAATATTCTTTTAACATGATGTATTTTATTTTTGTGTAAACAGGTAAGATGTTACAGTGTTTAAAAAGTTGTTTTTCGTCGTTATGTAGTTGTTTTTTAATTTTAGGTGATATAATTTTTTTAAGTATTTTAACTTGTAGTCTGTATATTTGTTCGAGGTATGATTTATATGTACGGCCGTAACTACCTAATAATTAAAGGCATAGAGTAGGTCTTTATTTTATAAATTAAATTTGCTAGAGAATAAGAAATGTGTTTTTTATCCACCGCAGATAATGTATACCTATTTTGTATTCCAGGAGGAAGTTTCTCAAGGACGGTCATAATCGATTATTCGTTGTTATGATTCAAGAACCGTCGACCGGCAAGAGAGCTCTTGACTTACTTAAGTAAACCTTGTTAAATTATCATCGAATCAGAAGCTCCTTGGTATACTTCCTAAATATCTTTATGGATGGCATACAACAATTTCATTGGTTAGAAAAATTCAGTTCAAGATAAATCTCTAGTTTTAAATTCTTGGGTCAAGTCATTGTATCTATATTAATAAATATGGAGACATTTTTATGTCATTTGTTCTTACAGACACTACAAAAGACATCTTCTGTAGTGTCTATAATTATAATGTCTCATACCGCGTATTATATGTAGTGTTTTTCAAAAGATTTAATCGATTTTTAAACCTTCTGGAACCTAGTTTTATTTTGAATCAAGAAATAATAATGTTCTATTACAAATTCTATAATAAACATAGAATTTATAATTAAAATTAATATACCAGAATTTCGTGTCACACGTAACAGCCGGAAGTGGCTGGATGCGGAAAGGATCGTGTATGGTGGCCTATTTCCAGTAATGGATAGATACAGGCTGATGATGATGAAATAAATAAAAAGGGAACAGAATGAATGAATGACAGGAGAGGAATAGACTATTGACAAAGTGCCTAACCTACAAAAAGTCGGGGGTACGAAAGCAGTAACAACAGCTTTACAAAATCATCGAGCAAAATGTCCTGTTGTGTTAAAAATGTTATATAACATAATTCATAACACTTGGTCTCCAGAATATCTTCGTGAGCGCTTTGTACTAAAACAGTTCGTTGGCCGCGAACCGCGAACCTTCTATAATAAATTTTTAACATTCCCCGAATGTCACACGAATTTCTATGGCAATTCTTTTACCTGTACGGCTATAAAACTATGGAATAGTTTGCCGATTGAGATTAGGGAGGCTTCGTCAACTAACGTCTTTAAATCGCGTGTATCTGAATACTTTCTACTCAAACAATGAAAAGTTACAAACTGGTATATTTATTGTCGTTGTATATATTCCATGTGTATGTATATTATTATATTTATATAGAAGTATCTATTTATGTATATGTAAATGTTTATTTATTTATTTATATAATAGTTTTAAAACGCTATTTTTAGCGGCACTACCCTTAGCCTGCTCTTAACCACTAAAGGTTAGCTGGAAGAAAATGCTAATTAGCATTAAGTTCGCCTTTGTACATTTTATTTGGTGCAATAAAGGATTTATCTATCTATCTATCTATTCTATCCAATGTGGCCTAGCACAAGCTTAAGCTTAGTTGGAATGGTTAACAAGATTGTTAGTAATATTTCAGAAAAAAACATTTAAAAAAAATCCGACAGGCTAAAAATTACTCTTTCCATGACAAAAAATAATATAATAATATATAAAAATAATATAATAATATATAAAAATAATATAATAATTATTATTATTTCACTCGGAAGACGCTGAAGATGAACTGCTAGTTGTTTAAAAGTGTTTGCCATTAAAACACACCGAACTGTTACCGCGTATTCGTCACACATCCGTCTTCATTCGCGGGTTGGATATGATGTTACAAAAACAAGATAACGTTTCTTTATCAGAAAAGAACAACGGGTCGTTGATTTGTAAACTGGAAGTCTAACAGCTATTTATAAATAGTATGTGTGTAAATAGACACGAAGTCTATTCTGATGTACTATTTGTCTAAGTAATCGTTAATATACATATTTTACTATATTGCATATAAAAAAAGTATAATTAAGAATGACGAAAATATTATGAGGCTTACGTGAATATTCAAAATTCAATAATGACAACAAAACTAAATAAAAAAAAACATAACAACACAGAAGAAGTTAAAATTAAAATTGGTTTATATATAAACATCGGAGTGCTTACAGGGTAATAAAGGAAAAAATACTCCCGAAATAATTACCTTCTCTTTTTGAAGTCGGTGAAAATTTTACGAAATCATCGCTAAGTATGAACAAAAAGAAAAGTAATTATTATACTTTAATTTATTCAATAAGTTACCGACTAATTGTTGACAAAGTATGTATGGATATCAAAGAAGCCATAAAGGTATACCAGAATCTTACAAAATGGAAATCGCCAGCTTCTGCCAGGCCTCCTGCGTCAAGGCTGTGAATGCTTTTGTTTATTTATCACCCGACTTCGTTATTGAAGAAGGTACTCAATTCGTCTGTATGTTTTATGTCTCTCATTGTATTAACCAATTCCCTTTTTATTTGAAAGGTGCTTCCCATGTGGTCCCATTTTTATTTTTATTAATTTGGTTCCATCCTGACAATGGAACCCATGAGAAAAACATATGTCTTAGATTTCTATTAAGTATATAGACATAGACATTTATTTATTGGCTTCACAATACAAAAACACATCACAGACTGAATATAACACACATTAAAAAAGAATGAAAAATAGACAAAACACAGTTAAAGTTACACGGACAAATAATACAAAACATATGATGCCAATATCGGACACCGTCTCAGCATTTGCTGTCACAATTTTCAGCGGTGTCGCATCCATATTCGCGACATATAGACAAATAACGCCAACCGATTTCCATCACTCATTTTTTATAAGAAAGGATGTACTTCAAGGGTAGTTTGTTGAGAGTTTGGTTAGGTTCTGATTAATTATATTTCGTAATTCCTAAGATAATCCAGATATACAAAGGGGGAGTCTGCGTGTAATAACGTTTGATTGGATTTTTGTTTTTACTGGTAAATATACTTTTTACTTATAATTGGGATTGCCGTTTCAGTAGAACTATACGGACGTTATCGAAGGTCGTTATTTTGAAAAATATAAGTACAGTAATGGCTGCTCGCGACGGAATTAGGGGTAGAGATTGTGAGGGCGAGGGGTGGCTCGTATCGAAACGGCGGGGACCGAATATGCGCCGAGATGCACATCAACGCGGAGCACAAATTTTTTCTAACACTTTGGATATTCGTACTCTGTTTACACAAAATGGTTGTTTAGTAATTGTCATAACATTTATCGTGTCATTGTCTTCAAGTAACAGTCTATTATTTCCCACTAATGGGCACAAGGCCTCCAGTCTGCTTTTTACCAATGACATTTCACTATGCAACCAACCAATTACAATTGAATTGTTATTGTGCCAAAAACCGTAATCTACTATTTTTTAAATATAATTTTTAATTTTTTTATGGTTTTTCATTTTGATTAATTGATTGAAATGTATCGGTTTATTTGAATGATGTCGAGATAATCAAATAAAAACAATTGAAACAATATTGGAGTGCTACTGAAAAACCATAGTGGCACAACTGAACTAGCAGATTACCAAACTAGCAAAAATTGACAAGTGTAATGTCACTGAACATTCATTGTGACACACAAAATGATTGAAACACAACCCGAGTCAAGCAGACTTTAAATGTTTTAAAAAATATTTTCTAGAACGTGAAAAGTGGTTCTTATTAACTATATTTCTTCTTTACCTGGCTGCTAATGAAATCTGAGACCTAAGGCAAGTGTTCAGCGATTCGATGACTCTTAGATTATCTATAGTAATATTAAGAAGTGGAAAGATTTATTAGTTTGTTCATTTGTTCTTTGTGTATAAACTATAAAAGTACTGAACCGATTTTAATATTTCTTAAAAGCTATATTTTAAGTCAGTAATAATATTTGAATGGTATAAAAAGTAAAAAAAGTAAAAGTAAGTAAAAGAAAGAAAGTTGAAAAATTTCTTCTCATCAGTTTATCTCACAGTTTTGTTTGATTTTAAACTTTTATAAATCATATTTCTCATATCATAAATTCATTTCAACATGCAATTCACCCGCATAACGGCACAAACAGTCAGACCATAATAATATTAATAATTTTGTACTTACAAATAAAATTAATGTGTACTAAAAGAAATGTGAATGTTATGTTATGTAAAACAAATATTTATAGATTTAGCGACACAGTGTTATAAGAATATTTCTTAAAATATACCTCCTCCATAATTCAATACTCCACGTTCACATTGCTGCCGCTGCACTCCTCTGGTACGGGCTTTAAAGATATTGATCGGCGACACTCAGAGGGGAACTTTTATGAGAAGTCAGGTAATGTGATAAAATATCCTATTTAGATTTTATTATTTTTACAAAGGAAACGTTACGAATTTTAATACGAAATAAATAACTATTTTGTTGTATTAATGAATTATAGAAAATTATAGAAAATTATAGAAATTAATTTTATGTTATATATATATAACATATAATTAATTTCTATAATTTTCTATAATTCATTAATACAATAATAAATAAAAAAAAATAATAAAAAAAAAGGGCCAGCCTTAAATTACAATTGCATGTTCAAATATATATATGTATATATATGAACTATAAATAATAAAATATATATATATATGAACATGCAATTGTAATTTAAAAGGCTAGCCTTTAATTTACGAGGAGAAATCTAAAGATACCCCGCCTTCTGGGGAAGGCGGTGGTTATGTGGGGTTTTTACCCACTAAAACCTCCCGGTGGCCCTTTCCTCGGTGCATGACGAGGGGCTCCGGGATCTCCAGTGGAACGCACCGGAGCCCCTCTGCACTGTGCTCAAGGAGAGCACGTCCCGGGGGGAGGTTACTCCCCCCCCTGTGCCCTCGCAGTGCAAGGCGACACGGGCCAGCCGATGTCGCCTTCTTCCCAAGGTCCCACTTTGGTGGACGACTCCAGGCCCCCACCCTTGTCGCCCAGTGAACCCGAGGCCCCTTTTAGTCGCCTTGTACGACAGGCAGGGGATACCGTAGTCTTATTCTTGAGAGCCCAGATCTACAGGGCTGGCCCTGCACCAATGCGACTATCAGGATAAATATCAAATTCATTGAAATATGTTGAAATATTTAAAAGGTGACTATGTAGGAGATTAAGAAATATCAACTATTGAAATATTGGAGTGGCAGTGAAACGCCATCGCTAAACCAAAGTGAAGTATCAGATTATATTACAGTATATATTTATAACATAATACCTATTATAATATTACAAAATTGTAATAGTCGACGACAAATGTGATGTGTGTCATTTTGACAAAATTAGTATAGCAGACTCAGCCCCGTTTAGAATATTTAATAATTTGTTTGCAAGGAAAAAATATATTTTGCGTGATGTCAACATAGAAATCGTGAAGTTGCTTGACACTAGATGAATTAGAAAGTATGGAGCAATAGTGTTTAGCATAACAAATGTTGCCAGTCCCCACAACCATGATTTCTATGGTAATGAGCAATGTGGGTTGCTACACTTATCCTGTTATGTATAGAACGTTCGAAATACAAAAGAAAATAATTCTAATAATAGCATAGCATATTTAGTGTTAGTTTTTACTTACCTAGCAGTCTTTGACAACACAACTTCATAATAAAAAAATCAAACTATAACAGCCAATAAAACAATCCCAAAATTAACAGAAAACAAAAGTCAATTAACATAAATTTTAGAAAGTGTATTTTTTCACAAATATTAGTAATATTCTTGTGAACTAACTAAACTTAGGTGGGTAAGGGGAACGGTTATAACATCTTTACCGGCCCAAATGTCAACCTCACCTGCACGCGCCATATGGCGGCGGCGTGGCGTGGTAAACCATGTCGTGGTACTCCTGCTAGATAACGGAAGAGGCTCAGGCGACCGACCATTGGCGGTATAACCATACACAGTCGGGCAACCGGTTGGAAGAGGCTACAGCGGCCTGGGGGACTAAATAACTCCTAAAATGCCTGGTGCAGAAAGCCATGGGGAACTACTGCACTATGAACCCCAAGAAAACCACTATGAGCAGTTCCGATAACATTGACATGACAACGAGCGACCCGAGATACCCTCGGCGCCATTGCGATTCCGGGTTGCATGGTGTGAAATATGCGACCGGCCACTTACCTGCGGACCACCAGACAGTGAGTGGAAACTATGCTACTGGTGACGGTAGGAATATAAGAAAAGTACCATTACGTAGGCGCCTTCGCCTGGGAACGTGGAATGTAAGAGGGCTTCTAAAGTCGGGTAAGCTAGAAATCGTGGAAAAGGAGATGACCAGATGCAATATTAACATCTTGGGGCTAAGTGAAGTGCATCGACGAGGCAGTGGTCACTTTACTACAAGCAACGGCAATACCGTGTATTACACCGGTGCCGAGGACCATAGTAATAACGGAGTGGCTTTCATTATATCTAAGAAAGTACAATATAGTGTCAAAGGATACATTACTCCAAACGATAGAATGATCGCTATAAAACTTGATGCTAGCCCCACACCAATCAACATTATTCAGGTGTATGCACCTACATCTCAATCGGAAGAAGAAGACTCTGACCAGTTCTACAGAGATCTTGATTCCTTGGTACGCACTATACCATCTAAGGAAGTAACTATTGTGCTTGGTGACTGGAACGCTAAGGTTGGCTGTACTATGGGAGATCCCCTTAAAGGCACTGTTGTCGGTGGTTATGGCCTGGGAGAACGGAATGACAGAGGCGAAAAATTTCTTCAATTCTGCATGGAAAATCAGCTGACTGTTATGAATACATGGTTTCAGAATCACCCAAGGAGACTATATACATGGACTTCTCCACAGGGCCACAGAAACCAGATCGACTTTATAACGATTAAATCCAGATGGAGATCGTCAGTTACAAATGCCAAAACACTCCCTGGTGCTGACTGCGGCAGCGATCACCAACTTGTGATAGCCGACTTCAGACTTCGCCTAAAAAGTACCCCACCGAAATCCAATAAGACTTATTTACTTAATAAAGCGGCTCTAAACCACTTTCATAAAATAGTAGATAATAAGATCAAATCTCGAGAATGGGACCCTTTTGACTCGAGTGAAGCTGATTGGACCAACCTAAAGGATGTTGTTTTGGAGACTGCAAATGAGAGTAGTATCTTGTTCAAACGGACGGAAAAGAAAGGAACAATGGATAAGTAAAAAGTCGTGGGCACTGATTGAGGAGAGGAAAAAGCTGAAATGTGAAGGACTGGGGACTGACGCAAAGATTAATCGCTATAATCAGTTACATGCCGAAGTTCAAAGATCGACACGCAGAGATAGAGACGAGCACATCAACAACATATGCAGTGAAATAGAAGACCATGCTGACAAGGCACAATCTAAAGATCTATTCATGAAAATAAAGCAACTTACTGGTACCTTCAAACCGAAGAGTTGGATTATTGATGACGGTAGTGGTAAGACCTTGACAGAAATGGAGGATGTTCTAGATAGGTGGAGGAACTACTGTCAGGAACTCTATCGAGATGAAGCGGGACTTGTACCAGAAAGAAAATGGTACGATCACTCAAGAGAACCGGACGTGTTACTTTCTGAGGTTCAAGATGCTATAAAAAGATTAAAGCATAAAGCTCTGGGGCCTGATGGGGTATCAGCAGCGATGCTGCAGCAGTTAGGTACTGAAGGAACTAAGATCATCCATCAGATATGCAACAAGATCTGGAGAACTGGCCAATGGCCTGGTGATTGGACTCAATCGGCTGTTATCCCATTGCATAAGAAAGGATCCACAAGGAAATGTGAAAATTACCGAACGTTGTCACTAATGTCACATGCTAGCAAAATTCTATTACGCATTATGAACGCCAGACTTTCATCTTACACAGATCACCAGATACCGAGTGAACAATCCGGCTTTGTTGCTGGAAAGGGCACACGTGAACAGATTTTAAATGCGCGGGTTCTTATCGAAAACTGTCGAGAACTTAACAAACCACTGGTCTTGTGCTTTATTGATTACGCCAAGGCGTTCGATTGCGTGCAATGGAGCAAGATGTTCGATGTGCTCATAGAGATGGGCGTGCCTCAACACCTTACTTTCCTTATACAGAATCTGTATCTTGATTGTTCATGCTTCGTAAGACTGGAAAGCCAGAAATCTAAAGTTTTCCACACAGAACGAGGTGTACGTCAGGGATGCATTTTATTACCCAAGTTATTTAATTTGTACGGGGAATACATACTGAGGAGAGCCTTGGATGGCTGGTACGGCGGTGTTGCAGTGGGTGGGCGCAGGGTAAATAACTTGAGATATGCAGACGATACGGCATTAGTTGCGTCGAGCGAAGTTGAAATGGCAACCTTACTGAAGAAAGTGGAAGTTGAGAGTGCCGCGCTCGGTCTTAAGATCAACCATTCCAAAACTAAAATGATGGTGGTGGACAGAGCAAAAGTACTTCCAGTAACCGACGCGCTCAACGGTTATGAAAAAGTCGACGAGTTTGTTTATCTGGGGTCATTGATAACTAGCGCTGGAGACTGCACTAAGGAAATTCGCCGGAGAGCCGGTATGGCCAGGTGTGCTATGACTAACCTCAACAAAATATGGAAGAACAGAGGTATTCGACGTACAACCAAAGTGCGCTTGGTCCGTACTCTGGTCTTTTCCATATTTCTATACGGTGCCGAGACTTGGACTATAAGAAGTCGGGATAGTCGTGTCATAGACGCCTTGGAGATGTGGTGTTGGCGAAGACTGCTCCGTATACCTTGGACTGCCATGAGAACCAACGAGTCCATACTGAAGGAGCTTAAGATCTCCACACGGCTATCCGAAATTTGCCGCCAGAGAGCCCTCAGCTTCTTTGGACACATCATGAGGTCTTACAAGCACTGTCTGGAGAAGCAGATCATCCTAGGCAAAATGGACGGCAAACGTGCTCAGGGTAGGGCGCCTACAAAATGGTCGCACATGATCATCAAGACGGCGGGAGGCAGCATGCAGCGTGCGGTCCACTCGGCCTATGACCGCACTCAATGGAGGCTGCTTGTACGTGGTCGCGATCCTCAGCAGTGAGGGAACGACGAAGAAGAAGAACTAAACTTAAGCTTGGACTAGAAGATGGTTCACGTCAACAGTCGAATGGTGGATTGATCCTATTACCTTGCTATCCGTAACGTAAACCATTAGGCTATTGACGCTCAAATGAGTTCAATTGGTGAAACGTAAATTGCTATGATGACTGGTGAAATACCAGTCAAAAGCATAGCTGGAGCCTCTCAGATGCAAGATATACTACGGTTATAATTACTCTTTTAACTGACAACTATGGAGGAATGAATCCCATCCGGCTTGTACCAGTAATTTTAAATTACATAAGAATTTAGAATATGATAAAAACATTGTTTTTTACATAGTACAAGATCTTAAATTTATCATGAATACTGTTTCTATATTAGCTTCAATATAAGGAGAGAATTTATAACTAAAAATTTACATTACACGTTTGCAGAAACAGTGAAAACGAATAAGCTCTCAGCATACGAATGTGAGCGGTGTCACATAAAAATATGAAACGCCAATAGCGATAGCTATCTACCCCATTAAGGTCAAAAGAATGTGAGAGCTCATTAGCTAAATAAAAGAAATAAGTTATATGATATATAGATTGAAAACGACATCCACATTTTATATGATATATGATGACTATATTCCGAACCACGCCGGTGACATGTGAAAGAAATGTAGACATTACCAAAGTAGCGGAAAAGGCAATTCCGATGGTACATTACAAGAACAGTGGCAGTTAATTTTATTCGCATGACCCAAATACGTGACCTGAATGTAATTATTGTTTGCATAATTACATTGTTCTCAGCAAAATAGAGCGAACGGTGCCCGGGTATATTGGTAAGCTTTACATTATTTAACTATCAAATTTTATATATAAGACTGGATAGATAGATGTAAGCGAAGTATATAATGTATGCCGGAAAAGACAAATCTGAGCTGTCATTGAGGGTGGATTGAATTTCCCCACGTTGAATAGAATGTGATTATATCGATATTTACAACTTATAGTAAGTAAGAAAATTCGTGTCCCTCTTTTTTTATTCGGGCTTGGGACCGGCAGCGCAAAAGATTCCCCTATTGCTCTGGCAGAGTTAAAAGAACAACTGGTTGGGCTGTAGATCAGCATTACGGCTCCAAGTCATTCGAGTAGAGCTTAGAGACGTCGTTGTGTTCTTGTCAGCTCAGACGAGGTTCGCACACTAATTGCCTAAACACAACTAACATTTTTTTTTTTTGTTGACGGGGAGTGGTGTCTTCACAAAGATATTCTCGTTTTCTGGGAAGGCAGGTTATGGGATTCACTGAAATTCCGGTGGCTCTTTTCTCGGTGTGCAGGATGACGAGGGCCCTGATCCACGTGAATGCACCGGAGTCTCTGCGCTCAAGGAGAGACTGGGAGGTTACTCTCGCCCAGGGGCAGACGGCCAGCCGATTTTCCGGGTCCACTTTGGTGGACGACGCAGGCCCACCCTTGTCGCCCAGTGAACCCGAGGCCTTTTAGTCGCCTTGTACGACAGGCAGGGGATACCGTAGTCTTATTCTTGAGAGCCCAGAACTACAGGGCTGGAAAACACAACTAACATAAGTTATGTCGGCCACAGCCCTGTAGTTCTGGGCTCTCACCAATAAGACTACGGTATCCCCTGCCTGTCGTAGAAGTCGACTAAAAGGGGCCTCGGGTTCACTAGGCGACAAGGGTGGCAGCCTTTGTCGTTAGCCAAAGTGGACCCGGGAAGAAGGTGACATCGGCTGGCCCGTGTCGCCTTGCACTGCGAGGGCACAGGGGGAGGGAGTAACCGACTCCCCGGAACGAGGTTTTAGTGGGTAAAAACCCCAAATAACCGCCGCCTTCCCCCCAGAAGTGCACAATATAAGGGTACAGGGTATCTTTTTGAAGATTTCCTTCCCGTTAACAAAAAAAAAATGAAACCACAGACAAAGTCAGAAATTGACTCTGTACTAAGATGTCACTTAAATTATTTTTGTACACTACTTTGCGGTTTTAATAATTGTTTGGTGTTCGAATACCGTCTTTGTGTTGAAATATGACACAAAACAGATGTAAATAAAACTATTAAATTTATTTATTTCAAATATATATTCACGTACAGTGAAACGCCTATAATTACATGTTCTTTAGAGACATTGATTGTAAGCTTTCATTGCCTCTGGCCAGGCATCACCGTAACATCTATTTTGCCTTCAGAAGCAATACATTTTAACAAGAATTGTTTGCCCCTAACAATTAATTTCAATTTAACCAAATTTTAATGACCACTTAGTTTTAAAATATACGTTCATTAAGACAATTTACAATAGTAGTTGGAGGGAGTGGGGCTCCCCTGCATACCGTTTACTTTTGGGGTTGGTAGACAAAGGAACGGGTAGTGAGTAAGCACCCCAAAACAACCGCACCTCTTGCACTTTTTGTTAGTTGATGACAAACTATGCCTAAATGAAAAGGGGGGCGTATAGCGACAAATATATAATACTTAGGTATTCTACAGACACTTTCAAATTTACACCCACTACCAGAGATTGAAATTATGATAGTTTGAAATTATGTATACAATGACACTTTAAATATACGTCAATATACTCATTCAATAAAAGTACGTTTATACATTAATTATGGTTTGATCTTACTTGTCAATATCCTAAATTTTGCAACACTATTCTCACAGAGGGACTGAGGTGAGGGACGTGCCAACGTCATAGTTGGTGTATGCTAAAAGGGCCTCGGGTTCACTGGGGACAAGGGTGGGGGCCTGAGTCGTCCACCAAAGTGGACCCGGGAAGAAGGCGACATCGGCTGGTCCGAGTTGTCTTGCGCTGCGAGGGCACAGGGGGAGGGAGTAACCGACTCCCCGGAACAGGTTTTAGTGGGTAAAACCCCACATAATCGCCGCCTTCCCGCAGAAGTATACAGTATAAGTGTACAGGGTATCTTTCTGAAGATTTCCTTCCCGTTAACAAAAAAAAATGAAACCACAGACAAAGTCAGAAATTGACTCTGTACTAAGATGTCACTTAAATTATTTTTGTACACTACTTTGCGGTTTTAATAATTGTTTGGTGTTCGAATACCGTCTTTGTGTTGAAATATGACACAAAACAGATGTAAATAAAACTATTAAATTTATTTATTTCAAATATATATTCACGTACAGTGAAACGCCTATATTACATGTTCTTTAGAGACATTGATTGTAAGCTTTCATTGCCTCTGGCCAGGCATCACCGTATCATCTATTTTGCCTTCAGAAGCAATATTTTTATATAGTTTGCCCCTAACAGTTAATTTCAATTTAACCAAATTTTAATGACCAATTAGTTTTAAAATATACGTTCATTAAGACAATTTACAATAGTAGTTGGAGGGAGTGGGGCTCCCCTGCATACCGTTTACATTTGGGGTTGGTAGACAAAGGAACGGGTAGTGAGTAAGCACCCCAAAACAACCGCACCTCTTGCACTTTTTGTTAGTTGATGACAAACTATGCCTAAATGAAAAGGGGGGCGTATAGCGACAAATATATAATACTTAGGTATTCTACAGACACTTTCAAATATACCACTACCAGAGATTGTTTGAAATTATGTACACAATAACACTTTATATATACTCATTCAATAAAAGTACTTTTTTACATTAATTATGGGTTGATCTTACTTGTCAATATCCTAAATTTTGCAACACAATTCTCACAGAGGGGACTGAGGTGAGGGACGTGCCAACGTCATAGTTGGTGTAGGCTAAAAGGGGCCTCGGGTTCACTGGGCGACAAGGGTGGGGGCCTGAGTCGTCCACCAAAGTGGACCCGGGAAGAAGGCGACATCGGCTGGCCCGTGTCGTCTTGCGCTGCGAGGGCACAGGGGGGGAGGGAGTAACCGACTCCCCCGGGTCGAGGTTTTAGTGGGTAAGAACCCCACATAACCCCGCCTTCCCCCCAGAAGGCGGGGTATCTTTCTGAAGATTTCCTCCCCGTCAACAAAAAAAAAAGGTCCTAAATTCGACTGTATTTTTTAGTTTGTAACCGCGTTGACTGAGTGAACCGATTTTGGTGATTCTTTTTTAAATTGAAATCCGAGTATTACCGTGATTGATCCCATTTAGTCCAGATCTGACAATGGCTTCCATGAGAAAACCATATGCCTTAACTTTAATAAACGTTTGATCGATTTCAAGTCGACTTTTTCTTACTCGTAAATATACTTGTGGATTTCTTTTGAGGTATAGAATAAGCTTACTATTGCTGTTGAAAGTACAGAAGTAACAATTACTTATTACTTAGTTGATTCTTGAAGCAGATGTGTTTTCTTCGCTGACGAACACGTGATAGATTAACTTACAAAATTGGAATAAATAATATGCTGGTACCGGGATCGATCTCAGGTTTTAGAATACTATGTTACTTATAGCGAATGCCTGGCTATTAAGCCATCACGTCTCATACCAGATACACACACGCATTCACCAATAAATGCACACCCGCTAATAAAATGTATTTTGCAAACTAATAATTATTATTTCATTCAAGTCGTTTCTCAAAATAAACACATGACATCACAGTCTCCTTGACGATTTAAATCTATATCTCCGAGGACAGTACCATCGCCCATTGCTTTTTATCAATAAATAAACAGATTAAATTTGAAAAGTTAAAATGTAGAAATTATATAGTTCAATAAACTTACACGTATATAACTGTGTAGGTGTTGTCTGTGTGTGTGTTTGTTTGTGCTAAATTAAATTAATTAATTCATTAGAAATCGTAATCACTGTACATTCAAGACGTAACCGGGTCAGTATAAGTACAAGTGGCAATCTGTAACATAAGACCAATAAAAAGTGTTACATTTGAACATGTCTTCGAAACGGTGACTGTGTTCAATGGTGAGAGTCCGCCAGAGCTGTATATGGTCAACGGCCAGTTGCCGGGAAGGTGTCTTATATGGCGATGCGGCACAAATTGACATCACATTTTCAAATATTTCCCCTCGATTAAAACGAGTAAACGACAGATTCGTACTACTCAAGCAAATCGAGGGTTCTTAGTAACTATGAATATATATTGGTAAATCAATTTAAATTTTAACTGAAAGCCTTGATAATAAGTGTCTACCTATACCTACGATGTTGTGATTCGAATGCTAAACGCCATACAGCAACGCGATTTTCTCTTTAATAAAAAATTCACACGTTCAAACGTTTTTAAGCAATTTTTAACTTTATAATAAAGTACTTGCACAATACTTAAAGGGGAAACCCGGTTTATAAAATTATTGATCAAAAATATTTACATATGACAGTTTAACACAATTTCCTTATATTTATGTAATTAAACGTATTTTTATTGATGAAGAGCCACCGTAGCTCAGTGTCCGGGCGGTCGCTTCAAGTTGCGTAGTACATTAGCATCGTAGTTCGATCCCCGGTGCCGGCACCAATGAATTTGTTGTTGCAATTTTATGTGTTGATTTACCACGCGCTCGGCGGTGTCATGTGATTGCTTGTCCCTTCTATATAAACTAGTACTAGTTATATTATATCTACTTATACATATGGGTGAACATCTAAATTAAATATGATATATACTTGAGTAGAAGGTACAAAGAACTAATTTTACCCAATTCGACCTACATAATTCGGCATTGAAAACACAGATGAACCGAACGTCCGTGACCGATATTGGCGTGATATAGTCAATAGAGGAGATTATGCGGACAGACACACTAAACAGTATTGGGCGTCAATTGTGTAGGCCCGCATGGCGTATTGGAGATAAATACCGTCTGGTGTATAGTGTAGGCGACGTATTCATTAGATCACGCTTCGCCTTTATACCAATATGCTCTGAAATGCTTACGATTATAAGGTTGTCGATACTACAAATAAATTCACATATATGTCACACGCATACATATACATATATTTACGAATAAATGACTATATACTCGTAAGTTCAAATGTATTTTTAACCCAAATAGGTTTGGGTGTGCAGGTTAGCTTACTCATAGATTCAGCCCTGTAGTTCTGGGCTCTCAAGAATAAGACTACGGTATCCCCTGCCTGTCGTAGAAAGCCACTAAAAGGGGCCTCGGGTTCACTGTGTGACAAGGCCCCCACCCTTGTCTTTGTCGTCCGCCAAGGTGGACCCGGGAAGAAGGCGACATCTGCAGGCCCGCGTCGCCTTACACTGCGTGGGTACAGAGGGGAAGGAGTAACCTCCCCCCGGGACATGCTCTCCTAAGAGCACAGTTCAGAAGGGATCCGGGGTCCTCCGGGGAGGTTTTAGTGGGTAAAAACCCCACATAATCGCCGCCTTCCCCTCAGAAGGCGGGGTATCTTGTTGAAGATTTCCTCCCCGTGAACAAAAAAAACTAGTAATTTTTTTGGATTGAAAATTGCTTTCGATTTCTTTTAGTCTTATAAGAAAAATTCTGATACCTAACCACTCTATTAGCAAAACACACATTGAAATCGGCTGGCGAAACTGACACACCCAACAAATTACTGTACTTTGTCGTAAGCATTAAAAAAATCTGCTGTCTTCGAAGAGATGTCCTAACACATCATTCATGCATTGTCTATCGCATTTACCATGAGGAGAATACTGAAGAGCTGTTCTGAATTATCGGCGATGTACAAATTCATGCAGAATACTAAATTCCAACGACACCACCTTGATTTTTGATGTTCCAGAATTCAACGATTTCGGAGTTTACTTTCTTCTACGCACTTTTTTTATTTAATCGATTTAACAATACATTCTGCAATTCTTTTCCAATGCACTTTGATTGTTCACTCTGGATTTATTAATAGAGTACCACCTCTACAGTTACTATTTTCCTTTTTTTTATATATATATAATGCCTGAATTTGGAGGTGGCTGGAGAACGCTCCGGTTCACGCGTCGCAAACCCCCCGCTGCATTGCTATTAGCTTCTCAGCGACCGCTGCATCCCTGTTTCTCTTGGCCATTTTTAAGTTGTAGTCCATTATTCTTCTACGCACTTCCAACTTGTGGACTCAGTTATTTGAAATTTGAAGTGATGATATAAAAATTTATGAACATTTTTTTAAATTCTTTTTACTACAGTCTGTCTCCTTCAGTAGGGACATTCAGCAGTATGCGTGGCATTAGGATTTGTTGTCTTGTTCGGTATGCAACCTTTGTGGCATCCGATATTATTTTCAGTATATTACTGTTTCAGAAAGCCATCCAGTAATCTTGTTGGTTGTTGTTGGTTATTCCATGTCCATCAATGCCTGTGCTAATACATTGTGATTGTTTGCCGTACGGTCTTTGTGTGTCTTGATATATCGCTCTATCTCCTATTTAACTGTAGGGATATTGAGGTACTTGTGTAACAATTCATTTGGGACAAACCAAGGGGCTTTGGATATATTAACAATAAAAATAAATTGGTCAAGTTGCCGGAGGATGTCAACCCTAACGCATCGACATTCAATACAGCAGACATTAAATAAGGCCAATAAAACTCGACTATGCATTCATACTATCGATTGACCGTGTACATTAAATTTAGATCAACGCCTTTTACTCTAACATTCTAGATAATAATACACAATTTTGTATCAAGAATTACGTAACACATAAAATTCTATTTCTATGTATATTTCGATTTAGCCTAATATTTTTACGAGATGACGAAAAACTATTAGACAGCTCGGTCGAATATATCTGAAAGGAGATTAACAGCGTTGTAATCTTTCACGTATTTATTAACATTCTTTTTAACCATTCCAAAACGAAGTATGAGATGACTCACGTTATATGAATTTGAACCTACGATCTTCTTTCGAAAATCGCATTCTTAACCATTACATAATTTACCAGCGACGTCCCGCGGTGTTACCCGCGATTAAAAACAATTATCATATTCAAAAAAAGCTTCAGTTATTTCTTATAATATCAGCTATCTGCCAGTAAAACTCAGGTTAAAATCGGTCCAGCCGTTCCAGAGATAAGCTAACGCAGAAAAATGTTGTAAAATGATTTGAATGAGATATTTGTACCGTATATGCATTTATATGCATGTAGTAAAAAGCGTTTAAAAAGTTAAAATTAAAGCCTTTATATATGTCCCACTGCTGGGCACAGGCCTTCGTTGTAAAGAGAGTATAAGGGCATTGTCCGCCAAGCGGACCTAATGCGGATTGGCCGACTTTACATGTCTTAGAAAAATTTTCTAAGAAATGTAGATTTCCTCACGATGTTTTCCTTCATCGCTGAGCGCGTGGTAAATCAGAATATGGATATACAATTGCAACAGCAAATTTATTGGTCCCGGCACCGGGGATTGAACTCGGTGCCAGTGTACTGTCAACTTGAAGCGACCGCCCGGACACTGAGTTACCACGGCTCGTTTATTATGTATTATAAAAGCGTTTATTTGAATTTTAATAAAAATTTTATTTACCTATTTGTATAGATAATTCGCCGGTCGAAACGCAAAAGCGTACTATGGTTCGATATCATATTCTGGATGTTGGAAGTTGCATTACTTGTGCAATTTCAATTAATAATCACGAGATAATCATAATTCCAAGATGTTTATTTGCTTGTGAACTTTAAACATTTAAGATCTTAAAACTATACACAATCTTGCCTTAACAAAATAAATAGTATACAAATATATAATCAAAAAACATAAATCTAGTATCACTATGACTTTAAAACCGGTACAAATGAAATATAGAATTAATATGAGTACTTAAAATACAACGAATATTTGGTGCGCGCTTGATCTGATGTGACTGAATCAAGATAAATTGGCAACTATATCATTGTCGATTTTACGATAAAAGAAGAAAAAAGCTTTTCTTAATTGAAGCCACCTTATCTTAAGTGATCACCGTCTCCCATGAATATCCGATGTTGTACCGGAGCTGAATTCGCGTTACCTTTGAGATTTTCAATTTCATTTGAGAAATCAAGAAACATCTACTACCTTAACTGTTGGTTATTGACCTTTGACCATTTAATCAAATTACACGTTATATTACTATTGATTCCAAAAAAAATTGCAGTTTAAATCTAGTTTTACAAAAAGAAAGGCAAACGGCCAGTATAAAATTGCATCAAGAAAAAAAGGGTTACAACTTTTTGGGCAAATAGTTTCACCGACATATTGCACTGCACTTTTAGTAAATTTATAGCTGTATATATAAGTAATCAAATGAAATTTGCGATTTTTTTTTTATTTTAAAACCGAAATCTTAGTTGCCAACTCTCTAACAACGGAAAGTTTAAAAAAAATACATATGTTTTACAATATTATGTTTTATCATCGTTTTGAATTTAAAATCTAAAATTCTATTTTAAAATATGATATAATTAGACAATTGTAAAATCAGATCACTTAAAATATTCTATTTATTTTACATATAGTCATAGAAATCAAAATAGTAAAAACAGATTTAACAAATATACTCAATTAACAAAAATAATTTAAGCTCTAATATAAAAAGGATAATAATATTATTCATTCACATGACGTAAATAGTTCTTTACCTTATAGATTACACGTTATCTGTTTAATTTTAGTTATAGTTTTAAAAATTGAGTATTATTTAGTACTTAATTTAATTACAAGATATAGTAAAATATGTCACTACAGCTATACGTATTAAAAGAAATCATTTCGTTTTCTGAAACCATCCTCAGTATTGTAAAAGAAAAACAAATACCTCCACTCTAGTACTTTCTTTACAAAAATAACAAGTTTATTTACAAAAATCTAGTAAAATAGTATTGAAATATAGATTTAGTTATCATGTAGCAGTGTTCATTAGAGTTGTATCACTGATCATATTTGAGCAATATTTTATCAGATTAAAATAGTGGTATTTTTGTGTCCTGTTATGTTGAATTGTTTTAAAATAAATGTTAGAGAATAGTACAGAATCGTAACAATGTATTTAATATTCTTGGCAAGTTAAAAAATATTTAAAAAAAAAGTTTTCATACGGCGCGTTTTATAAGTAAATTCTAAATTAAAAATAAAATTTGTTGAAATTGAAATAAACTCTGCTTGTAGTACAAGAAAATAGTATATATTTTTAACTTGCTGTAAATGAACGTGAAAAACGTTAACGTAAATACTAAGCCGATTCCTTGTCTATTGAAATAAAGTAGAATCTAGTACTATTATAATCTAGAACTTTTTGCTCATTTTCCCATTTTGAGATAAACAAAATGAAAATTCGTAATTACGTATTGTATCTCCTGATAAAATTAGAAACACCAGCCAGTTATTATCGTATGTGACATAGATAATCTATATAAAACAGTCACTGGGAAATATTGCCATCCTTAATTAAAAGAAAACGAGCGTCATGTTCTTTAAACATTAATTCGAAATGCTAATTAGAATACTATTCTCTAGCATCTAATTTATTTAAGAAATAATAAACAAATCGTCGTGTTCTAAAATTTTATAAGTCTGTGAAAAGTTAACTAACGATTAATAGCAAAGAGAGATTAATTTAGCTAAAAGCTATTTATTTGTTTCTATTATAATATCAAAAATTCCTATAAATATATTTAGACATGTCGAGTATATAGCTTAATATACAAATTATGGAATATAATGTTATAATCGTATCTCTTCTTAAATAAAATAAAATATTATTTAGCTCTTTAAAAGAATTTATATGTTATTGCAAAGGAACCAAAGTGAATGATAAAATTAAATAGCATTAGGCCTATTATTTCTTGTCTATTATTTATTAGTTCATGTCTTCTGATGTCTCCGATTTCAATGATGTGACATAATAATAACGAGACGTTAAAACTACTCATAGACAGAAAATAAATAATAAATTCTTATAATAAAAAAAAATAATCAGGGAGATTTTCACAGAATCAACACTATTTAGCAAATATATAATCGAATATATATTATTGGACGAAACGACTAAATCTAGACAAACGTAGCTTGTAAACAACGTACGATTCGCATCAAAATTGGTGTCACTAATAAAAGAACTCTCTTTTGGACTCTATTACATAAGCTCCAAACCTCTACTTTATATAAAACTTTGGTGTCAGTTTGTTATCTATCTACGGGTCCTCCCTACATGGCTACAGTTTTAAAAAAGTTTATCCAAAATACTGACGCTACAGTTTTTATCGCAAAAATATCGCTACAAAAATTCCTAAAAATCTGATCAGACTATGTTAAAATGTATATTATTATCGTATAATAAATTTCTTCACGTGTCTTGATCAAAAAATTGTCGAAAAATTTTGTTTAGGTCGATTTTATTGTTCCCGCTGAATCTAGTCAAATATTGAAAATGTTCGTGATGTAAGAAAATTACACTAATAATGTAAGTAATCATTATCAAAAATATTATGGCGCGAATCAAGGATATAGAGGTGACGAATAATTTCTATTGTTTTAATTTTTTGCATGTCTAATGGCTGTTAGCCACTTTATCGATGATTGATCCGTTATTTAATTTAAAAGAGATACAGAAACAGAAATACGTACATAATTGTCCAAAGCTCTAAGAAGTCATTGGACAGCACCTACAAATCAAAAATGGCAACACGTTTTCACATGATTTAAACTATGCTTTAGAAAAAAGAGATGCCATCGCAATTTGATAAGGATTCCAAGTACCTTGGCCTCTAGTTAGTCGCTTAAAATTTAGGCTTTATGAAGTCTCCGATTAAAACGAATGGTGTGTTAGTTTTGTTGAAAACAGTAACCATATTTTTAACTTTTAACCGCTGTCACGGTTATATTTTATCAAATCAAATGCAATAAATAATCAAAAACATGTATTTAGTGGAATACAATGCAATTTTCTTAGAAACGTTTAGGTACGAAATCAATAAACGGAGTAATTTGAGGTATCAGCAAGTAAATAATTAATGAAAATAAATACGACTTTGATGATATTCCATCCATAATTTCATACGTCACGAATAACTTCAAATATTTGACGAAATATTGTACTATTCATTAATTACGATTAAATAAATAATAGAAAATATTTGAGGTTAATGGTAATAAAATGTAACCTATTGGAAGACATTTAATTTGAATCTGCATGCGTGAATTAATGCATTAGCTGCTTAAAGATTTAAATTGGAATGTGGGTACAAACCTTACTACTTACATGAATACATCTAAATTTATCTTATAAGCAAAATGACAATGAACATAGGACCTTACTACTATAAGGTTCTCATTTACTCAACAATAATTTAAAGACTACAGATGATGAAGATAACATCTAAGCACTAAAAATCAATACAATCCAACCCGTCTAATAGTGAAATACTGATATTTCAACATCATTCAACAGAGTTCCTCTAACAGATTAAAGCGTTAATAAAGCTACAAATAAATAACATATTAAAATATCTAAATACAATAACTTAACATTACAGCAGTCAACTTTAAAATAACATGGCGATAATGTGCACTGTAAAGGACGAGGATAAAGTGCATTTATATAAGTAACATACATAGTTACAATTTATTGGTGATACTTTGAAGATATACATTCCTATAAAATTAGGACTTTAGGCTTTTTGTAGACTTAAAATATAGCTGTGTGTAACGTATCTATGTCAAATAGAATGTAAGTTTGTAATTTACTTTTTGGACTTCATAAATTTTATTTCATTTTTTTCCAGTATTCTGTTCAAATATTTTCTTGTAGGAGCCGTACTGCCAATTGAAAGTTAAAAGAAAAACATTTTATCACAAGTGGCTAAATAGTTTGGTATTACATGGCACTCAATAATGTTTTAGTAATGACATTATTTTTGTTTACAATTTTTCAATCAGTATGGCTAAATAAGCCAACCTCGTATAAAAAAAATAAAATTGTGATCACTGAAAGATTTAACCTGACGCCTTTGCGCTAAGATACCTTTAAATGCTTAGGCTGAGTACCATAAGATCGCGGCTTCCTATTAGTACGGATAAATTGTAAGTCTCCGGACTATAAAAACTCACATCATTAAAGATTTTCCCTTATGTCAGTTATTGAAGGTAATATAGGCTATATCTGCTAGATCCAGATTAACAAATAAATGTGGTCTGGTAAAATTATGGCACTTTTTTATAGATAGAGAGATAAACGCGTATGCTGGTCATTTAATGTTTAGTGATAAACACAACAATACCTAAAAAGCTGCAAGAATCGTAGGAAGCTAATTTTAAGAAAGGCTTGACTCACTGAGCGAAACGCAGAAATATAAATTACTTCTACTTCATGGCGGTATTCTGTCAAGTCATTGTACATCACTAATGACACCAGTCTCGGTAGATTGGTATCATTAACCAGCACAACATAACAGCCAAAGTTGCGACGGATCAACTACCGTACTTGAGTCTGTTAATAGCTAACATATTGTCACATACTTTGGAAATACACAAACATGTAAATACCCACATTGCTACTCTACACGTATTGATACCAGAATACCATTGTCTTTAATTTTGTCTTCATTTCACTTAGTACCTTCCAACCGACTGCTACATATAAGCAGGTTTCATCTTGTAGGCCCGTTTCCAGATCTCACATAAGCATACCGTTGAATGGAATCTGTAGAAAATCGCTAAGGGCATAGACACGTGGGTTATTATTGTCCACGCCCAAAGGCCGTAGAAATGCAATTGAACTGGATGTGATTCTGCTCTTGACTTTTCTAGAGTATTTATAGCCCACATCGCTAAATTAGTTACAAGGAGGAAAGTAACAATTTCCCTTCCAGGCTTCTTTCTTAATTGTTCCGGTGTTTTAGCCGATCTTCGGCTCGCATCTAAAATAAACATTGTCTGACAGGTCGTCTGTACCAGTGATGATAGCGCCGTTATCAGTATCAGAATTGTGTTCTTCTCTATTGTGAAGTGTCCACCAATTATAGTAAACGTACCATAAATAAACATCCCAGTTTGAGCACCAACTAAGAGAATATTGTCCAATTCAAGATTACGATTGCCGTCATATTTTAGATTTCTAACGCAGAACATTCCAGCCAAACTCGCAAATGTAGTCATGGCGTATAAAGCTAACTCGCAGACGTTTACCTCCACGACAGCTAGTGTGGCGTATTCCTTCCTGGATATCAGGACGAAGAAGAGTATAAGGGAGATGATGGTCAGAACCAAGACTAAAATACCAAAAAACAAGCCCTTGTGCGCTCTCGCACAATCAACACTATATAAATGTGGGGACTTCTTGTAAGCTAGGCCTTCTAGCAATCTTGCCTTAGCGATAGCAGCCGCCACATCTTTTGAAGGATATTTAGAAATGTTTTTCCACATGACGTATAAAATAGCCGCACATATCAAAGAGTACTCGATGGTGCATGGAAAGAGGAACGGCGATGCGTCCTGTACTAAAGAACCCATTATGTTTGTTCGACGACACTCGAAGATATGATGGGGACCTTTCAATCCTCGGGGTACGCGGAGATGCGCAGCTGCGGGATGTGATGGTGGCACCTCAGTTGCTAGAGATGCAAATGCCTTTTGGAACGCTGAAATACAGATATATTTTATGAATTAATATAGATTTATAAATGAGATGGCCATAATATAGCATGGCTGCAGTGACGCTACCAGTGTAGTTCAGTTCATTCTTAATTTCCTGTGATCCTTTTCTAAATTCCAGCCAGGGATAGATATCCTTTTGAAATCTCTGGTCTTAATTTATTATATAAAATAATTAAAAGAAACAGTTACATTTCGAAAATACATTCATTTATCGCTTCATGTTCCTGGTTATTAACTTCAACAATATAATATCGTTCTCCTATATGTAGCACGATTATTATCGTAGCTTGGACCCCGACGAGAATTCTCTTGAGAAATTGGGTCAACATTCCTTCCGGGGTCAACAGATAGGAATGCAATCGACATAACTCCGAAACTCCTTCATGCTGTATTGGGAATTTCAATACACCGTTCATTTATATTCTGGGCTAGGATAAAAGAACAAGTTTAAAAACGGCAAAGTGTAGCGAGTTAAATAAAAAAAAGGGTCAAGAGGGAATAAATTGGAACAAAGAGCCGCACGGAAACAAATTACGTTGTAGGGCACTGCATAAAAAATGAGCTAACCCGCTTTACCGCAATAAAACAAAACGTAAACTAAGGCCGGGTAAGTACACTCTGCTTTGTTTGCTTTAGCTTAACAATATAACGTTTAATTTACGTAGAAAAAGAATCATTTTAGCTTATTTTACCTTATAATAGGTAAAACAATTGGATTATTATATTATGTGTCAATCAAAAAGACCGAATTTGTAATAGAAAATTGCGTAACTTTAGCGAGAGGTGAGAAGTAAACCTTCTTCAATGTAAAGATGTGTTATGAACAGTGAAAAATTTAATATGTCAGGTTATTAATGTTTTTTTTTAAATGAGCAAAGTGGAAAGAGAAAGTGAAGAAGAAAGTGGAATCAACTGTCCACCAGTGATGTTTCCTAACCTTATACGATTTGGGGACCTTCAAAAAACGTGCCTACTCCTTTCTCAAAGGCCGACATCGCACCTGCATCTGATTCGGTGCTTTTTTTACAGCAAAAGCCTATAAAAATCTCTAATCGTATCTTGTATAACTTTGTTTTATATGTTTGCCAAAGTTTGTATAACTTTGGCAAACATTTGGCAAATTATTTGTAAACACAGTAACTTTTAACGTGAAAGCTTTCTACCGGCGCCGCAATTTATGGTACGCAGTCACAATTAATTGAATTAAGTTCGCATAAAGGGTATTATCTGGGAAAATTCAACGAACGTAACTTTATAGGCAGCTTAGCGCGGTAAGTAGTCGACATTCCATTCACTAACACATTGCAGAGGCATATACTAGTGCTTGTAGACTTCTCGCAGTGTTCGTACATATACATATATACTATAATATCTTCTTTCGTTCTTCTGATACAAGCAAAGTGCTTCTTATACGTGTAGACTTTTATTGATTGCGCTTGAGTTTCAATTGTATTTATTACGCTTTAATAAGCTTAGCCTGTATGTATGTGTGAATGTAACGTGATCTTTCAACGGATTACGATATAATAATCTCTAAGAACTAATAAAATCTGTCTTTTTGTCTAAGCCAGGAACTTTGGGATGTGAATGATTGTCTGTATCTACGCGCATAACTTCGGAACTACTGCACCATATTGGATTATTATTATCCTTTTTGTGTTTGTTATTTACACGACAAGGTATTATATGTAAATTTAATTGTATGTTCAATAAAATAAAAGTTTTTTTTTAATTAAAATCAGATTTTATAAAACCTCAGTTGGAACTATCGAATATATAACTATATTTTCAAATGGTGTTTGTGTTAAGAGTTTTATTGTCGTGTTATTTATTTTTATTATTGTATTGAAAGAAACAAAGTATATGGCAAAACAACTCTTGTGGGATCAGCTAGTAAATTTATAAAATGTGTTTTGATACGTCTGTCCGCTAATCCTTACGGAGGCAATAAGGCACATGTAATGATATATTGCTTTCTTAAGAAGCTTATGACGATCTAGGGACAGATATAGACAGGGTACAGACATATTCTGTCTGAATGTAACTGATTCTAAACTAATCGTAAGTAAACATATTAAAAAAATAAAGTAAGAATTGAAAAGTAACTGAATTATAAAAAAATAAGCCGAGAAATATATTAATTAAAATCAATTATTAGTTGAATAATTCATCAATAAACCAAAAATTACCTAAAATGTATTTATCTATTTATTTGTATTCTATTTTATTTATTTATATCTATTTATTGTAATTATATCTATTTACTTTTATTTGGAGAAATAAGATAAAAAAGGGGCGAAGATTCTTGTTCAGTGCCGCAGTAAATAGCCTCAAAGATTCATATCGTATCCATTCACATCTAGATAATGTGTAGGATAGTTGAATTTTTTTTATGACGAAGCGTCAATAGTCTAATGGTTTAGGGTACGGCCTGCGAATCGTAAGGTCGTGGGTTCGAATCCACCATTGGACTATTGCCGTGAACCATGTCCTAGCACAAGCTTAAGCTTAGTTGGAATGGTCAACAAGATTGTTAGTAATATTTCTGAAAAAAAAAAGAAAAAGAAATATTGCTAGCTTTCTTTTTAAAAAAGAAAAAAAAAACAGATTGTCCAGAGAAGCTGGCCTGGACTGCTTCACCGGATTGAGAGGTTGCGTAGCTCTTAGGTCGCTTAGCCTGAATCTCTATCGCTAGTACCTCGACACAAGGGTGTGACCCCAGTGAGGGGTAACCTCAGCTTGGACAGTAATGTTACGCATAAGCATTCCGATCGGATTCCGAGAGGGTCGAGCGACTACTCGGTCTGTTGCTATTTCACGGATAAGGATTATTACATTTTAACGTATTTAAATTAGACTTACCAAGTCGATGGGAAAGGCCGATGGTCTTGTTCTCAGGATCGTAGAAGGTGAGGATCTCGTGCTTGGTCTCCTGTACGAGCACGTTGAGCCACACGCTGAGATTGGTACCGACCATATGCATCAAGCCGAAGCGGGCCACTATCTTGTGCTTGTATACTTTCATCTGAAAATTGAATTCAGAACATGTCACTGTTGATGCTTAGCTGATTGACAACTTGGTCGCCGATTATTCGAGCTGCACTTTGCTGTATACGATCAATGGAAGAAGATAATAATGGTATGTAATTGAAAGCGCAGAATCCGAGCGATCGCCTCAAGTTGCGTAGTACGCTTGGTTGTTACAATTTTAAGTGCTGGTTAACAAAATAATTCTAAGAAATGTTAAGTCTGCCAATCCGCATTAGGGCTGTGGTTGAGCAGCCCTGTAGTTCTGGGCTCTTAAGAATAAGACTACGGTATCCCCTGCCTGTCGTAGAAGGCGACTAAAAGGGGCCTCGGGTTCACTGGGCGACAAGGGTGGGGGCCTTTGTCGTCCGCCAAGGTGGACCCGGGAAGAAGGCGACATCGGCTGGACCGTGTCGCCTTGCACTGCGAGGGCAGAGGGGGGGAGGGAGTAACCTCCCCCCTCGGGACGTGCTCTCCTTGAGCACAGTGCAGAGGGGCTCCGGTGCGTTCCTCTGGAGATCCCGGAGCCCCTCGTCATGCACCGAGGAAAGGGCCACCGGGGAGGTTTTAGTGGGTAAAAACCCCACATAACCTCGGCCTTCCCCCCAGATCTTTTTGAAGATTTCCTCCTCGTAAAAAAAAAAAAATGGCTGTGGTTGAGGACTAGGCCATTAGGAATCTACGTCGAAGGTCGAACTTGAGCTTGCAACCTACGGGTCTTTGAGAAACACATCATTATTTATAGCTCCGGAAATACTTTCGGAATTCATCCTTGTGCATCTCTATAAATACCGCGGTCCACGGTGACTCTTGTTAACAGAACTTTTCTTAATTAGAACTACGCTTTAGCATACTTCTGTAGCGATAAATACTGCCTAGCTCTACTAAGCCACACACCACTGATCATACGTCCAGTCACACTTCGGCAGATATATGTATATCGTAAACGCAATAGGCAGGCACTTTTAAAAGAGTGGACATCGCATCATGGCGGCTAATCTACAGTAAAGCACTTGTGGCTTTCTCGATCGAAGTTTAAACTATTGGGTATTGGGTGTAGCGATTGCCACTTGGAATGAATCAATATACTTTATTACACAACAAATATGAAATTATCGTTGCCTCATATCTGACGATTGTGGTCACTAGAGCCCCTCAAGCGAACAATCTGCCCCCACCGACTTCGTAGCAGCTAGTAGAGATTAGGAGACGAGATGGCACCTTTTACTTGGTCAGACCATCGTGTTGGCGACCGGCCTCTAGCTCTCTTGCGTTCTGTATTGCCAACGATGACCAGCTTTTCAAGGTTACCATCCCCTCTATGCATTATATGCCCGAAATATAACAGAAATAATAATTGCTTCAAATTGACATATGTCGATGTATTTGCACAATGGGCGGTCTTGACGCTAAGAGCGATCTCTTCAAGACATTGTTTATTAAAACCTTTGTATGGACAAAAAATTATTTCTGGAAAGATTTTAAGTGGGTCTATCTTTATATCTGTTTTATTTGAACATAGAAAATAAAGAAAAAGCACAAACAATACACATTTATAAACATACATATGAACCAATACATGCTCTCGCTACATGTATCCATGCTCTGGTATTTATAGTTTCATATTTATCGATGACTTCAAAGAGTCTATTTCAGACTTACCTCATTGTTTAGAAAGATGAAGTACATTTGTATGAATATGAAAGCCATTCTAGTGGCGGGCGTTAGAGCAAGCAGCACGTTGTGACAGTTCGTATTCCTCTCCAACTCCCAGTACTGACCGAACTCCAGGCCCGAGTAGATCATCGAACCTATTCCGAAGGCTGGTACACAGAAAAAAAATTAATACATCATAGACATAAACCCAAGACAGTGTGGGGGAGTGTAGTTGCGAGAGACATGAGGTATTGTAAGATTTCCCATGATAATGTCGGGTACAGCAGCCGGGAAGAGAGAAGTGTTGCAAGTAATGTTTATTCGTATTCGGCATGCCATTGAAGACTTAACTGAAATATGTCTAAAGTATTCATTAATTTTTTATAAAAGATAATTCTAGTTGATACAGTTATACAGGATGTTTCTTAAGCATTAAATCGATCTGATTTATTGCCCCCGAAACACATTGCATACAAAATATTATGAAAAACGTCTTAGCCGTTTCGAGATTCAGATATTTTTTTAAAGAAAGTTAAGCTATATTTCTTTTTTTTTCAGAAATATTACTAACAATCTTGTTAACCATTCCAACTAAGCTAAAGCTTGTGCTAGGAGATGGTTCACGTCAATATTCGAACCCACGACCTAACAATTCGCAGACCATGACTTAAACCATTAGGCTATTGCTCGTTTAAAGATATTAGATTAACTAAATATTACTTAAACTATATAATATATTACATACAAATTATTATTGTTATACTATCAAGAAAGTAAACTCGTAACGTCAACAAATAATCATTACGTGGAATAGGGTAAAAACTCCAAACAACTCCAAGAGGTAATCTTATTAGACCCTGTTTATTACTCAAATGAATTACTAGGCTACGTCGGGCAGGAAACTTTGGCGGAAAAGTAATTATGGACCATCTAGCTTTACGTGTAAACAAAAACAGGTTGGCTTCTTTTGTTTCCGGATTGCGAAACTTTAGCAATTGTCAAAAGTAATTTTTTGTTTGTTTTTCGTATAATTTCAAATGTCCCATTTAGTGTTTTTGTTTAATATAAAAATGTGCTGCTTTAGCTGATATAGAGGATTTGTTTACCATAGCTTACCTTATATTAATTTCGCCGTAATTACCTGAACGAAGCGCTTTGCTGTCAAAGGACTGGCTGACTACTAATTAATGACAGATGATGCGGCTGGTAAAAGAGTAAATCTTGTCATAGACGCGCATGGGTTCTGGGAGTGTATTTTTAATCTAGAGTATATCTTTACTCCAGATTATTAATCTGCGATATCATAAGACCTCATAAAGATGACAGGAATTAGTGGCTATTAAAATGCTATTAAAATGGTTATTAAAAGCGGAAAACGGAAGACTGTATCTAATAGCAGAAGGGCATATCATTTGCAATAGATATAGGCTAACAACGGTAATGATAAAGGTAATCACAGATCTAGTCCATTTAATAATAAAATTATTCCCACTGATAATCTAACCCAGGATGCAGCAGTTCTTAGAAATTATTACGTACACAGAAATATCTAAGTTATACGTATAATATGTTTTTTTCTATTAAGTTCTTTGTGTATTGCCTAGGAGTTTCAGCAAAGAACATAAAATGTGCGGATGGAGTACAATGCCTTCCATTTCCTATTATAAGGTGCCGCGTAAATGATACAATGGGGCTTCGGGACGGCGACTACTCGTGTAGAGAAAAAATTACGGCGCAAGAAAATCCAATGATGAAATACGCGCAATTTAGGTTGGTCAGTTATTGCATCATAAAGTGGGCAAGCCGATTATAAACTAGTGGGAGATGAAATAGTGTAGAGTATAATATAAGGAGGCTCTTTGGTTGGTCAAAGGAGGTAATAGCGTCAATAGTCTAATGGTTTAGGGTACGGTCTGCAAATTGTAAGGTCGTAGCTTCGACTATAGACGTGAACCATCTCCTAGCACAAGCTTAAGCTTAGTTGGAATGGTTAACAAGAATGTTAGTAATTTTTCTGAAAAAAATATTGCTAACTTTTTAAAAAAAACTTACACTGAATAACAATAGTTTTGTGGTCACTGTTTACATGGTTTCGTTCAATTTTACCTACAAGTTATGAAATTATTAATAGTTTTGGAATATTGAATCGAGTTTTGTATAACTGGCACAGGCCTTTTCTGTAAAGAGTGTATATGGGTATAGTCCGCTAGGCGACCCTAGTGTGGATTGACGGATTTTTTATAGTCCGCCGAACATGTCCATTTTGATATTATTTCAAGTACTGATTTACTTCTTCTTCTTCTTGGTCGCCTCACTCTTGTCAGAGTGGTCGTGTTCATCATGATCATCAATCCACCGTATTCGGCAGCAGACAGCAACCGTCATGCGATGTCTCGCCACGTCCACCTGCTGGCCGTTAATCGGGCACATTCGTGCACCATACCCCACACCTGATCCGTCCATCGTATACGCGAATTTCCTAGTATAGTCCCTTCCACTTTGCCCTGCACGATGATTTACTACAGCACATGAAATTGCCTCAAAAAAATTCATTGGCGCCCGTACCTGCGGTCACCTGTCAAGACTATAACCTAGAGAGACGTCCGGTTCGCAACTGCAGGATATATATAGATTGTTACTTAACTATTAATAATAGCAACGACAAACTCACCAACTGCACCCATCCTCAAGTAGAAGCTGCCGTAGTGGTGTGTTCGGGAAGCCAGTGCGAATCCCAGCGACAGGCGCTTGGCGGACAGCTGGGGCGGCAGGTGCGCTGCCGTAGCTGTGCTACGCTCCGTGCGGGAGGAGCACGACTCTGACTCTGACGGTGACGAGCTCGATTCCGATTCTAATACAATATAATAATCACAACAACTGTATTATGTAGACCATAGGTTTCCAACCTCGTGCCGGTGGGTACTATGGCGCCCACGTAACGATTCGACACAGACTGTTTTTTTTTCTTAAACATTAATTAAAAATGTGAATTATTACTATTAATACATTCCTCTGGGTGTATGCAATTTGAATAATAATTTTATTATTTTGAAACATTTATGTTTATTATTTATTAATAAATTATGATTAAAAGAAAATAAATTATGGGAAAATGAGAAGTTATAGAAGTTGGTCGATTGAAAATAGGTGGTGCCCGCCACTCGACCGATATTTTAGAATGTGCTCTAGAGTACAAAAAGGTTGGGAGCTCCTGATGTAGACTATACGAAAAATGGTATCTAGAAAAACCTAGAATAGGTTTTAAGATACATCTTTTTATGTAATTTGATTGTCTACGTAAATTGTGTCAAGTAAAAAAGTTCATTAACATTTGTGGAAAATTTTCAACAGACTTCAAAAAAGAATAAAGATATCAATTTAACTGTGTTTATGTTTGATAACTTATTACGCTGTCACACTTAACATATAAGATTATTTGTAAGTAAACACAGTGTAAATTAATAAAGAAATGAGATAAGGATAAAATTGTATTAGTAAAAATCTCACATAACCATCGTCTTTCACCCTAGTTTACGGAGGATTTAAGAATTTTTAGAATAATCTACACATCTACATACCATACGCACACATACACACACACACGCACACACACAAAGTCACATACGCACACTACAAAACTATCATATATTCCTGTTACATGTTTATATACACATCTAAACTCATACTTCACCAAAACGAATTAGCTTAAAATTGTGTTTTAATTAGCTATGTACACTACCTTTGATAATGTAAAGGGGTGGAGGGTTGATTACTTGAGACACAGGATCCGTCCTAGTTCAAGTGTCAATCCACCATAATCTTTCTGTTATTATGTCTCTTGTTCCAAATGTGTATATGTTTTTAATTATATAATTATCTTAAGTAACTACTGTGGATTATGGTGAGGAATAAATGATTTATTATTATTATTATTTGATGTTGAGAAAATCTAATCTATAAAATAACAAGTACATTTTCGAGCAAAAACAAATACCGACTTCTAAACAAATCAAAAGTTAAACGCTATCACGCGAGTACTTATTGTCTTTCCGAATTATCGTGGCAAAATTACAAAATTGAATTAATCAGAACCTACCCAAACTCTCATCAAACTACTGTTGAAGTACCTTTCTTAAAATAAAAATTCAGACAAGTCATTCAAATCGGATGGCGTGTTATTGATTTATCCATCTATTTGTCACGCACATACTTATTGCAAAAAGACTTACATGGTTTTCTAATAGATGCCAATGTCAGAATTGGACTAAATGAGAGCAAATAATAGCACCAGCTTCATCAAAATCGGTTTACCCAGTGTTGAGAAGCGCCTACAGAAATGTTCACGCAATGTCTAGTATTGAGGACAACGTACGCAATTTTTCGGTCAGTGTCCGTTCAACGTTCAGTGTAATAACATTAAAAACAGTTAATAAATATTTTTATATTCTCAACAACATCTATCTGCTTTTCAAGCCACCTGAGATCCGAAACATGGTCCTTCGAGCCGGATTCTTAAGAACCAATAAGTTTGTAAGGATTTACTGTGGGAAATATTAAAAAGGAAAACACCACGAGGTCAAGTTGAGGTTAATGACCCGGAGTGAGCGTAAAATTGTATTTTTTCATATTGATTGCCTTTATTTCACCCAGCACTCAGGTAATATAAGCTAATTAGTGATATATAATTACTTCAAGGTCAGTATTACACTTTATTTTTATATTCAGTGTTTAGTTGAGAGAATTATTGCTTCACATGTGTGATATTACATGCTAGTTACATTTAGATTTTTATAGAAGACAATGAACATTGCAGTGATTTTATTGTTTAATTTTGGTAACTGAATTACATTGTTAAATTCAAAATCTATAGTTATTATTAATTGTCACTGCAATTTATATACCTAGCATTATAGTGTTAAAATACTAGTGATTAATTTTTGCTTTGTATAACGTTTCAGGTTGATTGAACACCTGTTTTCCCAGAATGTCCGAAGCAAAGGAATTACTTAAAAGGCGTAGTAGTTACAAGGGACGTATCACGGCATTTTCTACGTTTCTCAATGGGTTAAATATATCTTCTTTAACTTCCACTGATTTCACTGAACTACAAATTCGTATCGGTAAGGTAAAAACTATTTTTGAGCTGTATGATGAGGTGCAATTAAAAATTGAATGCCATAGTGATAATTTAGATCATATTACGGAAAGGAATGAGTTTGAATCTACATATTATAAATTGCTTGCAAGGGCGCAAGATATTGTGGATAAATATTCTACGGCTATAAATGAAAAAGATTCTATTTGTGTTAGTAATAAACACAAACTCGTCAAATTACCTACCATTCAATTGCCGACTTTTAGTGGATCATATGAGAATTGGTTGGAGTTTCATGACACGTTTCTAAGTCTTATTCATTCTAATAGTGATCTCGAAGATATAAATAAATTTCATTATTTAAGGAACTCATTGCAAGGTACGGCTGCTTTAGTTATACAGTCTGTTCAATTTTGTGCAAGAAATTATGAGGCTGCATGGAAATTATTATGCGATAGGTTTGACAGTAAGCGGTTACTTATTCACAATCACGTTTCATCAATTTTCAACATCGATCCAATAACAAAGGAATCATCGGTTAATTTAAAGCGACTTCTGGATAGTTTAAATAGAAATTTACTCGCTTTAGAATCCCCTAGGAGAACCTATTAAGCACTGGGATACACTTTTGATTTATATTGTCACTAAGAAATTAGATTCACGCACTTTCCGTGAGTGGGAGGAACATACCGACAGATTAGATACAAATAAAATCATTACTTTGGAGTGTCTCAATTCCTTTCTAAGAAATCGTGCTGATTTATTAGAGAAAATAGAAGTATCACGAAATTCAAATCAAGGTTATATGGATTCGATAAATAAACAACACAACAAACACAAAACGATGGTTTCAATTCAAGATAATAATTCACCTTCCAGTCAAACCAGTAAAGTCTGCCCTATGTGTAAAAGTCACGAACATAACCTTGGTTCTTGTTCACAATTTTTATCTTTGAACAATGAATCACGTTTTAAGTTAATGCCGTCATTCAAAATATGCTTTAATTGTTTTAGCGGCGGACACTTTGCGAACCGTTGTAAAAGACAAGGATGCAAGATATGTAAACGTAAACATAACACTATTATTCATTTAACTGATATGCCGTCTAAATCAAAGCAGCCTGTCGAAATATGCGACAACAATATTAAACTGTCAGATAGTATTACATGCTCTCCGACGACCTCTTCTCGACCCAGTCTGACGCTGTCTGCGAGCGTAGATCGTGTGGGCCGCGTGTGCAGCGCAGACGCGGCTCGCATCGGCGTTGGTATGCGTCAAGAAGTCTTATTATCTACAGCGTTAATTAAAATATATGATTTTAATAATCGCGAGCATATCGCACGAGCTGTGCTAGATAGTGGCAGTACGGCGTGCTTAATAACGGCATCATTGTGTAATAAATTGAATTTACCCACTATACCCGTAAATGATACTATTTTGGGGGTAAATAATGGATCAACACCAGTCCAACAAATGTGTGATTTGCGTATAACATCATTGACTGAGCAATTTAATAGTAATATTCGTTGTTTTATTTTGCCTAAAATTACTGATTGCGTTCCGAGTAGTAAAATTAACTTCACAAATATAAATATTCCTTCAGATATAATTCTAGCGGACCCAACCTTCCACTCGCCCGGTAAGGTTGATATACTTATTGGCGCAGATGTGTTCTGGGATATAGTAGGAACACAAAACTTGTATTGGGCATTGGTAAGCCATTGTTATTTGAAACCAAATTAGGTTGGTTAGTTTCCGGCCCTGTTAACAGTTATTTGTCAGAGTCGTCTAATCGCATTAAATGTAACTTATTACATAATTCCGAAGCATCCTCTAATGATGACATTCAAACCCAACTCACGCGGTTTTGGCAGCTTGAAGAAGTTAGCCCTAAGTCATCATCTTACTATTCTAAAGAGGAACAGCTATGTGAAGAACATTTTGTAAAAAATACTTTTCGTTTAGAAGACGGACGGTTTTGCGTTAGAATACCTTTGAAAGAAAGTCCTAAGGTACTAGGTGATTCTTATAATCGAGCAAAGCATTGTTTTCTTGCTCTGGAGCGCAGAAATAAGTCTAAGCCCGTATTGGATCAGTTATATAAGGATTTTATGTCCGAATATCTTTCGCTCGGTCACATGTCCGAATGTTCGGCTATAAAATTAAATCCAGTTAACTCTCATTTCATTCCTCATCATGGCGTTCTGCGCGAAGACAGTTCGACCACTAAGTTACGAGCAGTTTTTAATGCCAGTAGTCCGACAACCTCTGGAGTTTCTCTGAATTCCATTCAAATGGTGGGACCTCAAATTCAGAATGACCTATTAAGTATTCTCATTCGCTTTAGGCAACATAGATATATTTTGTCTGCTGACGTCGAAAAAATGTATCGTCAGATTGTTGTACATCCTGATGACCGCTATTTACAAACCATTTTATGGCGTTTTAATTCAACCGATCAATTACAGTCGTTCCAATTAAATACTGTAACCTATGGAACTGCAAGTGCTCCTTTTCTTGCAACTAGGTGCTTAAAGCAAGTAGGTCTAGATTGTTCGGATCCAAAAATAGCAGAAATCATCATAAATGATTGTTATGTTGATGATGTACTAACAGGCGGATTTGGAATAGATGAGATGCTAGAGGTTCGTACATCGCTTACGAACACTCTTGATGCTGCTGGTATGCATTTGCGAAAGTGGAAATCTAACGACCCGCGACTAGTTAGTGATTATATTGGATCATCGTTAGATCTAAATATCGGAACCACTGAGCCAAGTAAAACGTTAGGTCTAAATTGGTTGACAGTGTCTGATCAATTGTGTTTTCCGATAAACAACAATATTGCTGTTAATAACACAAAACGCGGTATACTTTCTGTAATTGCTCAAATATTTGATCCTTTAGGTCTCTTATCTCCATGTGTTATTCGCATGAAAATTATATTGCAACGGTTATGGTTAGAAAAATATCCTGGGATGATCAATTGTCTCCAGAGGTGTGTAAAATTTGGTCTGACATTATTGTAAGTTTACCTATACTCAATAATATTCGGGTACCACGTCACGTTATTTGCAATAACAGTAAATCAATAGAATTGCATATTTTTACTGATGCCTCCGAAAGCGCTTATGGCAGTTGTGTTTACCTACGCAGTATCAATGAGCTTGGTAACACACTAGTTAGGTTATTATTTGCAAAAAGTCGCGTAGCTCCCATTAAGCCTACCACAATTCCCAGGCTGGAGCTATGTGGAGCATTAGTTGGTGTCCGACTTTATGAAAAGGCTATCAGCTCCTTCGAATAAAGGTCAGTAATGTCGTATTCTGGACCGATTCGACCATAGTACTAGGTTGGCTTAGAATGTTACCTAGTAAGTTACAGCCGTTTGTTCGCAATCGAGTAGCAGAAATTGTGGAGAAAACTCATAATTATTCGTGGAGACACGTCCCTACTGATGTTAACCCAGCTGATTTTATTACACGCGGGGTTGACTTTAAATTATTTCAGTCTCTTGATATGTGGTGGTCAGGGCCATCATTCTTAATGCAAAACGATTCCCATTGGCCTTCAAACTTGCATATTAAAGATAATCTACCGGAATTGAAACAGATTTCGTTAGGTGTTACAGTGTCTGACCATACACAACATTCATTTATAGATTTTAATCGTTTTTCGAATTTATCACGTTTGAAACGCACAATCGCGTATGTATTAAGATTCGTGAATCGATGCAAAGGGTTGTCGATAGCAGAGAACCATTTGACATCTGATGAGTTGCAAACCGCTTTGAATTTAATTATAAAGGTTTCTCAGGCAGAGTCGTTTCCTGAATATAAGTTATTATTAAATAAACAAACTTTGCCAAAAAAGAGTTCCCTTATCAAATTTAATGTATTTTTAGATAAAGACAATATATTACGTGTTGGCGGTAGATTAACGAATAGCGATTTTAGTTATAACAAAAAGTACCCTATTTTGATACAGTCCACATCATTTTTCAAAATTATTATTTCGTTATGAACACTTCAAATTAATGCATGCAGGTCCTCAATTGTTGTTGGCCACTATTCGCGAAACGTATTGGCCCATAGGAGGTCGAAATTTGGCCAAATCATGTTACCGTAAATGTGTACGTTGTAATCGCATGAAAGGGCAAGTTATGGCACCTCAAATGGGCAACTTACCCCATGATCGCCTTGCACCAGGTTACCCTTTTTTGAATGTAGGTGTAGACTACGCAGGGCCTATAGCAGCTGTTAGTAGACAAGGGCGAGGTTCTCGTGTCATTAAGGTTTATATTGCCGTATTCGTATGTTTCGCTACAAAGGCGATCCACTTGGAATTGGTGGGTGATTTGACGAGTCGAAGCTATATTTCTACGTTGCATCGATTTATTTCGCGGCGAGGTAAGCCGCAAAATATTTACTCCGATAACGGGACGTCCTTTGTGGGAGCATATAATGATTTGTCCCAGTTTATCAAATCGAATAGTAACTCATTGGCTGAAAGCGTTGGAAATGATGGTATTAACTTTCATTTTATCCCTGCGTATTCACCGCATTTTGGAGGACTCTGGGAGGCAGGTGTTAAATCGACCAAATATCATTTAGTTCGAGTGCTGGGAAATTGTCACCTCACCTATGAGGAACTTAATACAACTTTAGTGCAGATTGAGGCCATTTTAAATTCGCGCCCGCTCACTCCACTTTCCTCAAACCCTGAAGACTTGAACCCTATCACTCCTGGACACTTCCTGATCGGAAGGGAGCTCACCGCATTGCCAGACAGGAGCTATGCAGATTGTGCCTACAGTCATTTAAAGCGGTTTCAGCGAATTCAACAGCTTCGTGACCACTTTTGGACACGGTGGAGTAAGGAATACATTGTTGAATTACAACAAAGGACCAAGTGGCAGCATAACAAGGCCTCTCTCAAATTGAATGCTCTTGTTGTTTTAAAAGAGGATAACTTACCACCATTAAAATGGCGGTTGGGTCGCATCGTTGCTGTTTATCCTGGCACGGACGGAATCAACAGAGTTGCTGATGTCAAAACTAGCAGTGGAATTGTAAGACGAGCCTTTAGCAAGATCTGCCCCCTGCCTGATAATTAAATTTATTGGGTTGGAAGACCAGCTACCAACGCCCGGGGATATGTTGAGAAGCGCCTACAGAAATGTTCACGCAATGTCTAGTATTGAGGACAACGTACGCAATTTTTCGGTCAGTGTCCGTTCAACGTTCAGTGTAATAACATTAAAAACAGTTAATAAATATTTTTATATTCTCAACAACATCTATCTGCTTTTCAAGCCACCTGAGATCCGAAACACCCAGTACAAAGTAATGAGGTAACGAAATAAAGGAAAAACATCTAGACGAATGGAGAACCTCCTCTTTTTTGAAGTCGGTTGAAAAAAGGTGTCTGCGGACAACGGTTATAACTTTAATAAATTTCAACTCTTCAAAGCTATCTGACTAATTATACACACAAGACCTGCAATTATTTCCAGACATGGCGTACGCTATAACACGAATTTCACCCGCCCTGTGTCAATCAGATTGTGCCCGCTGGGTTTTCACCTCATTTAAATAACAAAACGTGTGAGCGTTGAATATGAAAAATCACTCTCTACTGTACTCACATTGACTCTTGGAATATATTCGAGTGAAAATATACGAAGAATTGAAATAAGTATGCGCACGTATGCGCTCCAGACTGATGCTTCTATTTTTACGCTGTAAAAGAGTCACGTGTGAAGGTATTCAGAAAAAGAGATAAAAGGTCTATGGTGGTTTTATGCCTTGACAATAAAAGCGCCTTCAGTGCGTTGGTTTAAATATTCTTCTTTGGAAATATATGGTCCCATATTATGAATGGACTACATATTGTTAGGCACTGCTATATACACCTACAATGTTTGGACGCTCAAAATTAACCAGCAAATTGTTCTTAACCATCTACGCCCTAGTCATAATTTTTTTAATTATATTATAATGTTAAAAATTTGTGGCACTGATAAATTACGTGAATCCATTAAAATCTTACTTATCTGAACAGCGTTGTAAATATACAGTGTGGTATTTTATTTAAATAATATAACACTGACAACATTGAGTGTTATAAGTTAAAAGTTAAAGTTGTAGCCTAAAAATACATATATAATATATATGTCCCACTGTTGGGCGCAGGCCTTCTCTGGCTCTAATGCGGATTGGCAGACTTCACATGCCTTAGAAAAATTTTTTGTAAGACATGTAGGTTTACTCACGATGTTTTCCTACACCGCCGAGCGCGTAGTAAATCAGCACATAAAATTGCAACAATAAATTTATTGGTGCCGGCACCGGGGATTGAACTCGGGTTACTAGCGTACTATGCAACTTGAGCCAACCGCCCGGACACAGCTACCACGGCTCTTGAGTGTTATAGCAATGTTGTACATCCAAATTATTTCAATAAAAAGCTTGTCATTATATTTACTCTCAATTTGTGATGAATTAAATTATCCAATCTATTTCCCATTATCTTTTTTTACCCCACATGTCATGTACTAATAATATTTTGTGACGCACCGGTACATAATACACCTACAATATTAGAACGCAGCGGTGTAAGTCGCGTCCTCGCTGATATTCGGGTGGGACTTTTTAAAAATAAGAAACTTAATTACGACTCTCTTTTGTTTTTTCTATTCATTATTAATTTTTCTGTAAACTGAACTTAACGATTTATCTGTACAATAAAAGTATAACTGCGTTTGTGTTTGATGTTTCAACAATATTTTTTTAATTTGTACAACCGCTATACAATTTAAAAATGGTTAAAAGAACGAACGAATAAAAAAATATCTAAAAGTGGTCAATTTTCTAAATAAATTGAAATGAAATATGAAAAGAATTTCTTAATGGAATTGAAGGTGAGTGTCGGCACAGCTAAAAGATTATGAAATAACTTAAAGCATATTCTACAAGTAAAGTTTATAAAGCGCAGTAATTAAACGGTCGTCTTAAAATTTTTGGAAACGCTTTAAGAGAACACGCGACGAACGTAATTTGGCTGTCGTTGGAAAGTAATTAGTGAATTTATAAATAACAGTAAGTATATAGGTACAGTAAAGTAAGTATACATATACACTAAGCATATTTATTTGTATACTTAAGCAATAGCTGAATGGTTTAGGGTCGAATGCGAATCGAAAAGTCGTGGGTTCAAATCCGTCTGCAACTTTACAAGGCGCAAGTACGGCCTCACATGGAATACTGTTCGCATCTCTGGGCCGGGGCTCCCCAATATCAACTTCTTCCGTTTGACCGTGTACAACGTAGAGCTGCTCGAATAGTCGACGATCAGGGTCTTTCCCATCGACTCGACCCTCTGAGTCTGCGAAGAGATGTCGGTTCTCTTTGCATCCTGTATCGCATTTACCATGGGTAGTGTTCTGAGCAATTGTCGGAATCATCCCAGCTACCGATTTCCATTACCGCACATCTCGGCAGAATTCCAAATTCCACCGCCACTATCTTGATGGTTGGCGTTCAACGACTGTACGTTTTTCGCGTAACTTTCTCCCACGCACTGTCAACTTATGGAATCAACTGTCGCCAGCGGTGTTTCCGAACGTTTACGATTTAGGGACCTTCAAGAAACGAGCCTATTCCTATCTCAAAGGTCGACAACGCACCTACAGCTCCTCTGGTGCTGTGGATGTTCATGGGCGACGGTGATCACTTAAGATCAGGTGAGCTGTATGCTCGTTTACCACTTTTCAAATAAAAAAAAACATTCGACTATTGACGTGAACCATCTCCTAACACAAGCTTGTTTAGAATAGTTAACAAGAATTTTAATAAAATAGAAATATTGTTAACGTTCTTTAAAAATATCTTTTACAAATTACATTATTTTCTATACCCGCCGGTGTTACCCGCGATTAACATTTTTTTTAAATTGCTCTAAAATAAAAATGGTCCAAGTTACTCCTTATTACATTAGCTATCTGCCAGTGTAAGCCCCGTCAAAATCGGTAGAGCCGTTCCAAACATAAGCCGGAAAAAACAGACAGACTTTAATTGTGAAAATTCTTCAATGACAAAGAAGGGGGTCGAAACATAGATGGCGCGACAGCACACAGAAGTAAAGCAGAGGATAGGAAAGAATGAGAACATTGTTAAGGTGGCCAATATAAATAGTTGTAACGCCGAAGAAAGAAATTGGTGAAAAATTAGTAATATGTATTATAAAAGAAAATGTAAGATTTCATAGTTAAAATGATTTCTACGAAGTGCAGAATCCAGTTGAAGTTCAACCCATTACATCGTGAGTATTGTCATTTAGGGTATCAGTGCTTCACACTCAACTAACTCTGAAGTTAGATAAATACAAAAAATACCAGTCCTTCGAATTCCACACAGAGTCACTTGGAAGATTGGCGATCGATAAATTTGTCAAAAAGTAAGGGTAAGAATAAGTGAAGTAGCAAAACTTCCCCCTCAAGTACCTACGTTCGTGTTAAGTTGGCATTATTACATCTTTCCGGACCCCTTATTTAATTTAGGAAAAGATTTCATTTCCTTCCTTATCACATAACAGAAAGTTCCAATTTAATACCTTTCTTTAGTTTAATCCTGGAAATCCGTAATCTCTGCCTACCCCCTCCGTTTCACGGTCACGAGTACTTTATTTTTATCTTTATCTACACATTTATTTAATTAAATGTACACTTCTTATCTACAACGTAATTCTGACATTAATGTCTTTAACGATATGATTTTGTTTTATATAAATTTTATTAGTATTATTTTTCAGCTACTAGTTGTAAATGTTACCAACAACCATATTAATATTAATATAATTAGAACAAGATATAACATAACATAACTTTTATATACAAGTATACTTTTATTACATAAATTATCTACTCCAGATGACCGTTGCGTAACATAGCATCTCATAACATCCCAACCGAGGTTACCCCTCACCGGAGGAACCCTTGTTTCGAGTAACTAGCTATAGAGGTTCAGGCTAAGCCAACTAAGAGCTATGCCACCTCTCAATCCGGTGAAGCAGTAAAGGCCAGCTTCTCTGGCCAACCTGTGTAGTTCGTCATTAAAAAATGACCTCCGGTGTTTGAAAACAGCAAAAAAATCTGTTATTTCAATCGCTACAAAACTTTACATGACCACCCGTAGTACTAATCTGAAGATTGCCTGAAAATTTCACCAAAAAGTCCTAGCCGTTGTTTAGTCCAAACATGTAACAATCAGTGTACATACACATGTCAATTTATATAAGCAAATATAGATTGTTAGAAAAAAAAATATGTTCATAATCGGTCAAAGTTATCGCCCCGATATGAGTGCACAAACATTGAATTAAACAAAAATCTAATTTTTGAACATCCTCCATTCCTGAAGTCTTTACAGACTTATTATTTTACCAACCATCATCTCAATGATACTCACTGGCCACAACTTTGTTGTCTGCTGCGGACTTCGATCTGTCACGCAAGAGTGCAGCGTACATGTACAGAAGAAACACCATGCTGCCGATGTACAGGTATAGGTAGAATCCCTGAAGACAGTACCACAATTAAACTGCTTACTTATAAATCACGTGCTCGGCATAATTGATAAAAGTTAACATAAAAAAACGATTGGCAAAAAATATAGCAATTGGGCAGGTCCACAGTAGAGTCTACACTCTCACCCCGGGAAACTGCAAGGTCCAGCTTCACTGACCGACAGTATATGTTCGTCGAAAACAAAATCAGTTACTATTTCAGCCACCGAGAATGGCAAGCTTATTACAGAAATTGAGATTGAGTAAAAAAATGTCGGGGTTCTTTGAATTCTCTATGGTATTTACCACGGGAGTGTTCGGAATCATCCCTGCTACCGATTTCAGATTTCAGATATCGTGACAGAAATCCAAATTCCACGTTTATCGCGTATCTTTCTGATGCACTGTCGTAACTTGTGGAATCAACTTTCACCAGCGGTGTTTCCGAACGTTTACGATTTAGGGACCTTCAAGAAACGAGCCTATTCCTATCTCAAAGGTCGATTAACGCACCTACAGCTCCTCTGGTGCTGTGGATGTTCATGGGCGACGGTGATCACTTAAGATCAGGTGAGCTGTATGCTCGTTTACCACTTTTCAAATAAAAACATTCGACTATTGACGTGAACCATCTCCTAACACAAGCTTGTTTAGAATAGTTAACAAGAATTTTAATAAAATAGAAATATTGTTAACGTTCTTTAAAAATATCTTCATAATCGGTCAAAATAATCGCCCCGATATGAGTGCACAAACATTGAATTAAACAAAATCTAATCTGAAGTCTTTACAGACTTATTATTTTACCAACCATCATCTCAATGATACTCACTGGCCACAACTTTGTTGTCTGCTGCGGACTTCGATCTGTCACGCAAGAGTGCAGCGTACATGTACAGAAGAAACACCATGCTGCCGATGTACAGGTATAGGTAGAATCCCTGAAGACAGTACCACAATTAAACTGCTTACTTGTAAATCACGTGCTCGGCATAATTGATAAAAGTTAACATAAAAAAACGATTGGCAAAAAATATAGCAATTGGGCAGGTCCACAGTAGAGTCTACACTCTCACCCCGGGAAACTGCAGGTCCAGCTTCACTGACCGACAGTATATCATCAAAACAAAATCAGTTACTATTTCAGCCACCGAGAATGGCATGCTTATTACAGAAATTGAGATTGAGGAAAAAAATGTCGGGGTTCTTTGAATTCTCTATGGTATTTACCACGGGAGTGTTCGGAATCATCCCTTCTACCTATTTCAGATTTCAGACATCGTGACAGAAATCCAAATTCCACGTTTATCGCGTATCTTTCTGATGCACTGTCGCAACTTGTGGAATCAATTGTCACCAGCGGTGTTTCTTAGCCTATATGATTTTGGGACCATCAAGAAACTAGCCTACTCCTATTTCAAAAGACGGCAACGCACCTGCTGCTTCTTCAATGTTGTGAATGTTTATGGGCGACGGTGATCACTTAAGATCAGGTGTAAGCTCGTTTGCCCATTTTCTTATAAAAAAAAATCTGATGCAAGCGGATTTATGTATATTATCTTATCAAAAGCAGAGGTATGCAGGATTTATTTTACGACAAAAATCTGCACATTATATTATTTATGTGTTTAGTAGTGTGTAGTAGTAGTATGTGAAAGTGAAGATTTATTTTGCTGAAAAAATCATTACAAGCTTTATCGAAAAAAATTAGTAAATATAATACTTTTTATGCACTAACCTCGTAAAATGAAGGCGGTATGTAGGTGGAAATTACTTCAGCCATCGGAAAAGCAACTCCCATAACAACCAGTAGCTTCCCGTATAGAGCCGAGAGAGTTGTCGCCAGCGCGTCACTCCTAATCATGGAAATATAATAAAGATTATTATTTTATTGTATTTTATTATTTAATATAGTAGTGTTTATCTAGTAGTTTAATTAGTAGCAGCTCAGTGTCTGGACGGTCGTCGGTAGTTTCATAGTACGCTAGCATCCCCGGTGCTGGTAACCAATAAATTTGATATTGTAATTATCTGATATCTATCAATTTTATCTATATACTACGCGTGCAGCGGTGAAGGAAAACATCTTGAGGTAACCAACATGTCTTAGAATTTTTTTCGATATATGTGAAGTCTGCCAATCCGCACTACGGCCGCGTGCCTGACTATGCCCTTATACTCTGTACAGATGAGGCCTGAGCCCAACTGTGGGACAATCGTATATAAAAGGCTGTAACTTTAACTTTTAACAAGCTACTTTACCTAACGAATATTACGAAGCCGTCACAGCACATATAAATATGTCTAAGCACCAACGCATTAATTACAAATACATCAATCACATCAAACAACCTTATTTCTAAACAGATTAAATTAAAATAGCAAGTCCTTTATCATCCCGCGGAACATTTTCGTAAATGGAATATTTACCTACTTATGCCTGACAACGTCTCTCCATTTTGTATGAAATGATCTTCATAAGTAGGTGAGCGTGCTCGAGCCTCTTCTATCCTGATTAACTCGCGGCTAAATAATGCTAATAAAACGTTTTAAAAACATGATTTTTTAATCAGAATCGTTTTTTTTCATCCCAACATCAAAGATGTCATTAGTAGTTTTTGTAGTTATGGGCACCGCTGAAAATCAGCGCTGTCGCATCCTTGCGACGGCATTTGCTGAGACAGTGTCCAATATTGGCATCATGTATTATGGCATTATGTGCTACCGTTTTTTCTTTAACTGTATCTTTTTACTTTATTCTTTTTCTGTCTTTTTGATGTGTTTATTTTGTAAATAAAGATATGTCTATGTCTAGTACTATCGGCTGTCTTCCTTTTCTAATCTCTATAGCTAATAACTAGACACAATAGCTTAGAGAACGCACAGGCTAGATCATTACAAATACACAAAGCGTCCATTCGCGACCATCGGCTATTTTATGGGTAGGCCCCACCCCTTAGATGTTAGGAGCGTTGCTGGAGTTACTTCGGCCACTTCACTTCTCTGCACCAACGCTTCTCGAAGTAGCACTCAAAGTTAGTTCAGCTTTTGAATGTCCCTTAGATTATTCGAGAAATATCCATCATGATATCCATTTGTCTCCGTCGTAATTGTATACCCGGTCCAGTTCTATTTTTTTCACACTACCTACATGGTGCTTATCAAATATATCGATCATTACAATTAGGGAACGATCTATAAATTTGACCGTCAATAGAGTGAACACCCTAGACACTAGAAAGAGACATTAGAAGAGCTTTTTAAGTAGAGTACGATACTTAAAAGGTGCGAACGCTTGACGCCTCTACCGTGTCCATGTTGGAATTTAAACATTTGAAAAAAGAGTTTCACAATTTTCAATTTTATCACATTCATAAACTCTTTTTAAATGATTTCATAAAAAAGGAGGTTATCAATTCCTGTGTATTCTTAAAAAGTTTCTGCACTAATAACGCCGTCTTAATGAACTATTATATTTTTTGTTTAAAAGTATTTGCTTTCAATTAGATCCCATAAACAAGGGATTTCAAAAAATTCCATTTATGTTTGTTACCTCATAACTTTCGACTGGGTGAACTGATTTTGATAAAACTTTTTTTATTTGATAGCTAATCTTTCCGTATAATCCCAATTTTATCCAGTTCTAACATTGGCGTCCATAAGAAAACCATATAAGTATTATATTTGCATCAAGTATGTGCGCGACAAATGGACGAATAAGTCAATATCATGCCAACCGATTTGGATAATTCATTTTTTATTGGAAAGGTATTAGTTGAAGAAAGTTTGGTTAGATTCTGATTAAATCTATTTTGAAATATTCTTATTCGATTTGAAGTGAGTCTTTGTCTTACTTGTATAATCAAAGCGCAACGAGTTAAAAAAATGTCGCATTGGACGAACGCGAAACCACTGAACCGTTAATTCGCGCGACATTGGAAGTGACAGGTTGTTAACTTGTTCGTGACGTAAACAACACAAACATTTCTTTTTTAATTTGTTCGTAGAAAAAACTTAGTATCTCATGATTAAATACAAATCTGGTCTATATACATTGTTTAAAGCGTCAATTGCCTAATGGTTTAGGGTACGGTCTGCGAATCGTATAGTCGTAAGTTAGAATCCACCATTATTATTGAATAATGACATGAACTGTCTCCTCACGCAAACTTATCGTGACATATATATATTATTCAGTGATGCCCTATTTGTTAAGAGTACCTTAAGAGTATTTCGAGTCAAGATTCGATCTTATGTAGGGGTTCGAAGCACATGATCATTATCATTATTCACTAAAAATTGTGGCGATGGCCTCACCACTAATCACTAATCGGACTCAATAAGCTTGAAAAGCTAACAACGTTTGTGTCTCTGTGTAACAGGGTTAAAAGAATTTTTAACCCTCGGAGTTTGTCTGTACTTTTGTTTGTGCAATTATCATCTCGAATTTTCAAAATAAAAGACAGCTGCCGTGCGTATTAGCAGTCGTTTCGTCAATGATGGATTTAAACCATTTACGTTAATTTTAGCGTAGATTTGATTAGAACTCGTGTTTTGTTTTACTAGATACACATGTTGTTTACAAATTGAATTAATTTATGTTAATAGGTAAAATTTGTTTTGTCTACGCCAAAATTATTATTTAAAAAAGTACATAAAGATAATCTTTTTTCTACACTCATAATATAATAATCACATAATGTAAGGATGTATTAAAATCTTGTCTCCACATCTTTCACTTGTAATTAATCATCATAGATTATATATCAATAACGCGGGACTTGACACACTGTCGCGAATTTATACTCATCAATGTCAAAATTGCACGACAAGGAGATCGATCCACTCAAGCATCATATACCGCTGGCAGATCGCAATCCATACGGAACATCATAACGTAATGCTGGCTCCATCAAGGGCAAATAATAAAACGTGTCCAGAAACATCGGATCCCTTAATTGTAACTAAATCGATACCATACCCAAAAAACTGTTCGATATCTTTAACATAATGCGTGCCATGTTAGGCTGGTTCCTAAAAGCTCTTAGCACTCCCTCAGGGAAAAGGCCCCTTCTCGTAGCCGCTCCGTTGTCATGGCAACGGCGTGTTATTGGCTCCCCACAGCTATTGTACAAATACTTGTGTAGTATATCTACTCGAGGTGGGACCGGGGTTTCGACAATGATACACCACTGCTCTATACTTGCTCTTTGGTCATTATGATGTCACTTGGAACAAAGGAACTTGAATAAGGTTACACTCGCAGTACGATTTTTCTGTTTGTATTAAGTGTATTTTTTTATCCTGGTAATTATTGTTTTTGTTTTAGCCTTCCCCTTATTCAATATCTAGGAACTAGGGCAGTAATTTCTGGACCAGTTTTTTTTTTTCGAGGTCCCATCGCCAAGCACAAATTTTAAAAAGTGATTTATTTAAATTTCTTTCAGCTATTTTTTATTCAGCCCATATCAACATCGCCATCAACCTATCTACCTCAAAGAGTTATCAATTTTTTGTATGTATGAAGTCCAAAAAATGTATTCCGGGCGTGTAGCAATGGGCTCACTGCCTGTCACAAATGACACCTAATAAGCTTGGTGTAAGCTATCTCCCTCTACCATATTAGTGTTCCTATAATTTTCAACCGACCTCAAAAAAGAGAAATTTATCAATTCGTCTGTATGTTTTATGTTTGTTAACGCAAAACTTTGGACTGTTTTAACCGCCCGAGCTCGGGGAGCACGTGCTTCCCGTGTAGTCGACCCATTACAATTTGGTTAAATACTGAAATGGGGATTACTACGATAATTCGGAAATATAAAGATGGCGTCCGCGCGTAATAACTTAACATTTAGTTCGATTTAAAGTTGGTTTTTGTTTTTACTCTTAAATTTAGTTGTATAAAAGACTAAAAGCCTAACTGCAACAAAACCTAAATCAGGGACACAATAATTACTAAACTTTGGCTGGAAGGCCCGCATTTGAGGGATTTGCGGTAGACATTAGTTGAACAGAGCCACTGGCTAGATTTAACATCTACAATGTTCTCTTGTGTCTTAATTACAATTTGCAAGGATAAATTTGGTAACGTGTATACCCTTGGTTATATATGTATTATGTGAATGCAAAAACACAAAGAAAATAGAGGAATAGATTGTTACGATCGTCAAAGTAAATAATGTATTAATTGAAATTTCAAGATTTAATTGAACCTAGAACGCTAACGTAGTAATTTTAAGTGCTGATTTGCGACACGCTTGGCGGGGGAGGGAAACATAATTAGGAAACCAACATGTGTTAGAAAATTTTCTAAGATATGAAATTTGATTCATTGAATGCGAAGTCCGCAATGTGCCTTCACATATGCTCTTGAAACTTTTTATCTTCAGTTAACAACAGCATGTGGTAGCTCAGTGTCCGGGTGGATCTCCTACAGTTACATAGTACGCTAACAATTCGAGATCCGATGCCCGGTGCCGGCACCAATAACTTTGTTGTTGCAATTTTATGTGCAGATTTAGCACACGCTCAGCGGTGAAGGAAAACATCGTGATGAAACCTATGTGTCCTAGAAAACTTTTCTAAGACGTAAAGTCTGCCAATTCGCACTAGAGCCGTGTAGATGTATAAGCCCTTATACTCTCTTTTCAGCACTGGGACGTATATAAAGGCTGTAACCAACAGAATTTGAATTAGAGATTCTTCCCAAATTGTACCGATAGCTCTTAATTGGACGGCCTTAAACGTTGTACAAAGCTTAAGTCCATTCATGTTGAGAATATAGTTTCCACTTTGAGCACGAAACCGAAAAACGAAAACCGGCCACTAAATTAATCATCAAAAAGCTGCTATTTTTGCGAATAAAAACGTGACTTCATTCTCTTGTGTCAACCTAAAGCACAAGAAACACAAAATAAAAGACCATGAACCACATTATGTACACTAAACCTGCATAAATCTTTCCCGAGATAAATGGAGTGGTTTAAATTATGTACACTTAAGTTTGAGGACATATATACGAGCGCCGCAAATTAATTCTCTCCAGACTACATAGTACTTCGTGCCGTGGTTTTGTCTTAAAACGTCTCCCCGAAGACGACTACATTTATCCGTGAAACTTCGTAGCGACCCTAAAGGTCTTTGTGAAGGATCCATTGCAATACCTCCACCCGCAGAGGCGAGCGGATGAAACAATTCATAAACCTCACTCTTCAGTTAACCTAAATGCAAAATACGAGTAACAAATATTGTACGGTAGCATTGTGGCACGGTTCCTACAAAATTGCAAGCCTGCTTTAAAAACTGGAGCATTGTCTATTAGCTTGCTCTGTTGCAATTTATTTGCGAGAGCCTACGTAATTCTTTGTGTATTATTTCGCACGGGGGTGGTTGTGTGAAGAATAAAGTCTATGCAATGTTTTTGTTCTCGGCACTTGATACAGGTAGCGGGATCCAAGATGGCGGGGCCCGCAAAGAGTGTGGCTATTGTTAATTTAAGCACTAGACTATATTGTGCCAACACACAATGCCTTTCACTGGAGTGCATGTTCAGCGGCGAAAATGCAATTTCCCTCGCGAGAGCTTTTAAACCAAAGGGATTAGATCTGTCATCTAAAAATTTCAATACTAAATTAACCGCAGAGGAAAAATTTCAGCAAAATATATAGATATAGATTCTGCATCTAATACAAATTAGGTTAAGATTAAGATTAAAAATAAACAGTTATTTTTATATACTTAACAATTAAATATCATATTTAAAATAATACAATACCAGTCATTAAAAATATACTTTGGGATATATTTTACCATTTCAAATTAATGGATAACACAATGATGTAGTGATCGAACTTTTGTTTGGATTAAAAAAAACGACGATACTGTATTTCCCTATCGTTTGATTGATTATTATATTATATTGACAATCTAAATATATAAAGAGGAACTGTGTAGATATGTTCCATATAGACTCCGAAACAGCTGGACCGATTTCAATGAAACTTTCACTGAATCTTTAGATTGATCTGACGAGTAATGTTGTAAAGTTTGGTGACGATCGGAACACTCCTCTTTTTGAACTGTCAACTGGGTACGCTAGTTACTAAATAATAATTACCGATATACTAGTTATTAATTTTAGTATTTTAGTGATGGCAATGGGATGAAAATTAATGGCATAAGCATTGGAATCTGTTTTCAATGTAATATCATTTTGGAAATACCACTGATGACACCTGATTTGAAAGACACTACAGGCGGGAAATTAAACGGAAAACCAAAAAGACGAGGAATACCTATTTTAAATTCTGATATCATTTTGAACTATAAACAGGTACCACTAGTCTGTAGAATAGCCTGTTTAAGCGTTCTTTTACTTGAAAAAATTATCAATAAAATCTTATAAATTTCGGTAGCAATCAGTTAGTATTTCACTCAGCTTATTGGATTCTAAGTGTGATCGATTGAGCAATATACCGGATAAACAATCTATCAAGAAATTTTTATAAGTAAAAAATCGAAAAAAATCATTGGCACAAGCCGAGATTCAATCTCTCGACCACAAGACTTGATACCTCGTTGATTTGCGTAGACCTATCGTAGATACAATTTACATCTGAAGTATATAAAAAAATGTACGTGATATTTATCTTATATAAGGGATGAAGTGTCTAGCGGTCGCAAGTAAAACAAAAGTAAATAGCAAAAGTCGATTATGTGCCCCTTCTACAAAGTTTAGAGAGGGGAAGGCCACGTACTGAACTCAGTTTCGTAAGCTTTTAAATTCTCCCTTAATTTATTGCGGCTTCGTCCGTTAGTGGATCTGTCAGGTTTTTCACTCTGGCAGTTTCATCCACCCATGCAATAACTCGGTTCGGTATATTTTCTTGATCACTCCAATTTACGTCTCCATTGATATAGGGGAGCAATGTAGTTCAATTGTCAAATCTTTTGTTGCAATTGATTGAAAAACATAGTATTCTATGAAAGGTATTTCTAAGAAGTAACAGTAATCAAAAGAAAGTTTGAAAGAATAATAAAATGACAGTGATAGCCTAGTGGCTAAGCGGTTTGACTTACGATATAGTGGCCGCAGGTTCGAATCCCAGTCGACGTGTTTCAATTTTTTTTCTGTTTTTTAAGTACAAAAAAGCACATGCTAGAAGTTTGTGACCGTGTGTGAGTGGTGGGCGATGCGATGGGCTAACCACCTGTCACATATGTCACATTTATACAACGACAGCTGCCTCTGCCTACCACGCTAGGGTTAAAAGGACGTGAGAACTCATTTTTTTATATATATAATATATATATCAATATATTTCATATATTTTTTGGACAACCGTTTGTTATAATTTCGATTATGTCTTACTCTCTATACAGATAAGGAAAGGTCGGCGATTCACTTGGAATGAATTAATAAATTAAAATGGTGATAATTTAAAGTATGTACTTATTTAATAATAATTAATTTACAACTTAAAAATACTTTTACCAATTTAATTTTGATGTTATTTTATTTTTTACCGCGATAAAATGCTAATAGTAATGATAATAATTATAAATAATTATATTACTTAATAATTAATCGTAAATAATTAATAATAACAATACATTCATAATTTTTCTTCAACAAATGCATATACAAACGTATTGTACATAAGTAGTTTTTTCGAGTAGCAATATTCACGTGTATAAAGGTATTATTGTGATTTATTAAGTTATATTATTGAGAAAGTTTATCCAATAAGTACCAATAAGTTAATGGAAATTTTATTGAACATAAAACTTTATGTCGGCAAAATTTGATCGGTTACATGCAATGATATGTGTACCCCAGTTCTGTAGCCACTTCAAAACCGCTGCGAATATGATACTTGGAAAGCCGTATACTTAATCGAAATAACAGTATATTTATTAATTACTTATTTATTTGTTATACTTATTTATTTATTATCCATTTATTTTTACACAAAATACACGGCACTTAATGTGAATAATGTTAAACATCCAGTTATGCACACAGATTTAAGAAAAGTTACCGTCACTGTGAGATTAGAAGAGATTAGAACAAGCGTTCGACTTTACGTTCTTACCGGATTCGATATGATAACACATTATTGTCAGGCATCTTTTTTGTTATGAGACTACGAAAATAAGCCAGAGAAGCTGACTTACTGCTTCACCGATTTGAGAGGTGGCGTATCTTTATTGGTCTATGAATCTCAATTGTTAGTAACTCGACACAAAGGTGAGGGGTAACCTTCTGTTTGGACGGTTACTATTAACGTAGTAACGCGTGAGCATTCTGATCCGAGTATAACTAGACCATGACTGATATGATACTTATACTTTTAACTGTAAAAAAAATTGTGGGGTCGAGCTGTTTAGGATTCAAAGCCCTAACTGTACCAGGTCTGGGTCCGGGAGGTCGCCTTAAATTTCATAGTACCACCAACGCAATTTTTTGTTGTAAATTTTAAGTGCTATTTTACCACGTGCTCGGTGGTGTACCGAAATATCGTGGGGAAACCTACATAAAATATAAAATTTCCTCAAGCATCTATATCTAATCTAAGCATCTGCTAATCAAGACAAAAAGACATGGCCAACAGTATGACAGATATATCTATATATCTGTAACTTTAACTTTTTAACTTCTTGTCACTGAACAACAACCTTTTTTTTTTTACGTAGTAAAGTTAATGTTACGAAAATTGCTTAGGGAATAACGTTGGTATATTTATGACGTCTGCGCTCCTTCGCTGGCAAGCTTCCAAATATATCCAGGAGTGAATATCCACTACGTAGGTTATTTGCATTATGTTTTATGTAAAAGATTACCCTCTTACTTTCAGGGATGGTTAATTGGAACCAAAGTTGTAATGGTAATAGAAGTTTAAGGCCGCTCTATAGTTGACTTAATTGCTTTGTGAAAGGACTTTTGTTTGAGGCTGATTTTTATTATTAAAATAAACAATAGATATTCTAACAAAGGTTTATACATAAAGTATATTTTATCTACAGCACTTACTGACTGCCAACAAAAGGATTAATAATTTCTTTAAAAGACAGAGTTTTTAATTTTGAATGAGGTCATAAGTGATATCGTGAAGTGAATGCGTGTGGGTGCATGCAAAAATCGCTAAAATGTAGACAGTATTTACTCACGCGCTTATAATGTGCATGTTCTGTATAGATGCGGAGGGCCGGGAGGGATGTCGCGCTGGAGGCAAGGGTGGCTGTGAAGGAACTCCACCTGTACCGAAGAGCACCGGCTGCAGGGACAGCGAACCCCCCAACGACATGGACTGCGGGCTCGACAACCTGACAAGTGACAAATTACTTCGCATTACACACAGCAATAACCATTTATAATGCCCCATCTGTATTGAATAAAACTTTTATCCGAGCCGTGGTCGCTCAGTTCCGGCGCGAATAATTTAAGCTAGAATTCATTCATCATCATCATCATTCATTTCATCGATCATTCATTTTTTATTGGATGTATTTCAAAAGCAGTTTGAGAGTTTTTTTTTTACAGCCTTTATATATGTCCCAATCTGCATTAGGGCCGCGTGGCTTCACATGGCGTAGAAAAATTTCCTAAGACATGTAGGTTTCCTCACGATTTTTTCCTTCACCGCCGAGCGCGTGGTAAATCAGCACATAAATCTTATTGGTGCCGGCACCGGGGATCGAACTCGGGTTGCTAGCGTACTACGCAACTTGAGCCAACCGCACGGACACTGAGCTACCACGGCTCAAGGCTCTTACAAAGGGCGTGTGCGTGTAATAAATAACCGTCAAGCCGAGGTTACCACCGGGGACCCTTGTGTCGAGTTAGAACGATAGAGGTTCAGGCTAAGCGACCTAAGAGCTCTGCCACCTCTCAATCCGGTGAAGCAGTCAAGGCCAGCTTCTCTGGCCAATCTGTGTAGTTCGTCAAAAAAAGCGTAATAAATAGTGTTTAACGTTTGATTCTATTTAAAGACTAAATTAATTCTTAGTCTTAATTCTAGTCTTATTTTTTTGATTAGTCGGTTTTTGTATTTGCCCATAAATATACTTATTTGTTCGATGGACTTCGATCCATATTGTAATTGTAGAAAATATACAGTTGGCAACTCTACTTATATATAGGATCATTTAACCGTAAGATTTATGTGATCTAAGTAAAATAAAATACGTGTTTCGAGACTTTAAATCTCAATTTCCTTAATTGAAAAAAATATATCAGGCAAACGGGATGTACTTTCCTTTTCGGTAAGCGCTAACTGAAATGGAACGTTCTCGACGCGAGATTTATGCGTTCTTTCCCTTAACGAATATCAACGTAGTATTTTAAATGAAATTCAACATAGATTGAAGTATTATACGTAATAATGTTGTCAATTTATTTATGCATATCTATGTGTTTAAATCTGATGAGTGGGGAAACTGAAACAAAGAAACTGTTTAGCACAACTAATAAAATGTCCTGCAATTTACTTGAAATCTAAAACCAAGCACACCACTGAGACTCAGGATACTATGAGCTTATTCTGCGAAGACCGGCGCAATATTTGTCAAAGAAAATAATTATAACAAGACGGTACCTTACAACAACTATGACAGTAAATAACTCCTCAGTTCTCATTAAATAAACTACGCTAACAGCGGACTTAGTTTCGATCCTTGCCCGTCATGAAGTCCGCTTTTTATGGCAGTTTTACATAAACACTTCGACATTGACGCAATCTTGTAGAGGTTCAGGCTAATATATATAAGCTATACCACCTCTCAATCCGGTGAAGCAGTAAAGGCCAGTTTCTCTGTGCCAACTGTGCTAGTTCGTCCAAAAAAAAATTGGCGACAAAACCAATTGATTGATTGAAAAGAAACTACTGTAAAGTATTTTAAATGTCGGTAATTCGAAAATAAAATTAAATCGAGATAATCCGTAACATTAGGCTCACACAACTAAAAAATTAATTGGATGTACGCAATGTCTACACACAACGTTATGTACACGCGTAAGAAGTTATACTTTGTTGGCATTATTAAAAATAATTTTTAATTGCATACAATAAAGTAAAAAAAGGACTGAAAAGGATAGTCAACAGACAATAATGATAAGTGTAAATAAATATTATATTAAATAATAATATTTTAATTTATATCAATTAATAATCCATACGAATAGTTAGCTATATAAAAGGAAATATGGTGACAAATCCAACCGTGATAACTATTACGTAATTATTTTTACTAATTCAACAAACGTAACGTGTTCTTGAAATAATGACAATAAAACATCTCGTTTTCTTGGTAAGGATTTATTTCTTCTGCGAAAAATTAACGAGCAAATATCGGTGTTTTTATAAGTATTTATTTTCATAGAATACATTACTAAATACAATGTCGATTCTAAAAATCATTCGCACGTAATGATTGACTGAAATTGCGACTCGACAGCGGAATCGTGGCTAGTATAAAATTCTCTCAATCATCCGCCATCTTTCATGCACTTGACTTCGTTTTCATTACGAGTTCATATCGATGACGTTTTTATTGAATTTATTTGGATCACTAAGTTGATTTTGTGGAAATGAAATTGGGGCGGGGATCTTTCAATATATTTTATCCTCTTTTGACACAATATATGTAGGTATAACGTAAGGTAAGGCAGCACAAAGAGCATTGATGGTGTCTAAAGGCATGACATACGAAACTAACTATAGAGTTTTGATTTCTATCAGCTGTTCTATCGGGTCTCCACCCTTTCATAGTCGATGTTCCGCGCGTCCGAACGAAGCGACTTGAGTCATCGTTCATCGTGCGTACAACAAAGGAGTGGAACGACTTGCCGGCGTCAGTCTTTCCATCCGTGGGAGCTTTCAAGAGTAGAGTGAATAGGTACTTACTAAACTAGCGCGTACCATCTTTCGACTACATCAACAATTAACATCAGGTGGGATCGTGGTCAAGCACTAGTTTATACCCCATAAAAAAACAAATCTGGAGCTAAGAATGAAAAATGAGTGAGAAAGAAAAATTTTCCACAGAAGTGGTTGGTATGACAGAGGTTGCCCTAGAATATAGTATTGTCGACTGTACTGAATCGAGTTGTCCGACTGTACATAAAGCATATATCTACATTAAAAAGAATCGTATAAAGTAGAAATAAAAAATCAGTAATCGAGTGATTACTGATTATCACCTGCATAGTCAATAAAATGTCCGGGCACATTATGTTGAGGGATAGGTGGCAGGGACTATTTGCACACACTATAGTATGTGAAAGAGGTCGTCAATCGAGATTTTTTTTTTGACGAACTACACAGATTGGCCAGAGAAGCTGGCCTTGACTGCTTCACCGGATTGAGAGGTGGCAGAGCTCTTAGGTCGCTTAGCCTGAACCTCTATCGCTAGTAACTCGACACAAGGATCCCCCCGGTGGGGGATAACCTCGGCTTGGACGGTTACTATGTTACGCGTAAGCATTCCGATCCGAGGGCGCCCGAGAGGGCCTCGTCAATCGAGCAATCAACACTTGCTGCTAGACACGGTTGTCAATGAAGAAAACGACTGAGAAGAAGGAGATATAATGTCTTTATTTTATTAATATGATTTATTTATTTTTTATTTTTTTTGTATCATTCGTTTTTTTTTTAGTTGCAATGAAAATAAACTATTTATTCTTTCTTTAAGGCAATTATTATTATCTTCCAGACAAATTGTAATTGTCACACAATATACATAAAAATATTTAATATTTATGCTAGTAAGTATAATTGATTTTGGAATCCACTGCAGTGCAGCGTAGCTAGAGTAATGACACTATCTACGATTTAAATGTTAAAGTTATTACTGTCTGGATAGTTCAGGAATCGGATACCAGCTTATACTAATCCCGCGCCGTGTACTGTTGCAAGACAAAGTATTCTATTGACTTTATCGTTGACTATAAGGGCAATCCGCCGCTGGGCAGTTAGGTGAATTAGTGGACTTCACATGTTTTCGAAACTTTTCTAAGCCAAGTTTCGCCACGATGTTTTCCATCGCGTGGTAAATCAGTACTTAAAATTAGTAAAGAATCATTAAAATCGATTCACTCAGTAGAAAGTTATGAAGTAACAAAAATAAAAATATTAACTTAACATACAGATTAATTTAGAACCTTCTCTTTTTTTAATAATAGGTTGTAAATAAGATTCATCATCATCATCCACTGCTGGACATAGGCCTTCCCCAACGATTTCCAAAAGGACCGGTAAGCGGCTTGCGTCCAGCGCTGTCCTGCGGGCTTTATGAGGTCCAATTTTTGGGTGGACGTCCTACGGTGCGCTTGCCGACCCGTGGTCTCCAATCGAGAACTTTCGGCCCCATCGGACTGACCTGTTCTACGCACTATGTGCCCTGCCCCCTGCCACTTCAACTTGCTTACCCGGTGAGCTATGTGGTTTACTTTCTTATGTCTACGGATTTAAAATAAGATTAAACAGAGTATAATAAAAAGGGTGGTTCAATAGTTTTCCAAATTTAATTTGATAATACCTCAGCGGTGACTCTAAGTGTACTCGGTGCGAAGAACAAGATGGTGCTGGCTGCTGGTGAGAAGGATGTGCAGGGAGCGGTGGCGGACTGCTGTGCCGGCTCAGGGTCTCCGGAGATACAAGTGCGGCTCCCGGAGACGCAGGGCTGGGCAGCGGAGGTGCGCTGCCTCCTGATATCTCGGACTCGGCCCCGCCAAACGTCCCTCTTGACACATGTGACCCACCAGACATGTTGTTCGCCGGTATGGAAAAGCAGCTGGAAGGAAATGATAGAATAAGTAAACAGCACGTCGATTAAAATAGAAGTAAAAACATTTTAACTTTATTAATTTGTAAGTTTAAATTGTATAAGTTTGTATGTAAATTCGTAGCTAAAACGACTGTATTTTTTTAACCTAGTAATATTTATATTTGTTTTATAATAAATTAAATGCTTTGTAAAATGTGGGAAGAAAACAAACTATAAAATAAATTGAAATAAAAGGTATCGTAGTGAGGAGGTTGGAATATCTCCAATGAAATTAATGGTACAACATTAAGTATCACGTCACATAAATAAATCGTTCAATAATATTATCTAGTGTTAATTTTATAATACATAGATGTAACTTTTTTATTACTACTTTTGATATACATATGTTCTAATAAAAATTTGTTTTAGTACTATAGCATAGTGACTTCGACTTGCAATTTGATTATTGTAAGGTAAGTACAGTTAATTACCGACTGATTACCACTTTTCGGGATACGAAATATTAACTTTCACATCTTTTTACACCCATTGTTTTATCGGGTTAACGGTAAACGTTGCTTAAAATTCTAAGTTATTTATTACTGATAAAGCTTTTTCATACGATATCAAGGGGGGAAACTTTTAAGCCGACAGACGTGATAATGACCACCGTCGTTAAGCCAAATCGCAGGTTTTACTGAACTCTCCCCTCTACTGCAACCAAAATGCTATGTAAATTTATGTTATAGTTGCATTTTATTTTAATTTTATGGAATTAAAAACACACAGGTGATACAATTTTGACAGGCATAAAATAACCCATCTTACACTCCCTCTACAACTAAAAGCTGTTAATTAGAAGGGTGAACATAACTTTACTGGTCTCTTTAGACGTAGCTTAAGAAGATGGTAGAAATTAACATGTTTTCTATTAGTTTTTATTTTTTGTTTGTCAACTTTATTGCCTTTGTTTCCCGAGCACTTGTCTAGAAAGACTTTATCTAGACTATGAGTAAGTCACATCTGTATAATAGACACACCGTCAGCTGTGTCTATTATACAGATGACTGTGACGACGCCACAGGAAGACTGATGACAAAGGCAATGGCCGCATCAAGAGAGGATAGTGGACTACAACCTGAAAATGGCCATGAGAAGCAGGGAAACACCGGTCGCGGAGAAGCTATGCAGCGGGGCGTCTGCGACGCGTGAACCCAAAACGATCTCTGGCCACCTCCAAATTCAGACATTATATAAAAAAGGAAAATAGTAACTGTAGAAGAGGCACTTTTTAACAAATGCAGAGTAAACAACTTAAGTGTATTGGAAAGAGCACGGACACAGGTCTGTGGTTGCAATCTAAGAATAAAAAAAAAATTGTTAGGAAACATCACTAAGGGAAGAAAAACCTCATCGAATCAAATTTTCAATTTGATTCAAAGGAATGCAATAATATTTTGTTTTAATCCTTAGCATTACAGAAATTATTTACTAGAACATTCCAATCCGACAGCATGTTTTAGGCAATTTTTATCTCATAAACTATATTGTATGCTATCAAGATAAATTTCTCTCGAAGCTTTGCATTCCCTAAATCGAATACGCATTGAAAATCCCTCAAACACATCATGACGACGGAAAATTTCAAAAACCCACTTAATACGATGTTGATACGAACTCGGGATAAATTGATTGGTGTTTCTTCAGATATTTGGAATTTCAAAGCAAATTTTATAGCTCCTGGAACCTTATACATACATATACATTGGTAATTATGTAACCAACGCTGCAGTATTTAACTTTGTTGTATAAATCATAATTTACTTTTTATGTTAAAATTTTTAAATTATTATTTCTCCCTTTCGGTAAAATGATCACCGCAAAAGACAAAAGTTTACACCGAACTTTGCTAAACTGTTTCGGTGGTTAACGACATACTTTAATAAACTGCTTTGATGGTAAACGACTCTGTTCAAATTAATTGTTTCATAACAAGCTAGGCGAAGGTTTACGTCAATGGTCTAACAAGTTTGAACGCAAAACAGTAAATTACACAAACTGTGCCCTAAGCCTTAAATTCGGCTTTAAATCTGGTGATTCTAAATCAAAATCTCGAATTCGAAAGTCATGGCTTCTAATATTAGCTTGGCTACCGATTACATACATTCGTTTAATGTTAGTTAAATAAGCTCTAGTAGAAATCTAGTTGATTTAAGTGGCCTCAAAACTGTCCCCGTCATTACGGCAATATGTTGACCATCAGGGCAACATGAGAGTTCGTTAAAAAGCCTCTATCGAACTGATTAATATATTCAATACATTATTCGAAACGTGTTTACGTGTGTAGTACAAATCGGATCTTGTATGTATGAGGGTGAATTCGTTTCAAAAAGACGTTACCGTAACGGCCCTGATTCGTAACTATCGCCGCCCGAGGCGTACGTGATCGAGCTTTAGACGTGCATGTTACCTACGAATGTACATTTTACAATGTTTTTACTTATCTAGTATGTAAGTAAACGCTTTACCATCCACGATATAAGGATTCGTACTCAATCAATTGCCTAGAATCTATATAAATTCTGTGTTTTGATAAAGCAGGAATCGCTAAGTGTGTCTATCATTTATATAAATAGCTTTGAAGAAAAGTCATTTTCTCTCCAAAACCCGACCCAAGCCGAGTCAAGCAAGCGGGAAAGTATCATAGTTAAAAATAATCAATCATGAACGGTTATCTACAATCTGCCTGAAGCTACGTTGACCACTAAAGCTAGATTATAACACACCAGCCCTGTTGTTCTGGGCTCTCATCACATCTCTCGTTATTAATGCACCTAGAGTATCAACACAACATGATGTTCATTATCAGGTACACTTGTGATAAGTTACTTAAAAGCAGCTCCAGCCCTGTAGTTCTGGGCTCTCAAGAATAAGACTACGGTATCCCCTGCCTGTCGTAGAGGGCGATTAAAAGGGGCCTCGGGTTCACCGGGCGACAAGGGCGGGTCCTTTGTCGTCCGCTATGGTGGACCCGGGAAGAAGGCAACATTAAAGGCCAGATTATAAATTAAATATGTAATTTGTTAATTTATTATCAAGTTTTATAAAAAAAATAAACTATGATTATTATTAGACCTTACGTAATTAAAGTAGAACCAGTTAGCATTCAGTAATTAGCAATTCCAAGAGCTGAAGGCAACCAGGTCGCGAATGAAAATTCCATTTTACATGCATGAGGCAAACTCGACTGCAGTTTTTACCGTATTAAATTAATTACTATGCAAAAGTACTAAAACTAAATAGTATAATCGTTTTTAGAGTTCAATGTACGGGAGCAGACCGTTATAAATTATAATATAATTAGTTATATATAATAATAAAAATACTTTGGGACTCCGGGAAGGTATGCTTCAGGGCCAGATGCAGAAAGCGGTGTTACTCGATACCGCGCGTATTGTCCGCCGATTTCTCTCTCATTCTCCCTGACCCTCGGCCGTTTGGTCTCCCCTGCCAAGGGAATCTCGTCTGGTTGGATTTATTTATTTATTCTGCTATATCTATTGTGTATGTAAATATGTCTTATATATTATTTTTTATATAAAATATATATTGATACGTAAATTTTGTATATTTTATATATACCAACCAGACAGAGAAACTTGTTAAAAAAAATACTTATAATACAGTCAACAATTTTTGACATTTATTAAAAAAATGCACTAGAATGGTAGAAAACGTCGATAGTTATTTCATGGGCAAATTCGCAGCTAGACACCGATATTAGGCAAAGCACTGATTTTCAGCTATGGGTAGTTTTTAGCAGTTATTGCTAACCAACAGCGCCCTACGATGTTACCTACGATTAAAAACTATGTCTATGAAAACGGAAGTAACCATAAATCACACATCTAAACTATCCAACTAATCAAGGTCAACAACCTCCTTTTTAGAAGTCGGTTAAATAATAAGTAGCCTTTGTGCCTGTGTCCAGACAGTAATCTATCTCTGTGCCAAATTTCATCTAGATCCATCCAGCCTTTCTGGCTGCTGATGTACAAATCATAGCCGAGCGAGCCACAGATATGTGCGAGATCGTTCTCGTAGCCAACATGCGACGATGGTGGAATATCTTGGTGTTTTAGTCGGTGCAACTTCAACATAACTCACCTTTCTCCCGGAGGACGCGTACGAATTTCCCCAAGTAAAAAGCTTATATTCATACAAATTTAGAAGGCGTATGTCATATGCTGTTATGTTTAATTTAATAACACGAGCGTTAATTAATGTCGTAAACAGTAAATTACTCGGGAACCCGTGAAAAGTGTTTACTATAATTTATTTCAAGAGCAACGAAATCGAATAACGGGCGCCGTCGCCGAGCGCGCCATTTCCGCATCCAATATGGCAGCGTTTGATTTCCGCTCCCGTTTCCCGCGTAAACGGTTTACGTCGGATTACATGCAACGTTTATTTTAATCAACCCAGGGCTCGAATCCAGCACTGAGGTAGGTAGCACCTATAATCCTATCTCGAGAACCAATTTCAATATTTTTAACGGGAAATGCTGCAATTGCGTATTTAAAAATTTATACAAATTTGTTTTAATCTGTAGAATAAAAAATCAACCGTTTATGGAACAGATAAAAAATAAATTTGATAAAAAAATAAATTGTCAAAGTTATGGTTTTATTTGACAAGGAGAACAAACATTTTTAGAAATTTATAGAAATCTCTTCGAAATTCAATGTCTAATGCAATTAAAATAGAATTATATCAACTATTGGGAATATACCGGGAAAATATCAAATTTTCATTTAATAAAAAAAATAAAAAATTCCAATAAAGGAATTTATGAAGTAACTTTATATATATTTAAAATCGTGGAAAAAATGTGGAAAGAGGTGGATTCATTTATCGATTGTTTTTTTAAACTTACCACTTACTTTTGAACTAAACGCTTTATCTCTAGTCGAAGGTATATCAACCACCTACTTCATCGATGGTAACAAACAACTTACTTCCAATTAAAGTACTAGCAATTAATATGTTTGTTTGCCACAGATGTTTGGTTGCCACTATTGTTTAATACGAAAATCCATATACGTTGTCTTTATCTCATATTATACACAAATATATCACAAGATTAAGTCCCCTCACCGGGGGGAGCCTTGTGTCGAGTTACTAGCGATAGAGGTTCAGGCTAAGCGACCTAAGATCTATACCACCTCTCAATCCGGTGAAGCAGTCAAGGCTAGCTTCTCTAACCAATCTGTGTAATCTGTGTTCGTCATAAAAAAATCACAAGTTTAGTACATTTACAAATACAGCCGCTTTAAAATACTATCTACTAATTGCCGAGTCATCGACAAACAAACGAGACGAAGTAAAATAAACAAAACAGTGTTACAAAGCTTCCCAAATAGTTGTTCTCACAATTAAAACTCATAAAATGCTCCTGCAGGAACGTCGGAGCGACACAGAAGCGGCGGCGAAAGCAATTGGGAACGGGGAACTATTGTCCTTTGTTGTAGGAAGTGAAATTCTATGTAACTTTCATTGAAAACGGCATACAATATAGTATTACAATCGGTTTTGTTTGTTCAATATAATTCCTTTATTACTATTAATTTACAAGTGAAATTTATGATTTTAATACAATGATAAAGTTTTTTTTTTAATTTGAATAACAATTGAAGAAAAATTATTTATTTAATTAAAAAACGAATATGTTTTAGACCACATAACTGAAGTAAAACTTCTTTAAGTCCATATATATGTATATAAATATATACATATATGTGTATTATATACACAAAATTTAATATATACACGATTGTCCAAGAGAAAGAACGCGCATTGCTCTATCTTGCTTCTGCAGTGTGATACAGACAATCGCCTGCACTGCCTCTTACATTTACACATGCCCGAAACGTAACTATCTCTCTCTTTCTATTCTGTTAGTCTCGCCTGATCACATTTTTCGTAATGCATTCACCAGGTTACTCTAAGTGAAGTGTGCGTAGAAACGTGTTACTTCAATACATATTAAATCAAGTTTTGAACTTTCTCGATATGAAAAAAGTGGCGCACGTAATTCAGTAAACGTGACAGTATTGAAACTTCGACATTCTAACTTCGCAATTCGAGCGCGGTAGAACACGAAACCGGCAACGTGACAGGCATGTTGCTCTCTTTTTATTCTAACTTTTATTTATCTTGTAATGTTTTTAGTTTGTTTAGGTCAAATCTTTCTAGCTGAATTGGAACCGTTATCTGTGTTCTAAAGTTTATAAGTATTAAGTTTACAGGTTAATTATTAGGATTATTCAAATTCGAAGGTCCCTAAACTTGGAAACATAAAACTTCGATTTTAAGTAACTTTTACGTTTACTGGGAGGAAATCTTCAAAAAGGGGGGAAGGCGGCGGTTATGTGGGGTTTTTACCCACTAAAACCTCCCTGGTGACCCTTTCCTCGGTGCATGACGAGGGGCTCCGGGATCTCCAGAGGAACGCACCGGGCCCCTCCCGGTCATTCCCTCCCCCTGTGCCCTCGCAGTGTAAGACGACACGGGCCAGCCGATGTCGCCTTCTTCTCGAGTCCACCATAGCGGACGACAAAGGCCCCCACCCTTGTCGCCCAGTGAACCCGAGGCCCCTCACATAACCACCGTCTTCGGCCCCAAAAGGCGGTAGTAGCTTTTTAAGATTTCCCTCTCGATAGCAAAAAAGGCGCATTCTGACTCCAAATTGAGAGCACTCACGCCTCGAAATGTTACTGTAACAGTTTTTCATATTCATTCATAATACTGGAAAAATCGTAAGCTCGTCGTAAGTTATTTATGGCAGTTATTCAAAAACACAGTCTACTCATAATACCAAAACATGGAATAGTAGATACACTGTACAAACGGTTCACTCCATGCGCGTCGTAGTAACAAACATTAGATACTGTTAGATGCTATACGTATTGTGTAGTTAGTCAACGAACATAAGAACTACAAGTCCTGGAATTGAGGTATTGAAAATACAACCGAATTTTGTGTGTGTTTGAATTGAGTTTCGCTTACCGTGTAATAGTGTTACGCCGTTTCGAATTGGGCGTGTACTACGTAGCATTCGCTTTCGTTGGCACCCCACTGGGCGCCGCCCATTGATCAATGAGTCTGTACTACAGACTTTCTTTTACGCTCAACGTAGTTTTTTGTATTTCAGCAATTTTCCAGCAAAACGGAGCTAAAGTGTAGCCGTCGAGTGCGTTTCTTTTTCTTTGTATTTTAAGTTGAAAAGCGAAAGTCATTCCCAACGAGAGGGAATTATTTCACTTATATATATAACACTGAATGATGAACATGGATTATAACACTATTTTAAGATTAATTATGAGATAAAAAAAATAAGTTCAGTCCCTAGCGGCATATTTGATGATGACTGATATTGTATTTACTGATATGTCCATGGGTGGAGGTAATCATCTTCACTCGCTCGAGAAGAGAATGAATACGGAGAGAAATGAATAATGTAATATATTGTGAGGGTTAAATTAAATATGTAATGATGTAAGTTTATTGTTTAAATAAAATGAAGGAAAATTAGCCGGCGAAGCTGGCCGGGTACGGTAGTAATCTTTATAATTATAACTTGTCTTAGCCGTCATGTTTAACCCAACGCGTTTTTTTCGGTGTCGAACAAAATAATTATTCGCTAAAAATTATATCGGATTTCTACCCCGTTAAGGTTGATAATACGTGATCGTGAGCAACTTTGAAAAGCAAGTTCCATTTTTCACCATGTCATCATCGCGGAAGATCATTTTATTTGTTGTTAACCTAACCAATTGCGTTTTATTTTTATTTTAATTAGCTCACATCGGATTCCTTGGGTTCCGAAGATATACCAGGGAGTACATAAAATGGTATAGAAATTATTTTTGATTGAAAAATGTTGAAGTTTTTGACAATTATAGACTACTTAAGTGACAACAACGAACATTAATTACTTTATCACTTTAATCAATAAAACAGTGTCTTTTAATACGTCACTGACGCTACGACCTTTTTTATAACCTTCTAGTTAATTTCTTACGCGTTTATTTCAATTTTTAACTAAATCTTATAAACTAATAAATCGCTAACCAACGTAGGAACTTTGATATAGAATATTTATTAAAATATCATCATCTCATCATTCAGAAAGGTTTGGTTCCAGTCGAATTTATGAATATTCGATGAACCTTTAAACGGGAGATCGAGTAAATATAACTCGTATACCACGGACTGCAGCGTTGCACGTCTCTTAATGTTATATACGAGTACGTATTAATTAATACAAAGCTCGCGCTCTTTATCCCAAATTTGGTAGAAAGATACGCGTATAGCCACTTTCATCCATCATATCACGATGTAAGTGGAACGGAGAAAATGCCGCCGTACAAATTACGAAAAATTAAAGCATAATCTCGAAGCAGAATGCTGGTGCACCCTAATTGACGACTAATGCTGGGCTTTCCTCTCGGGGCCTCTTTGCTTAGGTACGCTTAGTTGATTTTAAAAGTTTGGACACCCTTTAACACAGTGAATTTGTAAAATTATTTTGCCAAGACTAGCGAGCGTGAGAAAGAAAGCGTCATTCCGACCCGAGGGTGCCCGCGAAGGCCGAACCACAACTCGGTCGGTTGCTATTACACGGATAATAATCTAAGGGACATTCAAAAACTAAATTAACTTTGAATGCCACTTCAGGATGCGTTGGCGCTGGGAGAAGAAGTGGCCGAAGAAATTTAGTATAGTTATATGTTCATTTCTATTATTTAAATAACACAAACACAATACAGTAAGACTGTAAATTCAGACACTTAAAGACACAGATTATGAATTCAGATGTAAAAAAAATGTATTATCTATGCTCAGAAAAAAAAACAGAAACTTGAAAATAGAACATGGTTCGCTTTTACCCGTCGCGGGAATATTCGCTGCGCTCAAGTCTCATTTGGAACTTTTGTTCTCTTTATACCGAAGCCTTGTTTATCTTAGAGCAACATTTCAGAAAGTGTTCATTGTATCTATGAAAGGATCCCGTTACTGCAATATTTTGTATAAAGGACGGACAAAAGCAGAGACATCAATTTTTATAGGAGAATGTGCAAAAGAAACCGGTACATATCGTTATGTCAGTCGCAAAGTTTGGTTACTAACAGAGTAAATGCTGGTGCGTTGAAGGCCTTATTAAAGACAGCTAAACGGTTGGCATTTCACTCCGTCGGTTAATTTACGGTTAGCTTGTTGGTTCATGGTAATTCTATTCTTCTCATTCTCGTAGTTATAAGTGGAACATACATTTTCTTATTTTTCTTGTTATTTTTGGAAAACTACTTTTTCCATTAAGTCTGGTTTTTGTGGCCTTGACCTCACCTTAACACAGATGTGCCAATGAGATTTCAGTATTTCGATTTATATTTTGAAAATGTCAGCTAAAAATTCCATCTATGGTAAATTTTACTCTATCTTCTTCTAACCCGCCTGTACTAGAAGGATGTGACAGCTTTTTTTCAAACCGACTTCAAAAAAAGGCGAAGGGTCTCAATTCCTATGTGTTTTTTTGTTTATTACCTGTTTACTTTCGACTGAGTGAACTGATTTTGACATTTCTATTTTTTTAAACTTGTCCTTCTCGTGTGGTCCCATTTCCAATTCCAATTAATCCAATTCTGACAATGGCATCCATGAGAAGACTACATAAGTGATAAATTTGCGTCATGTTTGTTTGTCACAAGTGCACGAATAACTGAATATACACGCCAATCGATTTCGATGATACATTTGTTAATGGAAAGGATGTACTTCAAGATTAGTTTTTTTTTTATAATTTCTAAGCAAGTGCTTGACTACGATCCCACCTGATGTTAAGTGGAAATGCAGTCCTGGATGGTAAGGCGCACTAGCTTAGTAAATGCCTATTCACTCTACTCATGAAAATACCCACATTGTAATCGGAAGGAAAGACAGACTCGGGCAAACTATTCCAGTCCTTTGCTGTACGAAGAATGAAAGACGAAGCAAATCTCTTCGTCTTGCTTTAACTACAAGAGTAATTCGATGAGAATTTGTTTAGGTTCTGATTAATCCTATTTCATAGTATTCCTTTTCTAATTGAAGTCCCTTTTTGTTTTTACTCGTAAATACTTGTTAGAAATCTAGATTTTTCATTAAATCTGACCCAAATACAACTGTGACAATGAGATTTCAGTGTTTTGGTTTATTAAGTACAAAAATATCACAGGCTGAAATGTCTTAACCAATCTTTAATTAGTTTAATATTACGCTACATTTAGAAGGGCGTCAGAGATTTTTTTTAAATAATTCTGGCTCTCGTGGGCATTACATCTGAGCAGAATTTCGTATGTATTGCGTGCGCTATCCACATTTTTGTTGCATTTTAAAATTAATCACCATCCACCCCTGTCAGCGGGCGACTTTCTCGGGTATTGAGCGGTCGACGACCCCGGTGTATTTGGGACGAGCCAATGTTTATAACGCCGAAGGAGCAAACACAACAGGAAGTAGGGCGAGGGGCACGATGCCGAAGCGCAAACGGTCTCGCCTCTATTCCGCTTTACACCTCGTCCTTTTGTTATTTATGTCAATTTACATGAAAAGACGCGTCAACGAACACGTATATTAGCGCTCCGCTACTCTAATCAAACGCGACCCTACATCCATAAAGCATAAATGAAAAAGTTTGGACATTGTATTTTAAACAAAGTATAGAAAACAATTTCAAAGTAATCAATGATATGATCTAGGTTGATGATCAACGCAGTACTTACGAATATAGATATACCAGAACCGTATTATGTTATGAGAAATCTTAAACATGGTTTACAATCCAAGCTCTATGGATTATAGGAATTTTATTTATCCGTTGTTCTATGATCTAACGTTCAGAAATCAAAAGAAATCATTTACTAAAATGTATTCCCATTGAATAATGATGAGAGTATCCTCATATGCAAATCCGATCTAAAAACAAATTATTCATGAGGAGGCGATGCATATGTACAGGGTTCTCTATTGGGGACCCTCGTGCTAAGTTACCAATCGGCCTGAAATTGGCGATGAAGTTGTTTTTTTACGACCTTCAAGCTAACACTGGCAACTATGCATAAAACTATGAACTTAAAACGATGAGATAAGACCTTTCTATTACTGAGCATACCATTTACAATATATTATAACCTATTTATTTTTTTAATCCATAAGAAAGATAGTGTAATAACTTGTAGTTCTTGTGGAATGTAATAGTCCAATAACTAATACACTCGATTTATTCAGACGGCATAACGTTGTGCAAATAATTATTTTAACGAATACCGTCCAACGGCGCGTCCTCACAATCTTTGTACATTGTTAATTACAAGTCAGATTACAAACTAATAAAGTTAAATTATTGTTTACAATGCCAAGTTTATGTAATTTTCATCTAAATTATTAATTATGAATTAAAAATACAAGTTCAGGTAAATCACTAAGATATCATTGGAAGTAGTTATTATGCATATCAATGGATGTCATGTGTTACTTGCTAAGAATAGTTGTAATTACCTTTCTTCAGCAGTAGTATCATTGCCGTTCACCAATGACTCCGTTATCTTCATTACTATTATTTACAATTTGTATAACTTTACCGATTTATGTTAGACAACATCAGGTTATAATTTAGAACTATTAACTGATTTAGAAATGCAAAGACATTAAAGCGGGTAACAATGCGGACGCGCCAGCGACACTGAATTAGACTCGGACCCAGCACGGCTTTTGCTGGGTCTAATTCAATGACACATGTATTGCTGCAATTTCGTACCACTATTATTGCAAGCCCGAGGGCGGGACGGGACGCAGCCTCTCGAAGCGAAATTGATAGAATAATAGCACCGAAAGAAACTTCACACTGCTTTGTTACTATGAATCACATGGGAAGATATCGTTGGGCTTTGAATGTATATTCATCGCGTGTATGTATTGGAAGGGGCCATTGGATGGATATAAATATGCATTCATAAAACAGTTCTGCGCCGGAGCAAAGGGGATCGTGTGGAAGTCACAAGAGAAGGAAATTGTCAATTTCGCTGCAACAGATATAGTACATTGCATGTGGCCTTTATTTTTTGTGCAATGGAGGATTTTTACTAATTTTATGGACCGTGAGAACTAAATTAACCTTGATACTAGTTTGAATAAGCGCTCCATGATTATTGACTATTAAGGATAATCTGACTAAATTAACAGATTTGTTTTGCTGTCATTACCTAATGGGTTTGATGATTTGTATCCCATCTGACATGTGTCGATAAGTTTTTATCATTTTTACGACTTACCTTCATACACTATTATATAAAATAGAGTGCATAGTAACCTAGCTCAAGAGTCAGGGTACTCCAGAGAAGTCCCGTTTGAGGATGAAGTCCGGTCGTTGGGGTGTCCTGTCGCTGACAGATCCGGTGCACTCCGCTCATAACGGCTGATGGCATTCGCGGAAGGTTTAGTGGGTAGGGGCTGCCCAGGCCGACTCCCACACATACCTCCGGGCCCACCCAGGGTACCGGAGGATGGTCTATAAAAAGATTCCCCCGCGTGAACAAAAAAAAGGAGTCAGGGTATTAATATTTCTTTATGTATGTAACGATTACTATTATAAGTTTATTTTTTCTAAATATATTAGATGCAGATAGAAAAAGTAATAATTTTGCTACCCCAAAAAAATTATAAAATTACTAATCATAATGTATATTTTGAATATATAAAGCTTATAAGAGCTTATAAAGCTACCCTGTTGTAAAAGTTATAACGTACGTAACTCTCTAGGTTTTAATTAAAATTTTCTACGCCATGCTGTGGTGTGTAAGTTAAGCTATATCCTCGTCTCTTCTCTCAGCTTTGTTCTCGTCTGTCGCTCTGAGGAGGTTTAATAATGGGAAAAATACAAACAACACCACACCAAAACACTTACCCAATAATACAAAACTTTTAGGGCTAAAAATTTCCTTTGCATTATTTTTAATATATAATGTTCTTGTGCTGCCTCTGTGATAAATGGTCGGCGGTGTGTGTGACATTTGTTTAAAACTAATTTTAATTTAGATGAATACCCAGTTATTTATTAATTTTATCTATCGTTGGACACCTCTTGGGCGCTACTTTATCATTTCAATGCACGTCATTCATTACGTTCTTTATAATTAAGTGTTAACTTTTCTCCAAAGCAAATGGTTTCGTCTTCTCACTGATCTACTTCAATACACTATCCAAGGTCTTCTAGAGTACTTCGTGGACAGTCCAGACTTTGATATATCTATAATTTACACATTTATGTGAAAAGTTTTTATTGTTAAAAATATTTAATTACTATTTTCCTTTTTTTTATATACATAATGCCTGATTTTTGGTGATGGTGCCGGAGAACGTTCCGGTTCACGCGTCGCAAACGCCCCGCTACTAGATTCTCCGCGAAAGCTGCATTTATCAGTATTTAAAAATTTGAATTCTGGTTATATATATTATTAATATGTAAATCAATGAAATTTTCTAAATTTATTTGTGTATAACTCCACATGTAAATAGATCATGAAATGGAATGTGAAATAGCGTACTAAAAAACCTACATAATTGTTTATTTTATTGTTTTTTGTACTAAAGCTAGGCTATAATACCACAAAAAATTTACTAAAAATCTCATCAAAAAATAAAAAAAGCATATTTGAACACATATATGAACCTACATACACACACGCCAAACATACATCACAAAAACACACACCACACAAACACCACATACATTATTTCACGCGTGTTAAGCAATATTGTAATACAGTAATATTCTAACTATGGTAAACTATGGTGATCTGTCTGACAGGCTACCCTAGTATAGACTCCATACACATATTTTAAAAAAGACTTTGTACACAGATAACATGATTCTACGTCAATGTTAAAGTTCCAATTATTTGTGCACGGTAATTATTCTTTGAAGCGATGGGGATGGGGGGAAGGAACTAAAGAGATTGCAGTTGCGTCATTAACGTATTGTGAAGAATCTGCGAAGGAGAGGCGAAGATGGCTGCCATTATGGGATATATTGGATGGCTGATATTAAACATATAGAATTATTGAAGTGAACTTACCACTTTTCAAAAAACGAACTATAGTAATTTTCATTAAGACAATGTGGTTGAAAAGAAATCTTCCAGAAGAGAACACATAATACTACGATCAAAAGTACGGATATTACTATAGTTTCATGATCGCCCTTACGCTATTTATAATTCTATGCATATATTCGTCTCCCCTGTGCCGGTAGATGTGCGCACCTATGCAGGGGGCCATTAATGTCAATTTAAATTTATGACCGGATTCGGTGCGGGGGCACCGTCAGGCGGTCACGTGGCCGACAGTGATTTGCACCGTTTATTGCACCAATCATTTTATACAAACAATTGTATAAAGACAACACACCGGTTTTTTTTTGACGAACTACCCAGATTGACTGCTTCACCGGATTGAGACGTGGCATAGCTCTTAGGTCGCTTAGCCTGAACCTCTAAACAACACACCGCATAAGGAACTAATGTTTTTGAGGTAAAACGTTTTTAATGCGTAAAGTGCTTTACTTGGAGTAAGCTGAATACATTACAAAAATGTGTGATCAGGCAAAGCGAACGGAAGTTGAGATTTTTTTTTATTAAAAAAGAATGCTAACTATATTTCTTTTTTCTCACAAATATTAGTAACATTCTTTTTAACCATTCCAAATAAGCTGAGGCTTGTGTTACGTTTCGCAGACCGTGCCCCAAACCATTAGGTTATTGAAACTTATTAAATAGATTTTAAATTAATAATTAAATAATAAAATTTAATTATTATTTTTAATCTTATTTTATTAGTTGGCTAGCTAGTCTTTGGTAGGTGGTTATTATTAGATCTTTATGCATTTCAAGCGAGAAAGAAACGGTGTTTACTAAATTGATAGAGCGATCAATCTGGTGAAGCAGTCAAGGCCAGCTTCTCTGGCCAATCTGTGTAGTTCGTCATAAAAAATGACTTAATGGTTTGCCCTCAAACTTACAATCATAGAGATTCGAATTTCATTATTAATAAGTTGTTTATTTACGAAGTCTTAAATACCGACCACTTTATCCTGTTTTCACACTTAGTACGAAAAAACTATACTAAATTGCTATTTCAATTTCTCCAAGATAGTTTAAAAGTCGTCACCATATTCTTTCATATTTATCTACTATATTGAATAACTTCACGTCGGGATTATTACATTTACTCACAAGCAATAACAATATTTAACGTTTATTTATTGCTCTACGTAACTACCAAATAGCCCAAAGTCCGGACCAAGCAGTCTCACAATACCCATAACGGATGTATACTGTAAAATATACTTTAGCACCACACGATACAGTTGAAATTCCGGTACCAAACAAGTTTCACAGTAAACGTATCATTTAACCACGACTGCAATAAACGGATACATTATGGAGTTAAAGCTATTTGACTAATATTCGACAATTACCGAGTGTGTTGTTAGCAGTGATAGCCTAGTGGCTATGCGGTCCTACTTAGATCTGATGGTCGTGGGTTTCAATCCAAGCTTGTACCAATGAATTGTCGTTAAACTTACGGAGTAGTTCAAGTTAATAGTCGAAAGGTGGCTATTGTACATAAGACCTTATGTTTCGACTCGAAGAGATTTTTTTAATATAGAATAAACAATATATTTATATTAATCTCTCTCTCCCTCTCTCTGTAGTGTCAGTGTCTCATGTCTGAGGATCGTGCGTTACGTTTGGAACGGATGATTTTTTTTTTAATGACGAACTACACAGATTGGCCAGAGAAGCTGGACTTGACTGCTTCACCGGATTGAGAGGTGGCATAGCTCTTAGGTCGCTTAGCCTGAACCTCTAGGAACGGATGATCTGCGTCCACCAACTTCTGTCTAGCGCGCGATCCTCAGACATGAGACACTGACACTACAGAGAGAGGGAGAGAGAGATTAATATAATTATATTACGATAGAGAAAAATTATATTACTACGTGAAGTAAAAACTTTGTTCTTACGAAAACTGCGCGGACGTAGGAGTAGGAAATTTTCCACACTAATCGTTTATATAGAGAAGGAGTGCAGAATGCTAATTTATTTTCAATTATGCATACTAAATTCATTAAATCAACAAGAACATACACACTACCCCGCCTTTGATAGACATACATTCACTTGTAATACGGTTGCTTGGCAACGGTGAAGTAATTATGATAAATAATTACTGTCATAATAATAATAAATATTTACTAGTCACCAACAAAATGATCCAAGAAAGAAATGTGAAGTCCCTAACTCCTGAGCTATCTTCTCCCATTTTAAAAACACAATAAAAGCATTAACGATAGTGTATATGTATGTCTGTGTGTGTATATATAAATGTGTGTTTGTGTATATATCTTAGCTATATGTATGTATAATAAATATGATGATTTATATGTAGATTAATCATTTACTACTATAAATATTACATTAGGAGAGTATACATAGTATTTCAATGCTTCCATTACGCGATTAATGTCAAATTGCGATATGATGATAATGATATAAGGCGACCACTAGTTCACCTAAATGTTTGCGAAACAACTGACATTTCAATGTTAAGTCTATAGGTATTAACTTACTCAAGGCTACAGGGAAACATAAGTCAAATATACACTAGAGAACTTTTCGGCCCCATCGGCCATCTTTTCTACGCGCTATATCCCCTGCCCATTGCCACTTCAACTTGCTTATCCGGCGATCTATGTCGGTTACCTTCGTTCGTTTACGGATCTCCTCATCCCTGATTTGATCTCGTAGAGATACTCGGAGCATAGCCCTCTCCATAGCTCGTTGTGCGATTTTGCGCTTGCTTATGAGGCCCATAGTAAGAGACCACGATTCTGTTCCATATGTCATCACTTCTCGATTGGAGACCACGGACCAGCAAGCACAGTGTGGGACATCCACCCGCAAGGTGGTCTGACGACCTCATAAAGGTCGCAAGAGGCAGCTGGATGCGGGCCGCTTACAACCGGTCCCTTTGGAAATCGTTGGGGGAGGCCTATGTCCAGCAGTGGATGTTTTACGGCTGAAATGGTGATGATGATGATGAATTATACAATTAATAGGCTCTATGAGAGTTATTAATACTAACTAGAGAGGAACAGTTTTTGATATGCTGGGGTACCTGTTATGCTAAGCTCTCTCGTACTGTATATTTTTTTGCTCTATGGCGTTCCTAGGAAACCACCCTAGAAAATTTTTCTAAGACATGTGAAGTCTGCCGATCCGCACTTGGGATCCGTGGCCCACTATGCCGTTATACACTATTTACAGAGAAAGCCTGTGCCCAGCTGTGGGACATATATAAAGGCTGTAACTTTATCTTTAACTTTTATGGTGTTCTAACTTGTATGTTATCAATACGTCTTAATTGGTATATATGTATCTGGTTTTGTATTGACAAATGACGCTTCGTATTAATCTTATCATCATCTCAGTCGCTCCCCCATTGCTGAGGATCTTGATTCCATGTTTTACGATCAATGATCTGTGACCAGGCACTTCGGTTCATGGAGGGCGTCGCTGGTAAATGATTCCAATTCTTCTGATGTCTGGTCCGACTAAATTATTTTTGGCATTCCTTTGTTCAATATGGCCAAAAATCTTATTACACGATTATTTTTTTGACAAACTTTTGCTGGTTGGCCATAGAAGCTGACCGCAACATTTTTCACCAGGTTTGAGTGGCAGAGCAAACGTGTACAAGACAGATGTTTATCATGTTATTTAAAAAATAATAATTATAAGGTTTTAGTGAAATTCAGTACGCAGATAATGATGTGCGCCGTCCTCACATGACATGTGTAAAAAGCCTCTCGGCGGCCGTAAGCTGCAGGAACACACGTGGAGAGGCGTCGGAGACATCTCCAGACCACTCCGCGCACAATAGCACTACAACGGAAGGTCTGCGTTCCTACGAGCCCCCTTCACGCTTCTATCCATCACAAGGAAGGGCTAATTATATTAAAAGAAATGTAAATTATAAAAACTTTAGTAGGAAAAAAATATTTAACGTGCTTTATATCTGCTAAAAAACTAACAAACAAGTAAATTTGCGAGTAAAAACAAATTCGTATTTCCGAAGTATTATAATAGAGCCGTGGTAGCTCAGTATTCGGGCGGTTGCCTCAAGTTGCATATTGCGCTAGCAGTCCGAGTTCGATGTGCCCCGGTGCCAACAACTATAAATTTGTTGTTGCAATTTTATGCAATTTTAATTATTATATTTTAATTAGACCATTTTTCTAAGACATGTGAAGTCTGCCAATACGCACTAGGATCGCATGACGGATTTATACCCTTATTCTCCCTACAGAGAAGGCCTGGGCCCAACAGTGGGACATATATATATATATATATATATATATATATATATATATATATAAATAAAGTCTGTAACTAAGTTATGTTACTAATTTGTGGGGTCTATATACTGTTTCTTTTTCCGCATTCATGATCGTTGTCCTTATAGAAAATTTGCCTAGTGGACTATCATAAACCTAATAATATCACAAACAAAAAGCTTGATTTAACTTCGGAACTCTAAGTCCTATGGCAACATAATTCATATAGGACCTAATTGACAAACTACTAATTGAAACACAATTATTTCAAATAAACTAACGATTCATTGTAACTCAAACAGGTTATCATAGCTTTTCACTTAGAGTTTTCAGAATAAATCTGAATATATTATGTAAAACAAGCATTTGTTACAAGATAGATCTGTATGTATCAAATATTAATATATCACCCAAGAGCGTCATTCCATTATTCATGTATAAAAGAACCGGGGAAACTTTTACGTTATAAAGGTTATTTCCTTTGATTTTTCGTACATTGTGTTAGTCGGAAATAATTTTCGTTCAGAAATTTTGTGTTCACGAGTAATAAAATAACTTGACGGTATCCGTTCGACGATAATTGCATTTTGTGTCGACGTTTTATCGACTTTAATATGTTATTGCCTTTCCATTCCTGTGAAATTAGGAATTCATCCGAGCGAAAATGGCGTTAATGAAATTTCGGGCTCTATAATAAAACGGCATTTTATACGTGTTTTTCTTTGGAGGTAATTTTTAACTGATTACAAAAAAAAATTGTTAACTTATAGCGACGTCATTTATATACCGATTTCGAGATTGATTTTGTTAGCATAGGTATATATACTTGAGTTTCAAAGATGTACCAAGGAACTCCTGAGAAGAATGATGATTGAAATATCGGAAGGTTTATGATAATAAATTAAAGTCTAGGTCATCATTATCGTTTCAGCCTCAGTACATCTATTGGTGGACATAGGCCTCCTCCAACGATTTCTGAAGGGATCGGTTATAAGCGGCTTGCTTATATGCGCGGCCTTGATGTCGTCATCAGACCTTGCAGGTGGATGTCCAACGCTGCGCTTGCCAGAAAAGTCTACGTAAATACTCCATAACGACTACGATCTAATTGAAACCGCTATGAGTACACAAACATAAAAAAATCAGACAAATTAAGAACCCTATCTTTTTTGAAGTCGATTAAAAATGGGAACGCACCTACACTGCACTTTCAAACGACGGTGATCACTTAACCCGTAATAAATTCTTAGAAAAACCTTTTTTATGTTGTTTAAAAAAACTTAATGGGATTAGATACCAAAGTTTACACTACATAAGTGATCCCGTCATCCGTCGGTCATTTAAAATGTAAGCTAAATAAACCACGAACGTCACCGGGTGTTTAAATTTATGAAACCAACACAATAAATATCTCTCAAGGGCTGGAGATTTATAATGTGATATTTTTAACGTCAATGGAAACATCCGAGAATAGTTACAAAAGCTTTCTAACTTTATCTATCTTGTTATCTCCCTCGCACGGAGCTCTTTACCCTATTTTCTCACGTGATCACGATCAGTTGAACATCTGTGGTTAATTAATCAAACCCGTTACATAATTAGTTTTGTGAGATTCTATCAAATAGCCCGTATGTCTAAAGTCAAACGACTCTACGAATCGGACTACGTATATAATCCTCTCACTATAACATCTAATTAGAAAAATAATGTTCTATAGAAATTGGATTGTATTGAATTCGTTAATTTAATCGTAGAAATCAATACTAAAATAATGACTTAATTAAAAAAGTTCTCACGTCTTTTATCGTATACCGTCACATTTTTTTTTATATGAGAAGTGGCAAACGAGCATACGGCTCACCTGATCTTAAGTGATCACCGTCGCCCATGAACATCCACAGCAACAGAGGAGCTATAGGTGCGTTGCCGACCTTTGAGATAGGAATAGGCTCGTTTCTTGAAGGTCCCTAAATCGTAAACGATCGGAAACACCGCTGGTGACAGTTGATTCAACAAGATGGCAGTGCGTGGGAAAAAGTTACGCGAAAAACGTACAGTCGTTGAACGCCAACCATCAAGAAGGTGGCGGTGGAATTTGGAATTCTGCCGAGATGTGCGGTAATGGAAATCGGTAGCTGGGATGATACATCATTAAATCTTATGCGTACCCACATAAAGAAAAAATACTAGAAATTATTAAAATACATAACGGTAACACGCAATTATCGAGTGATTTTCGTTATTGTTATCTTGCAAAAAATCACTTTTGCACAATAGATTTTTTTATCAAAAAGATAATTTTATAACTTTCGATTACAAGTTACAAATTTTTAATTGGAATTTCAATAAAAAACTTGTAATCAAAATAGATTAAAATAATATTTGAAAATGTATAACATAGAAAGAATCATGCATTCTTGAAACAATTTTATAAAAAAAAAAACATAATAACAATAGTGTGAAATCCGTTAATTTTTGACGACAACTCACCAGAACTTTTGCACTAATCTTGTCTTTTTAAATTAACATCCAATATTTTAAAATGGAGGAAATTACCGCACCCTACCCTAATTCTAGTTACCCAAATTCTCCATACTTTAATTAAATTCCTACGCTAATGAAAAATGAACACTCGTACGTATGGGTTTCTCATGGTTGCCATTGTCAGAATTAGATCAAATTGGAATGGGACTACATGGGAAGCACCCCAGCGAACGTTATGAGAAAAAACATTCAGATGAATTGAGAACCTCCTACTTTTTTTGAAATCGGTTAAAAATAAATTTGTTTTGAAGTGTGTGTTTAACTCAGAAATCATTTCTCTCTGCCCCCACCCCCTCTCTCCCCCGCATATTTCTTATGCTCGTGTGTCAAACAATTCCTATACATTTTTCATCTCGTCAAAATGACATAATTGCGTCGAATCTACACATCCTTTGATCCGTCATAACGACTCAACAAAGGCAGGCAATCTGACATTAATAAATCACTCTTTTACTGTAGAGAACAAAGAAGGTTTTATTTGATCGAGACGTTTGTCGCAAAACAATAAAGCAGAGAATGCTCACGAATAATGGAACCGCTTAAATTGATTCATACCATCCACCTGGAAAACTGTGATAAGGAATTGAGACTGCATTGAATCAATTTTAAATTTAACTCAAATTTATACAGGTTGTTTTTTTTTTCAACCCTTTTCAATTTAGAAAAGTTATTGCAGAAAGTCTGTCACAAAAAGTCTGTATGACTGACAAACGACAGGGTGGACACATAAATATTCAATGACCTAAAATAGAATTAGATGATTAATGATTGTTAGGGTCTGATACCGGCATTTATGTGGGGGACAACCAAAAATGCTACCGCGAACTCTAGATACTTATAGTAGCGTATAGTAGATCGGTAAAACAATTAACAAAATTAAATTATTATAATCAAACGGTAACCTATAACGTTTGTGAGTTGGAATGCTATAACCCCAGTCCTCTTCGACACTATGAGTCACGAACCTGCTGTCTCTCAGTGGAGCTAGCCGGCTACAGTTTCACCGAAGCTTGTGAAGTGGCTGTTTTCTAGGGCGCTTAGCCTGCACCTCTATTAGAAGAAAGTTGACGATTAAATTGCTCTAAGCTCAGCACAGCTAATTTAAATAAAAATGTAATAAAAAATAAATCAATAAATAAGTTTAAGTTATAATGTCACCTTTTTAGAGAAGAAAAGGGAATGTCTTGGAAGTCAATACAAATTGGTGTCACGCGATGGACGGCAGGACATTTGTACTTTGGAAAACGAAGCTCGTCGCGACTGTGTCTACCGGAATTCTACTCTTTTCAAATGTCCTCAAAGTAGTGATAGATAAGAATACAGTAACCTAAATGAATTCTCGAGTCATCTCGATACATCGGATATAGATTGCGAGTCCGTAACAGTAAACGTCTCCGTTATATCCACCCGAAAATAGAATGGGAAGTCGTGAACGTATTTTTGTATCAAAACAATGGCGACGACTCTCGGTTCGGTTTGTTTCCGGCACGTAGAGCGCGGTGCCCCGCCGCCGCAAGTTTCCTTTACCAGCACCGCCGAAATCAATATGGGAGCAACACTTCATTGAAAAAGGAAGGAGAGAATCCGTTTAGGCGCGAATTTTTTAAATTTTAATTGCTTCGCCGCTATAGTATAACAATGACTTTCCGTTGTTCTTTGTGTACAGACATGCAAAGGTATTAGACATAGACATTTTATTTATTGGCATCTTAATATACAAACACATTACAAATATTATACACATTACATAAAATGTAGCAATTAAAAAAAGTAAGAAAAATAAACACAATACAATTAAAGGAAGGAACAAACAAATAGGATATAATGCCAAAATTAAACACCGTCTCAGTAGGCAAGGATGCGACAGCGCTGATTTTCAGCGGTGCCCAGGACTACCCAAAGTCGTGCTCACGCAATGGGTTCGACTGCCAAGTGGTTGATGAATAGACGCCCGATGAGAAAATGGTTGGCTCTTAGTTAGGTTCATCTGCATTCTCTATTCCCGAAATCAAGCGCCTACTGTGTTGGCTGTGGATTACTGCCACGAATATGTCGGTGGTAAGGCCACTGCAACAGCTTTTACTATATCTTACTTCCTCATTTCGTCTAGTGAGCGAAGTACCGGCAAATCTTTATGGGAAGTGGCAACGAATTCGTGATCCTAAAGGCGTTAGGCAGTAGGTGATTGTTGCCAGTGGGATCACTAAAGATGAGCAATAACCAACAAGCTCGTTCGTCCCCTCTCCTATAAAAAAGCTCTACTTGAGCGCTTTATGTCGTTAGTGTAGACCGTGAATAGAACGGGACTAAACTCAGAGCCTTGTGGAAACGCATGTTTAAACAAATTCGTCGACAGTGACATCTGTGACATATGTCACTTCACATGATTCGTTCATCCGTCACCGCTAATGTCATACGTTCCGTTTTATTTTTAAAGTGCTTTATTAAAATTATGTTATACGATACGATATAGTATGGTTTTTTACTCTACTTGTAGATGTTCGTAGTATGTAGTTATCACTTAATCAGATAAACCATAGGTTATTTTTAAAATAAAATAATTAAGACAAAACTGAGCCATGGTAGTTAAGTGTCCAATTCGCAGCCTCAAGCAACTACGCCTTATGTAGGTCTTAGAAAATTTTCTAATACATGTGAAGTCTGCCAATCCGTACTAGGGACTTGGAGTTTCTTTACAGAGAAGGCCTGTGTCCAACAAAGGGACAAAAATATATAATAGGTTGTCAAATATCTCCCTTCCGTTGCCTTCCTTGTCCTTGGAGTTGCCAAGCCGCGAATTTCGGCGTTAGTGAAGTCCATGTTTACACGTCTATAACTGTTGAACGCAATATCCAAACTAATTATGCATAGCGTCGTTTTGTAGGTTATGTCAAGACCTTTCAAATTATGTATAGTATTGCTAGATACGAGCTCTGTAGCGCTTTGTACATAGCCGCGAAATTCAAAAGACAAAAAGGCGGAAGGGAGATATTTGACAACCTATTATATAGGCTGTAACTTTAACTGAAAATACTAGTTAATATCTATATAGATCTGCAACGTTCTGTACAACGTCAGTAAACAATAGCATCACAAATTACATTATAAACCTACACAAACGTATTCAAGTGTATACTCTCGAGCAGTTTAAGTCTTTAAGTTCTACGAACAAAGGCCTTGCAAGTTAGCTTCGAGACTAAGGAGCGAGAACTAGAATCGAGTATTAGCATAAAACAAACTTTGCCTGTCTTCCCGGAGGCAGCCCTCGTAAATATTAATAAGAAACACCGAGCAAGACCCGCGTCTTTGTGCCGTGACGCCTTATCCTAAGCCGCTATATGGATTCAATGCTTGTTTAGAATTTTAAAGTCGATGTTTTAGTAAGTTGAATGCAAATTTTTCAAATTGATTTTAATGAGCTTTAGCATTTTTATTTCTTACTATCCGCATGATTAAAAACTATTACTTGATTTATTTTTTTCTAAAATAAATGTAGCCAAAATTACTTCAGGCTTATTACATCAGATTCATTCCAGAGATTAGAAAGAACTATTATTTATGATAATGTAATTGAAATTTTCCAGCGAGTCATGGTTCGATTAATATACCCTTTACCGTAGAGGCCTTTGAGCTAGAATAATACCGCGCCTTATCCGCCTTCGATTATCCAGAACGTTGCAATTTTAAAATCCGTTATATCTGCCTGCCCCTTAGCTGATGAGCTTGATGAATATTATTCAGTCCTTTATTCCTATGACGGCGCCTCGAACATCTCCCCTCTGCGTGACGGCGTCCGCAAGGCAATATATTACTTAACGCGCCTATCAAGCCTCATAAATCAAACATTACAACGTCAGGTTCTAAAGTGGGGAAGTCATCTATTTATAGCGCATGATTCGGCACAACTTGCCGCGATAAGATCCTTTCTTGTCGTCTCGGCTTAAGATATTTCGATGATTTCGTAGTGTTTGTGTCATTTTGCGGTTGCCGTTCATTCAGAGCTTAACTAAATCAATAGTCAATAGCGTAAATGATGCACATACGACGGGAGCGGATTGGCCTCATAGAACATTAAGTAAATAATTAAATTATTATTTTACAAACAGTTAAAGTTACAGCCTATATGTCCGATTGATGCACTCAGGGCTTTCTCTGTAAAGTACTCATAGCACACTCAAAGTATAATTACATAGGCCGCACGGCCCTAGTGCAGATCGGAGGACTTGACACGACGTAGAAAATTTTCTAATACATTACGATGTTTTCGTTCACCGCCGAACACGTGGTAAATCAGTACTTTAAATAGAAAAATAAGAACTGAATTCTGGTTGTTAGTTTACTATGCAACTTAAAACGAACGCGCGCACATTGAGTTATTATAGCTCTTACCCTTCATGGTCCACAAGTAACTGGATTAACTTTCTCGAAGACGACTAATGGTGTGCACTTGAGTTCTAATAAAATGCTATATAAAGTCAAAGTTACAGCCTTTATATATATAGCCTGTACGTATGTCCCACAGCTGGGCACAGGCCTTCTCTGTAAAGAAGAGGCATAATATATAAGGGCATAGTCCTCCACGCGACCGTCGGAGGTTGACAATAATGATCGCGCGTTACCGCTATTTTATGGGCAGGCCCCACCCCTTAGATGTTATGTTTCTTCGGCCACTTCTTCTCCCGGCCCCAACGCTTGCCGAAGTGGCACTCAAAGTTAGTTTAGCCTTTCAATGTCCCCGGTTCGGCCCTCTCGGACGCCCTCGGATCAGAATGTTTACGCGTAACATAGTAACCGTCCAAGCCGAGGTTACCTCACCGGGGGGACCCTTGTGTCGAGTTACTAGCGATAGAGATTCAGGCTAAGCGACCTAAGAGCAATGCCACCTCTCAATCCGGTGAAGCAGTCAAGGCCAGAGAAGCTGGCCTATCTGTATAGTTCGTCATAAAAAAACATTTATAAATAAATATATTATTTATAGCAATAAATACAATATATTAAGCAATTAGTTACACATGCATAAATTTATTTCCTGTTAGATTCTTTAAAACTATAATTTATTATTCTGAAGCTTTATACAAGTCATATGGTTCGGCATATTCCGGTTGACGGAAATCTTTATTACTCCATTCAAATGGCGATCGGTTCAATAAACACGTACAAAGTGAGAACGAGTGTACATTTCTTTTATTACCTAATACATATTAGATCTTTAATCAATTCCTGCATACAACATAGACTTAGAAAATATATTAATTTATTAACCGTGCATTAGTGTTTACATTTTAAAACGTTGTTTGCTCCCTTAAATTAATTTTACCTACGAGAGACAGAGGTAGAAATAATTATCTGTTTGAAAGTGTCATGACCATCCCGAGAATCAAGCATTATTAAAATTTAGTATTACTATTAAACAATTGTTTTCCGGTAAAGTATGTGTATCAAATTGCGGTTAGCGATAGTTCATCATCATCATCCTCACTTTGCAAGTACCTCAATGCCTGAAGATGAAGGTCTTCTACCAGTGGGTCCTCCCAACCATGACCTATGGTGCAGAGCCTTGAACGAGCTATGCTCGGCATTTCTCTAAGGGATAGAATAGAAGAAATTCGACGAAGAATAAAGGTAGTCGATAGCTCTTAAAATAAGCAAGTTGAAGTGGCAGTGGGGAAGATGTGTATCATCTTCCGAGTCAGTGATGGCAGATGGAGGAGGAAAGTTTTGGAATGGAGGCCGCGCATGGGTTGGAGAAGCGTAGGGGATCGTATGTGGTGGAAGGCATTGGAGAAGGCCTATTTCCAGCAGTGGATAGATACAGGCTGATGATGATGATGGTTCGTCATAAAATAATGTATTTAGTGATATCTAAAATATACGCCAATGTTACACATTAAATAAAATTTATTTCGTTTAGTTTTCAAATAAATTAATCATTAAAATCAGACGGCAGCCTACAACAACTATGACACGTTAAACGTGAAAAACCTCAGTTCACGAGTGACTACGAGTACTGCCAAGTACTCGAAACGTTGAGCAATTTAAAAATAAATTTTTAAGTGTGTCATAAACGTATTTAAAAGTTATAAATGTCATTTTATTTATATGCTACTTAGGCTTAAAATAAATGGAATATAATAGAATGAACATCTTGTGTTAAAAATGGATTGGAACAGCGTCAAGGGATTTGCTACCTGTACGCTTATATATTGGCGCTTTTACATAATATATAGAGGTTAAGGTTTTATAAATATCGATGTTCAGCTCAAAGCTATAAAACGAATTTCAGTTCTACATCTTCTTCAATAAAAAACATCTCCGACTCCAACTCACAAGCCGCCGCCGTAAAATAAAACAAACAGAAAGGTGGACGTCCCCTTCGAAGGTTTGATGTGATGCAATATATCACTATAACCCTTTTGTAACACGTGAGCATCTGTTACTGCGTGTGGTGTAATAATAACATTTCTTGGGAATAACATGCTTTTATTAAAGACTAGCGGACCCAACAGACTACGTTCTGTTAAAAAGATTTGGAATGTGGCAATTTTTTGTTCCTACCAATTTATAGTCGAGGCCAAAAATTCTCCTAAACAGAACTGTCACCCTGATGATAGGGTGGTGTGTGGGGTTCGGCTCGGGTGACCAAAGTATCTTTGCTTTCACGAAAATTCTGGGAGCCACTAAAAAACCCCGACGGGGATGTCCGCCAGAGGGCTTCAAAGTAAGAGACGAATTTAAAGATCAAACCTGATTGGAAAATAATCTAAAAGGACAGTGGGAACATAGACGAACCTTTCAAATTGACTCTACATTTTAGTTACAAAACATTTGTATGGGAAATAGAAAAGGGCTATTTTTAACGTTTTCCCAGTAGTTATTCTAATTGTTTACTCACCTTTTAAATCTTCCCTAGACCTCCACGAATATTTCAAGACCAAGATAAGATAAATCCGTTGAGCCGTTCTCGAGTTTTAGCGAGACTAACGAACAGCAATTCATTTTATATATATATAGAGAGATAAGGTAGTATGTGTAAGCAGCTTCTTAAAGAAAGTTAGTGGGTTTGCAAATTTTACAGCAAATAAAAATATATACGAGTATTTTGTCTATTAACGCTAAAACTACAAAAAGGAAATATATGATACTATAAGATTCAGCGTGATTCGGAAAAGGTCGGTGGTCGGCCAGTGTCAAATTAGATATTTTTGACACAATATTATAATTGAATTGTAGTTGTTCCGTTATGGTAGTGAAAATACAGTGACAGTAGAATAGGAAAAACATTCGACACAAGAACACAGAAATAACAAGACAAAAAAAAAGTAATTAAAATTAAGAAAAAACAAAATAGACCGTGTGGCGAAGAGGGATCAGCTCAGCATATGCTGCGCTACAAGCGCTGATATTCAGCCAAAAAACGTGTTAAGCCTGCAGCAATAATAACAAACTTTTTTTTTTTGTTTACGGGGAGGAAATCTTCAGAAAGATACCCCGCCTTCTGGGGAAGGCGGCGGTTATGTGGGGTTCTTACCCACTAAAACCTCCCCGGTGCATGACGAGGGGCTCCGGGATCTCCAGTGGAACGCACCGGAGCCCCTCTGCACTGTGCTCAAGGAGAGCACGTCCCGGGAAGGGAGCTTTCTCCCTCCCCCCTGTGCCCTCGCAGCGCAAGGCGACACGGGCCAGCCGATGTCGCCTTCTTCCCGGGTCCACTTTGGTGGACGACTCAGGCCCCCACCCTTGTCGCCTTGTACGACAGGCAGGGGATACCGTAGTCTTATTCTTGAGAGCCCAGAACTACAGGGCTGAGCAATAATAACAAACTGTGCTACTGTCACTTTGGTTGAGGTCTTTGTAATAATTGTATGAAGTCCGGCCACCTTACTCACTGCATAGAAAGCTGAAATACAATACTCTTTTAGTTTTCACCGAGTTAGTGGTATTCTCTGAGATTTTTTTTAAATTTTTTACCAAAACAAGCGGGAATAGTTGAGACCAGTATTGATATAAAAATAAAAAATAAATAAATAATTTAAAAAAGTTTGCTGAAAGGTCTGTGTATCGCAGACAGGTTAAGACCAAAACGAAACGTTCAATGTAAACAGTTCGCCTTTCAGCAGCATAGTGTGATTGGATTGGGCTTTATCAACGTACTTTTTGTATTTGGTTTCACATGTGTGTTAATAAACTGGAGATCCGCCATCGTTTAAAACATTAAAAGTTAAAACCTAAGGCACAGGGCTTCTCTGTAAAGAGAGTATAAAGCCGGCTCTAGTGTTTATTGGCAGACTTCACATGCCATAGAAAATTTTTCAGTTGCTAGCTTACTATGAAACTTGAGGCGACAGTCCCTCGCTGAACTACCATGGCTCACAATTAAAAATAAAACTTCATGTCAATCGAATTAAATTGAAATAGAAAATGATTACTTACTTAACGTAACAAAAAAAGTTCCAGATGAGTAATCAATATTATATTACTATTAATATACACTTGTGAGCAAAAATAAAGGGTCGTTTAACAGACGTAAACTTGTCGCAACATTCAGGCAACACTAAGTACTAAAATTTAATAAACAATTCTATATAATCCAAATATTTTAAGGATATTTGATTGTCTATCATGCACAATTTATTTCAGTTAGCTAGCGTCTTTATCTTCCGAAATATTCAAACTTTCTTAACCGGGTCGGTTTATTTTTGCTCACAGCTATATATTAAAACTTTTTCCTTAATACGTTGCAACTCAGGGTGTAAGTATCACATCTATCCCTCTCCGTTACTATATATATATATATATATATATATAGTATAATATAGTAGTATATAGTAGTATATATATATATAGTAACGGAGAGGGATGGATGTGATACTTACACCCTGAGTTGCAACGTGTTAAGGAAAAAGTTTGAATATCTCGGAAGATAAAGATGCTAGCTAACTAATAATATATATTAACTAATATATATTTATGCAAGAATTTATTGTTTGAATCTAAGTAATACATACAAATATATATATATACTTCTCCGTTTATCACAATAGATAAAGATAAGGAATATTAGTAATGTGTATGATTCAAACAATAAATTCTTGCATAAATATATATCGGGTATTTGGAAGCGATACTCATGATTTGGATAAAATTTTGTATTAAAATACAGTTTTCCATTTTAAACTTATCTACGTATGTATGTAAAAAATAAACTATTCTCAATTCGTTGTTAGTAGTAAAACATTAAACGCCGTACTAAGCAATAAATATGTCGTTTGTGAATATTTATGTCGGACGCATGAACGTCTCATAAAATGGGGGAGTTTTGTAGGCTTCTTATAAACTTCCGATCTACCGTTGTTTAAATTACCTGTTATTTTTCTCTGTATACTTATAAACCTACTAGGACAAAGGAAATGACTAGACATTTATCATCATATTAATACATATGAGATACACATAGTACATAATACATAGTACAAGACATCTGGTATTAGAAATATAATTTAATGGTACAGCAGATGGATGAATCTAGCCTTTTTATTTATTGAAACACCTTAAATTAAGTTTCATAAATTTCAGCTCTGTAGTTCTGGGCTCGTAGAATAAGGCCTCTAAAATCCCCTACCTGTCGTAGAAGGCGACTAAAAGAGCCTCGGGTTCACTGGGCAACAAGTATATTCTTTCCAATCAAAAATGAATCATCGAAATCAGTTGATATTGAGTTATTCGTCCATTTGTCGCGCACATACTTAATGCAAATTTAAAATTTATATGGTTTTTCTCATAGATACCATTGTCAGATTTGGACCACGTCATCAAAATCGGTTCACTCAGTCGAAAGTAATGGGTACCCCCATAAAAAAATACAAATTGAGGAACTCCTTCTGTTTTGAAGTCGGTTCAAAACAAATACACAACATATGCAAAAACGTGAATATCGGGTTTCTCTCTCCAGAATATAACCCCCTAAAATCTCCTCTCAGCTTAGCTAAAGCAGACATAAAGTCTACATAAGTGTACTACATTAAAACTGGTCAAAAAAAATGCCTGCGGGACTTAATTTTCCCTTTAATTAAGCAACGCCCTCGCCGCTCGTCAGACGCACTAGCCCGTTCCTTGTGGTGTTATTTAGAGACCGCTCTCGGCGGCGCGGACTCGCGTGAAATTAGCGCGCCGTGCCGTCAAGTGGGCTAGCTCGTATACCACCTCCTGCCTACACTGTTACTAACAGAAAAGACATAGATATTTTATTTATTAACATCATAATATACACACACGTTACAAAAAGAAAATAATTGTGTGTTATACACATTAAAAAGGAAAGAAAATAAACAGTAACAATTACAAGAAGAACCAACGGACAGAAATTTAACAAATGAAATAAAAATGGAATAGGATATTTAATAAATCATTTTCGTACGTATGTCTCTCTAAATGAAAAAAAAACTTTTGGGACACATTTTTTGGGAATTTATTTCGATCCTGTTTGATATTCAACAAACGTCTTGGAATGTCTTATTACATCGAAGCACGTCGGAAACATTTTGTAGGATCGAGATATAAAAGTATTTTTTTCAAATCTGTCATTTCGGTGTAGCTTTATTTTGTTAGGAGGCATTTTGTCGAGTTCTATCGCTTTCTATAACTTTCCATATGATATCGCAAAAGAAGTTTTTGAGAAGAAACATTAGGTACAGCCTGTCACTGCCACTCACACATACTAAGGCCTCCTCGCGTACTGTGTGTGTGTATGCAGTGTGTGCGTTCGTTTCCTAGTGTTGACTTTACGGATTTTTCACTGTCAATTTGTGATCGTGTGTAATAATTGTAAGGGAACTGACTGTTGAGCATCTAGACAAACCTACAATTGGTTTTTAAGTTGCTCCTTAATGTGTAATTTGTCTTATAAGTAAATTGTCTTAAAAAAAAGAGTAGCCCAAGCGCAGATTCTCTTCACATGCGATGAATTACTCTGATAGAGGTTTAAGCTGAAGCGCCGAAATAGCTCCCCCATGTCAACATAAAAAGCGCTACTCATGAGCCCATCATTGTAGGTTTTTCTCAAAAAGAGAACCTACGCCTCTCTCAATTCCATTCATAAACGGCAGTTAGATTCATTTAAACGTAGCGTCATTAATTAAATATACCACAAATCCATTATCCATTTAGAATTATAATCAAAGTGAACATCAGTCCGAGCTACTAATGATCGGGAACAAGCCGCAAATAGATACCAACCATATCCGCAACACGTTAAGTTACAGGTTAAATATAAATCTAGATTAGCAAAACGACATTTCCGCCACTTAGACCGTAAATGTAACGTATTTTTATGACTAATTGCCGTCGTTACTTCGGAAGCTTGAACTTCATAAGAAACCAAAAAGACCGAGCGAGTAAGCCTCTATTATGAATTAGAGTTGAGCAGGAAAAAGGCCTTGATAAAGACTTTGTAGGGAGTCGAGTGGCCAGTCTCGCATTTCGACCCATATAACCTCGAGGTTAGTGGAACTATGTAAGGTGACGGGAAGCCTCTATTATGAGTAACATAGCAGAAGAGTCGGCAGAGGGTCTTTAAGTTACTTGTAATAGAAGCCTGGGCAGTTAATCTAAATCCGATAAAGTTTTAACTAGAACCTATGTCAAGCGTTAGCAGTACGTACAGTGAAACCATTTTCTTTACTTTTTGCGTTTCATTGTGAGGTAATTTATTCCGCTGTCTGCAGTTTGGGAAGGGATCGTCCTCTTTTGCACGTATTTATACATATAAAATAGATACGGAGATTACATTTGGGAAAAGTTGAGGAATTTTAAGATCAATTGTATGAACAATTTTTCCACTCAAAAGTTTTAAATATTTATAAATTCACAGCCGCCAAAGCTTACAAAAATTGCGTATTCTTTTCATCATTCAACGTAATTTAAAATTCTCTTTATCAATTGAGTTTATTTCAAAATTCAATTTCATGATCGCAGTCTGCTCTTAAAACATTGAAATAAGAACTAAAAATCGGTCGCAACGTCGGGTATTTGACATCAAAAGACAATTGCCATCAAATTCGTAAAATTTGTTCTATGTCAATTGTTTAATAAATATGTTTTTTAAAAAATATCACGTCACATTCACCTCGACAATAAAGGGTTATTAATGAAAGTTACTGTCACAAAGATATTTATACGTTATTGCTTACTAACATTTGCTTGCTTGTTTACTGGGAGGTTAGTTTGAAAGAAATTTTGCAATAGACATTACTCACATTTTTTGATTTGCTAGAACGCAGTAACTTTTAAAACCACAGAACAGAACGGATCCAATAATAATACTAATAGATCCAAAGATAGAATTTTGTTACATGTCGCCAAAATTTGATTAAAGAAATTAAAAAATAAATACTAATAAGCCCTCACATACTTTTGACCCTAGCGGTGTAAACAGAAACAGCTTTCGCCGTGCTCTTCACCTAGCTCATAAGTCCCATATGTGGTAGGTTATGAGCCTATTACCATATTTATAAACATCGAGCACAAATTATTAACAACTCCTTTTTTGTATTTAAAAAACCCGAAAAAACGGTAATTCTTTAGTATAAATCTGTAGACCATCAGATCGTAAGTGAAATTACTTAACCACTAGGCTATCACGGATTGTTTGTTGTAAGTTTGATGAGTACGGAGAATTAAGTTTAGAACTATTTCTTTCGTCGCATTGCTTTTTAAAAATTTTAAATTAAGTTCTATTATAAATTATAGCCAAAAGTTTTGGTGTAGATTTAATTTTTTTTTGACGAACAACACAGATTGGCCAGAGAAGCTGGCATTGACTGCTTCATCGGATTGAGAGGTGGCATAGCTCTTAGGTCGCTTAGCCTGAACCTCTATCGCTAGTAACTCGACACGACCCCGGTGAGGGGTAACCTCGGCTTGGACGGTTATATTTAATTTTATATAGAAAGTGTGGTACAGCTGTAGACATAAAAGTGAAAACAAATAAGCGTTAATGAAATAAAACCCTTGCCGCCCAATTGAAATGGGACGACAATATAATTCTCTGGAATTGAAGGCTCGTAAAGAAAGTCATTAAACAAAAATCGTAAATCTTATTCACGCTTCGAAGTACCAACAGCTCCAATGGTGGTCTTCGACATTTTTAGAAGGCGATTATTAAATCATATACACATTAAATCATTATTTCAACGCCACTTACGTCAATATATACTCGGGAGACAGAGATAATAATTAACTTTAGTAAGTAACCGAAATGTGACACGTAGGCTTTACATGATGGACTCCTAACCTGTCATATATGCGATCGTAACAATCGTGAAACTTACCAAATGTCAAATTGGACAATAGGCAATAGAATTACATGTCAATGGAACGGAGCGAATTTGTATTACAATTTTTTTTATTTTTAACTTATAACTAACTTATTTTTACCTTAAAATATATAGGTTTTCGATTAGTAATTAACATTATATTATATACAAAAACCTTTTTTGAAGTACAATGCATCTAATCGTATAAAATGTTATATTTGTAGGCCTTGTGGAATAAAATAGTCCAACACCTAACTCGCTCATAGAATTATTTTAACGAATACCGTCACAACTGCGCGTCGTCAAAATCTTTTACAAAATTAATTAAAAGTCTGATTATGAAATAATAAAGTTAAATTACTGTTTACAATGTCAAGTTAATGTGACGATCAACTAAATTATTAATTATGAATTAAAGATACAATAAGGTTCAGATAAGTCACTAAGATATCATTGGAAGTTGTTATTAAGCATAACAATCGCTAGGTGTCGTGTGTTGCCAGCTAACAAATATCATGTTTATGCCTTCTGTAGTAAAAGGTGGCAAATAATATCTCTTTGTTTATTAACAATGCTATACAAACAGTGCGGAATATTTTACCCTCTTAATATCTGAATATTTTAATAATTATGGCCCTATTGACGGTTCATCACAATGCCATCTTATTTAAAGTACGTATTTGACAGTAAAAGGTGGACACTTCATTACATATAATTATATCCTTACAAATGGCATACAGTAAGAGATTGTGAAGTAGAGGAGATAATAATCAGTCATATCACAAAGAGCATTTAAGCATGGGGACTCAAAGGCTCCCCACCATCTCATGGCATGTTATTATTGTGTATTTTATAAATGCGTTTCTTGTCTCTTGGTGAAAATCCATTATTATCCAATATCTTTAACAATTAAGTATAGCAGAAAATGAATTATAGTTTAACCAATGCCGTAGACTCCGAATAATCCCGATATACGTTACTTTAGCTTAGATTGTCCCAAATGTCCTGTCGCTGACAGATCCGGGGCACCCCGCTCATAACGGCTGATGGGATTCGCGGAAGGTTTAGTGGGTAGGGGCTGCCCAGGCCGAGTGCCACACATTCCTTTGAGCCCACCCAGGGTACCGGAGGATGGTCTATAAAAAGATTCCCCCGCGTGTACAAAAATAAAGATTGTCCCAAATAGTTTCTGTTAATAAAATAGCTACCGACCGAGTCGTGGTTCGGCCCTCTCGGGCGCCATTAGATCGGAATGTTTTCTCGTAACATAGTTACCGTCCAAGCCAAGGTTACCCCTCACCGGGGGGACCCTTGTGTCAAGTTACTAGCTAATAGAGGTTCAGGCTAAGCGACGAAGAGCTATGCCACCTCTCAATCCGGTGAAGCAGTAAAGGCCAGACTTTTGGGCCAACTGTGTGGTTCGTCATTAAAAAAAACTCCATATAATATGGAATAAGATGAACAGTGATAAGGGATTGAAAGAGAAGGTGAGAAGAATAAAGAAAAACATGCTGCAGTGGTTTGAAAGTGTAGAAAAGCGGACAGAGGAACCTGTCTCTGTCTACCCCGATAGGACTTACACGAAACGTGGAAGAGGATGTAAGAGGTTATATTTTAATAGCAATATAACACTATCTGAAATATAACAGGAAGGTACAATCAGGAATATACTACGTGGGTACATATGTTCCTAAATAAAACACAAAGGAAGGCTTTTGTTCTACGTTGCCTAGGGACCAAAGTATTTTCCTTTAACAAGGAAACTGGGTCGTGGGAATGATGCCGCTCATTTTTCTAATCCTGAAAACCGCACGCAGAGAACAACGTGCACTCAAAACGTTTAACATTTGAAATATACACGCTTTAAACTTACTTCAACGCAAATAATTTTTAACAAAATTACTTGCAGTGTATATGTTACGCAGTGAAGGCTGAAATATAACGTAATTATTGGGTTATGGAAGAGTTATCGTGGTAGCTCGCTGTCCGTCGATCGCCGGTGCCGACACTCATAAATTTGCCATTGCTATTTTATGTACCGATTTACCACGCGCTCGGCGGTGGAGGAAACAAGGAAGTCTACATGTCTTAGAAAGATATTCTAACATATGTGAAGTTTGCCAATCCACACTAGGGCCGCGTGACGAATGCCCTTATACTTTCTTTACAGAGAAGGCCTGTGTCCAGCAGTAGGACGTATATTCATATATTATATATAAAGGATTTTACTATTTTATGGAAAAAACTAAAAAAAGAGGTTTGAGGTGAACACAAAAAACATATTCAAATCGGGTGATTTAAAAATTAAAAAAAATTGTAGGCGTCAGTAGCGTGCTAATTGTAATATAATATAGTTTTAATAGAGTGTATATTCTATATACATATATAGAATATACACTCTTTTGCAGTCGTTAAATGAGTATTGATATTGACGCGTCACACCTTCATAAAAATAACAATATCGTTACAATGACGTGCCTTACTTTGTCACACGCTAAAACATAGTGTGAGCATTATATAAAGATATCAATAGACGAATATAACTCGCCTGTAACGTATTACCTTTTGTAATTGAGAAGCGGTTTACGAAAGATCCATCATCTGTCACCGCCATTCAAATCATGTAACATGGCCACGGTACATAAATCTGATTGTTGACGGCAAACCAAATTTTTCATTTGTATTGTTCTTATTGTCATGGAAACCAATAGCTTAGCCAATCTAATAAATAGTGTCTGTGTGTGTGGCTGTTTTTGTTCATGTAACTTAATACGTACGTAACATACTGTCGATTGAGAAAAAATGTACTTTTATATTACAAATTAGCTCCATTCAGTTGAAATATTTTTCTATTATTGAATTTAACTGTTGGTATGACTTTTGGAGCAGAGAATATGGAGAACTGAGAAAGGTCTATATAACATCTGCTAAGTTTCGTTAAACGTATGTTGTGATATTCTTATCAGCGTTAACAATAAATTTATATTAGTAATAAATAGCCTCAAATCAGTTATAATTACGCATGGTGGTAATATATATATATAACTAGCTGCACGCGGTGTTACTTGCGATTAAAAAATATTTATTTAAATTTTCCAAATTAAAGTAAACGACGTTACTCCTTATTACATCTGCGAGTGAAAGCTTTCAAGAGATTAGCTTGAACAAACAGAAAGACAGACAAAAATATAAATAATGTACTGAAACATTAATTTTTATATAATAAAAAGGTACAAAACGGTCCAATTTTATTTATTTGTATAGATTACGATACATGGTAATTGGTACGTACGCTCCAAATAACTACAACACAAAGAGACCAGACTTAGGCCCGCCAGAATGTGTGTCACTGATACCCGTCAGACAGGTCGTATCGGATCTAGGGGGCTTTCTCCGCAGACCCTAGGGTCAGATAACTGAGACCATATGACACGCGGTCAGATTAACCCGTTTCAACGATGTTTTGTTAGATTAATTCTTAATGCTCCCTTACTAAAGCTGTTATACATTGCACGAGTTGAAATTATTAATAATCATCAACAAAAAACTTGTTATTAGTCTATTTTTGGAATTTAAATTAAGTCATAACTTCAAATCTCATGAATTTTTTTTTATCTGTTAATGTATAACCATAATTAAAAAAACTTAATTTGATTTTTGATTTAAGCTTAAGTGACGTCAGAAATAATCGAGACTGACGAACGTGTATTTGAAGACATGAAGCGGTTGTGATGTGACAGGACATTGAAAAATGAACACCCTCAGTCTCTGCCTACCCGTTGAGTCGAGGCCATGAGTGTGTGGCCCACTGCTGGGCGCAAGCCGTCTCTGTCGATACTATAAGACCATACTTTCTTCACATATCTTATTTTCCACATATAAGTTTCCGGGCGCGTGGTAAATCAGCACTTGAAATTGCAACATGCAAATTCCTTTGTGTCGGGTTTCGAACTTGGATTGCGTACGCCCGGAATCTCAGGAACCACGGCTCGTCAGTGTGAATTATTATTAAAAGCAAATATCGACGCTGGAAAACAAAAACGTAGTAACCCACAAAAATGAAATTGTTCACCAGAGCCGAAAAACATTTCAACAATAAAAAAAATTATAACTTTCGTGTTTGTGGACCTAGACCTGTCGTTTTTGGACACAATATTTATTATTTTTTGCTAAATAAGCATTGTACAACGGCATTTACATTCAAAAGTTTTCTTGTTATTTAAATCGTTTAGTACATACGGTAGAAAAAATAAAAAAAGTGCCAATTTTGAAAGTCCTATTTCCCCAATTTTTCATCTAATTGTTACAAGTCATATATCATTCGACGCGTCTTTTTTTTCTGATTCCAACGATGTAAAAAAATGAAAAAGGTCATATGTGTCACTTCTACGTTTTTGATTTCCAGCGTCGATATATAAGTACCAGCAAATATAAAGCAAACTTAAAATATTAAATAAAAATAAGCATTGGCAGTTTATTACCTGGTTATTGCCTAATTTAGCATCAGACCAATTAATTCCCGCAGCATTCGACCGCAATGCTGAGTTTTAATTTAAGACCAATAAATGATTTTCCCTGCCGACGTAATAATTACGGAGGGAAATTTAATTAACAATGATGGATAATGTAATTGATTGAAATAAAAAGGCAATTAATAAAACGTTTCTATTATACGATCGTGACCAAGTAATTATTACTTATTTTGTCCCGATGGAACTCTACATTTGTGATCAATTCTACTCCCATGCTTATTCATTTATGCATAGTTTGCCAGAAGGCTAGCCCTGAATAACCGTTATGAGCAACTTGGCGCAAGGGTCTCACCGTGGGTGCACCTCGTATCGTAACCTATTCTTTAGGCTTACTGATCTTTGACGCCCACTAGAGCCCCTAAAGTGAACAATCTGCCTTCATGGGCAACCCTCACCAGCTGGTTAAGATTAGGAGTGGAGGTGGCACCTTTTACTTGGTCAGACCATCGTGTTGGCGACCGGTCTCTTGTTCTCTTACCTTTTATATTGCCAACGATAACCAGCTTTTCATGGTTGTCATACCCTCTACGAATTATATGCCCGAAATATGGCAGTAAGCGCTGTAGACAGTGGACAGACTGGTCTTTATGGCGAGTTGGGAGAGAATAGATACATTTGTGCGCTTGGCAGTCCACGGTATTCTTAGCATTCGCCTCCAGCAACACTTCTCGAAAGCATCTATTCTCTGTTTTTCTCTTGGTCGAATTGTCCATGTCTCGAATCCAAACAGAAATATTGGGAATATTAATGCTCTAACTAATCGAGCCTTTCTTCTAAAGCTTATTCCTCGATCTTTGACACATTCCGACATTAAATCTATTCGCTATATTTCTTATCTAAATAAAAAAAAATCGGAAAAGGGACCAACGAGCAGGTGGTTTTGATTTTTGGTTACTTACGTACAAAAAAGATACTTGCCAAAATTTGTGTGCCCTAATGAACTAGGTGTAAACCGGATAGCAATAGCTATCACTGTCTACCCCACTAATGTTGCAATGACAATTTAATAACCTTGTGAAGTTATCTAAATAGCATCTGCGAATTAGACGGCATTTTAACATCTCTGATACTACATAATCTGTAATAAAACAACGATCACTTACTATTGAGCTAAATCCTTGTCGTCGAGACCGGATGGAGTCGCGAGGGTGTCCGCATCGCCCTCCGCTCTCCCGCCCGGATGTTCAGGAATTATTCGTTCGATCGTCGTAACCTCTTCGATGTCCGAGTCGATCCCTTGCGCGAAGTCCATGTAAAAAGACTCCCTCGAATCACTGGAGCCCCGTCGCAGTTTGAGCGACAGGTCTGGAGAACTGTCATCCATTCTTGTGACACACGTATACACTCAACCCGAAAAAGTTATATTGCAATTCATTATTTCACTTTCAAAATCGATTTTAATTTGTTCTTTGTTGCTCAGGCTAACCCATTTCCAACTTCAAAGTTTGAAAATATTATCATCCAAAATAATTTGTGATGGCCTTTCACACTAACACATCAAAGGAAAGCATTTATTACTTGCCGTGTTATAACTTAAATACAATAAAACATTAAAATATTGATATAATCGTGATGGTAAAATAGATATAGAAGTAGTGACTGCAAAGAATATAATGGATGGGGCTCTACGATACACTTTACCAAGTTTATGCTGATGTGTGTCTTAGATATATATGATACAACAATTACGGTAAAATCCATGTGGTATTATTGCAGTCATTAATGATGAATAATCACTAGCATGCCAGTGACTTTTAGCAATAATAAAAAACTGTTTAGTACTGGAAAAATGTTGCTTGAAAGAGAATGTTGTGACTAATATAGAGAAAAGTGTGCTTCAATGTTTGGGTATTGCTTGAAATTGAATGAAGAAAGACAATGGAAACTGGGCGAATATACATTGAGCAGATTGGTGGTATACTATCAGGGGACACATCGACAGTTCTCGGAACCGACGAAAATGATTGTAGAATAAGGTGACCATGAAAAGTGGAAATTCGCCAATCTCATTCTACCCTCTCTATCTAGTGCATCGATGCTTTTATTTCTAATTCTATTAATTTATAAGATAATCCTAACATTTGCCAAAAATATTGCTTAAAAACCCGGCAACTTCTAAACAAAAACGAATTTACACGGCAATAGGTACAATGACCCGCAATTAGTTCGTAACCTTCTCTACGACACCGTTTCCTGTTACATTGACCGATCAAACTTACAAATACATTGACAAATATAAGCAATAGAGATCAATTTATTCTATGATGTTCATTTGTTACAGTCAAAACCATCAGTCAAACTTAATACCGCTTTAAAAGGCCTTACGTTTAAAAATAATTAAACGTAACCTATCTTGGCTAACAATAATCGAAGTTCGACAACTATTTCGGTCGTTCGAGGTCAGACTAACACTGGTTTAAAACGCGTGTCATTGTATCGAAATATTATTCGTTCGCAATTTTAAATAACGATATATTTATAGGTAGAGATTAATATTAAACGTAATTAGCATAATTCTTACGAATACGTTTCTATGTATACAAAGCCGTGAAAGGAATTAACATCAACCACATCCGTAAATACGGTATCAATAGTCGCCGATCCCTGGGGAACAGCGGCAGTGTACCGCAACAAACATACTAATGGACGCACTATGCGATTCTTATGCTAGACACGCGTAGTGCAGTCGCGTAGTACTACCGACACAATTCGAGTCACTCACACAACGGCGTACTGTAGTAGGGTAAGCACGTGTTCGGAGGGAGCGTGAACGCGACCGCGGCGCCCTCTCGCGGCGATGGTTGGCGCGCGATTGCCGGGAGACGCCGGAACGGACGGACGGGAGGGGAACAACCCTCCCGGCCCGGGATCAATCACTCGCATTCCCGGTATTGGACCACCGATATTTGGATAGGGTGGCATTGACATTGTTAGGTTGCTCTAGGAAGAATACATTTCCTAGTTCGACTAGTCCTTTTAATTCAGACTGGTGACTTGTAAATAAATATTTTTTTATTGAAATAAAGGATGCATCGTACTCATTCATTCCGTGTAAAAAACACATTTTTTTATCAGTATAAACTAGTGCTTGACTACAATCCCACCCAGAGTTAAGTGGTGATATAGTCGAAAGATGGTACGCGCTAGTTTAGTAAGTGCCTATTCACTCTACCCTTGAAGGCTCCCACGTCGTAGTTGGACGGAAAGACTGACGCCGACAACTTGTTCCACTCCTTTGCTGTGCACACGATGAACGATGACTCAAATCGCTACGTTCGGACGTGCAAAACATCGACTATGAAAGGGTGGAGACACGCCGAGTGTAGATCTTGGTCACCTATCAACTTCTTAAAACTTATACGTGTTTGTTGTGAATTTTCGATATGACAACCAATTACCTACATTTCACAATATATCTACGACCGCAATTTGCTAATTACATGACATAAATTTATTTAATAATAATAATATATTATTATAATAATATATTATATAATATACATATATCATTAGCATGTCAATGTATAAATAATAATTAAATAAATTTATGTCATGTAATTAGTGAATTGCGGTCGTAGATATATTGATAAATGGACTTAATTGGTTGTCTAAATATATATATATGTATATATATATCAAGTATACTTGAAGAACTCGGCATCAAGCAGCGTCTGTCTTCCATTGTTCGTGCTCGGATACTGACATTTTTTGGTCATGTCTGCAGGCGTAATGACGAATCCATCGAACGCCTGGTAGTACAGGGTAAGGTGGAGGGCACCAGACCTAGGGGAAGATCACCAATGAGATGGACCGACCAGATAAGAACGGCTATGGACGTACCCTTGCATCAATGTGCGAAAAAAGCAGCGTATAAGGAGGAGTGGCGGCGGCATGTGAAGCGGGCCACTGATACCTAATACGTGATAACCACGACGAGTCTGTAAAGACTCAAGCGACGAAGAAGAAGAATATATATATATTACATAGTTATATTCAAATGTTTAAACCTTTTACCTCAGTATTAAGGAAATCTACGCCAGGAGATTTTTGTAATTATTTTTAAGAGATCATTGATATTAATCCTAATGTAATAAAAAAATAAAAATATGTATTTACTTTAAGAGCATTGGTATTCAATATTTTGATTTTTTAATAATTTGATATCGATATTATTGATTGATTTAAATGTAACGCCATATTTAGAACGTCATTATGTACGAGATTACCAAATACCAACAATTGAAACGATATTGGTGTTTCATTGGTACATCATCGGAAAACTTTAGTGGCACAGCTGAACTATATTGTCAAAACTATTAACTAGATTTTAAAAACTAACAAAAATCGTCAATTATGATTATAAAATTCAGTATGACATAATTGTATAAGCAGATTAAGGGACCTTGAATGCGTCGAAACCTGCAGACTATCACCGCCAAGCAGAATCGACCGTTAAACAATCTATTCACATTACAGCAAGTTTTGATGTTATTAACAGCAAAGGAAACGAGACACAGATTAAAATAGAATAAAAACATGTGTAGTTATACACATTTTAATTTGTCGTATAATGGGAGTCCGAGCGGTTACTTTCCTTCGTACAAAAAGGAAAAATAACAAATTGGGACGATGGCATTAAATTATTATGTATGACATTAATTAAATAATTCAATAAATACTATAAGCTCTCACGCTCAGTAGGGTAGACAAGAGACAGCTTTCGCTGTCACCAAGCTTATTGTCCCAAACGTGACAGGTAGTCTAGCCTATATATTATCATAGAGATTATAGAGTTTTTAAATGATTTTTTTGTATTTAAAAAAAACCGAACGGCAATTGATTGGTACAAGCCTACGCAGATTCAAATCTACAACCTGACAGAAGTCGAATCGGTCAGCTACCACTGATACAATAAAAAATAAGCTCTCACGTCCTCTTAAATATTTTTAAGACGGTTTTTTTTAATATGCTTAGTGAAAAGCGAACTGATATCGCTGTCTCTGTCTACCCTGTTAAAAAAAGGTTACAAGTGAGAGTTTATATTATAAATATTTTTCAGTTTTTCTCTAGGACAAAGGGTCGTCAAAATAAAACTACTTATATTCTTTAAGTTTATAATAACATAGTTTTCAATAGTAAACAAATTATTAATATACTTACAATATATAATGATATCACAATACTTTTAAAAGTCTTAATTATACTCGCATTTTAAAGATTATTATATAAAATGAAAAAAGCTAAACATAATTATTTATCCAATAAAAAATATCAAAGAGCTCTGGTCAAAACATTAAATTTTTACGTACAAAATTATTATTGCCGTCAACCCCACATTCTATTTTTAGTTATTAAAATATAAGATTCTCCAATTAGTAGATAATTATGTTAAATATAAAATAAGATTTATTGTGATAACTGGAATTGTATTGAATTAAAATACACAAATAACATCCAATTCATAACAATTATTTATTTTTATGGCAATAATATAAAATTTATTAATTAAAAATTGTAAAAAAATTAAACACTTATTTGGAATATCGCGGCAAATGAAACTAATAATTAGAAAAATATATATATTATTTCCGCATTGAAAAGCGGAACAATATTGTTATGGAATTTACACGAAAATTTTAACATGGCAACAAAGTATAATATTACAATACCAATTTCATGCCACCAAAGTAAAATCCTATCGTTTTTTAAACGTCGAACGAAATGGGTCGAGGTCGATAGTGTCAAAATTTTATTATTTACTAACCTAGTGCGTATTATCATTTGATATTAAATTGCCGTTTAGATGATATATATTTTAAATTTCAAAAAAGTTATATCGACGCTGGAAAGCAAAACGAAACGTAAAAAGATAAAGTTACATTGTATGTCCTACTGTTAGGAACAGGTCTTCTCTAGAAAGAAAGTGAAAGGGCACTGACTACGAGGCGGCACTAGTGTGGATTGGTAGACTTCACATGCCTTAGATAATTTTCTAAGACATGTAGGTTGCCTCACGATGCATTCCTTCACCGCCATGCGCGTTGCAAATCAGCACTTAAAATTGCAATAAACAAGTTCATTGGTGCTTTGGAAATCGCTGCTAGCGTACAGTGCAGCTTGGGGCGACCGCGACTCTTTTTAAATGTCGTAATTCCTGGATATTGTATCCAACATGGTGGGTATTGTAAACAAACAAAAGGTAAATACAATTTTTATGTTTAGGAACTACAACGCGAAGTTAAAACATATTCTTATTGCCTTCAACCTCTAATTTCAGCCACAGCTTTGATTTGAGGTGTCAAATAAAAATATATATAATTATGTTACATTATTATTGATTATTAACGCCAATAGAATTTAATACAACAAACCCAAAAAAAATATTAAAAAATCATGTTAAACATAGGAAACAATTAATTGTAATGTACATAATTTAAGAATGCTAATTCGTATACTATTAAATATCGTAAATACTGCCGTAAAATCATGTCCGGTAAAATACAAATGACAAATTATATGTGAGAAGCTTCACCACAGCTAAGGTAAAGGCGGCTTCGTCCCGGGACTTTGACTCTCTCTGTGGCCGATCGAAACACATCCATGAACACTGATGACTCACACAAAGGCAAGGATGGAAAATATCGGCAAATCTCAAGCATATCGTTGATAATAGAGAACGATGCTTAGCTGTAGTTATTTCTTCTAGTTACTTACATTGCCACTAAGTGGATTTGATTAGAAATATATATATATGTCGTAACCGAAGCGATACTAGCGCTACCAATGCGCGACTCGCGACATTGCGGCTTTGGGAAAGATACGGAACGCTAGCGCCGTCTGTCGGCGTTCGATGGAGTCAATGTTTTACCATCCGGTCACGCGGAGTGACACACTTCTACAGTGGCGGTCGGATGGAGCGGTTGAACCATCGCGCGTAATCTGTCATCTGTAAATCATCATGGATGCCAGTGACATCGGTGGCTCATTTTCATCACAATTATGGCGACGTGCCGACATATATATATTACTTCCGCATTGAAAAGCGGAACAATATTGGTATGGAAAATACACGAAAATTTTAACATGGCAACAAATTTGACTTTAGAATAATATTACATTACCATTTGCATGCTAAGTAAAATACTTTACTTAATTTTGTAAACATCGAACGGAATGGGTCAAGGTCGATAGTGCTTTGTTTTATTATTTACTAACCTAGTGCGTATTATCATCTGATACTATAGTTAGTAGATTATCTGACTTTACCATCTAATTTACGCAATTGATGAGGGTATTTTGGCGGTTAACATGTTATCGAGTCCTCAAATTTGGTTCCCTTTCGGAAGCCACTGAAGTTATCTTCAAATCCTTGTTAAAATTTAGGAATGATTAGAAAAACGGATTATTATCGAGATGGAATCTAAATAACGGTGTTATTTGTGGACTGGATTGATTTGATATGCGATAAACAACGCAAAGATCTTTTTACAGAAGCGACCGCTGTCTTGCGTGATTTAATGAACATTAAAAAATAATGTTCACTTCATGTGTGTATTCGGCGAGGACGTGGTTATTGCCCGATCGGTTCATTCGTGCAACAGCGTCACCCACTGTTGGATTATTTTATACACACTACAATATGCAGTTTCTATACGTATTAATTAACTATATCGACACTAGATCAGCTACATATCTTTCTCCGTCCCATCTGTTCATTCCTTCAACATAATTTGTTTAATTGTCTAGATTATCCTCTCTTATGCAATCATTCAAAGTCATTTAGAAATCTATCCCGCTACTGTTAGTTACGTTTTGCCATCCTCAAGAGCCTTTACAGCTTCAATTAGGGCTGTTTAATCGGCTTGTATTGGGAGTAGAGTTGAACGCAGTCTAAGTTCAGTTCCGTTGTACTTCTATAGCGCTCAAAACGCTATCGGATAATAACATACTCCTTTCTCACCTCAATACTGAGGAAGTAATTCCCCTCTCACGCTTTACCTAGCATTCCTCGACTTTGTCGCCATTCATTAACTTGGTCTATGTTATGGACCCTAGCTACGATACATTTCTATTGCGCTTCTAATACCATGTATATAATAATAAATACTGTTTATATAATTTATACTTGTTGTGTTTTTTAAAGGTATCTTATATATATCGTACGCGCCGATCGGGAATCGAACCCACGACCATGCGATCGTAAGTCGAATCGATAGGCCACTAGCCCATCACTGTTTTTATTCCGTAATGAAAAATGAATGTGTTTATAAGTACAATGTTTGTTGTTTATGTGTTTTGCTTTTTTAACTGGTTAAAAAAAGGTTATCAATTTGTCTGTATTGTTTAAACTATTTGGATTTTTTGTTTGAAAAGTTTTAATTAGGTCTCATATGAAGTTTGTTGTTTCGAAGATACACAAGAGAACTGCTAAAATTCGTTGATTGTGATATTGATAGGTTTATGATGATCCAATAAAAAGTAAGTACTTCGTGACGACAACTAGCAGAAATGTGAACAGAACTTCGTAATATGATACTTGGGAAATAAAAGATGGCGTCCGCGCGTAGTACCTTTAGCTAACCTGGTTAAACGAAACATTTGCCAAATTACACCGTATCACAAATATTAATACCAGATTATTTCATTCTAATTCAGATTTCAGATAGCATTTCAAATAATTTTAAACTATTAAAATAAACAGTTGAAAACACTGCAGATTGGAAATCTTTAAGGAATTCGTACTCTATATGTTATCCTATCTTGGGGAGTATACCATGTCTCTCATACAATATCCGATATAAATGAATGTAATAGACGAAAAGTTTAACCGACACAGGACTTCCATGCCAACCCGCCGCACGCCATTGCGCCGATAAGGTAGATCGCCAGACCAAGTATCAGAACCAGTATCACGTACATCTTGATGTTCTTCCAAAACAGGGAGTGCTGTAGAGTTCTCGCCGAGGCGCGGTAGGAAACCGACTGTAGACAAGAGAATATACGGCTTAATTATATTAATTTTCATAGTCATCGCTCGAAAGGGTCGGCAGAGATCACGAACTTGCATAGAGCGTTTCTAGCACATCTTTCTCTCTATACACATCTATATATAATTTTGGGTCAAGGATATATACGATCTTTATCATAAGCCGTGGTAGCTCAGTGTCCATGTGGTCGCCTCAAATTGCGTAGTACGCTAGCAACCCGAGTTCGATCCCCGGCGCTGGCACCAATAAATTTGTTGTTGCAATTTTATGTGCTGACTTACCACGTGCTCGGCGGTGAAGGAAAAACATCGTTCACATGTCCTAGAAAAAAATTTCTAAGATATGTGAAGTCTGCGAATCAGCACAATTGCCACGTGGCGGACTAAGCCTGTGCCCAGTACTGGGACATATATAAAGGCTGTAACTTTATACACATCTATACATAATTGTGGGTCGAGGATACTACAACCTTACCTGTGGCAGAGTCTTTGTCCCACTTATACGATCTAAATGAAATGTCTAAATCTATCCTCAAGTTAAAAATATTTACAAACAGATTATTTAACTGTTGTATATCAATTTTACGTTACGTAACGTTGTAGAAATGGTTTAACAGTGTTTCGGTACATGGTCATTGTAACAACGCAGTTTAAAAAAAAAATAATTAATTTAAAATGTTTTCAAAACGGTTAGATTTTATAGTAATACTTGTTATTTAAATTCAATAACTACGTACTAAATTACATTATATACTATCACATGTACCATATTAGTAAACTTAAGAATGAAAATAGAAGTAACAGCCAAAATATAGTATCAGTAATATGTGGCTTCATATATTTACTGTCAATTTTATTGCATTTTAGACAATTACCCAATATTAATAAGTCGAAAAACACCCCAAAGAGTTTTGAATTTTGGCTGAATTCACTTGCTAAAACGGTTTTATAAATTAATGTATTTATATAATCATGTTTCTTTTTTAATTAACATAAAGTTATTATCGTAACAATTATAACTCGTGATAAAACAGTCCCAAACTTTATAAATATCTCCAGCGCAACTCAATATACATAAATTATAATATAATGTAATTAATAATAATATATTTTTTGTGATCTAACTGACTATAGTTGTTTCATGACGGTATTAAATAAAAGTAAAACAGGAGTTCCCAATCTTTTTGTACTCTAGAGTACATTCTAAAATATCGGTCGAGTGACGGGCAACACATATTTTAATCGACCAACTTCTTCCATAACTTCTCATTTTCCCGTTATTTATTTTTTATATTCATAATTTATTAATAAATAATAAACGAATTGATTTAAAATAATAAAATTATTAATCAAATTGCATACACCCAGAGAAATGTATTTACAAAACGTATGTACGTACGTAATTATTCACATTTTTAATTAACGTTTAAGAAAAAAATCAGTCTGTGTCGAATAGTTGCGAGCACATATGAATCGTTCGGCACCATGGCGCCCGCGGGCACGAGTTTGGGAAGAGTAAAATATCACAGATATATCTAGACTCATGGGGGGAGATCATCTTACTTACATTTTCATTTTCATCTTAGATGTAAGAATTAAGTGTGAAAAAAAGACTTGGCTTAAAGGTCTTGTTACCAGGCCATAAAATCTTCAACAACAACAGATTATATCTACTATACTACGTCATGTATTATTAATATATCTACGTTTCACTCGTTAGTTCATGTTCACGGTCGGCGGTGAACACTAAAACATCAACGAGTCACATACTCGTCACGTATATAGAAAAAAATCGTTAATTTATCGCTCTTGGTTTGTCAAATACAATCGCCCAAAAATATTTCCAAAGCAAATCCAGTTTCAAATGGAACATGAAATTTAAATTTAACGAAAAAATGTTTCCATTTGAATTTGGAGCATTTATGTTTTGAATTGTAAATCTTTGTTTTTTTTTTATAATAAAATATAGCTCGCCAGTGTCACATAAAAAAAATCTTTATCTAAGAATATGCAGATGACATAAACCATATTCAAATTTGTAGACGTTATGAAAAAACATGCACCCAAAGCTTCATCGAATTTAATTATCGGTAAGTGAATTGTGGTCAGCTTAGATAATCTGGTCGCAATTAATACATGGCGGTTTCAGACAGTTCGAGACAGTTAAACATAAGGAATAAATAAGCGTAAATATTTCATATTCCAAAAAGGTGTAATTAATCTCTTTTTTCCAAATTTTTAGTAATAGTATTTAAGCGTCTGAACTAGCTATAGTTTGGAGTGGCCACCCTCGTGTCTAAATTCTATCACATCCCAAGCCGAGTTGACACTCCGCTTGCGTTGAGTTGCTCAATGGGGTTTGAGGTTGTGCGAACTAATAGACTGACGACAGACAGCTCCTCTAATGTTGTCCATGTTAAGGCAACGGTAATCACTTAAGATTGATAAGCCGTAAGTTCGTTGACCTCTTTCCTTATACCAAAAAAAATAATAATTAGGGAACTTCTTACATGTGTAGCCAAGTTGTCAGCCTTGTCCACAAGCAAATCAAGTTTTTCGCCACGCGTTGTCATACTGCCTGTAAATAAAATATATCTTTTTAAGTAAAATGACCTCCTTCAGCGTTACACATTCATTTTAACTTGACATACAAATTTGGGAAAGTCAGAAAAAAAAAATTAATTTGTAAAATAGTAATTTGTGTGTTGTTTCTTTTCATCAAATCAAGTAAAACTAAGTTGGTATTGATTTTGTAATCGTGGGAAATATTCGTACATAACGAGCTATAGCTATAAATAAAGAGGATGTGACTTCAAGGTTTTCGCGATTATCGCCAGTTTCTCTATATACACGCTTACATGAGTGAGGTATAATCGATGTTTTAAGGAGCAAATTTTAATATGTTCAGAATTAAATTAACATATCTAAATATATGACAAGCATGACAACTTTATCAGTGTTTCTTTAGACAAATTAAAATAAAATAACACTAATTCTAGCGCGTTATATCCATAATTTATCACAACTGATCTGGTCCGAAAAAGAGGGGTGGGAAGAAGAAAATTGGAATGAAAAAATGGAATTGAATAACAACAGTCGGAGGGAGAAACTATTAACAATGTAACGGGGCGTCTACGACGCGTGAACCAGAGCATTGTCCAACACCACCTTAAAAACAAGCATTTAAAAAAAATAAAAAAAAATGTAGTAACCATAAAGGTAGCACTTTTATTAACAAAAAGTAAACAATTAAAGAGCATGGACATAAGTCTGTGTTTACGGTTTAATGAAAAATAAACAGGCGATGAATTATTCCGCTTAGACACGAACAAGGAGGAACTTAGAAGACATTGACTATCTTCAGTGATGGAGAAGTGTAGTGAAGAAGATCACATCCGAATCCACGTCGAGCCCCCATCCCGGGCCGCAAGTCTGCTATTTGCCAGAGACGTTTCGATATGACATCGATCTACTAAAGTCATATCAATAGATACTGACACAAACACCATGGACGTGCCAGTGGTACGCCATAGGCATAACTCACACCACTGTGGCACCAATGATTTAAAAGACTAATAAAACTAGCTAATATCGACCACTACGATGCCAATGAATGTCCATTTGAAACACAATTGGTTTAGCAGACTCGGGATCCTGATAAATGGTGTTCCACAAGTGTACGTTTTTAACGTAAAGACTATTTTTGTAACGAACCTATGCTTATTCGCCAGAGAAGCTGACAACACCAGTTTCACCGGATTTGAGAGATGGCACAGCTCTAGGGTACCGAGGGGACATCAGCTTGACACTCTAATCGAGTTAGCATACCTGTCCGAGGGCGCACCAAGTGCCAAAATGCGACTCAAGCGGTAATTTTTATGGAAGACAGTTTTTATGGAAGAAAGAAGACATTCAAATAGCTAACTAGCTTTAAATGCAACTTCGGGAATAAAGTTAATTCATCAAGAATGTTACATTCATCTGTATTTCTTAGACTGTATCGGTCAACATTGTTTTAAATTATCTCATTTTATAACATTTTGGTAATTATACAGTACTTACTATCTTAGTGTTAATTTAACAGTGGGTAGGTTACCCCAGTTGCTTTTGCTATTGCGTGAATAAACCAAAATGCTCTGGAAAGTTCTCGGATCTAGCTTAATACCTAAGTGATTTGAAAGTATATTATACTTCAACGTTTCGATCTGTGAATGCACATGCTAAATTAATTGAATGCTTTGAAATTAAACGCTGTGGTGATAGATTAAACTATGCATGCATACTTTCATTTTTTTATTCCATTCCAGTATCATAGCTATGTTATGAATGTCATATGTGTTAATTCTTATTCGTCTTCATTTCTTACACATTAAGGAGTAACCTAGTCTTGAATTGTAATAACCCACCAATATCTCAATAAAAAAATTGTTACAATATTTAGAATATTAAAAAATATTTAAATATTTCCCTTACATCTTTGGAACCTCAAGTCTAATAGCAACAAAGTTAATATGGGACCTAATTAAAAGAATACTCTTTCAAACAAAAAAAAAACAAAATCAGTTGATAAATGATTTCACAATGAATGCAAAAATACAGATGAATTGAGAACCTCATGCATTTTTGAAAACAAGAACAATACTCAACCAGTCATTTATAATCTGTAAATCATTAATCACATTGACACACAAATGCAGTGTTTACTCACAATACAATCCAAACAATTTAATGATAAATACCTGATAACAGCTACATATGCAAATAAAAAATATCATTGAAACCAGAACAATGGTGCCTCGTAAACTTTCAACTGTGATAAAAATATTCATTAGCTTCTGCCCACAGTCTTGTTAAATAAAACTGTAGGCATTTTCAATCTATAAGACACCCTTAGTGTTTCTTGCTGCTGTTTATTCCCCAGATTGGTGATGTTCTAAAGGGTGGATATTATGAGCTGCCATAACTGTCATTAAAATAATCAATAATTTCAAGAAGCAAGAGTTAAGCTGGGAATTTTCCAAATAGAAATCAACAAATATTACAGATTTCAAAAAAAATATTACAAATGTGACATTGATTTTGAGTTGAAACTAACTATTACAGAGTGGTAAAATCTACCATTCTGTAAGTTTAATCACAACAACAGTTTAAATAGTCATTGAAATAAAAAAAATACATGGAATACACTCCTGTTTAAATCAATTGAAATAAAATACCACATCATTTTAACCATTACACAAAGACAAAGATAGCAATGCTGTTAGCTAGCTTACCCCTCACTGGGGGACCCATGTGTCGAGTTACTAACAATAGAGGTTTAGGTTAAGTGATCTAAGAGCTATGCCACCTCTCAATCCGGTCGAGCAGTCAAGGCTAGCTTCTCTGGCAAATCTGTCTAGTTAATCAATAAAAGAACCTAGGTTCTTGGTGCCTTTTATGACAGGTAGTTATCCTATCTATCTTAGAGGGGATATCCATTTCAGTTTTCTTCATAAGAGTCTACAAAAAGAAAACATATTGGTACAAGATGGCGGGATTACAAAACCCCTTAATCACATTTTTAAGTCAATACTAAGCTATCACTGACTCCAAGCTAGTAAATTATTGTATGGAAAATTCAAATTATAGATATTTATTGTACTACATTCTATTTACTACAGCTTAAATAGTTACGGCAATAGAAGGGGGGTAACCTTAGCCCCATCCATTATCTTCTTGTGGAGTTTACATACTAAAAAGATGTGACATTTTTTACATGTTTGTATGACATAGTAACTCTTACCAATATGTTTAACCATAATGTCCTTCAATTCATGAAGCTCGCCATGCACTCGGGATATAGTGTCCAAGTCTTTTGATTCACTGTAATGTGTCATTTCCGTAGAGAGAACTCTTGAAAATTCTCCATTCATGGCATAGGGGATAGCCGTCTGAGCAGTATCCCCAAATGCAGAAGTAAATCTTCTCTTGATTTCATTTAGAAATAGAAATGCTCTCGAACGTTGAAATTTCTAGAAAAAATGTTATCAAAGGATATAATCTCGCTAAAGACGCAGTTTAATATAACTAAATACAAAAGAAATTGTTTAAACACTTACGTCGTCGGCAATACAAAAGTACACAATTTTATTTTCTGCAATATAGTGAAATAAATAATTTCCATGGGAATAAGTAAGCTTGTCATCGCGGGGTGGAATCTTCGATAATATCTGTTCTGTTACTTCTGTGAAATTTCCGGCACAAGTGGCATACTTAGCCAAGACAACCGTACCACGAGCAACTGCGCTGAACAAAAGCGGCATTTTGTTCAATGACGTTGATAAATCCTGAGATTTTGATATTAAAACTACAACAACACAAAACAGTTAATTCATTAGTCACCACATAACATACAAACACTAAATAAATAATAACTTTTACGCTATTTATACTTTTTAAAAACTATAACAATCCCAAATGTTTATCGCAGACCACTATGTCTAGTCACAATTTCATAACAGGAAATTATTCTTCACAAATCACTCTGTACCTTCACAGAACTTTAATTCTTAAATAATTTAGCTGAGCGCTAAACGAACAATGAAGCGGACACGGACTGTAATCAACAATGTTGCTAGTAAATAATTATTAATTACCTATGTAGTTCAAGCTAATTTAAAATAAATAAATTTCAAATTTTCTATCCTTATGTATAAGATAATATGTTATGTATAAGTTAATCAAAGGTAGAAATAATTAACGTGATATGATTACCCTCTAAATCCAGTTTTCACTAGAGCTTATTTAAACCAACAATATATTTGTCGTACGGCCATCGACATCTTAATAAGCTTACTAAAAATTCTTTTCACATTATTAATTTATTTTTTTCTAAAATACAAAATTTCCCAAATACTTTTATGTACTTAAATAAAAACCAATCAGCAAGATTTTAAAAAATATATTTATAACAATTTTTTTGCAAATTGTGTTGCTTTTGTATTAACCGAAGTTTTCGGTTCAATTTCAGTGAATTTGTTAATAGTTTTATTATTTTAGCACATAAATCTTTCATGTTTATTTCATTTACAGTGTAGCTAAATCTTTTCTATAATGAAATTAATAGTAAATTGAAGAAAATAAAACATTTCTTTTTCGTGATATTTATTGTTGTGTAATTTCCGTAGAAGTAGCTGAATATATATTTACGGAAGCACATGTACTTCTTAACAGACACAGACATTCTTTCTTTCACTGGGACTTCTATCCATGGGTTGGACCAAAATGAGACCAATTAAACTTTAACTATTTATTCATAAATAAAGAGGACTTAGAATAACACATTATGGTCAAAAACACTGTCATACTTAAACTAATTCTATAATGCCACAGGGGCCGTACATTATAGAATAAGTCCACAAAATGTTAAAGACAGTAAAGCATAAAATTTACATAAATAATATTAATCAGGTTGTAACAATGCGGCACACTAATTTTATTACTTTACTTTTTAGTAAATTAGTCTTACAGGTATAACTGGCCTTTTCTTCAAGGTCTAGTATCATTCTTAAGGCAACACCACTGATATGTATAATGCATAAATATAATACATATATTGCAGTAAGCTTTGAATACTGACTTTAATACAGTTTTTAATATTTTTAGGTGAATACTGAAATGTTTTATCTGTTTACGGCCAGAGCATATTCAGTATAATTGTTCAATCAAAATAGTCATCTATGTCAATATCAGGATTTAGAATATCATCACCAAATGGTGTCAAATCTATTTGATCTAATATAAGATTTTCGCACATTTCCTCTAAATCAGTCTCTCCAATCAGTATAGCTCCTTGTAATTTTCCATTTTGAAGAACAAATTTTATATATTCAAGGTTAGGAGTTGTGCGCAGCAATATTTCATAATCAGTGCCTAAACCTTGGCCATTGTATTTTCCTAATAACACTACTCTGTAACCAAAAAGTGTTGTACAATGAGTAAAAAGCTCAAAACAGAAATCTTGTAGTACATCTTCATTAATAACCTTAGCATGCATAGCTTTAGCTGCCATAGCAGCCATTTGCCTGGCTTGAGTCCAAAGCCTTAATTGAAACCAATGTGGAGCATGTTCCCAGGCTGCAGATGCAACATCACCAGCTGCAAAACATTTGCAATTGAAGTTTCTTGAAATTCATTCACTGCTAACCCACCATCATTGCCTTTCTTTGGTTTTTCATCCCAGGAAAAATTGACTGCAGGTTCAACACCAGTCGCTGATACAACAAAGTCACACTGTATTATTTTACCATTTGTGAGCTTTACTTCTAAACAATATTCTTTATCAGTTATTTCTATGCATGAGTCAACTTCAACATTATAAATTATTTCAAGCTCTTGTTCCCCATTTTCACTTTTAATATTCTGAAGTTTAGAATACCAATCTGGACCAAGCGCAGCTGACTTAAGGTTTTTGTTTATAGATACTAAGGTATCTTCTTCTGTAAATACATGTCTTCTAAGAATTGCTCTAGACTCTGAAACCCCAGTTGATTTATCTTTCATTGTATTTTGAAAAAACTCTGCAGCCCCGGGATCAATAAAGGTTGCTGAAATATAGTCATCTCTTATCACCCACACTTTTTGTATTCCTTTCGTAGCATGTACAATTTCCGACGCAATCCCTCCATTTCCTACTACAACCATTCTTCGTCCTTTTTTAAGTTTTTCTTGAAATTCAATTACAGAATCTGTATCCCTGATACCTAGAATTCTATCACATCTATTAGAATCTGATATTAACCGAGGTATGCCACCAGTACAGATACATATTACTTTATATTCAATAGTAACACCGCCATCTGTGATGGCTAGTTTTTGTTTCGTATCTAAATGTTTTAATGAATCGTAGATAATATTTAAATTTGGGTGGATTCTTAATAAGGAACTTGCTTCAGTTTCAGTAACATCAAACTTTACAATAGTTTTAGCGAAAAAACTTACATTACTTACATTTTTAATCAATGAAGAGGCAGTAATTATTGTAAGACTCTCTTCCGGATGTAAAATGGCTAGTGTTTCGACGCATGTGACTCCTGCTATTCCACCACCAACTACTAAGTACGTCGCTTTTAAGTTGGCCATGAATACAGGTAGCAAATTTACAGTAAAAGTCAAATATTTCAAGTTATAAACTTCTAAACTAATGAACATAAATTCATATTTAGTGCATGTCGAAAATGTCAACTATACATAAGTGACAACATTTGACATATGCTTTACCGTTAACCCACTGATAACCGCTGATAAGATTTTTTTTAATGCATACTATAATGGATAACCAAAATCTTAACGTTACATCTGCTAGTGTATTTGTACCATACCATTACCATAAGAAACTGGAAAACGTTAAAGTCAACAAATACAAACCCTCGACTGTCACAGATCTCAAGTATTTGCCACTAAGCTACCACTAGCTTAATATTAACTATACATTCAATACCAGGCTAAACAGATTTGAAACATTAATCCAATAAATTATTAATTTAAAATATAAGACAATAACATAAGTATCTTATTATTATCAAGTGAAATATTATGTGTTATATACAATACGAATCACTTTACACATAATTATAGTTTAAGTATTTAAAATTTTTATTATAATTTCTTTATGTGATGTAAATAATGGTGCATACTATATGACGTGAATAATGATCCTTTATTGGTTAAACGGAATTAGATTAATAAACATGTTCTTAAAGCGGTACTGTGGTGACTAGCATTCGCCAATTACCAAAAAGTATTTTAAAGGAAAAAAAATCCCAAAGTACCATAAATAATACGGTTATGCTTATGTTTATATTATGTTATATTAAGCTTCGTAGCTGTCAGTGTCAAATTGACATTGTGTTGAAACCATGAAACATCAATAGTGACTTGAGTATAATATCCTGTACTCGGCCCAGTCAAATAAATGAATAAAATGTTCTTAATTAGTGTGTCATAAATATTTAAAATACCTTAATAAAATGATTTATAAGATTTTTTGTAATTTTTAAAAATAAGTACCAAATAGTTGTTGAAACTTTATGTATGATTTGATACACTTAACGATGTTGAAATGGGTTTTATTCACTACAATTCCTGTTTCTATTTCAATGTTGTGGTATTTTCCTGTTGTGTGGAGCCTCGTGTACTTGATTTTACTTAGTGTGTTTGTTGTAATTGGGGTTTTTATGTTAACTTTTTGGGGCCATATTACCCTTTCTTCTCCTCACCAAGCATCTTTGTTTTGGTAGAAAAGGCAGAAAAAGAAACAAGATTTCTTGAAGAAACAATAAGGGTATGAATGAAACGGATTTATTATCTTAAATATATTCGTACGTGATAATTAATTTATTTTTTGGTATGCAGGAAGATCAAAATTCATGGGTGAACTCAAGAAAAAAATCTCACTTGGCTATCATTTTCGGACGCACAGTGGATAGCCAGTTACAACTTTTAATAGATTATTTTATAAGAGATTTTGTTTCACGCTGGCTGAAGGAATTATCACATAAACCAGAGCCAGTGATTGATAAATTCAAGGAGCATATTTGGGGTGCTGTACAGACATTGTACGAGAGGTTGATGAGAGTGGATGCTGAAAAGTTGTTAGCAAATGATGTTGTGACAAAAATAACTCAACACTTTGAAAGAATAAGAATAGCAAGAAGTTGTGCGTAAGTAGTTGTGTAATAATTATTTCATATCTATGATTTGATAGTTATGATATATAATAAAAATAAATTTTTATTAGCCATGAGAACCATAAACAATAATAAACATATTTCGCCAATTAGCTCTCAAACATTTTAATGTAATAATTGTAATTAATGTAATAAACTTCAATGGGATATTGCTTAGTGTAATAATTTTAAGTATATTTAAAAATGTAAATTAACTAAATTAAAAAGAATCATTCTTATACTGAACTTATGGACTTCATCAATACTTGGTGTTGCCTCCACAACCATGCACATTAGGCCAAAAAACATTTCAAAACGATTTTCTTATAGCCATATGCCCAGTATGCCAACAAACAGGTTAAATCAATATTTTTTGGTATTCCCTTAAATTAGCAAATGAGTACAGTTGCAATTGATGTTATTAATAAAATAAGTGAAGATAACTATAGTAACTCCTAATAATATGCCAGAGTGATTCTGTATTATTTATTCTGGGTGTTAAGGATACCACTGTGTAAATTGTGTATTCAACTGTGACCATATTTATAAAATAAATTGGCAAAAATTGGTATAACTAGGATTAATAACCATCTTAGTTATGCCATTAGCTTCTTGGACCAGTCAACTACTAGTTCAAATAATATTTCTATGTCAATTTTAGCTCCTATGTAATATAATTGTTACTTCCAGTTTAGAACTGAACCAACCTCCTGTATTTGCCCTGGCACCACACTTGACATCCTGCGAGACTGAACTGCATTACCTACGTCAGATTAGTGAATTGCTTATAATGTTCCTAATGCCTCGCTGCTACTCCCTCACACCAGTATCCCACCTGCTGAGAGAGATTTTGGCTTGCAAGAGTATGTATATCAAGATATTTTGTCAGTAGTATTGTAATTAAGATAGTATTTTAATTACTTAGTTTGTTAGCATATAGTCAGTCAGGAAATTAAGACATATTTATGAAATATTGACGTAAATATGGTATCCAATAAGATTTATTAAAGTGTCATAAAATCCTCAATCTAATACAATTGAAGTACTTTTATGAGTTTGGCCCTCTCATGTACCCTCAAGTCAGTATGCTAATTTGTCTAGAATAATGGCTAAAAGATTTAGGCTGAGCATTTCAAGAGCTTGCCCATCTATCTGCCTAGGTCTTAAAAATTATTTGTGACTACTTTTCTTTAAATTTAATTTCATTTTTAATCAGTAAATAAATATCAGTTATAGCTGTTCAATAATTTTCAAGACTAAAGAATGCTTATTTGATATTTAATGTATGTTTATTTAGTTTTACAGCCCGCGATAGATCTAGTCACAGAGCCAGATTACATAAATCAAAAGATTATTCAGTATTTGGAAGCTCAGAAAGAGGTAGATGCTATGCACGTTAGGACACATGAGTATGCTAAAACTTTTGAGGACTACATAAAACTCATTAATAGCTGTAATAATATTGATACACTGAAACGTTTACGGTAAGTAAATACACTTTTTTATTATTTTGTTGTAATTTATATACACTGTCATTTGCTTGTAATTAATTATTTGGAGTGGGTATCTGTGGGGGAACTTTCCCTGAGAAGTTTTAATTTAACGTAAAGGGCAAGAAATTTTACATACATATACATATTAAATGTACCTAGCTTGTGTTGGAAAACCTAATAGCGACCATAGTTGGTTCCAAAAACTGGTGATTCCATACTTCTAAGCACATAGTTTCTGAGAATGAAGTCAGAACTGTGAAATTTACAACTCATTATATTTTTGAGTGTTTTTGGATAATCATAAAGTCATCTGCTATACAATGTTGACACATAATTATTTATTTTTGTTTCAGTTATGACATTGTCACTCAAATTATGCAAGCAACAACTCTACAAAATATGAAAAGGGCCAAAGGTATAGATGTTGATGCAATTGAGAAAAGCAACACCCAACACAACATCAGTCGACAGCAACTTGCTGATGCCAAGAAACTCAAGAGATATATCAGCCAATTGACAATAGCTAAGATTGAATGTGAAAATGCACTAAAGAAACTTGGCTGGGATGGAGCTTTTCCTGCCGTGGAATCAGATAGCAAAGTATAGTATAGTACACTATAAATGTAATTTGTTGAATACCAATGAATGTAATCCACAATGTTTTAAGTACTTTATACCTGTTATGGAAATTTCGTTTGAAGTCCCCATGTCATAATTGTTGCAGCTTACTGTTTGATTTTAGAACAGATTACAGAAACCCAAGCAAGTGGCAGTATCTATGCATATTCTCTATTAAAATTAGTTCTTTTAACAAATTATCCTTGGTTCTTTTTAAGGATTTGTGACATATTGACTCAGTGTAACACGGTCTTTAACGGTGGTCGATAATATCTCACATTGTCGGTGTATCAAGTCAGCTCTGTGTTTCTTTTATACAGCTTTTTGCGCCTTCAGCAGGATATTCGGCTTCTACTAAAATAATTGGAACTTTTAAATCAAATCTCAATTTTTTTGATTTAGTGTAGTTTTTGTTCAGATTTGATTAGAAGTGCTTATAGGCCAACAATACTACTCTGATGATAGAAGTGTTGGTTGATTGACATTAAGTACTAAAACAACATGTTTTTTCCCAGACTCTTCCATTACATAAGGTCATGGAAAGTGTAACAGGGCGAAGATATCTCTCCATGTTCTTAGAGACTATGTGTTCACAAGGGCTTGTTGGATTTTGGATGGCAGTCGAGGAGTTGCGACACAGCCCGAGAAGCAGTTGGCATCAGCTGGGGGCTGAGATTTTTTATACTTACATAAGGTCACCTAGTGCTGAAATTAAAGTAGATAAGGTGAGTTGATTTGCCTTAAACACTGATAAGTGTCAGGGGCGCGTAACAACTAAAGGCAGAATCTTGAAAGCTTTTTCTTATTCAGTGTATCCCAACTCCACCAAACACCTACTAAGGGTTTCAGAAGGGTTCCTAAATTATATTACTAAAAGTCGGGTCGTAGGCACATCATTTAAAAGGCTCGCAAATTTGTGAATTGTTTTGATTTTTGTCAACCCGAGGTGGACTGATATAGCCCCCTATTTGTTTTTATCAGCAACAATTTTTTTTCTTATACGTAAGTAATCGAAAAATGGAACAATAAGACAATATATATTAAATTTAACTTGTAGGATACTAGAAAAAGAATGGAGGCTTTCCTATTAGGCGATAAGGGTCCAGAAGTATTTTACGAGGTGCAGGAGACGGTAGTGGATACAATCCAAGAAAAGTATTATTCTTCATTTCTTTTAAGCGACCAGTATAAAGCTTTAGTTGTTGAACTATCCAAAGAAGAACCTAATAAAGGTAAGCCATACAAAATATTATTTATTATTCTCATTCTTAACATTTTGTTGTATGTACTTACTTTGTTTTTTTTTTTTGGAAGGTAAGGTGGGGTTATGTGGGGTTCTTACCCACTAAAACCCTCCCAGTTGCCCTTCCTCGGTGCATGGTGAGGGACTCCGGGATCTCCAGTGAACGCACCAGAGCCCCTCAGCATATCCCGGAAAGACGTTAATCCCTTCCCCCCCTTAGAAAATTTTTCTAACGCATGTGAAAAGGTTGTAACTTAAACTTTATTCATTTTGCAGAGTTAAGCTCAGAAAGATCACCAGTAGAAGACCGCCAGCTGTCCAATGAGTCGGCATCGTCCGCTGAAAGTGCTGGCGGAACTATACACCTTACTGAACATTCCACATACGCTAGGAGGAAGCTCGACCAGTTGCAGGAGCGGCATAATAATAAGACACAGGTATTGTGACATTATATATTATTTAAAATGAATATCATTTTGAGAATTATGGATGTTGCTTTATTTTTGGAAATTTGGTTTGGACGTTAGGAAACGATACATATAATAAGCATTAATATATCAAGCATCTATATATATAAAAGAGAAAGTGTGTGGGTATGTTCCATATAGGCTCCGAAACGACTGGACCGATTTCAATGAAACTTTCAGAGAATCTTCAGATTTACCTGTCGAGTAATCCTGTAAGTTTTGTTAGTTTTGGTGACGATTGGAGCACTCCTCTTTTTGAACTGTCAAACAAGCCATACGTCGTACTTTTATTTCTGACAATAACTTGAGCCCGATATGTTTTTGTATAAATTATAAGAATGATAATGTATTTACTGGCATGTACATGAGTGAGGTAAAGACCTTCACCCGTTCGAGAAGAGATTGAATTCGGAGAGAAATGAATAGTTTGATATATTGTGGGAAATAAATTAAATATTTAATGATGTAAGTTTATTGTTTAAATAAAATAAAGCAAAATCTAGTCCGGCGAAGCGGGCTGGGTACGCTAGATCTGTATAAAAACGTATTACGTTACGTATGAAAACATACAATAATTAAAAATCTACTCAAATAAGATAACATTGGATGGGCTTAGTGGTCATATAACTTAGAACACAATCTATTTACTATACTATATTCATTATTTTAGGCTCTGGCAGCTTTGCGTGCCTCGTTAAAGCCAGAATCACCAGCCTTAGCGATGTTGGCGAACGAAGTGGAGAGATTGGCCGGGGAGCAGATGCGCCTAGAGGCACACCTGGCCAGAACCGACACCTGGGCCGAGCATCTAGGAAGATGGCGGGCGTCCGTGCACAGCGCCGAAGTATAAATACTTATATATATATGTTCTGAATGTTTGTTCTAATTCAGTCACAAGCGCGCTCGTACAAACGTACAAATCTTAATTACTACATAACTACTCCTGCTAGAGATGAATGTAGGTCTAGGATCTTGTTTCGGCTAGAGAAATCTTAATGAATTTAGTGCCAAGAAGAGCCGAACTATATCAGATTCCTACCGACTAAGCCGCCACGGATCAAACGGAACGCAAAATTTAATTGTAAAAATACATTATTTATTTATTTTCTACTTTATTTTCGAAGTATGTAAGGTAAGAAATCAACTGAACAATGACTAGAAAAGACGTTAAAGAGAGAGAGAGTCATTCTATTAAATCGAATGGAGAGGTCATAAGGCTTTATATATTTGTTTTTCCCCAATTAGGAAGGTAAAAGAGAGTTATTTTTTTCTAGGTTATAGATGAATCGAAACCACCGCAGTTCGTGATTGTGGTCCATATGGCCGAGCAAGAGCCCATAAACGATGACGAGAGACCAGAACAAATATCAACTGGCTGGGTGTTGCTTAGAACTCTCAATGAGTTTCAGGTAATAACTTAGTTTCACAAATTCAAATAATTTTGTTATTTTTACGTACACATTTCAAATGAACGCTAACAATTATTTTTTAAAGAATCTTCTCTTAAATAAGCTATTGATACTCATTATTCGATAAGTTAATTGTCAAATTGTATTTTCAGGAATTGCACAGAAAGTTAAGGCCGATGTGCTCCGAGCTGAAAAACTTAGAGCTGCCGTCTAATACATTTAAATTTCTGTTCGGTAAAAATGAAAGAAATTCACTGGAAAAGGCGAAAATTTTGATACAAAAGTATCTAGAAGTGAGTTCTATATAATAGTACTTCCTAAGTAATACTAGCTCATTGTCCCGACACTCGTCTTAAGTTGCACCAATAAATTTCTTTGTTACAATTTTAAATGCTGTCTTACCACTCGGCGGTGAAGGAAAACATCGTGAGGAAACCTACATGTCGCAGAAAATTTATCTAAGACATGTTAATGACTATGCCCTTATTCTCTCTTTACAGAGAAAGCCCATGCCCAGCAGTGAGATGTACACGAAGGCTATAACTGTAACTAGCAGCTAGCTTGTATTGCATACACAACTGTAGTTTGTTTTCATTTATTTTTTTAAATAAAAGAGTGAACGTTCATTTTCAAAAATTTTGTGCCACAGTCCGATGACCTTAGTCCAATTATGTCAAAATTTTCCTTTAGTGATAGTATTGTTGTAGATTTTTGCTAATTTTGTCAGTCTGATGGCCATGCCACTGTGGCTTAATGGCGGCAAACCACTGATACTCTAAAATAGTTTTAATTGTTAATATTTGGCAATCTAATATATAATGACACATTTACAAATATGCCGCTACAATCGAATCAATTAACTAATAGGAAATAATGAAATCGTTCTATTCATAACGATTGATCGTTATGAAATAAGTATATATTTGAATAAGAATTTTTTATATATGTCAAAATTAACTATAACTCCTTTTCAGTTTGTATTAGAAGACGACCGGTTAAACCAAAGCGAAGCGTTATACACATTCCTCAATCCTAGTTCAGAGTACTTGAAGCAGGGAGATATACCAAAGAAGAACAAATTTTCATTTTCTACATTTTTTAAAAGGTAAATGTACCAAAGCCGTGGTAGCTCAGTGTCGGGGCGGTCCCCTCAAGTTGCATGGCTAGCCAAGTTCGATCTTCGGTGCCCGCACCAATAAATTTGCTGTTGCAGTTTTATGTGCTGATTTACGACGCGCTCGGCGGTGAAGGAAAACATCGTGAGGAAACCTACATGTCTTAGAAAAATTGAAGAAAAGTGAAGTCTGCCAATCCGCACTAGAGCCGCGTGGTGGATTATGCCCTCAAATTCTCTTTACAGAGAAGGCCTGCGTCCAACAGTGGGACGTATAGATATATGTATATATGTCCACCAAAGTAAATAAAAGTCAATTAACATAAAATTTTGAGTGTACACTAGGAGCGAGCGGGGTATCGTATCGGTGTACGGGGCTGAGTACGACAGGAGAGCCCGTGTCCCCTGCGCGCCCCTCTGATATCTTACTTTGACTTGTACATGCGCATTAACGTTCGGTGTTAGCGTTATTTGCCGCTTACTATAAATTTGTTTAACAAAATATTATTTTTAGCACAAGCAGTGACGCGACGAGCAGATCGTCGCAGGAGAGGGAAACGTTTGCACACTTGTCGGCCGATGAAGACGAGATGTCGCTATATTTAGACGGAAATGGGGCCGACTCTACCATCAAACAGCTGACTAGTTCAATGCGAGGTACAATCTCGTCTAGCTCTCTTAAAGTCTTAGTCTTTTCTTTTGGCAGGTTTGAGCCAAAAGCCAAAGGACACGTGAATTTATTTGTTGCAATTTTAAGTACTGATTTACCACGCGCTCGGCGTTGAAGGAAGGTTGGAAGGGTTTCCTTACGATGTTCGTAAGGAAAACCTATAGTCTAAAATTGTCGAAGACAAGTCTGGCAATCCGCACTAGGACTGCGTGGCGAACATACTTAATTTTATATAATAATTATAACAACACTAATTACAATTTCAAATTCATGTTTCGCTGCCACCTAAACTAGGAATTTCCTGTGCAATAGGTGACAGTTCTTCCAGCTTTCATCTTTATATAGAAGACCTGTGCCCAACAGTGGCGAAGACTGACGATAGTACTACTACATCGAATTTTTTTCCGTCCCATCATCAAAGCTGGGGTGAATGATGGGACGGAAAAAAATCGATCCAAAGTAAAAGACAGCTGATACTCGGGTCCAAAGAAGCGGCAAGAATCCGCACCCTTGCATTCTGTTATACGAGTTTGATTTAGAAGGTTTTTAAAAATATTTTACACTAGAAACACGTTAATAAAATTACAATTGAGTTGAAAATTAAAGATGGATTTAGAACACGGAGCCTGGTCTACGAATGTTTCTTCTTATGATACAACTTGTATATATGTCAATACCATAATCTTAATGCTAACAATTTACAATGATCTTAATGCTAACAAAGCCATCTCTATAATATTAAGGATATGTCGGCTCTTTACGATACAACTTGTATATTTAACAGTTCGTTGACCCGACATCAGCTGACTTTGACTTTGTGTTTCATTGCTGTTTTTTTTTTAAATTCAGTAATGTATTTTTTTTTAATTTAGCTATACTAATATGATGGGTGGTAAATAGTGCTAGTAAAACGTAATTAGGGTCTTTTTTTCTATTCCATCATCAAAGATGTCATTCCTCCCCTGTGCCCACCACAGTGCAGAGGGACTCCGGTGCGTTCCACTGGAGATCATGCACCGAGGAAAGGGCCACCGGGGAGGTTTTAGTGGGTAAGAACCCCACATAACCGCCACCTTCCCCCCAGAAGGCGGGGTATCTTTGTGAAGATTTCCTCCCCGTCAAAAAAAAAATGGTTTTCTTAGAAACTTCGTCCAGTACATAGTAAATATACTACAGTTTAATCATCCACGGCGCCGGCGGTCTCTGTCCACCCAAATTTATAGTATTCGATGTCATGATTCTATGATACGTGTGTGCCGGTCATAAAATTATCATACGTCTTACACCCACGAAACGCGATGTACGCAAATAAAGTTCTTTTGGCACTTTCTTCCATTTATTTATAGCATAGACGTATTAATTGCATCGGCGACAGGCGCGTAATGAGAAAATCAAACTGTAACACGTAGATTAAATATATAAAAATTCTTAATCAAGTCGATTGGTGTTTTAATTAAGTAATCTGTTACTATTATATATTATATAACACAATATACACTTCGTATACTATACATATAAAACAATACATAATACTAACTAAAAAAGGATTTTTTTATGACGAACTACACAGATTGGCCAGAGAAGCTGGCCTTGACTGCTTCACCGGATTGAGAGGTGGCATAGCTCTTAGGTCGCTTAGCCTGAACCTCTATTGCTAGTAACTCGACACAAGGGTCCCCGGTGAGGGGTAACCTCGGCTTGGACGAAAAAAGGAAAAAAAATCCTGTATAATAGGTATTTTACAAAATATTTACAAAAATATAACTGTGCCAAACCGTCGTCGCTTGGTAGCGTGCCCCGGAGGCTGGTAGCATTGCCACGTTGTATGGCAATGCTTAGCCTCTGTGCTAGGTATAAGCCAGCCCTCTGGTCACCAGATGTCGACCAACTTCTTAGCTATCACATTAAAAAAAAGATTTTAATTAATTCGAAACACCTGCTAAACGTATGTTGTATTATGTACCGTTATTTTTTAAATGCGAACAACAGTGTTAGCCTAATGGCAAAAAACGGTTAGTGGTTTTGGAACCAAGTCGGCTTGTACTATATGAACTATGTAAGGTATTGCCGATTATTTCGGTTTTTCACGTAGCAAAAATCACTTATTAAAGAAAAATTGTGTCCGTTATATGGCGTACCAACACGTGCAAACATGTCGGACGCGTTGCAGAAACTACGAATCCCTAAGGCTGTTAAAGTGCGAATACTCCGAGATCTAGGTCTAGACCGTCGTTGAAACTGGCAACGCAATTGTACTTTTCAACCGACATCAAAAAAGGAGATTGTTAAGTCGTTTGTAGGTTTTTTTTTAATTTATGTTTGTTACCTCGTAACTTTCGAATCGGTGAACCGATTTTGATGATTCTTTCTTAAGCTGATGCTTCCCGTGTGGTCCCATTCCAATTTGGTCCAATTCCGATAATGGCATCCATGAAAAACCATAACGTAACGTTTGATTTTATTTTAAGTTGGTTTTTGTTTTTGCTCGTAAATTTACTTGTTGAAGGCTAATCTTCTATGACAAGATGTTTATATAATAAATATAATTCAGTCGTATGACTATTAACTGTTAACCATTCCAACTAAGCTTAAGCTCGTGCTAGGAGATGGTTCACGTTAATAGTCGTATGGTGGATTCGAACCTACGACCTTACGATTTGCAGGCCCTAAACCATTAGACTATTGACGATTCAAATTGTTGTAGTAAATGAAAAAAAAATTCTCAGGGACAGGGTCGATGATGGAAGAAAGGGACAGTATAGCGGAGCCTCTATATGCTTTGCTGAGTGAAGTCTTCGATATGCGCGGCGTTTTCCGGTGGCTCAGGAAGACTTTGGTCACGTTTGTGCAAATCACATATGGCAGGACCATTAACAGGTAACCTTGTAAATGTATCTATATATTTTAAAGAGAAAGTGTGTTGTAGGTATTGTGAGCTACCTCGCTCAACATGGCACACAACATATTTTACCATATTATTAACAGCAATACATCAAGAGCCTTAGAGGTAATTTAATAAAGACTTACTGACTTTGTTTCAGAGATTCACTTGTAAAGGGCTTTTCCTCCAGCATAACTCACTTGTACTGTACTGTACACTGATTGTGTACAGAGAGAGTGCTCTCCTTTTTATCCTAAATTTCTAGTATATGCATCTCTTTCAAAGACGGAAGCGGAAACGGCCTTTGTTGCCGACAACCGATAAAAGTACTTTAGTCGACTAAACTAAAGTACTTTTATATTAGTCAGTCCATTAACTTATTCTAATAGAGAAGTGTATTTTATAGATTATAATATTTAAAACTAAATTGGCATTTAGTAGGACTAACTGTCGCTAACAGTATGTTGCATATAGGCTACGATTCGAACAGCTGGTCCGATTTCAATGAAACTTTCAGGGAATCTTCAGATTGACCTGGTCCTGTAAACTCCTCTTTTTTGACTGTCAAATACAGCTTTTATTTACTATGATGATATTCTATTGTTTTATAACCCAACATTGTATTGACACATGCGTTGTGTATAGTTATGTTCACCCGCTCGAGAAGAGAATGAATACGGAGAGAAATGCATAATTTGATTTATTGTGAGAGTTAAATTAAATATTTAATGATGTAAGTTTATTGTTTAGTTAAAATAAAACAAAATCTAGCCCGGCTAAGCGAACTGGGTACGCTAGTATCTTATAAAATACAATTATGTTATATGTCAAGGAATTAGTAAAATTTTCTTTGTAAATGAGATTTCAGCTATGACAGAAAGACGATGAGTGCTCGCACCGCTCTCTTGCCCCTGCAGTAATATACGAAACGTAACTCTCTCTTTCTCTTTCTATCTATACTTATACCTCTCTATCAACTTTTTTTCGCCTTGCCCGAACACACTTTTCGTAACGCATTTTACGTAGTAGATATAGTAGTAGAAGTTTTACTTCAAAAAGTGCCAGCTGGATTTTTTGACTTGTTAAAATTTTAATTCCAATAGCACTTGTCACATATTGCGGACAGAGATTATCTTTTGACCCCTGTAGACCTAAAATGACCTAAGAACATTGTATTGATTGAATTGTATTCGTTTTGATGCAGACAAATCAAGGAGACTATATCGTGGCTGTTTTCGGAGCACATGTTACACTATTACATCAGCATAGTACTCAAGTCGTGGTGGCCTGGCGGCGTGCTCAGTGAGACCACTTGCAATAGAAACTTTCGTGATAAAGGTGAGTTATGACTGACTTCAAAAAAGGGGGACATTCTCAATTCGTCTATATGTTAAACAACTCCAAACAAGGTGAAGGTTCTCTATTATTCTGCATTTTAACCGATTCTAAAGAAGAGGGAGGTTCTCAATTTGTCGCTGTATTTTCATATGTTTATGCACTTATAGCAACAGTTCTTGAGCCGATTTTGAAGTCATTATTTTTTTGTTTGAAGTGGTTTACTTTCAATTAGATGCAATAATTTTTTTGGAAGTCTGTTTATTTACTATTCTGTTACATTTTTTATTACTTTTTTATGTGTTTTTAAATTTCTAACTTATTAATATATATAATATCATCAGATAAGATAATCAGCGATTTGATGATTTTAAACATTTATTTGTGTTTAGTTTGATCTCGGTGTACAATTGTTACACCTGTTTATATACCTTTTTCTTTGTTGACGGGGGGGGGGAAATCTTCAACAAGATACCCCGCCTTCTGGGAGGAAAGTGGTGGTGATGTGGGGTTTTTATCGACTAATCCTCCCCGCCCCCCTCCCGGTGGCCTTTCCTCGATGCATGTTGAGAGGCTACGGGATCCCCAGTGGAACACACCGCCCCTCTGCACTGTGCTCTTCGAAGAGCACGTCCCGGGGAGTTAATCCCTTTCCCTGTGCCCTCGCAGTGCAAGGCGTCACGGGCCAGCCTGTGTCGCCTTCTGCCCGAGTTCACTTTGGTGAACGACAAAGGCCTTGTCTCTTGTTGCCTAGTGAACCCGAGGCCCTTTTCAGTCGCCTTCTACAACAGGCCGCATCTGTCTATATATCTACTTACTACTGGTATTTTGCGCCGGTTTGTGAGAACAGAAGCCGTTGTACCGCGATCTACGAGTGCTAGCTTTTTGGTGAATTATGTGTTGTATCAGAGCACACGCGCACGCTGGCGCTGCAGCAGCTGACTGAGAGCGTGGTGAGCGCGCTGTCGTCGCTGGTGGGTGCGCACGCGGCCGCCCGGGGGCGCACAAGCTGTTCCACACGCTGCAGAACTACACGCACAACAAGCAACTCTTCTATGTAAGTTATAAAAACAATATATCGACGGTAGAAAAGTCAATGTCGTATCTCACAGTATTCAATTTTACAGCATAGCTGAAAATCTAGAAAAAATTCAATCTAATATATATAAAAGATAAACTGTGTGGGTTTGATCCGTATAGGCTCCGAAACGGCTGGACTGATTTTAATGAAACTTTTAGGGAATCTTCAGATTGACATGGCGAGTAATACTGTAAAGTTTGGTGACGATCGGAGCACTCCTCTTTTTGAACTGTAAAACAAGCCATACGTCGTAGTTTTATTTCTACCATTAACGTTTTTATACAAATGATTAGAATCATATTGTATTTAGAATAGAAGAGATATTATATATAATTATTTAGAGATAAGAAGAGAATGAATACGGAGGGAAATTAAAAATTTAATATATTGTCACAGTTAAATCAAATATTTGATGATGTAAGTTAGTGTTTAAATAAAATAAAGAAAAATCTAGCCTGGCGAAGCGGGCTGGGTACGCTAGTGCTTTATATAATGGTAGTGGTACGCAGACTTAGATCTTTCGCCGAGGCTTTTTGCCTTTTCAACTAACATTAAAAAAGGAGGAGGGTAATAAAATTAATCAGAACTTACCTTTTCCAATAAATAACCAATCATCGAAATCGGTTGGCGTGATATTGGGTTATTTGACACATACTTGGTGCAAATATAAGACTTGTATGTTTTCTCACGGATGCCTGTGTCAGAACTGGTCTAAATTAAAATAGGATCCCACTGGCAGCACCAGTTGTCAAATAAAAAAAGATTCATCGAAATCGCTCCGTCCAGTAGAAAGTTATGAGGTAACAAAAAAATACAGACGAATTGAGAACCTCCTCCTTTTTGAAGTCGGTTAAAAAAACTTGAAAACAGCAATTCATTGGTACAAGCCAACTGGGATTTCATCTTGCGACAGATCGTGACCCGAATAGCTGCTAAGCTATCACTGCAATAAGTGAACAGCATTATATTGCAATACTAACCGCATATATATGCGTTTTTATACTTTCTAAGTAAGTGCTTGACTACGATCCCACGACGTCGGACTTCAAGACCCTGTCCTGTCCCAATACTGGAAATAGATATCATTAGAGAGATCCTCAGAGCAAATCGCGGATGGACAGACCGTGTCCTCAAAATACACACCGTATTCTAAATTAAAAATAAATCAAACAACATATAAATTGATTTTATTAACATTGCATACAATTAATCGTTAATATTTCATGTTTTTCGTTTTATTAAGAATGTCATAAACGTTCCTATAAATGCAATAAAAGACACAGGTCCACAAATATACAATATAACGACTGTCAGGATTAAGGCCATGCCCAAAATTACGTACGAATTTACGCTTTTCACTGACACGATAATTTTCTCCGGAGGTCTTCCCACGTATGAGATGGTCTGAAATAACATGTGACGTCAGATTATTACAGATATTTGATATTTGAACTTGGCCCCGAGCCTGCCAGTGTTTGCCATTGACGTTTCATTGTGAAACCGATCATTTATAATCATATCAGTTATCATTCCATCGTTACTAACTAGAGCCACGGGTGCGCCGTGGTTACCGACAATAGTCCTTCTTTAAGCAGGCATCTCGATGGTTTTTCGACACTGCCACCAAACATTTTAACAAACTTCTTGTAAGTGCTGTCACTTGTAAGCCTTTCTGTACTAAATTCCGTCGCGTCGCCCGGAGGCCAAGACACGTTCTTGACGATCCGAACGAAGCGATTACCATTGCACAGGCTAGATCTTTACAAATCCACAAAGCGTCCATTCGCGACCGTCGGAGTTTGCGGATAATCTTTGCGCGTTACCGCTATTTTATGAGCACGCCCCAACCCTTAATAGTTAGGAGCGTTGCTGGAGTTTCTTGGGCGACTTCTTCTCCCAGCGCCAACGCTTTTCGAAGTGTCACTCAATGTTAGTTTAGCTTTTGAATGTCCCTTACATTATCCGTGAAATATCAACCGACCGAGTCGTGGTTCGGCCCTCACCGGGAGGGGGACCCTTGTTTCGAGTTACTAGCTATTAGAGGTTCAGGCTAAGTGACTTAAGCGCTATGCCACCTCTCAGTCCGGTGAAGCAGTCTAGGCCAGCTTCTCTGTGTAGTTCGTCATTAAAAATAATCGTTACTAAATACGTCAAATAATAATACACACAGGATTGACGTGCCAGTGGTACGCCATCGGTTAATAATAGTGGCACTAATGTTACACAATAAACGTTCAATTTGTACACAATTGCTTTAGCAGATCGGGGCCCTTATATTATGCAGCTTACTTACACTGTATTCCAAGTTGTCCTCCTTTTGAACTATTAGTATTTTCTCGCCGAGTATTCTCTCTAAAAAAACCAAGCGATTGTAAAACACATAATGAACTTACGTACTACATACGACTCATTACTTATTATACGCTAGCAATCCGAGTTTGATCACCGGCGCCGTTTTTCAACCGACCTCAAAAAAGGAGGTTCTCAATTCGTTTGTTCTTTTCTGTATGTTATCAGAACTTTCGAGTGGGTGACCGATTTTGATGATCTTTTTTTATAAGAAATCTGGTGATTCCCGTGTAGTCCAATTTTAATTAGGTCCAATTCAGACAATGGCATTCATGACAAAATCATATAAGTGTTAAATTTGCATTAAGTATTTGCGCGACAATTGGACGCTAAACTATAATTAAATATAACGCCAAACCATTTAGATGATTCACTTATTTTTTTCCCGGATCCCCCGGAAAGGGTAACTTCGACTTGGATCATTTTAGTTGGAAGGCGCCCGAGAGTACCTGCACCACGGAAAAGTTTCCGAATCGAGACAATAGGAACTTTTAAAAGAGAACAGCCAGTACATTCTTTTATAAATATATAAAAGGGTTATGTGACAGACTAATTACATAGAATTTACATAGTTGTAGTGACTCACCGCTACATTCAACTTCAATCCTATTTATTTCGTCCAATGCCCCTTCTTCAATTTTAATATCACTATATTCCTGACTGTAGCGGGACATTTCTAATGCCAAAATGCTTGAGTGGTCACTTTTGTTGTTGGACTGGAAACTTCTTTTAATTTCGTTTAAAAAAAGGAATGCCTTTGATCGTTGACAAGCCTGGAAATTAAATCAAGATACTCAATTTATAAGTTATGATAAAGCAAAAAATAAGTCGCCATTTAGATGCATTTAAGATACCGTAAAACTTTCGTTACAGGCATTTGAGTCTGAAAGCAGATAAGGTAGCTAACGCCAAAGGGTTGAATCTCCAATTACTTCATTGAACAAGTGAAATTTCTACCCACTTTACACCAATTTACTGTATACCATAAACGCGTGATTGTCAAATTGCTCGTAACTCAAAACAATTTCTCCATTTTAAATGAATATTATTTGAAATGTCATTGCCACAAATGTTTTTGTAAATGTTCAAAATGCAAAAAACGCAAATCCAACTTCTCTAAAAAGTATCGAAAACGAAGGAATCAAGAACACAGACTAAGGTCTACTCTAAGGTGGGGGAAACTTGCTCTCATCTCAAAGCAAAATATCGATCGCTCGGCGGGACGTATCTCAATCTTAATCCCTCTCCCCCTGTGCCCTCGCAGTGCAAGGGGACGCGGGCCAGCCGATGTCGACTTCTTCCCGGGTCCCTCAGTGGACGACAAAGACCCTCTCCCTTGTCGCCCAATGAACCAGAGGCCCCTTTTAGTCGCCTTTTACGACAGGCAGGGGATACTGTAGCCTTATTCTAAGAGCCCAGAACTACAGGGCTGATAGGACATAACACATAACCTAGCTTGGTGAAAAGTGGAATATATCAAAGAAAAAGACAGATAGCCTTCACTATCGGCTGCATTTACTTACTTTGTCTGTAACGCATAGGTAAACGTATTCATTCTCCATTACATAGTTTAGTAAGTACTTTCCGTGTAGGTACGTCATTTTAGTACTTTTTCTCGGTAATTTTGATATCACTTCACTAACTATATCCACAAAATTTCCGTCACACGAGGCATGCTTACAGATAATATTTTTGTTGTTAGCTATAACACTGAATAGAATTGACATTGCAATAAGACACAGGCAATACAGTTTTCTGAATTCCGATTTATCACACTATTTTTTCGACTATTCGAATATGTTATATATTTTAATTTTAAACACTATATTTCGTCTGTACCACCACGCCGCCGTGAACGCTATCGCGCCGGCGCATTCTTCCGCAAGTTTTAGCGTTTGTATCATATAAATATCACGCGATCTCTGTTCTAAAATTGGATATAAGTTGTTGACGCTTTTGCTAATATTCACGGTGCTGCAAACGTTCGTAACGGTAATTAATCAAAGTGACAAGTTATACGCAGCTGATAGAGCATTTTTTTTAAAGAACCAATATTTTTTCATCACAAATATTACTATCTCTTTTAACCATTCCTACTAAGCTTAAGCTCGTGCTAGGAGATGGTTCACGTCAATAGTCAGATGTTGGATTCGAACCTCCGACCTTACGATTCGCAGATCGTACCCTAAACCGTTACGCTATTGACGCTTTTTTGCATATTTAATCATTGCCGATGGGGGTTCGTTGCGTAAGAGAATAAAGTTGTAAACAGTGTAGATTATTTTTCTTAAACTGTGTCGGTTGTATGACCATTGTCACATATTGTTTCTAACGGGCGTCGTCTTTTACCCGAATCTAGGCCATTTTCAAAAAAGAACTTTTTAAAGATTATTTACTCATTTTTAAGCAGGTCTCCATTATTTCTCTATTTATCAACCGTTGTGTTATCTATGTTACCTCATAACTTGCGACTCGGTCCACCGATTTTGATGATTCTTTTTTCATTTCAAAGCTGGTGCTTCCAGTGTGGTCGCATTTAATGACAAAGGCATCCACGAGAAACCATAGAAGTCTTACATTTGCATGGCGTGATATTTAGTTATTCGTCATAACTAAATATCACGCGATCTCTGTTCTAAAATTGGATATAAGTTGTTGACGCTTTCGCTAATATTCACGGTGCTGCAAACGTTCGTAACGGTAATTAATCAAAGTGACAAGTTATACACAGCTCACAGAGCATTTTTTTTAAAGTATGCTACCAATATTTTTCATCACAAACATTACTATCTCTTTTAACCATTCCTACTAAGATTAAGCTCGTGCTAGGAGATGGTTCACGTCAGATGTTGGATTCGAACCTCCGACCTTACGATTCGAAGATCGTACGCTAAACCGTTACTCTATTGACGTTTTATGCATATTTAATCATTGTCGATAGGGGTTCGTTGCGTAAGAGAATAAAGTTGTAAACAGTGTAGATTATTTTTCTTAAACGGTGTTGGTTATATGACCATTGTCACATATTGTTTCTAACGGGTGTCGTCTTTTAGCCGAATCTAGGCCATTTTCAAAAAAGAACTTTTTAAAGATTATTTACTCATTTTTAAGCAGGTCTCCATTATTTCTCTATTTATCAACCGTTGTGTTATCTATGTTACCTCATAACTTGCGACTAGGTCCACCGATTTTGATGATTCTTTTTTCATTTCAAAGCTTCCAGTGTGGTCGCATTTAATGACAAAGGCATCCACGAGAAACCATAGAAGTCTTACATTTGCATGGCGTGATATTTAGTTATTCGTCATAACTAAATATCACGCTAATCGATCACTACTATGTTAAGGTCCAAGCCGAGGTTACCCCTCACCGGGGGGACCCTTGTGCCGAGTTACTGGCAATAGAGGTTCAGGCTAAGCGACCTAAGAGCTATGCCACCTCTCAATCCGGTGAAGCAGTCAAGGCCAGCTTCTCTGGCCAATCAGTGTAGTTCGTCATAAAAAAAAATCGACTTCGATGATTCATTTTCTATTGGAAAGAATGTAGTTTGATTACAGTTTGGTTCAGGTTCTGATTAATTCTATTTCGGAATATTCCTGTTCTATTTGATGCCGGTTTTTGTTTGTACTCGTAAATATACTTGTATCTTTATATTCCGGCATTAATCGAAGCTATTCCCGATTAGTGTCTGGGAATGTGATGGTTGGGTTTCGAATCCCAACTGGCTTTCCATTTCATTCCCAGCCCGCTTGTACCAATGGTTTTTTACGTATAAATAAATCACATGCCAAAATTTATATCGTGTAGCGATAGGCTCATCTCTTGTCACATTTACCCCGTTAAAAACGGTTGAATAGCCGTGATAGCTTTTTCAATATTCGTTAGTCAAGTGAAATAAATCAAATTTCGTTTCTTTTCCAGGAAATTTTTGAGCTGGTCCTCATCGAAGTTTTCCCAGAGCTCAAACGCTATCATTAAAAATAGCACAAATTTTCGTCTATCAAGGCTTTCTTTTAGTGCACATGATGGATGAATTTATGTATTTTCTTACGAAGTTGTACCTGTTCCATTCCGGTATTTGTATTATTTTTAACTTTTTAACGACCAAAACTTAATGATATAAGTAATCCTCTTTAAGAAGACATCAGAGATCTGATATATGTTATTTGACTTTGATTAAAGTTAATTTAATTTTGATAATTAGATTATTAATAATCTAACTGCTCTATGGTAAAACTCCTCGTATTGTACAGGGACTTATTCCAAAGATAAAATACTTTTTTTTTGATATTTTAATACATTCTAGATCGTTCTATGGTATATAACGTGTAGTTATGTCTTAATGTACGTTTTGTATAGCGAGTAGATAACTTTGTGTTGTGTCATCTAAAAAAAGATTAGAACAAACGTACTTGACCTGTTGTTAGTTTGGATAGTCGACCAGCATATCAAGTTTGTCTAAAATGTTAGCTGCTGCTATCGTTTTAAGTATATAATTCGAAACTAAAAATTCTAATTAGTAAGGTTCTTTGAAATTTGTCGTTTCTGATACAACGTAGAATATATAATCATCGTGAATAGAATTACGTATGTTTTGATCTCAATTTTGTATAGCGATGAATTTATTTTATTATAATATTTAGCTTTGATTGTGCCAATGTGAGAAAAATTCATATAATCAGTGTATTTGTGTACGCGTATCGCTTTTGTATTTGTGCGTTGATGAAATTCGTGTATGAATTTTGGACTTATATCATCGTACCTGATTTCAAATCTTGTATCTGTCATATGAATCTCTAAGTTATTTCTAATTTAAATAACCTGAATCTAGTCTTTTATTTCATTTAATTGTTGTTATCTAAATAATAACATATGTGTATACGTTACGTTATTTTAGCTGATATAATCCAAGATTTTAGGTCTTAAGGTGCGTTTTCATTGAAACAATATTGAGCGGAGTCTATTTCTATCTTGAAAGTTAAGTATGTCTGACTTTAAGAATTATCTGCACTTCTAATAAATATTTCTACCACACGTTAAGTCCGTATATATATTTTTCATTACTGAAGGTATTTAGCTGTGCCACCTTTTCGAGTCCACACGTTGCTCGCAGATCGATAGCCTCGAAAACCTCATCTATGTGGTGGACAGACTAGAAGTGCACGATAAATATCGATATTACATAAAATATATCGATATATTTTATCCGATATACGAAATATCATAAGAAATTAAATAAAAAAGCATTCCATTCCTTCTTTTATTTGTGGTTGACAACTTGTATAAAATAAAACCCATCACGAAGAGTGTAGCGTAGTGTTACTACACTCCTACTTTTCACGATGGCTGGACTCGTTGTATAACTTTTATAATCTATGGATGTAGTCTGTACTGCTAGCAGAATCAAATCAAATGAAATAGTCTGATCTATCCGAAGCGAGAACCTCTGTTACGCGCCGAGTACTCTGTTAGTACAAAACTTTTCTTAAACGCTAATTAATTATAAACAAATTTCAATATATGAAAATATTGATATTCGGCGTTAGTGAACTCCATGTTTACACGTCTATAACTGTTGAACGCAATATCCAAACTAATTATGCATAGCGTCGTTTTGTAGGTTATGTCAAGACCTTTCAAATTATGTATAGTATTGCTAGATACGAGCTCTGTAGCGCTTTGTACATAGCCGCGAAATTCAAAAGACAAAAGGCGGAAGGGAGATATTTGACAACCTATTATTTGTACAATATATCGCGTAGTATCGATACAACCTCACGATATATAATATCGAAAAATATATCGATATATTTTTGGCATGAACATCGCTAGGGCAGACGCTCACAGGCTTGCCAATAACTCAAAACACGTGGAATTTAATAGTTAAGCAAGCGATCAACACTTTGTGCTAGACTTTCAGTAATAAAGGAGACGGCCAAGAAGAAGATTCCATTTCATTACTGTTTCATTGGTGTATTCAAGCGCCCTAAGTCCATTGTAACATCAGAAAGTGAGGAATTTGACAATAAAACTAGATAATTATCGTCAAATTCTAATTTATTTAAGTGAATTTTTCATGTTGATTATATTAAAAATTAACCTTTGTTATCTAAACTTGTTTAAATATGGCCTATATTTTTATATGTATTTCATTTAAAATATATATGTTATAGGATTAGACTTAGTTAATAGACGTTACGAAATTATTATATCAATTATCATTCCATGTACAGATATACTGAGAAAAGATTTTTCTTCGTAATTTTTCGGAAAAGTTTTTATATTAATAGATATGAAAATGTCACTAATTTAATACGATCATTCATTAACAGTACAGATGTCATCGTAAGATGAAGATCCGAGTTTTCCCAAAGGAAAATAATTTCTCACATCTATATTATGTTGATTTTGTGGCTTTAAAGACATCATTTTCATTTTGTCTTAATCGTAAATTCGAGTATTATTGGCTATGGTATATAGACCTTATTTTGTCTGCGTACTATCTTCTAAGTGTTGTGTTATATATACGTATGTTGACTAGGTGTAAACATTTAAAATACATATGTGTATACATTGTATGCTAAATGGAATTAAATATTATGTATATTTTACTTGGTATTTTCTTTTTGAGACTGATGGCGGCTTTCTGTATGTTCTCAACACGTCTTCAACGGCTTCAGAGGTTGTCAAAGATAGACTAGTCGCTGCCTTATGTCAAAGTCAAAGTCAAAATATCATTATTCAATAGAAATCGAGAATCTACTTTGAATCGTCCAATATTTTTTCCCTACCGTGCAATTTCGGACGACAATTCACTAAGAAAAATTGCACAAAAAAACTTAGTAGAGCTTTTTTTAACGTCTTTAAAATTTTTTTACAATATTCGTTTACTTTTACAATAAAGATTAATTAATCATGTTGTGTTAGAGCAACTTGAACCCAAGCTTTGTTATCGTTTACATAATCAGAAATTTTGTAATAAGCTTTACAACAGAGATCGTTTTAAACTTGTTCAAAGACAGATCCTTAATATTATTTGGAAATTTGTTGTAGAAACGTATACATTGCCCCATATAAGACCATATAGTCTTCTTTGCTTGGAAGAATATTATAATTTAATCTATCGTGAACCATAGATTAATAATATATTTGACATTGACAGTTTCTACGCAATGCGACTAGTCTATGTTTGATAACTATGATAAGGCAGTTCTGGAAATATGATCATGCAACGTTTTTATATTTATTCTTTTACAATCATCCTCCGCCGAGAAGGATGTACATTCCTGTCTTTCAGGTAGTTTACGCCTGAAGTACTGGACGAGGTAGTTTCGTTTACCGTGATATAGTACTTCGTAGAAGACCCATTTTTAAAGTCTTGTCAGACGCCAAATATTCATTTTGGACATTCCCTAAACCCCTACAACCTTTACGCTTTAGTTTTATACTCCGTCTTACATTATAAATAGGTGAGTGCCTCTTAGAAGGACTAAAAGAAGTTCAGGCTAAGCGATCTAAGAGCTATGCCAGGCTATCTCTGGCCAACTGTGTTAATTCGTCCAAAAAAAAAAATCTTTGATTGTTTTCGAGTTGAAGTGTGTAGGGCATTAAATTGTAAAGATATTGCCTATTCTTTGTTAACCTAGTGATTTTTCTCTTACCCGTGTTATGGAAAAAACTCGTCTTATTGAAATAGGTAATGAATAAGTTTCCCGTTGGTAGCAAAGGTATTTAACAATAAAATTGCAATAACTGTTTGCTACAAGTATATGAATAGTATCTACGGCAAATATATGAAAATAACAGTTTTTACAATTTTTCTCTGACTTATCTGTTGGTTCTGGAACGGCTGTACCGATTTTGACGGGAGGAGATTGCTGATGTAATAATTTGGAACTTAGCAGCAGGAAGTACTTTAATATTAAAATTACTTTTATATTAATAAAAAAAAAATAGTTTTTATTCGGGAGTAACACCGCGAGGAGAAGCTTGTTTTAAATAATTAAGACATAGATATTTGAATAAATTCTATTCTTAATTTTTAATACAATAATAAATCACACAACAGTTTCAACACCTTGTTACAGGAGTTGTCGAAGGTGTAAAAGCTGTTCATATAATTACCACATTAACGCTATTTAATTATTTAAAAATAAATAATATTACACGCTTATAAAATATTAGTGAAATTACAAATTTGGCACAAAACGTACAATGACATTATGAATTTTGAATTAATTCTAATAATAAACAAATAAATTTCTAATTTTGAGAAACGATGACTCGGAAAGGCTTTGTGCGCATGATTATATTGTGCATATAATGACAAATTTTATTCCGAAATGAATTTTATACAAACAATTAGGTTAACAGTAATAATTGCCAACTTCATCTTAATACACACAAACCCAAAGCATCTGTTATCACAGCACTCATATTCCTTTCCCTTATAAGCTATGCCCACAATGAAATGATATAGTTACATTTTTTTCTTAAAAATATGTTCGAAACATCACGTTAACTCCTCAAGATACAAAATCCAATTCACATTGATTCGATTCAGGCAGCCTTAGAATCGGGTTATAATCAATAACGTCGTAAAAATATATCTGATGTTCCTACATGGAAAACAAATGGAAGGAAATAAGATTGAATATATGCGACAGTTGTTCACCGTTTAAACTTTTAAGTGGGATGGACTGTTTATTTAGTTTTTGTGCACACTGTGTATTTTATACACGGCAAATGTTTTAACGGAAGTCTTCTTGTAAAATATTCGCATGTATAAACTATGAATATCGCAACAAATATTAGGTAAAATAATTATTATTGATGTTTAATTGTTATTTCTTAATTATTGCATATAATTATTTTTTTGTTTATTTAAAATAAACTTCATAAGACACGAAAATTACTATTAATATATCTACTAATATACTTATAAAATATAAAGAATTCTATTTAAGACAAAGTTTTATAAATATGTCAATGTCATTATTCAGTAAAAAAAAGATTTCAAATAAGGTAGACGGCTATAAGAATATTAAGCCTGGCAATAAAAGTGATGCAGATAAAAAATAATCTCTTTTGGGAAAATACATTTTTTTAATCTGTAACCGTTGTTACCCATACTAAGTCTACCTTAGATTAAAACACCCTGTGAAACTTTACAATCACCTTTATGGACATCATTATAAGCAACAATTGCAACAAATAGAAATCAATATGGTGTCGCATAGTTGAAGTGATAGGCAAAGGTTTATATGTAGTAGGAAACTTCAAAGCATATTTTAAGATATAATTCTAATTAATAAGATTATTAATTTACTAAAGAAATTTATTCTGATATGAGAATTAAAATATTCATCGCGTTTCAACGTGTTGTTTACATGATCCAACTAAAATTAGTACAAAGTATATATAAGTGACAGTTATAAATAAACTATTATTTACAATGCAAAATGACAAAGTACGTAGTAATTACTAATTATTTACACTGATATTTTTATTGTCACCATATTTATAGTGGTGAAATAAATACTTGAAGCATTGTATAGAAAATAATCAGAAAATAAATTGAATATCTATTGTGATTTATCGATGACATTTTTGATTATATCAATAGTACATGTTTACATTATTAATAATTCTATATAAATATCGTTACGATCCGCAATCGTCTATTGACAGCATTGCGAGGTCGGGATTCCAGTCACCATTACTATAGAAATTAACATGTATTTTAAAATAATCCCAGACCTCTACGTAATACATATATATATAAATAATTCCTTACAATTTCCTTGCATCCTGTCCCGTGAGCCATCGGGACTAGGATCAAGGATTTGTAAGAAAAAAAAATACAAACTATATATATATTTTTCTCTGTATTACATTTATTTACATATAATGCTTCCGACATACCTACCTAAAAAAGCGAACAAAATTTTGTCAAAAGCATAAAAAAGCGGGTTCACATTCTAGTATCGTAGTGATTAATTTAAAAATATAGAAAACATAACAACAATCCACTTAATTTATGAAATGTTTGATTTATAAATTTAATTTCAATCCGTCATAATTTATATCAAATTTCAGTATAAATAAAAAAAATGCAGACGATACTAGGAATACATTGTTTTTCAAGATAACATTCTATTTACACATTTATTACACATTTTAATTTTCTAGACGTACTAATTTCTACACAATATCCATGTTCTAGAAACGTTAACGAGAAAATGTCATTTATAATTCTCACTGAGGTCGTTTTCTAAAAAACACGTAAACACTTATTAGTATTTGATGGGGGTCTCTATACTGACATCAAGGTTAATTTGAAATACAACGTAGGCTAGGACAGATATACACCTACAAATTTATAATTAACAATATTCTTACTGTATATATCTACGTATATAATATCCATTTCATTGATATCTGGAATTGACGATTACGTGATTGCGTCGTTATTTGTATGTGTTATTTGTAGATGTTATATTATTATTTAAATAATTTTAATCAATAATAAATTGTCTGTGGGAGTGCAATAAGTCGCGTAATTTTAAACTTGTCAGTATATCAGATTTGATATTTATCGTAGCTGAGACATGTGATTTTAATTTGTTCTTCTACAATCACTGTATGCTAATTGAAGCGATCCTTTTTAATATTCCTTTTTATATATTCATTTATTAAAGTTCTACCACATTTTCGATTGCCTAACAAATAAGCAAAACGTAACGAAACGTACACAAACAAACTCTTATTTGGCGTATCCGTTAATGTGATAGTACCTTGTAGATTGAACAGGTCGAAGTTTAAGCGAATGGATGCAAGGTGACGGGTTCAAAGTCATCGTGCGAAGGTCGTCGGTGAGGTGGAGGGGGCGGCGGTGGAAGTAAGCTGGTACCCTCCGGAATGTAGACATTGGTTACGCGCTCCTGGTTTTAAATAAACAATGACATTAGGAAATGGATCAAGTCAATCAATTTGGGTGATTTAATCAAATTAGACCTCATCGACGATCAAGATCTTTTGGATCGTCTCGATCAAATGATTTAGCGTAGAGGGGTGTCATGCCTTAGCATAGTTAATTTAAAAAAAATTGTAATATTAAAATCAAGCTCGGAATCATTGTTAGCTGCATGGTTTACTGCCTGCACGAGTTGCAGATTTAAAATATCTTGTGAACTTTTGTTAAAAGGTAGGGATTTCTTTTTATTTAGGCAACGACACAACGACGTTAGACTATTGCGCTAGATGGTAGATGGAGTTACCAGTATTTTTAAAATTAAGCGAAATTTGGCGATCAGATATAGCGAGTTTCCTCATAATTTCATATCAGCTGGGACTAGATATAGATGACGATGATGGATTTTATGTAACTTTGGTTGTCTAGTTCTAGCGTCTCTATTGATGACTCTAGTTTTCTCATTTCTTTTGCTTATCTGACCTACATAGAAAAGCGACGCATACGTCGTCTCGTTGTCTGTAGTCGCTCTTTCAATTTCCCTTGGTAACCTCAGAACAAAAGCACTGGGCTGTTGTTTTACTTCATGAGTTTTATTTATTTATTTTAGCTAAATAGGGAGCGATATCTTGTCGACGATATCACAATAAAACCATCAGTATGTCATTACCAACCTGACCCCTTTCATATTTGAATATTCCCTGGAAACGGTTTGTGCGCCTCTCTGCCTGATCCTGTTGGGGGCCGCTGCCACTCGCGCAGTTATAGTTCGGGTTGTGGAAGGAGATGTGACCTCCAGATTCCCTGTAGGACTCCTTCAGATCCCCTCCTCGTCCAGATCGGTGTTTAACTATTATAAAAACTAAAATTTCTATAGATAAAACTCTGCAGCAAAGTGTCCTGATAACATTATTCATTTACCAATACTTTTGGGTGGTTGGAATATGAACTCTGGATCAAATGTACTTTCGCGGTATTGTATTCATAAGTAGAAATAGTGAGAGTAACAGGCAATAGTAATTTAATTCATTATATATTATGCAATGTGGTATGCATATTGTTGTTTGTCGATCTATTTGCAAATTCATAGGCCATAAGGGCTTATACGAAGGTCTCCAAAATAAACTTCTCACTCTTCATAATTTTCGATATATCTTTCTAAATATTTTATTGTGTTTATATAATTATTTTTTTGTAATAAAATTAAAGAATATAAATATTATAGTGTCAAAGTACTTACGGCAAATTAAAATCAATACACTAGCGCCTCCAATGACGCAGAGCCCAAGTACTACGGCAACAAACATAAACATCATGCTCTGGCTCTCCGTTTTCGGAGTGGGCTTCGCCGGCTTTATTGGCACTTCAGAATCCATATAATCGTAGAAGGATGGGTAACGAGATGGATCTTTAAAGTCGCCACGTGACTTTGACACTGCAATTTATAATGATTTTATAACGATATTCTACATTGGTCTATCGCTTTCAATTGTACAAATTTGAACTTCATAGTCACGTTTAATGAACTTCCAATTGTCCTCTTCAATATATCTATATACCAGTACTCCTAAAGATTACTTTTTCTGTCGAGACTTAGTTTTTGTCTTTACATTTAGCGAATTCGATGCCTCAATCGTGGAAATCTGAATTGTATCTAAAAAGGCACGCATGACAATACATGATGAGGTACTAATGCCACTTTAAATAAGAGTTGAGCATGAGAGAAAAAGTAAGAAAGTAAAATTAATGCCGTAGAGACACGATCATTAAGTTATGCGTAAGTCAAGTAATTAAGTAAGTCTGAATGAAAGGAGAAGAATCAAACCTTTGTACGAAGGGAAATTCGTCAGCGGTTTGAGCATAGAAAAAGGATGAATTTTCTTTATATCTTCTACTATTGTCTTTTTTTTTTTTTTTTGGTTTTTTTTTTTGGTTTTTTTTTAAAAAGAAAGCTGGCAATATTTCTTTTTTTTCAGAAATATTACTAACAATCTTGTTAACCATTCCAACTAAGCTTAAGCTTGTGCTAGGACATGGTTCACGGCAATAGTCGAATGGTGGATTCGAACCCACGACCTTACGATTCGCAGTCCGTACCCTAAACCATTAGGCTATTGACGCTTCGTCTACAGAAACTAATGCAAATAGGCGAACGTATGTGATAAAGGGCGATATCAGAAATACTCGAAACCGACGAACTTGTGTGCTTGTGCGTATGGCGATTGAAGCATCGAGGAGAGGTCTGTCAAGACTGTGCAGGGTGGAAATCCGTCTCTGCATACAGCATGAGTGATTTTTTATTTAGTGCTTAGATACCTGTAGAGCATGGGCGGCTGTCAATTTCATTCGGACAAGCACAAATATAGTCTGTGCCTCTAAAGAGGCAGAGATGACTGCATCCTCCATTGTCTTCCTTGCACATGTTCCATCCGCGTTGTTTTTCCGCCGACACTGCCTTTATCTCCATCAATGAATCTATATCTGACCTCACTGCTGTAATGTTTTTCCCTGTTTTTTTGTCAACTCGCATCACTGACTTCTTAAACCAATCTGTCCAGTATATATAATCGTTGAACTGAAATAAAAGTACATATTCACTGCGGCGTAGTATCTTGCCGAATATAATACGTGATAACGATTATAAATGTAATTGTTTCTAATGCAATTCTGTCGATATAAATCTAAAAATCTATAAAAGCAGTGACAGCCTAGAGATTGGACGACTATTGAAAAAGTTAATTTTACGATTATACGAACATTTGTAATTTACCTACTCATTGAATTGGTTTACGATACAGAGTGAAACTTATATGAAGATATGAATCCCAAAATTTGTTGTTATAATCTATCTGTCTATGTGTTAAATATAAATATCAAAATCTCAGTAATTATATAGAATTAATCTTATTTAAAATACTAATAAATCAGTTGAATGAATCCAAATTTATTGAGTCAATGTGTTTTCTTACCTGCGTCAGTCCAAAAGGATTTTTCGCAAGAGGCACCAATTGTACTCGATGTTGACCATTCAGATCGGATGTATCAATTCTCTCTTTTAGAGTGTCAGTCCAATAGAGCCTGCGGTCTTTGAAATCGATCGTTAGGCCGTTCGGGAAGCCCAGGTCATGGTTTACGATCGGTTTTCTTTGACTTCCATCCAGAAAAGCGCGCTCGATCATTGATTCTCGCCCCAGTCGCTCCAATAAAGAAAGCTTCAAGTAAAATAATAAAATTTGAGGACAAAATATTCTTCGAATCAAAGAAGTACTCGTATATTCCTTCCTCACAGCAAACAAAAAACAGCAACATAACTTTAACCGTTTTATTTCAGTCTATTATCATATACATCACTCATGTACACATTATTATATACACGTCTATATTATATGCGTGTTAGTAAATAAGAAAAGCAAATTTTGTATAAAGCAAAAATTACAAAATTGTACATTAGAATTTTGTAACAGGACGGGATATCAATTGAAAGGTAAATTATACAGAAATGCACAGACAACATGATAGTTGTGATATCGTATACGCAACAGGACAGAACAGAAAGATCTACTGCAGGAAAACTTTACGACTCTTTATAAAAATTATGAATTTGTGCTCTATGATGATGATCTCTGATCTTTTCCTTGCTGACGGTGTTAGAGTAGAAGATAAAGGGATGAATACTTCAAGAATTCTAGAATTGCAGTCTAGTGCTATAATAACGTCAATAGCCTAATGGTTTAGGGTACGGCCTGCGAATCGTAAGGTCGTGGGTTCGAATCCACCATTCGACTATTGACGTGAACCATGTCCTAGCACAAGCTTAAGCTTAGTTGGAATGATTAGCAAGATTGTTAATAATTTTTCTGAAAAAAATAATGAAAGCATTATTGCTAGCTTTCTTTAAAAACAAATTACCCTTTAGCTGGAAATAATGTAAGCGATCGGGGCTCCCTTAGATTATTGATTAATGTCTTCCTGCAAGTGCCGTCCAGTCGTGCTACCTCCACCACCTAAAATCGACAACATTCATAAAGAAATGATTCACGATAGTAGTGGAACGGTCACTACGACTTCATGATTTGCAAACTGTATATCTCCTGTTGGATTACCCACTCATTTGATCAATTACATTTTTTAAACCATACCTTGTATTCGTTGTCTGTCCAGTAAATATTGTCTGCTATCCAGTCAACACTTACACTGTTTGGTGTACTCAAATTGCCACTTATTACAACTTTAGTGTCACTCATGTTTCTCATATTAATTGACCTGGAATTAAAAACAATTGGTTTAAATGCTTTTTCTATACCGTCGCGGTTACCTATACCATCACGATGCCAATTGTTAAGTAGTTTATACAGGTCGGACCTAGGTAAGAATACGCCTTTAAATAGACTTAGTTTAGAATTAGATAGAATTTAACTCATTAACAAAAACGAATGATGTCGATCTCTTTTCTCAAAGTGTTTAAAAAGTCATTAACCTATAAATAGATTTTTGTTCTATTTCTTTTTGATTAGTTAATTTTAATTTTAAATTTAGTTACATTTTACTTTTTGTGTTTTTTTAGTTATAATTTAATATTCTTCTCGACATTAATACATTGCATGCAATCTTCACCTGTAACTATGGCATATGGCTATAGCGATGGCATTAACCTTACAACTTTTCCACTGTTTTTATATATTGTATGTGAAAAATGTTCATTGTGGTGGTGTTCAATAACTAAATAAATAAAAACGTCGCTCAAATCCCATAGGACTCGAGTCCAACGTATCGGTCTACTGATGGTTTTCACTCTTTTGTTTTGAGGTCGACCTGGGGACTTTTTGTATTTCACATCCTCTGCGTTCTTGAGTGGTTGGTGTTTTTCTGGCTTGTTTTGCTGCATGCCTCGCCGGTAAGCCTTTGCTTTTGTATAACCTATTTTTATAAGTCTAATCTTTTCTCACTTAGACTAATATAACGTTGTACAAACACATTCAATATTTAAAAAAAACTTGTTCATATTAATTATTTTCGAACAAACCTGATGACTTTAGTCCCGACATCAGAGAAGAATATTATTCTCTCTTCCCAATGGTAATCAATTGCGATTGCAGTTGAAATGTTCTTAACGGGTAAAATTATATCCCATTGCTCCGGAGTATCTAATGATATCATCGTCAAAGTCTGTTTTGTCGTGAACACCAGAAAATTGTCGGGGTGAGCTTTGCAGACTTTAGGAGTAGCTTCATTCGTCGTTTCATTTTCGAATAATATCCCTGTCGGGCATGCGCAAGAATAGCCATGGGGAGCTCGTAGACAGAGATGAGAACATTCCCCATTATTTTTACCACAAGCATCTGTAAATTCTTCAGTACCCTGAAAAAGTTTGGTTACACATTAAGAATGTACAAGCAAGTGATAGGCTAGTGGCTAAGCCTTCAACTATACGATTACCGAAGGCTCAAATCCCAGCCGGCTTGTAGCAATGTGTATCCATTTTTCAACCGACTTCAAAAAGGAGGAGGTTCTTAATTTGTTTTTTTTTAATGTTTGTTACCTCATGACTTTCGACTGAGTGAACCGATTTTCATGATTCTTTTTCTATTTGTAAGTTAGTGCTTTTAGTGTGGTCCTATTACAATTTGGTCCACTATTCTGTTAATAGCATCTATGAAAAAACCACGAAGTCTTTAATATGCATTAAATATGTGCGGGATAAATGGACGAATAACTCAATATCACCCCAACCAATTGTGATAATTTTATTATTGGAAAGAATCTACTTCATGGGTTCTTCATGATGAGAATTTATTTAGGTTCTGATTAATTCTATTTTGTAATATTTCTACAATAATTCGAAAATTCAAAGAGCGAGTAATAGCGTTTAACGTTTGATTCTATTCAAAGTTATTTTTTGTAGTAAATATGCTTGTCGGTTTATTGCGTAGACTAAAATCACTTGCAATCTCTGTCTATTCCACTATGAGCGTGAGAATCTATTAAGAAAACGCATATTTGGGGTAGTGGGTGATTCGGCGGTGGACTCATATACTTAAGAAAGTTGATTATTTTTGAAAAAGCACAGAAACGAGCAATAACTCATATGGATATCTAATTAACAGTAATATACTGACTTGAACGGCGCGGAGAGTCATCATTCCATCTAAGTTTTCTCTGATTTTCAACTGATTATCCCCGTTTGTTTTATCAGCTCTATGAAGTGCTTTAGTCTTCCAATCTGTCCAATAGATGTGTTGGCCTACTATGACGATACCGTACGGATAAGGAACTTTGCTCAAAACTGTCCGACGGTCATGTCCATGGAAGTCGGAACTTTCTATTGTGAGAAGTTTTGCATCGTTCCAATAAAGACGTCCTTCAATTCTATCCACTGCGAGACCATTAGGCCATTTGATATTAGTTTCCACAATGACGCGTCTATGAAATGAACATTATAATTAATACATGAACTTCCAAAACTAATCAATAAGAATGCCATTGTTTTATAAATCAGCGTTACCTGTTTTTACCATCCATGTCGGCTCGTTCAATTTTAGCCGTTGTCCCCCAATCAGACCAGAACATGTAGCCTTGCTCGTAATATAACGATATAGCACGCGGAGAATCTGGTAAAATATTTTGATATATAAAATTTCATTAAGTAAGCTGCACCAAAGCCTTCAACCTTGCACCAAACATGAAGCGGAAAGAAAGTCATTAATAGATAGTCTAAACCTAAAGGAGCAACGTGTGGCTGCTTTCTAGTGCTGCTGTCTGACCCGACCTCAGAGAGACCGAGGAAGCTGGTGACTATGGCCATACAACATTGATTCATTCTTGCTTCATGCGATGTGGGTATGATGGGGCTGACATGCCGAAAAGGGCAAAAGTCCCAATAAACAAAGAAAACAAAAATAAAATGAACTAATTTTTAAATCAAGAGCCACTTCATACCTAATCCAGTCCATATAAGTAATTTTCTGTTGGTCCCATCTAGTTCTGCAACTTCAATGCTATTCCGTCCTCCATCCGTCCAGTAAATCTAAAGACGAATTGTTTTTAAAAATGTTTTCCTTTTTCTAATATATAGTTTATATAAAGTACTTTGCCATTTACTAAAGAAATCAATTTACGCAGTCTTAAGCACAGAGCTTATCGTTCGATCATTTTGTGTTTATAGAATTAATTTAAAAACTTTGCGCTAAACTTACATGATATAATTTCCTTTCATCTTTAGGCATCCATGAAAGGTTTCCATCTTATTGGTTCGTTCATTGCTTGGATACGAGCAAAGCGCTTTATTTTGTCTTAAATTATGAGTACAGTAGGGTATGGAAATAACTTACATGTGACAATCTTCCCCTCTGATTACAATAAAAATGTTTTAAGTATACGAGTACATTACAACTCTCTGTAATTATACTAAGTTTAAGAGAAGAATAGGCATTAACTAAGCTACGCCATACAATCTAAGACTGTATTTATGCTTACACAGTGTGTTATGGTCAAGTACGTGCTCAGTAATGTTTAAGAAAACTGTCAAAGGGGAACGTATAATTTTACACACCTTACGTCCAGCAGAGTCAATTGCAATACCATCACACGTGTGAATGCCCTGTGTGAACATCGTTTCTACGTTCTCGCCTTTTCTATTCGAACGCTGGATCTTCCTCTCGGCTGTGTCGGTCCAATATACTGTACCTACAGTATATTATCATTATCACTATACGAGCATAACACTACACTTGCAAAAGAAGAAGCTCGTTCTATAAGCGATTCCTTCACTGTTCAATTAATCATTTTTAGTGTCCTCATTACGTCTATTATGACACATTAAAAAGCATCTTAAACCTATGCCCACCTATTTTTCGTTTCTCTAGATGTTCAATTCAGTCTCTAAAAGTTCAATCATTATGTAAGATTTTAAATTAGCAGTGAACACTGAATCCCTTGACCAAAATTATGACTTTTCACACAATATAGTTGTTATGAGCATTTTTTAACAAACAGGCAATGATTTTTTGGACGAACTACACATATTGGCCAGAAAAGCAGGCCTTGACTGCTTCAAAGGATTAAGAGACGGCCTAGGTCGCTTTTCCTGAACCTCTATCGCTAGTAACTCCACACAAGGGTCTCACCGGTGAGGGTTAATCAGCTTGACGGTTACTATGTTACGCGTAAGCATTTTTTAATTTACAATGTAACAGCAATTTACTTATGTTACTTTTTTTTTAATTGACATTGGGGTAGGGGAGAGGCAATCTTCAACAAGATACCTATACTAAAACCCCCCCGATGGCCCTTCCTCGGTGCAAAGTGAAGGACTCCGGGATTTCCAGTGAAACGCACCGGAGCCCCTCTGCACTGTGCTCTCGGAAAGCACGTGCCGGGGGGAGGTCAATAACTCCCCCCTGGTCCCCTCGCAGTGCAAGGCGACAGGGGCAGCCGATGCCGCCTTCTTCGGCATCGGCTGCCCCTGTCGAGGCCCCTTTTAGTCGCCTACTACGATAGGCAGGGGATACCGTGGCCTCATTCTACGAGCCCAGAACTACAGAGCTTACTTATCTTACCTGTTCTGTGGTCAACATCCACACCTAAGGCGTTTTTCAGTGGAGGTAAAGGCATAACAACATCAACAAGGTACGGGACATCCAAGGACACTATACGTATGTCGATACGATGTGCGATAATCAAATAGTTTGACGGACCGTCTGGACAGGTCCTTTTATCCTCCTGTGAAATCATCATTACAATTAAATTTACTGGACTGTATTAAGATATATTACAATATTGAAACTCCTTTGATATCACTGTAAAATACATACATTTAATTTGACTCCTGTGGGGCACGCACAAGCTCGTCCATTAGGTTTTAATAGACATAAATGGGAACAGCCACCATTATTTTTTGCACATCTAAAGGAATACAAAAATGTATCGTTTTTAAAATAATAATAATCATATAGTTTATTTGCATCAATAATATTGTACAATATATTAAAAGGTCAAGGTAAAGAGAGTCCCTTAACTCTCGAACTATTGTAACATGGACTAATGAGCTAATTTCTTCCACCGTCAGTTTAAAACGTAATCTTACATAAACATTTAGAAAAAAAAGGTAAGAAAGAAAATATAATTAAAGATAAAATAAAATCTGTTTTTAAGTGTGTGTACGTGTGTGTATGGATGTGTCTTTTAGTGTGAGCACAATATACAAACTATTAATTTATAATTACTAAGTTTTCAATGTTTTCATTTATGTAAAGCCATATTAGTAATATATTTTTAGAATTTTGAAACATTAAAAAATTAAAGTTTTTTAAGACTCTGTATTTAAAAAAAAATTGTTTTACTTACCGGTTAGCCACAAATTTCCTTTCCGTGTGAAATACCCTGACGTCCATTAAACCCTCAATCGAAGCCCCTAATGTACGTCGGTTATCACCCGTATACTTGTTAGCTGCTTGAATAGACTTTGCTTCCCAATCTGTCCATAGTACTTCGTCGCCATATAAATCCAATCCAAATGGGTGTGGTATATCTTGAGCTAAGATTTACCAAAAATATGTGTAATATTAGACAGTGAATAGCATATTTTACACATTAATTTTTACCGGGCTTAAAAGCATAAAAATAAAATCTCAAATACTAAAGAATGAGTAACTTGCCCTAGACTGCAGTCAAATTTTAGCAAATAATATTATTTACGAGTAAAAACAAAAACCAACTTCAAATTGAAGAAATCGTTAAACGTTATTACGCGCGGACGCACTCTTTGTATTATCAAATTATCGTAAGAACATTATTAAATATAACTCTAATATATATGATATCTAATAATATAAATCATAATAAATCTAACCAAATTTTCATCAAACTACCCTTGATAGTATATCTTATAGTATATCCTTTCCAATAAAAAATGAATCATAGAAATATGAACGAAGCGATTTGAGTCATCGTTCATCATGCGTACAGCAAAGGAGTGGAACAAGCTGCCGGCGTCAATCTTCCCGTCCAAATACGACGTGGGAGCCTTCAAGAGTAGAGTGAATAGGCAATTACTAAACTAGCACGTACCATCTTTCGACTATATTACCACTTAATATCAGGTAGGATCGTGTTCAAGCATTAGTACTACACCCATAAAAAAAATTTAAATTGTCTAAAGTCAAGAAAAAATTTGGACAAGATATAGAACGGTTACCTATTAAAACTGTTCGACCAGTTCCGTCTAGATTTGCGTATTCTATAGTCCGATTACCGCCATCACTCCAATAAAGACGGTTATTTTCATAATCAACAGCTAAACCGTTAGGCCAAGTCATGTCACCATAGAGAATTCTTTTTCGATTGCTCCCATCCATATCTGCCCGTTCAATACATGGAGTAGCTCCCCAGTCGGACCAGTACATTACACCCCCTGAAAATATCAAACCGTATATTTCCTTGCTTATTACGTAATGTAGATCCAACTATGTATTACTAGAATTTTGATGATTAGTAAGTAAAAGTTCCTGGATTAAATTACCTTTCGGATTTAAAATGATATCCCTTGGTTTATCAATGTCTTTCCAAGCTATAAGTCCTCGCATAGTACCGTTAGAATTTGCTACTTCTATTCTGTTATTTCCAGCATCTGTCCAATATAACTTGTCCGTCAACCAGTCGTATGCAAGGCCAGAAGGCGATACTGGAGAAAATAATCAAAAGTATGATTTAAATAAAATTTTAATTAAACTACCATAAACAATTAAGAATCGTTGTTATTTACAGATTTTTTAAAAGTCTGCTAGATGTCTTTGTATTCGTTACTTTTTTAAAAATTTTCAAATAATTGAAAAAGGTGAAAAAAGAATTGAGCCAAATATTATTCATTTGATAAGTTAATCATATAATAATAGCCTTAAAGGCTTGGTATGGGTATATTAAGATAAATAAAGCAAAGGTCATAGGCGGTCTTACTGATGTTCGAAGTTACAATGGCAGTTTGATTGGATCCGTTAAGGAATGCTCGATTAATTGAATCTTTATCTACATCCGTCCAGAAAATCGTATTAGTATGATGATCCCAATCCAAAGCAACGGCGTGTTTTATATTTTCCACTGGTATAACCTGCGGTAAGGATATATCATATATAAGTCCAAAGGTAAGCAAACGCAAAGTCGCACAACGAGCTATGGAGAGGGCTATGCTCGGAGTATCTCTACGAGAACTTATCTCTTCGAGAATGAGGAGATCCGTAGACGAACAAAGGTAAACAACATAACTCGCCGGGTAAGCAACAAGCGCGGGCACATAGCGCGTAGAACAGATGGCAGATGGGGCCGAAAAGTTCTCGATTGGAGACCACGGACCAGCAAGCGCAGCGTAGGACGTCTGATGCAGCTAACATCCGTTCCTTTTGGAAATCGTTGGGGAGGCCTATGTCCAGTAGTGGAAGTTTTATATTTGTATGTTTTTATGATGATGAAGTCCAAAAATCATCAAAGCGGATAGTAATAACAAAAACCTATATTAATGAGATAAGTAATGATTGGTAATAATTGGATAACACACTACCAATACTGAAGTTCGTTAACCAAAGAGGTAGGCTCAGAATTCTATAGAATGTTCTAGACGATCGTTGCATATCTCCTTCGCTTCATTCATATCCATACATCTGGTATTCATAAGCGTCAGTTAAGGGTATCCCCGACCGGCCGCTTTGTAATACATGGGCGACTTAGTCAATATCCCTCCATATTACTTCTATAGATATAAGACATCACTACAGTAATTAATCTACATAATTAAAAAATATAACTCACGGCATCCAATGAATCAATTTGCTTTCGCGGGTTCAGTAATTTAAGGCGAATATTTTTCTTGCTTACATAAAGCAATAGTTTCTCTGGCGTGTCCTCACATGTTCGGCTAATAACATTTATTAAATAAAATTAATAATTATGTTATATAAAAAGAAAATATTTTATTTCAAACGTAAAGTAAAAATTACCCGTCAGATCTCAAATTGAAGCCGGCGGGACATCGGCAAGAGTAATCGAGTGTGTTCGGCAGACATAGATGTGAACAACCGCCATTGTCCTTACCGCAGCGATTTCTATATGTCCGCAGTTGCCTCGTCGGATGGTAACTAAAATGACAATTAAACAATTGTACATTTTCTAAGAGAATATAAGAGCCGGTATAGCTGATATACCTTGGTTATTTCGAATCTCATGAGGTTGAGTCTAAAGCGAAGGTAGCTACTAGGAAGCTCGGACTCCTTTCAAAGGAACTGGTTTTGTGTGGAGTACTGTATTCCATGGAGTGGCGGGCCAAAAAGTTGATAGGTGACCAAGACCTACATTTAGATACCGTAAATAGTCTTGAATACCGACGCAAGGTGGCTACCCTTTCGGTGTTTTACAGATTACATTTTGTTTAGTGTGCACAGGAATTATACTACAGAGATTCTGTAGATTTATTTTAATCTATTATATAATGCCTTTAATCTTTCACTTTCTACTGATATATTAATTACCTGTGAATATCCATGGGAGTACTAGGACTTGCGTGAACAGTTTGTATGCCCATTCCAGTATTTTTATTCACAGTTGATATGCTCTTTGTATGCCAGTCTGTCCAATAAACTGCATCCTCGAACACCGTCAATGCAAACGGATGAGGGAGACCTTTATTTGTTACCTGCCATTTTTTTATTGCATTAATTTTTGTATATTCATTCAATCATCAATCATCGACAAATTACAAGGTCTTACCTTTTTCCTATTCCGGCCGTCGAAGGAGGCTTTTTCTATAACGTGATGTTTCGCGTCAGCCCAGTATATTTTAGATTCGACGTAATCTATAGTGAGTCCATTGGGCCAGAATATCTTATCAAAAATAACACTTCTCCTTCTTTTGCCATCCATATCTGCTTTTTCTATTTTTGGGTTGGGACCTGTAGAAATTTTAATTTAATAAATTTTAAAATAATGCTATGAGAAAAAATATGTTATTCCTTATTCCCCTTTGCGTTAAAAAGTATTTTCAAGTTGTTTTCACGTTCATATTGAGAAAGATTACCAAAAAATACTAACAATCGAACAGAGTTTAGAGGGATTAATTAAAACGTTGATCATATCACCCTCATCGGAAACTTCACATTGCATTTTAAATAATGAAACAAATAAAGAAAAATAAATGAAAAATCAACAATCACTTTGACTACACGGTATACAGGGCTGGATTTATGGTAGGGCAACCGAATGTAAGTCTAGTTACCTGACTTTTTTGCGAAACACAGAAATATAAATATATCTAATTCACGCTTTTCTGCCATCATGATCTCTGTTCGAGTTAGCTTAAGCTACAATGTAATTAAAACTATTACTGAAATACAATAAATAATCATGAACATCACTTAAAATGATGCTTTAGCATTACAACTCTTTGGAGCTTATCAATGAATTTTAGTCAAGTTGAAAACTTTGCCGGTGCCATGCAAAGCCTTATAATCTTACCCCAATCAGTCCAGAAGACCAAGGCGTCCCCAGGATGTACGGCAATAGCTCTGGGCTTGTCAAGTTCATTGGCTATCAGTACAGCTCGTTTGGCTCCGTCTAAAGATGCAACCTCTATTCTTCTATTGCCTGAGTCGGTCCAAAATAGCAAATCGTGTATCCAGTCTAATGCAATGCCTCCTGGTGTTTCTAGGCCCCATTTTATAACATCTTAAAAGACAATAAGATGTTATAATATAGAATAATTATGTCAGTAAAATAAACAAAAAATGTAATTTATGCAAATTTATTTATATGCAAAATTGCATTTTGTTTTAACTTCAACCCTGGCGGAAAAGACATTGCTATATGCTCTATTCAGCCAAACCCTAAATGCGAGATGGTAAGAATCCACCACCACCGGAACCGATTTTCTGTAGTGACTTTTACTACTCCAGAATCCTATTTTTAAGGGATAGGAACTTATAACAAAAACATAATACAATTCCGAAAGGTTTCGAATTCTGACGGTCAGGTCGTACGTGGAACGTTTTATCACGAGACTATTAAATGGGGACATTTCTTTAATATAAACCAACATTCCAGTTTTGATGGACATTGCAGTTAATATGGTATTGTATTTGGTAAAACACATGGCTAGTGATACATTAATCCTTTTTGGATCGAATAGAGGTTGTTTGGGCATTACGCAAACAAAGACGAATGCTCTAAGGTACGTTAAAAATACAGACTGGATGAAAAATGTAAATTGTTTGCCACGATTGTTTCTCTATAGGATATATGTCATGAGAAATACAAATCTATAATTTCTACCCAGACATCATTCATCTATTATTATATAATTTTAGTGATATATACAGTATATATGATTATATTTACAATGTACTGTACTGTATTAAATGGTGAATCAACATTACCTGACATGGTATTGTTAATCAGTTCCAAGGCTCTTATGACTTTCATATTATTTTCTGTCCAATATATAAGTTTCTTTTCGTAATGATAATCCAAAGATACTGCGTTATGGAGTCCTTTCAACACGGGCATGTAATTCTCGCCGGTCAGCCACACCTGATAATATTACTTTAAATTAAGATAAAAATTTCAACGAAACGACGTCAAATTAATATTATATATATACAAATATTTCCTGGAAGAGATAGTAGTAGTCAAGCACTTGCTTAGAAAGTATAAAAAAAAGAGATTGCTCTCCTTTGAGTCCTCTCTGAAAAGGTAGTCCTTGTACAATAAATTAATAAAGACTTTATTTCCGTAATTTTATTTTAATTAACTTTATGACCTAGTCCAGAAACCTGGAGATAATATTATACGTTAATATTATTATTATTAAATTACACGGACTTTTATTTGACTAACTTGGCACGGTGGTGACGATGGCTACTGAATCTAAATCTACAACGATAAATGCTGTCCTTCCTGGGATCAGCTTTCTTTGGGACTTTATGTCTACTGCACTGGACTACTACTGAATAACGTTTTCTTTGGATCTAGAAAACAAATCAGTTTTCAAAAGTTACATCTTTAAGTCCATATATAAAGACATACATTAGTCTAAGTCTAAATGAATTAACACAGGTTTGCGCGTTTTCTTCTACTGTTGTTTTGTTGAAAAATACTATACGAGTCGTGGTTTTGCGAAAATCCAACAGACAGACATTATTTTACGCTACTCACAAAGCTGTCTCCTCGTTTAAGCTCTTATGCTAGGAGATGGTTCAAATAAACAGTCTAATGGTGGGTTTGATCCTACGGGCTTAAGTTTCGTAGAGAGTATCCAAACCATTAGGCTATTGACGTCTATGTGGTATGAACTATGGTAAAAGGAGTCTTATTATTTAACTGGTTATTTTTCCCACAAACAAATGAGATTATGATACACACCTTTCGGATGCCGATTCGATTGGTAAACAAAAGCGTAGGCGATTCTCCTATAGGCTTACAAGATCTTTTGTCGGGTCTCAGGACGTATCCGGTCATACAGCCGCACGTGAAGCTGCCAAGTGTATTGGAGCACGTTTGGGAACACACCGGGTCTTGTTCGAACATGCATTCATCGATGTCGCGGCAACTGTTTAAATTTTTACATTTTTAGTACACGCGAAAGAAAGCTTATTGTGGGCTTTGTTACAAGTGAACCAGACCGAATCCTAATTAACTTGAAATATTACTTGTACAATATCAACCGACAATCACGCTACCCAAATTTCATAGGCTTCAAATTATATTTTCGTATCCGTTAGGCGAAGGCAGAAACAGCTGCAAATCACATAAGCAATAAAAGTAAACGACATACGACTAAAGTGAATTTCTATGTAAATGGGTATTTTCAAGAGTAGAGTGAATAGGCATTTACTAAGCTAGTGCGCCTTACCATCTAAGACTGCATTTCAACTTAACATCAGTTGGGATCGTAGTCAAGCAATTGCTTAGAAAGTATAAAAAAATATACTAAATCTAATAATTCCTTTTCTAATAGATGAGCTTAAAAGTTTCGGGGCGGTTCCCGGAAAACTTCGCTCCATCCTGCATGTTCAATAACTACCGTAAATTCAATAACTAAAATTAAATACTAACGGGATCAAAGCTAGACCTCAAGATATTGTGAGCTCACTCTACGTAGATTGGGACAAATTATATTAATTAAACGCTGACGGTAAACATTGACGATTATGTTAAAATCAAATTTCATGAGGGTAATCGTCAAATACCCTCGTGAAAAAAAATTCTCGACCAATATGAAGATTTCCTGGTCAAAATCTATCCTGCCTTTTAGGAGTCCATAGACAACATATCGTACTATCATCGTCACACATCGTCTATCGTCCATAACATTTATTTTAAAAGTGACGTACGTAATTCATGTGTAATTTTTATATAATTTTTAATGTTTTTGTACAATTTAAAACTGGTCGGTAAACGAAATTACACAATAATCGATATGTTAACATTTACTTTAAAAATAAACGGTCTATATATAGATATTGCTAAACAAATACCAAGTAATTACCTAAAACCATTCTCGGAAAGCAGGTATCCCAAAGGACAGGTACACGCGGGATGCCCGTCGAACGTAGTGATACACAGCTTCTCACATTTATCTTCAGCAGTGCAGGTGCGTTTCGTAGGACAGTTCTCCTCATCGTCACCTCTAGGGCAGTCCTTCATGCCGTCGCACACGTGTTTCTTATTGACGCAGTTCCTGAACACTGAGTTGTATAGAAACTTGCACATGTACTGGTCCTGTTCGCAGGTCACCTCGCAATTAGTTTCATCCTCGCCGTTCGTACAGTCGCTCACACCGTCGCATAACCACGTTTTCTGTTACAATTAAATTATAACATAATTGTTAACCGAGTTCCAGATTAGGGAGATGTTTGTGCGCTTATGGTTTTTTTGGTGAACTGAGATGATTTAGGCGTGGCAGAGCCCTTAGGTCGTTTAGCTTGAACCTCTATTGGGAGCAACATGACGCAAGGCCCCCGAGAGGGAACCTCGGCTTGGATGGTTTATTCGCGTTAGCATTGTGAGGATAAGATCATGACTCTGCTGACATACTATCAGACATTCAAATAGCAAACTAATGTTTTGTTTGGAATGGCTCGGTTTTAATTAGGACAAGTATGTGCACATAACAAGGATCGAAGGTTCCGAAGATATATTAGTAGCCTTATTATACGTTTAAGAAAAATGAGCAGTTAGGCGCCAGAAATTTGTAATATAACTATGATTATATGAAAACAAAGAGAGCGACAGCACCTAATGGCACTAAATATTTGATCAGTCACGTTTGGTTTGATTCGAAGTCGGTTTTTGCTTTTACTCATAAATATTTATTTATTTATTTATTCTTTATTTGCACACAATACAAAAAAAGGTACAGATAGGCGAACTTAATTCCAGTAAGCATTCTCACCTTGGGGTTGTGTAGAGACAAAGTAACGGGTGCAAGCTATGTGAGAAAATAATAAATAAAAGAAAACTATAATAAATGCATGCATATATAATATACATACCTACTTACAAATAAATTAAATATATAAACATAATAATTATATATAATAATAAATAGATACATATATATATAATTATAGATGGATAGGGATAGCAATTGTCAAACTATTCCTTGCTTAGGTAAAGCTTCCATAGTAAATGTTTGAAAGTAGATTTAGTTCCAGCTGTATGTACATTTGTTGGCAGCGCATTCCAAAGTCTTATTGCGTTAAAGGTAAAAGATTTATGCATAAAATCAGTATGACAGGAAGAAATATGGAGAAAATTACTATCAGTGGAACGAAGACAACGGTCGTGTGATTTACCCTGATACTGAAATTTACATTTCTAGTATTCAGGTGCAAATGGGTCACGTAAAATATAAAATAATGTACAAAGTGTTCTGAAGGATCGTCGATCAGACATTGGAAGACACTTAAGCTGAGAGCCAAAGAAAGAAATATGGTCGTACTTGCGTATGCCAAAGATGAAGCGAATAGAACTGTGAGAATACATGTACACAATACTTATATATTACATCAGTCAGAAATATAATAACATTAATTATGATTTAATTTAATATTATAAACATAATATTTACCGTGATGAGAAGCAACAGATTAGAGATATTGTAACGTCATTGAAGTTAATATAATAAGAGTGTTGGCTAAAGTTTACTAACCAGAATACATCTGCGGTCGGCACACGTGTGTTCGTCGAATGTGCAGTTTCGCAAACCGAAGGGTTCACAGGACATTTCATCGTCACCATCGGCGCAATCCCTCTGTCCGTCACATCGCCAACGAATTGGTATACACTTGCCTTCGTTGCACCTTTACATGATGTGAAAGAGATTCACAGTCAAAGACCAAGAGTATACAAGTAAAAGAAAGAAAAGAAAATACATTTGGTGGTATAGAATTTTACATGCATGTGTATGTTATATTTCGTAATTTCTTCGATCTTTCCCTTGATGATTACACCTGCCAATTTGTTTCTCTTTCTATGGGTAATTGGAAAAGGAAACCGCTAAGGCTTTAAGTAAGTAGTCCCCTTTGTGAATGTTACTTAGTACGTACCTTAGTACGAATTTACCCCTCACCGGGGGGACCCTTGTGTCGAGTTACTAGCAATAGAGGTTCAGGCTAAGCGACCTAAGAGCTATGCCACCTCTCAATCCGGTGAAGCAGTCAAGGCCAGCTTCTCTGGCCAATCTGTGTAGTTCGTCATAAAAAAAAAGGTACGAATTTAAGTAACTCAACAATTTAATTTACGATAACAAACTTAAAATTTGACCTTAAATCATATATTGGTATTATTCAATAAGAAATGTGGAATATACATTATAATATTAAATTGTATTATATCGTTATGAAATGAAAATGCAGTTTTCATATTTCTATGATTCAATACGGTACTATTTTTTTTCAACTGTACAAATTAACAGATAAGAATTTTACGCACTACACAGATTGACCAGAAAAGCTGACCTATACTACTTCATCGGATTGAGAGGTGGCATTGCTCTTAGGTTCGCTTAGCCTGAACCCCTATTGCTAAGTAACTCAACACAAGGGTCCCTCTGGTGAGGGGTAACATCAGCCTGGACGGTTACTTTGTTACGTATTAGAATTTCCATTTTACTTACTTGAACTCCTCAGAGTTGCAAGTGCCGGGTAGAATAGGACAGGATTCTTCATCGGTCCAATCACCGCAGTCGTTATCCCCATCACACTGGAACTCCTTCCTCACGCACTTGTTGCTGTTGCATTGGAATTCATTTTCACCGCACTGCAGGAAACCCAGATCTGCGATGATCATTACGCTAGTTATTATTTACTTTGTAACTTTGCAAATTGTAGCTTTGCAAATGAGATTGTTCAAAATACTTTGGTACACAGAAATGTAAATGTTTAAAAATCTTAAGTCGAAATAATTAGCCATGGCCAATTGTTCCTATATCTGAAATTTGAAGACCCTATAACTTGAATTTTTTGCCGTCTAAGTTGCCGTTGAAGTTCTATTAATAGAGATTCTGCTGTATATTATTTTTATATGTAATGAGAACTTTTTTATTGTTGAGGTCGAGGGATTTCTTTAATATATGACCAATTATCGATTTGTATATACAAAAATACAATTGGGAAATATTTATGTTCAAAACCAAAATACAACGTATATATATTTTCATTACACGACAAGCTTGGAATTTTGCTTTTGTCACTGAATGTTCATTACGCTAACCGATCAACAGTTAAATTATTATTGCGCCGGAAATCATAATCTACTAATTTAACACGAACTCAATTTAGCTATTATGAATTAATATATTTTAATATTTTACGTTTATTTGATTTTGATAAATATATTGAAATATAACGACATATTTGGAAAAAATTTTTCCAATTCTAAATTCATAATGAACTACACAGATTGGCCAGAGAAGCTGAACTTGACTGCTTCACCGGATTGAGAGGTGGCATAGCTCTTAGGTCACTTAGCCTGAACCTCTATAACTAGTAACTCGACACAAGGGTTCCTCCAGTGAAGGGTAACATCGGCTTGGACAGTTACTACGTTACGCGTACGCATTCCAATCCGAGGGCGCGCGAGAGCCAAATCACGACTCGGTCAGTTGCTATTCCACGGATAATCTAAGGGACATTCAAAAATAAACTAACTTTGATTGCCATTTCGGGATATTTGGAAGATGACATTATGTACTATATTACCAAATACTAACAATTGAAACAATAGTAGAGCTATGCCACATATCTCCTGTTGTATGGCGTAGCTCTACTATTTTATTACAAAATACGATAGAACCTCTATACCTCTATAAATCGAAATAATCTGTGATTCTCTACAAGGCAATTAGGTATTAATCGAAAATATATAACTCGAAAAATTAAATCGGATTTATCTCGAACATTTGTTATTTGGTTATGATAAGTACTTTAAAACTTTGCAGTTACTGTTTATAAGATTGTTTTCTTAATTTCACCTCTGTAAATCAAAAGTTATTAGAATGACTTCTTCAACTTCAATCTAAAAGTCGAATATTTTCTTACAAAATCTGTCAAAGTTGAATGCAACTAGAAACTGTAATAATATCTAGCATCGACATTTATAAATAAAAATATACTAGTACGGCAGTCGGCTTCATCCGAGTTGTCAGGACAGTCAGGTTCCCGGTCGCAGCGCCAGTGCTTAGCGAGACACTCCCCGGTGGCGCACCTGAACTGCGTTTCTCTGCATCTGTATAACACATTATTTTATAACAACTACCCGTCCCGGATTTGCATGCTTTGCACTAATTATCGTATATACATATACAGCCGTATGCAATAATAGGGTCGGTTAGGAAAAGTTTGAATATCTCGGAAGATAAAGACACTAAGCTAACTGAATAAAAACCGTGTGATGGTTCCATTACAAAAATATTTATTTGAAGTCCTATTCGAGGTATAAAGCTACTTAAAAATTTTAATATGATTTTTTATCGCTAAAAATAAAAACTTCTTTACAAAATTATCTTAACACCTTTATTTTATTTACAATGATTTATAAATATAATTAATAAATAATAACGCCATCTATCTAAACCAGTTGACACTAAAAAATCTTACGCTTTTATTCAACGGAGCAAGCAAATGCTAGTCTTTTACGAGATGCTTGAGGACTGCAATGATCACTCTTAATACAAGGCGTCAATAGTCTGCTGGTTTAGGGTCTTTGCAAAACATAAGGCCGCAGGTTCGAGTCCACCATTCGACTTTTGACGTATACCATCTCCTAGCACGAGTTTAAGCTTATTTGAAATGGTATTTGTGCAAAAAAATAATTTAAAAAATTATGGAATGGCAAAGATCAATCAGCAATCTTTATAAAAAACAAGCGAGTCTTTACTTCTTCTCGGAAAAAAACAGACTTTACGAACATAACAATTGAATAAAATGAATAACTTAAAAAAACATTAAGCACATTTTAAAACATTATTTAGGTACGCAAGATGGACACTAGTGACAAGCCACTGCGGCTTATATAGCGTTAATTTTACATTTTCCTTATTGTAAAATTGTAATTATAATAAATTAAAAAAGAAAAAGTTCACATCTTAGTTGTACTCTCGAACTTAATACTAAGCACGCAAAATTAGATATCTAAAAATAGCACGTTTTGTGCGTAAGATTCTTGGAATGAAATTATATCGTTTTATTCGTATTATGTTAAATATATTTACTAACTAATTTTAAAATATTTACATATTTGAATCGACAATTTGAATTTATGTTTAGAAATTTAAATATGTTGTAAATATAAAAATACAACATTGATTTTTCTGAATTATTAAATTTACGATAGCGTTTTATGGTTGGTTATTTTAACTGTTGTTTTATTTCTAAAGGGGATACAGGCATTATAAATTGTCTCTAGCTCCGGTAACTCCATGAAGATAATCGTATATTACATTTAAATGACAATACAGGGTCAATGAACAAGCATACAATTTATGTTTTGTGACCTTACAGCGCTTCCTTATAAAGAGATTGCATACTAAAAGAACAAGCTCTCACGACCTTTAAAGCTTAGCAGGGTAGACGGAAAAAACAATCTTCCCTTTTAACCCAGCTTATTAGATATCAAATTTGACAGCTTAGCCCAAAAGCACTAATTTAAGCAAGTGATTTTTTTTAAAACAATAAAATCATTGGTATAAGCTGGCTGTGATTGAAAATTCGATTATTAGAACGTAAGTCATTTATTATCAGTGATGCTAAATTTACTTTCATACTTATATACCTGATTATGTTTTGAAGACAAATATGGTATAATAACGTAACAATTTCCAGTGATCAATTATATGGTAGATTCTAAGAACGAGCCGCCTACGAATGTTGGATATATCGGGGTAGTTCGCGCGATGCGGGCGGGCGCGTGGGCGCGTTTCTATGACACCCGCTCACCCCGGATGCCCTAGGAGCCCACTCCCTCGTCGCTGTCTCCTCCGCGCAACCCCTCTGACGCCCTACCCGCCCGTCCACACTCCTCCCCCCCCCATTCCGTTGGTATTGATCTTCCAGCTCGCAAGCCCCCGCACAAACTCGGCGAGCGAAAATTGCCGGTCAAGATGGCTCGCTGTATGCAGTTTCATTTTCGCTTACCGATTTTAAAACTTTAAACCATCATATCTCTGTAATGTTTATAATTATTAAGTATATTTATATATTTATTGTATTTGTCCAAAACAGTAACAAATGATACATTAGTTACTTGTCATTTTAATGACAAAGAAATGGACTTTACTTAATAAAGTATAGTATTCCGTACTTGCTACGTAATAGCATGGTCAGATGGAAGGAACACCACAGTATATAAGATGGTCTTTGGCAAGAATATGTCGAATCTAATGCAATCACTCACAGATAAAATCACCAAATCTAGCTTTAAAAATTATAAGCTCACGGATATCCTTTACTCGAGTGGGATAGAAATTCCTTCTCGGAGCTTACCCGATGTGATAAGTATGTGACACTCAACTGAAAAAACGGAAGGTATGGTACATGCCGACCGATTCTTGGTTCGGCCCTCTCGGACTCAATCTGATCGGAATACTCACGCATACATAGTAACTCTGGAAACCGAGGTTACATATCTCCGGGTCCTCCCGCACCCTTTTGTGTCTGTGTGCTAAGCTACCTAAGAGCTATGCCACCTCTCATCCGGTGAAGCAGTAAAAGTTAGCTTCTCTGGCTAGTTTGTGTAGGTTCGTCAAATAAACAAGGCGGCTCAGATGGAAATGCCTATCATTAATCTGATCTACAAGTATATTAGATACTAATGGTTATAACCACTTCATTTTCTCCAATACATATATATAAAAGAGAGTGTGTGGGTTTGTTCCCTATAGGCTCCGAAACGGCTAGACCGATTTCAATGAAACTTTCAGGGAATCTTCTGATTGACCTGACGAGTAATCCTGTAAAGGTTTGGTGACGATCAGAACACTCCGCTTTTTGAACTGTCAAACAAGTCATACGTCGTACTTTTATTTATGATATTAACTTTTAGCCCGATATGTTTTGTTATTAATGATAAGAATGATATTGTATTTACTGATTTGTACATGGGTGTAAGTAATGACCTTCACCCGCTCGAGAAGAGAATACGGAGAGAAATGAATAATTTAATATATTGTGAGAGTTGAATTAAATTTTTAATGATGTAATTTTAGTGTTTAAATAAAATAAACCAAAATCTAGGCCGGCCAAGCGGGCTGGGTACGCTAGTACAATATAATTATATAACAACAAATAAACATGCATTCTCTGGTATAAGACCTGCGTGACTAGACCCGCACGCTTTGAGATATTAATTTATTAGTGCGTGAACTAACACGTGTCATTCATCACGTGAGGGGTCTATACGACGACAGCTAGGGGACCCTGAGTGCAATTCATTGAAGTGTCATGTCCTTCGAGATTTCGTAGAACGTAGTTATTATTCTTGAACCCAACAAAGCTCTCACGACCTTTAAAGCTTAGCGGGGTAGACGGAAAAACAATCTTCCCTTTTAACCCAGCTTATTAGATATCAAATTTGACAGCTTAGCCCAAAAGCACTAATTTAAGCAAGTGATTTTTTTTAAAACAATAAAATCATTGGTATAAGCTGGCTGTGATTGAAAATTCGATTATTAGAACGTAAGTCATTTATTATCAGTGATGCTAAATTTACTTTCATACTTATATACCTGATTATGTTTTGAAGACAAATATGGTATAATAACGTAACAATTTCAGTGATCAATTATATGGTAGATTCTAAGAACGAGCCGCCTACGAATGTTGGATATATCGGGGTAGTTCGCGCGATGCGGGCGGGCGCGTGGGCGCGTTTCTATGACACCCGCTCACCCCGGATGCCCTAGGAGCCCACTCCCTCGTCGCTGTCTCCTCCGCGCAACCCCTCTGACGCCCTACCCGCCCGTCCACACTCCTCCCCCCCCCATTCCGTTGGTATTGATCTTCCAGCTCGCAAGCCCCCGCACAAACTCGGCGAGCGAAAATTGCCGGTCAAGATGGCTCGCTGTATGCAGTTTCATTTTCGCTTACCGATTTTAAAACTTTAAACCATCATATCTCTGTAATGTTTATAATTATTAAGTATATTTATATATTTATTGTATTTGTCCAAAACAGTAACAAATGATACATTAGTTACTTGTCATTTTAATGCAATCACTCACAGATAAAATCACCAAATCTAGCTTTAAAATTATAAGCTCACGGATATCCTTTACTCGAGTGGGATAGAAATTCCTTCTCGGAGCTTACCCGATGTGATAAGTATGTGACACTCAACTGAAAAAACGGAAGGTATGGTACATGCCGACCGATTCTTGGTTCGGCCCTCTCGGACTCAATCTGATCGGAATACTCACGCATACATAGTAACTCTGGAACCTGAGGTTACCTCTCTCCGGGTCCTCCCGCACCCTTTTGTGTCTGAGTTGCTAACTATAGAAGTTCAAGCTAAGCTACCTAAGAGCTATGCCACCTCTCATGAGGTGAAGCAGTAAAAGTTAGCTTCTCTGGCTAGTTTGTGTAGGTTCGTCAAATAAACAAGGCGGCTCAGATTCGAAATACCTATCATCAATCTTATCTTCAAGTATATTAGATACTAATGGTTATAACCACTTCATTTTCTCCAGTCTATATATGTAAAAGAGAAAGTGTGTGGGCTTGTTCCCTATAGGCTCCGAAACGGCTGGACCGATTTCAATAAAACTTACAGGGAATCTTCTGATTGACCTGACAAGTAATCCTGTAAAGGTTTGGTGACGATCAGAGCACTCTGCTTTTTGAAGTGTCAAACAAGCCATACGTCGTACTTTTATTTATGACATTAACTTTTAGCCCGATATGTTTTGTTATTAATAATAAGATTGATATTGTATTTACTGATATGTACATGGGTGTAAGTAATGGTCTTCACCCGCTCGAGAAGAGAATGAATACGGAGAGAAATTAATAATTTAATATATTGTGAGAGTTGAATTAAATTTTTTATTTGTAATTTTATTGTTTAAATAAAATAAACCAAAATCTAGGCCGACGAAGCGTGCTGGGTACGCTAGTACAATATAATTGTATAACATCAAATAAACATGCATTCTCTGCTATAAGACCTGCGTGACTATATAGACCCGCACGCTTTGAGATATTAATTTATTAGTGCGTGAACTAACACGTGTCATTCATCACGTGAGGGGTCTATACAACGACAGCTAGGGGACCCTGAGTGCAATTCATTGAAGTGTCATGTCCTTCATGATTTCGTAGAACGTAGTTATTATTCTTGAACCCAACAAAAGCTTCATATGAGTATTCACTAAGTTATTATATATATATTTATGTATGTATATATGTTTATTTTTTGTTCTATATTCAAATAAAAAATAGATATCACAAACCCACTTGAAATCTTTCCAGAAACAAATTTCTGTCCATGCAAAGACTGTCTGGAAGAGACCGCCCGTTGCGCATGCAATTATATCGACATATGGCAAAGTATATGTTATGCAATATTGTATTTTCATTCATTTACTTTCTGATTGACAGCCAAACGGAAGAGTCATGTTACATTTTAGTTTAGTTTAATACTTGAGTTAGAAAAAATATACTAAGTAAATATAACTATGTAATATAACTAGATATAAGAAGGCAGTGATAGGCTTGTAACTAAAGGATTTGCCTATCGGTCTGATCGTGGCGGGTTCGAATCCTAGTCGGCTTTTGCTAATGAATTGCCGTTTTTGTGTCTGTGTCACGACAATAGTGTGTTTGTTAGTATTTAAAGTATTACGTAAAGATGAAATGATAATTGATATGACGTACGATATACGTCAATGGTAAATAGACACGTGTTAGCTAGCAACACAAGACACCCAGCGGTTGTGACGTGAATAACAACTTCCAATGATATCTTAGTGATTTATCTGTAATTTTTAAATAAATGTAATTTAAATCTGGCATTGTAAACAACAATTTAACTTTATTCGTAATCTGACTTCTAATTAATTTTGTATAAAGATTATGTTATCTTATTTGTATTTCTAACGCCATCGTCCTGTTTTGTTCATTTGTTTCCTGTCCATATACAGGTTGCCTGGAAGAGATCGCTCTCAGCGGTAAGGTCGCCCATTGTACAACAAACTACTCGTATAAAATGTACCTTACTTATGTAATGCCTTTTGTTTGATTTTGGTGTACAATAAAGTTATATCTATCTATCAAAAAAAAATTGTGGGGACCACTGTGACGGTATTCATTTAAATAATTCCTTGTACAATGTCACACTGTTTGAATAAAAAGAGAGTGCATTAGTTATTGGAATGTTTAATTCCACAAGACCGACAAGTTATTACACTCGACACTTTGCAATTTCTTAACTAGATGCTTGTATTAGGTGGGCGGCATGTTGTGTGCAGTCCTTATGACTTACACGAGATGCAATGATGTCATCGGCGTTTGAAGTAAACCCCTAGCTGACAGGGGAGATCCGTGACCATTATATACAATTGTCCTTAAGTGCTTACGAAGCGAGACTATCTTGCCGTTTAATCATTTTTAATTGGAATAGGAATACAAATATTTTCTGCGTAAATGATAACTTAGACTCAACTCGCAATTTGATTTTTTCTTGTGACGAACCACTAGAGAAGGTAACCGCAACAGTTCCACCAAATTTGGAAGGAGATAGAGTTCTTGCACTCAAAGATCGCTTATCCTGAACCTTTATTGGGAGTGACGAGGCGCAAGGGCCCCGAGATATGTTTACATACCGACCAACGCCGTTCGAAAGACGACCTACGATTCGGTTGGTGATGTTTATCGGAAACAGGGAGTGTATTTTGTATTGCACGTATTTGAAATAATAAATGCTTAAAATTATTATAATGCCGTAAAGTTGTAAGTTTTGAAAAGCAGTTTTTTTTTAAACTCTGAGCAAATGCTTCGCCACTCCACATCAGGTGGTCCCACCTTGTGTGTAAAGTGGAAATGCAATATCAGATCGTAACTTAACAAATGCCTATTCTAATGTTCAAATACTTTAAAATAAGGCGATAGAAAACGTTCGTCTTTACCATTTTATTTATTTATTTCCGGATAACCTTTAGCTAACAATAATCTATAATTTGCAAATAAATTACAAAAAGCAGATAATATTTTCATTTTCACACGAAATCAGCTTAATTACAAACAGACAAATTGTTGATAAAATAACATGATTTGAAAAATTATAACATGATCTCGTAGACTCAACACCATTTCACTATCAAGTCAGCGTCGTACAAAATCGGGCCAACCTACTCGTATCACAGAGTCAGTTTCTCAAGATACAAAAAATACTAAATATTGGATCTAATAAGCTTGGTGCTTCACAGATGTCGCAACTTACGTCGCGGTAAACAGACATGCGTTTATTTTTTACAACCTTTTATGTTTGTACTTACTTGGCTTTGGGACAGTTTATCTCGTCAGAATTGTCACGGCAGTCGTTGTCGCCGTCGCACACCCATTCCTTGTGGATACACAGTCCGTTCGAACATTGGAACATATCCGCTGTACAGTTGACGGTGCCATCTAAGAAAGGAGAAAACTCTTAATGTATCTGTTTTGAAATACTTCAAACTCAATTATTCTATAGGAGAACATCCATTTTATAATATAATATAAGCATAAGTCTATCCATCTATCATATCTAGTTTTTATAGTAAAAGATGCCAAATAACCGTCTCCTCGTTTATTAATATTGATATATTTCTTGCCTATTTCTCATGTATAAATAAACCCATGAAATATGTAAGGGCCAGGGGTAATATTTACGCGATCTTGAATAAGGCCGCGTTTTTCACCCAAGATACGCGCACATAAATGGAAGCCTAAAACTATTTACTACCGTTTATATTTTATAGCGTCTTATTTTTGAATACCCGACGTTTCGAACACTCTACTATTTGTTTTTTAGAATTACTCTATCAAGACTAAGAATGAAAGTGACCACTGAAGTGTTCGTAATGCGTCGAAAATTCCGAAATAAGTTTAAAACGAGATAAAATCCATACAAGTTAACCGTTAAGTCGCATAAGGTGGGGGACCACCTTATGCTCACGCGCTCCTTGGGCGAGTGTATACGACAATCACGCCTTATTCTATATGAGTATGAGTAATATACAGTTAATATGAGAATGCCTTATTTTTCTCGTCTATAATCGTTTATTTCAACACAGACAGTTATTATAAATTATAAGGAAATAATAATAAAGAATAAAAGAGTGTCCAATATCTTTCAATTATAAATAATAATAATGATTCTTTATTAAATAACGAAAACAAAACAACAGAATTACTACTTACAATTACTATGCTATAAGTATTATAACCACTTATGTTCCTTTGCCACCTAAACTAGCAACACCTGTGTATGCAATGAGGAGACTTAAATATATAAAGGCTGTTTCTGTACACTAACCGCAATGAGTTTCGTCAGAGTAATCGCCGCAATCGTTGTCCCCATCGCAGAGCCAGTCGACAGCGATGCACACGTTAGTTCCGTGACAGATGGTGCGGTTCTCGCTCTCGTCACAGGATCTCGCGCAGCCTTGCTCATCTTCCGCCTCCGCGCACTCCGCTGTACCGTCGCAACGTTTCTCCATCGGGATGCACGTGCATGATATCTAAATTATAGCATTTTAACCGACTTGAAAAAAGTGCGCCCGCGTGTAGAACCGTCACGTTTGATTTGATTTGAATATACTTGTACAAACTTGTTAATTTTGAATAAACCATAGACTTTTTTAATCAAAATTTAACTTAGTGACGTAAGTAACATTAACTTAGTTACTGGTACTGTGAATGAACCTAGAAAAAAAGTCATGTCAGAAAATGTAAACACCACAAAATACAAATTGTATAATTATAAACGTAAATATTGTTAACGGAAAGGGACGCTTTCCAACACTTTAACTGATGGTCTTTGGATATGATGAGAGTGTATGGATAACACTGAAATTCAATCATTTAAGTGAATTCTACTTGTATGGTGATTAATTATCATCAAATTGGTTAAGCTGTAATAATGTTGAAATTTGTCTAAAACAACTTGACTACGTTTAACATTTAGAGGCACGAACGCTGCAATCTTTTGATGGGTCTGCTTCTTGATATTCCTTTAAGATTTATATAGTGCCACTATATCTATAGAAAATACCTGGCAAGAGAAATGGTCGGAGGGGCAGGGATGGCTGCAGTCGCCGTCATCTGCATCATCGTCAAAGTCTTCAGCTACGACGTCCGAATCTAGGGTCATGTGACGATCTAAGAAGGAAATGTATGTATGTAAAAAAGTAAAATGAATATGACTATCATAAGCCTGTTTCAACATCCTGCTGGTATTTGGCCTTTCCAAATGCCTTACACCAGATAACGATCCGCTTGTCGCATCTAGTAACTTCCGGCAATCTTAGCAAATCAGCTAAGAAAATCGCCAAGAATCTGACGTGGACATTTTCCCAAATAGGTTACGTAATTTTAAAACATACAACAGGCATTTTGTAATATATAGTTTGGGATATAGTTATTTGTTATTTTCAGTTTTTTATTACATTTCTGAATGTTTTTTTTATGATTTTTAAGGTTTTAGTTTACACTTGTAACTGAGGTAACATTTGTCTTTGTTTTTCTTAAATCTATTGTATTTTTGAATTATAATGGTGTTAGTTGGTGAGACTTATAAAAAAATAAATTAATTAATCTCTGTTACTACAATTTTCTCATTCTCACTGCCCCTCATAAATTTTTCATAATAAAAATTGAACAGTATATACATGTTTATATGGTTTATTTATTATTCAAATATATTAAAGGCTGTACAAGATCATGGCAAAATGTTTATACAACTTTAGCATGTGACACGAACCCATCTCAAAAAGTGCTCAACGGCTAAAGTTTTTAGTTTAAAAAGTGCCAAAAAATGTACCTATAATAACCTTAAATAAATTGTGTTCAAATTTATTTTATTAATTGTGTTAAAGTGTTCAAATAATAAATAATAATAAATGTTTACTTATTTATCTTTCACAAATACTATTTGCATTTAGCTTTAGGGAGGTGGTATAAAATAGTTTTTTGGTTGATTTTAATTAAATTAAATACGAATTAAATAAAAATGAGATTCCTAGATTCAGGGGATGTTGTGAAGGTGATAAGAACTTAAATATATTTACAACTTTAGCATGAGACGCGAAACCATCCCAAAAAGTTCTCAACGGCTAAAGAAGTTTACAGTTTAAAAAGTAATCAAATGTACAAATAATAATCTTAAAATTAACATTTCAAGTGTTCAGATAATAATAATAAATGTTTACTTATTTATCTTTCACAAATACTATTTGCATTTAGCTTTAGGGAGGTGGTATAAAATAGTTTTTTGGTTGATTTTAATTAAATTAAATACGAATTAAATAAAAATGAGATTCCTAGATTCAGGGGATGTTGTGAAGGTGATAAGAACTTAAATATATTTACAACTTTAGCATGAGACGCGAAACCATCCCAAAAAGTTCTCAACGGCTAAAGAAGTTTACAGTTTAAAAAGTAATCAAATGTACAAATAATAATCTTAAAATTAACATTTCAAGTGTTCAGATAATAATAATAAATGTTTATTTATTTAACTTTCACAAATACTTTTTTGCATTTATCTTTAGGCAGGTTGTAGAAAATAATTTATTTGTTTATTTTAATTAAATTAAATATATTATGTATTAAATAAATATTAGATTCCTGGATTGGGGGGATGTTGGGAATCGTGTTGTAAAGGTGGTAAGAACTTACGGTGCCACGCGTCCACTCTTGTGTAGGGGCTGTGAGGTCGGAAGCCGGGCACCTGCATTTGTATGGGCACCACGCCTACAGGCGGCGGCTGGTACGGCGGCACGCGGCCCACGGAGCGCGTGTCCGCCGGGTCGGCGGTAGCATTGGCGGGCCGCGGCTGTGCCAGTGGGGCGACTTCATCTGCGCCCGTTTCTAGATACACGTATAAGATACATTACTTATGCAAATACAAGTATATTTTCCAAAAACCGACTTCATTCTATTTCCTAATATTACGAAATAGAATTAACCAGAACCTAACCAAACTCCCCTTGAAGTACATACTTTCCAATGAAAAAATAATCATCGAAATCGTTTGGCGTGATATAGAGTTCTACGTCCATTTATCGCGCATGTATTTAATGCAAATTTAAGACTCATATGGTTTTCTCATGGACGCCATTTTCAGAACTGGATCAAATAGAAACACACATATTGGACCACACGGGAGCACCAGGTTTCAAATAAAAAAAGAATCATCAAAATCGATTCGATCGAAAGTCTAAGGTAACAAACATTAAAAAAAAATCGAACGAATTCTTCTTCAGAAAGAACCTTCATCCTTTTTTTCAAGTCGATTGAAAATTAATAATAAACATCTTCATCATAGTAATAGAACCCTTCGATATAACCCCTCGCAAATACATTACAATGTAGAAATCTGTACTCCTTAGTAAATACGCGGTAATAAGAGAGTCTTCCTTAATATTTTTTAATTACGAGTATCGTTTACTTCCTTTAACAATTAGTCAATGACCTGTGTTGCTGGAAATCTCATCATTCCTTTAACTAGAAACTAAAATGTTACAACTTAATAAATTTATCCTAAGCTTAACCAGGTCATAAGTAAATAAAGGTTTATAAAAAAGTCTTACTTACCATGTAAGTATATGATCGTGGAACAGAATATTAGCAGAAACATTGTAATACGTCTGTATTGAGCACTAGCAATGTGATGCCTAGGTGACTGGCACAGCTTCGCGCGATTTAATGCCACGTTGCTCCAGCATTTCTTCCGTTTACCTGCGCGCAGTCAATGTTAAATGAATATGGAAACACATTATTGGCGCTGTCGGAATTAAATGCAGCTTGTTATTTTGTAATGGATAAAAATATTCCTCCACATGTTTATAAACTTTTCTAAATGCATACTTTACCATGACAAAATATCTTAATATTGTGTTCCTAAATAGTTATGTACATTACTATTGATCATGTAATAGAGTGGAGGGTTGATTACTTGAGACACAGGATTCGTCCTTTTTTGGAAATCTTCAAAAAGATACCCCGCCTTCTGGGGAAGGCGGCGGTTATATGGGGTTTTTACCCACTAAAACCTCCTTATCTTATGTTAATACTGAGGATTATGGTGAGAATATACATATTACAGCATTGTATTAGTTTGACTGTAATGATGTTGTAATTTTGTCTAATAAATAAAAAAATGTTTATAAACAAAACACATTCACATTGACTCTTATGTAGTGTTAGTTTTCTATAGTTATACCTTTAGGTATATCCAACAAAGCTATAGGGACATGTGTAGACTTAAAAGCTTTCCTGTCTATCATGAGAAGGGGGATCGAAACAAAAGAACTAAAGTGGTGCAGTCAATTAGTGCAGGACGAGTGGGCAGGGTGTCAGCTGACGCGGCAAAATCATGATCACGGGTAAAGATACGACTGCGTATAGAATAAGAGGGCATCTAAAAGGTATTCCAACTAAGTAAAGTTTTTTTTATAAGAATCCTTTTATGACAGAAATCTTTTGCACATGATTTTTTTAATAAATTCTCCGAATCTTGTGATTTTTATATATTTATCATCCTATGTCCCCTAGGTGGGGCAGAGGGAGTGGGACATCCACAGTGATCCTCCATCGCCTTCGATTTTAGGCTTTATGCTTTATCTCGCTCCATGTCTTCCCGATGTTCTTAGCCTCGTCTGCAACTGTGCAACCAGGTCTGCTGAGGACGGCCGCGCTTGCGCTTTCCTTACGGATTCCAATCAAGGGCCTGCTTGGGAATGTGATCGGCATCTCTTTCCATTTGCGGCGATTTATTTGGAGGTCGTATATTGGACTTTCACGACAGCGCTCCAGAAGATTTTCATTGGACATTTTCTCGGTCCATTAGATACCGAGGATTCGGCGAAGACAGAAGATGATTTTTAATCCTAGAGTAATTTTGTTCACTCCTACGCCTTTCTCTAGGCATCTCTTCTGTTTTAGTCGTTTTGGATAGCGAAGGCTTTGACTAAAAGCACCGTTGGAAGCTGCGTAGGCGAGAAATGACACTCAAGGCATTAATGGTTTCGTTAACAGAGACCGTGGTAGAAGGCGCGTCTTTGGTTCAAGCGCCTTACCTGGTGGTTGCAGGCGAGGTCGCAGATGTGTGCGAGAGCATTCCTATTGTTCCACCAACCTGCGATGGTGGTTTTAGTCGATGCAAGTCCGACATAATCTACCCTTCCCCCTACGCAATTTAAAAAGGTGTTTAAGTAAAATAAAACAAAAAACACCACCTACGAAACCAATTCACTACAACAGATTACCAGAACTTGTATTTTTTAGTATTCCTCGTATATTTAGTACCCGTATAGTGGAGATAACCATGAAAAATACATAACACACGAGTTAAATATAGTAAAAAATAATATATTTAAAAAAAAATTATAAGAAAATTCCATTAAAATACAACTGGAATTCCATTACCGTACGTATTTCTTGTAAATTAAAATTATTAGTTGAGATGAGTAATAGCGTTTGGCTCACTATTTATCATATATGGGACCTAATAACCTGAAAGCTGAAATGTTTTTAACGCAATGATTGTTGTCCTTGTCTACTTCATTAGTGTGTCAAATTACGGGCCAACTGTAATTTTAGTGTTTATCAAAAACAAAACATTTATAAATATGTCATAATACCCAAAGTCTAAATATTGAATAGCAGAAATTAGATTTAATACAATTGTTTATACGTACCACAGATAAGTAAATGATCTCGGCCACGTCTATTAATGGAAAGATAATATCAATATAAATAAATGATGGCGACGTATCACGACTGTTAAACACACTGGCCATCTAAAGAAGGATTTTCACAGACGCCATATTGAAAAAAAAAATGTAAAAGATGAGCTGTTATCACGCATGCGCCGCGTGATGCCAACTTTACGAGCAACTTGTTGATTCGCTTTTCATTCACGACGCACCAGCCCGCGCAATCTACGCAGTTGTCCTTGCTATAACATATATCTAAGATTCTCAGAAAACACCCTTGAATAGAACACCCACTACTTCATAGATCAATCAATGGTACATCGTTACGATTTCCATACGCTGCGACGTTCCCATTCCTTAAAATTCCACTATCTTGGAAAATATAACAAATATTTGTACGACAAATACGTCAAAAAAGTAAAGTCTTTAAAAATAAACTTAAATATGGAATCCATATTCCATAGATAACAATTGGAAATGTATTGAAAAGCTATAATAATATGGCTAATGAGTTATATGTAAGCATTACTTTATTCTCAAAACTATAGCCAGATTTCACTGCGATTCATGAACATCTACAATACTATAGTTTTAACCTGCAAGGATATTGCCTAATTTAAGTAGACTCTTTACATGAAGGTCCCTAAGTTGTATCAATTCGGAAAAACCGTTGACGACAGCTGATACCAAAGACAAGCTTTTATTAAGAAATGACGGGAAAACTTTCATCGGTGGTATGCTTATCATCAAGATAGTACCATTGTACATCATACCATCACATTAGCAGTTCAATTGCGATTGATGGAAATTTAGTAAAAAAAGTACAGTAAAAACAATATCTCTGCTGAATTCAGAATTATTACTACGCATAGTTTTACTTGAAAAGTTAAGTTAAATTTAGATATTGATGATATGATTTGCTATCGTATTATATTCAACAAACAACACAAAGGAAATTCCTAAAACACTTATAATTTTCTTAATTCATATTATATAGGGTGTTATATTCAAATAAGGCTTATGCTGTATTAGCATACACGATTAGTTCAAACGTCGTGATTACATTATCATTCTTAGCAACCATCTCCTTTGAGTAGCGAACACATTTCAATAACAAGTATATAGGCAATTGACATAAATTGATTCGTATGAAGCTCGGTTTATTTTTAGACCGCACCCGCCTCCGTCGGAATATGTACCTTATTAACCATATAAATCCCACGCGCTTATGTACGCTGAACAGAACGTTGTAACTATTTTTAACTTATATTAAAAATTAGATGTTTTAAATGAATTGGTACCTGAAAATAAATTACGAAAAACAGAACATAGATTTTTTTCTAATAAAATATAAATTTCAGATATTAAATGTCGGTTAACAAAATTCATTCGTAGATACTCATATATTTTATAATCATGTACGTATAAAAGATACGTACATGATTATAAAAATATGTACTAATTAATAAACTATTCTTACCATATAATAAGAGTGTTTAAGGCGGTACAGTCGGCTTGTAATCGATTCCTTTGAAGTGAACTATCGCAAATAGTATTTATATATAAAAATATCACAGCACGACAATATTTAGCGAGTACCTATGAAAATTCAACGATCAATAAGTGAGGGGGTGGATGTGCGCGGATCGCCCACGCTCACCCCGCACCCCGTCCCACCCCCGATCGCCCTGCGCTGGCTGAAAGGCCGAAATCCAATACGGCTACCGCCCACGAATATGACCATGAAACTATTTTTTTTCTAAGATGTTAACGCACAGAAGACAAAATCTTTTAATAACCTATTTCTATTATTTTTATATACATGTATTTGCAACATTTCTGTTTTTACATAATTTTTCTGATATTAAATAATTACAATATATATAACACTTGTTAGATAAAGATTTATAGGCAGTCACGTCGAATCAATACACTAACAATAACGAATATTTTTCTTTATTCTATTTAAATATCGAAAACACATACCTTAAAAATCTTCGACAGAAAACATTTTCTAGATCAACGGTCTAAATAAACACAAAAATCGCACATCTATTAATATCCTCAAGTTCAACACTCACTCAACTGAGCTGTTTTGTTCAGAATTATTTTTCATAAACAATTTTATATGTCGGACCTCGACAGAGATGTGCTCTCAACGCTCGGTTAGCGAGGTACTAGGTAATCTGGAACCTTCGCCCCCCCTCGCGCTCTGAGAGCCCCGCGCAGTCTGAGTCTCATCGATGAATGGAGACCACCCACCCCCGACAGCTAGCACCTATAACTCCCTTCGAACACTCGCCTACATTTGTACTGTATCGAATACTCGGAATAACATTGGATGGAAATAGATGAAAAGCTTATAAATATATTGGCATAAAATTTACATCTAAAACCTTCAACTTCTATCTACGTCTTTAGTATTCATTATGACACACGTTTTCAATTACGCTTAGATATTAGTAATAGCTTCATCATTGTAATTATAACCAAATTGATTTAATAAATCGTGTATCTTTTTATTTTTAAATTCATGAAGTTACAGATGTTATATTTGGAAATGTGATATTTCCAATAAAATAATTTTATTAAAGCAGAGACAGTTAATTTTTAAATTATTTTTTTAAAACAAATAAAAAATAAAACAAAATTTAGTAATTTTTGTTTAGTAAAGAAAAGAAACTCAGAGATAAGATTAGATTTGTATATAATTAAAATAGATATATATATATACGTATAAATAATTGAATTTAATTAAACAGTCTACCAGCGACATCCCTCATGATTTTTTAGAAACATTAACTCCCTAAGTCCGGTAAGTAGAGCAAAAGCTCTACGCATTGTGCTACGCCGCTTAAATTGTTGTGTAGACTTTCACAGAGATGTCGCTACGGATAGTAAAAGCTAAAGTTATATTTTAAAAAGGTAATTTCTCATAGTCTTAGAAGAAACTTAAGTATAAAAAAAAACATAATCTACCGTTTTTTTGCAAAATCATAATATTTCCAATGAGTACTTGAAAAGCAAAACGTTAATTATTAATAAATTTTCATCCCAATTGAATATTTTTATGAAAGGATGGCAGTTATTTCGACTTTAAGTGTAGCATTATATTATAAGAACCTACGACCTTATAAATTGCAGACCGTTCTAACACGGATACATCGATACAGGTCTGTACGAACTAAAATATTTGCAAGAAGGGCGTTAAAAAAGTAAAATGGTGGTTTTATGAATATTTTTTTTTATTATGACTTTTTGAAGTATGTTTTGTGGTAGAAAAAATGTTAACCATGAATTTAGCAAAAATAATACTAATTAATATACGTTGGTTGAAAAAAACATGTTTAGTTTATGATAAAATTTATTTTTACAACTTAAGCTTATAGTAACTTTGGCTCCCATGTAATGAACTAACATCAATTTCTCTACAGAATAATCATGAAGATTTACAATGAAATCAAAAATGATCATTATACTTAAATAACTACGAAGGAATATATACGTTTCAAAGAAGTAAAGAGAATTACCCTACCGAAATAAATTTGATGATTTTTTTCTTTACGTGAAAATTGTAAGTTTAAACTAGATGATATCAAGTAAGTGAAGCTGTAAAGGGTTGGATTACCAATTTTTTTAATTATGCCATACCACCTTACCTCTTTGAAAAAATCTAACACTACTAGTAATAACTTAGCCGTATTAATGACTTAATATTAGTCAACTATTAGCAAAACTTAGTAATAACTTGCGAATGTGGAACCTTAAGCATTTAACAACAATTTAATAAATTGGCAGTTTTGTGTAATATTTAAAATAATATTAGCAATTATTTTTCTAAAATCACATAGCAAATTTTAAATTTATTTAGCGAAATAAAATTTGGCACTTCATAATTAAGTTTAGGTTACGTTAACTACGTTTGATTTGTTATATGTATACATCCGTTGAACGATTGGCATATAATGGACGTGGTTCTCACGTAAAAATATTTCAATGTTCCTATTTTCATTTATTAATCTTGATTTACGGCTTGAGAAAATAATATAATCCCAAAGAAAAAAATAATAAGACATCATTTGGCACGATAATGGAATTTCCTGATTTATTTCTGATTTGTAAACAATTTGTAACCACTGCATTCATATCACACTGCTCAAAACAGGCGTCGTAACAAATTTAGCATACATTCATTTGAAATATAATGTGAATATCATATTGTATTTGTTAAGGCGTCAATAATCCTAAAGCCTTATTAAAGGCATGCAACTCATAAAGTACGTACAAACCCGCCATTTGACTATTGACGTAACCTGTATTTGTTTGGATTGAAATTTAACATAATTTTTTACTATATTTGTCTAAAGCATATAATAAACAAAAAACTTAATTTGTGATATAAGTACATTACAATAATTGGTGGTTGGGTTGAACCTGCGACCTGTTTTACAGAATGTACCCGAAACCATTAAACTATTGAACACGCTATGCTAATTATTATAACATTGGAATCTAGATATTTATAGATATATAAGAATATATATGGATCTCTAAGAATTGTTGTACAAAAAAAATTCTTAATATTTATAAATGTAATACAGACATTCTTGCTTGAATTCTGATGATCTTACTTTTTTATGTAAACCTTTTATCTTTTCTGTATATTTTTTTATTAAATATATGATATTTGTTCTTAAATGAAAAAAATGAAAATGTATTAAAGACAGCTTATTTAGTTAATTTAGTTAATACGTATTTATTAGTTCATTTATTTCCGTATTCTCTCTCAGATAATAATTTGCGGATAATGTTGTTGGTAGTGCAGTTACATATTTTATTTCTATTATGTCTTTTATAATTTCAATTGTGCTATTGTTTATTGTCCCAAATAAAGAGAAAAAAAAGGAACGTACGCAATATTACGACATGCGGAAATAAAAATCTCTGCATAAGCAGTCCTTTCCTTCATATTGTATAATGTCTGCATAAGTAAATCAATGGTTTCGTTCTTTCTTTTTTATTTTATATGAACTAGTGTATGTAGCATTTTTATACCATTGATTATCCTTAAATATATCTTAAGCGATTTAAATAAAAATAGGAATATGGGTCACTTTATTAATCGAAGATGTAAAATACCCAGTAAACAGTGTTAAATATGAGAAAGCAGATTGGAAAGACTACTCTCGAATACGTGTCAATTACATTGACGTCCCGAATTTTAGGCATTGAAGCCTTGATGACAGTGGCGCCGCGACGTAAAGCGTGGATTACTTTCGGCTTTCCACCTGTACCATCTGAAATATAGATTTAGACTTAAAAAATTATGTAGCAGTGTAAATATATAGCCGTAATAGCACAGCGGCAGAACGCTTGACTTGCCTTTTTTGTTCACTTAAAAATGATAATTATATATAGATAAATAAATGATTTATTGCATCGAAATATGTGTTGAAAGGGGAACTTAATGCTAATTAGCAATTTCTTCTTGCTAACCAGTTGTTAATGCTCATGAAGAATTTCTACTGAAATCAGAAGTTTGAGCATATGATTAAAATGAATGTTGCCTAACATTTGGTCTTAAAATATAATCGACTAACTCCTAGAGTTCCTTGAATGCGGTCGCGTTCGGTAGCGTAGATGCGTATGGTCACGTTGTAGCCGCAATGAGGGCGGAGCCCCGGCTACTGGTGGCAGCGGCCTGGTCCGCAATCCCAGCAACGGAGACACGCGTCCAGCACTGGAGCACTCACGAAGCGCTATGATCTCCTCGTGGCTGTGAGAACCTGCAGAGCAGAATTATCTTTACGTCCGGGGACCATTAGATTAGAGAAATAGAGTAATTGTGAATAATGCACAAGTAAATAAAATAGTGTAAGAAAAAAAAATCCAGATTAGTGTTCGTTTTTTATAATTAATGATATATAAACATTGCTTAACTGAGTTTTAAATTATACGCGTTAATTTTTGATTGGTAAGCTTAGACCAACGACCTTATGTTTCGCAGCCCTAAAACAATGCTTAAAGATGAAATGTTAAACCACATGAACATTATAACTTGTACTATTTCCTTATCCAGTTTATATCTTATAGTAATAGTATACTTACCGCTGGAACATTTTACATCTTTCTCCATACTAGTGCTACTGGACATTTGATCGCGGTTCTTTAATTTGGCCCTTTTCCGTGCCCGAGCTCCCCAGTACGTGTAGTTCACCGCCGCGTACTCCAGTAGTGCGGCGAACACGAACACGAAGCACATCACTAAATAGATGTCGATCGCCTTCACGTAGGAGATGCGCGGTAAACTGCTCCGTACTCCGGTGCTTATGGTTGTCATTGTCAATACAGTGGTTATACCTGCGAAGTTCGATAATTTCTTTAAATGTCTCTAAAACATTCTCTTACTATCTACCTACGTTGTTCTAATTAGCAGTCGCTATCAAAAGTTTACTTTTTCAACCGACTACTAAAGGAGGAGGAGGAGGTGTGCAATCCGTTTGTATTTTTTTATGTTTGGTACCTCAGAACTTTCGACTGGGGAACTGATTTGATGATTCTTTTTTATTTAAAACCTGGTGCTTCCCGTGTGGTATCATTTTCTTCAAGTTCTCACAATCGCACCCACGACAAAACCGTATAAGTCTTACATTTGCATTAAGAACGTGCGTAACAAATGAAACAATAACTCAATTTCATGCCAACCGATTTCGATGATGGGTAGATGGGTACTATGGTAAGACTTTGGTTAGGTTCTGGTTAATTCTATTTCGTAATATCAGTACAAAAGCTCGGAAATTCTAACAGAGCGTCCGTACGTAATAGCGTTTAACGCTTGATTCGATTTGATGTCGGTTTTTGTGTTTACTCATAAATACACTTGAAAGCAAGTATCATACGTGACAAGATATACAAATTTTAGGAAGCGACTTTTTGTTTGAAAAATAAACTCTCGCGAACTTTTGACCCTAAGGAGATAGACAGAGACAGCAACCACTTCCCGCTTTTTACCAAGCTTATTAGGAGTTATGTTTTTTTTTTTTATTTATTTCAAATAAAATTTTACAATAAAGGAATATACATATAACTTAACGCTATATAAACCGCAATGGTTTGTCACTAGCGCCAAAGCGTCCGTCTTGCGTTCCTAAATAACTTTTTAGTATACTCTTAATGTTTTTGTTAGTTATACAATTCCTTATATCTGAGGGTAGTTTATTAACTATAACTCCATCGTCATACACTGAGCAAAATTTTAGCTTGTGACTCTATTTGTTTGAAAATATAACCTCTAACGTACTTTTAATCTTAACGAGATAGACAGAGCAAATAGTCGTCAGATTTTTGTATATAGAAATTTTAATAAGAGCTTTTATTGTACTCGTGAAATCGAGATTACGGTAACTCATTGCTACAAGCTCTTACCCAGGCGCTGAAATTGAAGTGGCAGTGGGCGGGTCACATATCACGGTTTTCCTACTCTAGGTGGACAATTACAGTGACAAGATGGAAGGGGCCAGAGGGGATAAGAAATGTTGGCGGATCATTCAAACGGTGGACTGATGATATTACCGAATCAGCAGGCAAGGAGTGAATCAACATAGGCAGGAATAGAACTGCCTGGAAAAAGATACAGGGGGCTGTCACCCAAAAAGGGTTCCATATCTGCAGCAGTGCACTAATATATATAATATAAGTTAAATACTAACAATATTAACAACATTTTTAGATGTTTTATATTTTCACTTGAATTATAGATATGACGAAAAATAAAGACTTTATTATTACTACTTATTATTATTGCTAAAAGCTTGATGGCATGGATTCTAACGGATCTCTCCTGCCATATACAAAGTTAAACGTTTATCACTGTTATATAGAAAAAAAATTGCATACTCTATGCTTACCTAGTGCAACCCTCGCAGACGTGGCCTCATGATTAATCCAAAAGGACACCCATGACAGCATCACTATTAATATGCTCGGCAAGTAAGTTTGGAACACGAAGTATCCGATGTTCCTGCGTAACTTGAAGCTTAAAGATAAGCGTTGGTAGACGCCCGTCGCCAACTTTTCCTGGAATTTTTGAATTAATGAATAGAGTTAGGGAATTCATTGTCTAAGATTACGCCTCGTGAACGGAAACCAGTTATTAATTTACGTAGACCTTACTCAATACCTTTTACCAAAATCCGATCATTAAGCTTCCATTTTTGATCCGAAGCTCAGCGTTGAATTTCCTAGTATGCCGATTATACCTTTTTTTTTGTTAACGCGAGGGAATCTTTTTATAGACCATCCTCCGGTACCCTGGGTGGGCCCGGAGGGAGCCCCAACCCACTAAACTTTCCGCGAATGCCATCAGCCGTTATGAGCGGGTGCCCCGGATCTGTCAGCGACAGGACAATGCCGATTATACCTGGCAGGCAGTTGTCGATATTTTGAATTAAAATTCGAAAAGGAGAAGGTTCTCAATTTGTCTGTATGTCTTCTTTTAGTTTGTTTTTCATGTCAATTTTGTCCAATTCTGATAAAGGAATTTATTAGAAAACTATATAAGTCTTAAATTTGGATTCAGTATGTGCGCGATAAATAGACTAATAAGTCAATATCACGCCAACCGATTTCGACGTTAATTTTTTTTATTGGAAAGGGTTTTTTTTTTTTTTTTTTTATTGACGAACTACACAGATTGGCCAGAGAAGCTGGCCTTGACTGCTTCACCGGATTGAGAGGTGGCATAGCTCTTAGGTCGCTTAGCCTGAACCTCTATTGCTAGTAACTCGACACAAGGGTCCCCGGTGAGGGGTAACCTCGGCTTGACGGTTACTATGTTACGCGTAAGCATGCCGATCCGAGGGCGCCTGAGAGGGCCGAACCACGACTCGGTCGGTTGCTATTTCACGGATAATCTAAGAGACATTCAAAAGCTAAACTAACTTTGAGTGCCACTTCGGGAAGCGTTGGCGCTGGGAGAAGAAGTGGCCGAAGAAACTCCAGCAACGCTCCTAACATCTAAGGGGTGGGGCCTGCCCATAAAATAGCGGTAACGCGCAAGGATTATTCGCAACCTCCGACGGTCGCGAATGGACGCTTTGTTGATTTGTAGAGATCTAGCCTGTGCAATGGTAATCGCGTCGTCCGGATCGTCAAGAACGTATCTCGGCCTCCGGGCGACGCGACGGAGTTTACTATAGGAAGGCTTATAAGTGGCGGCACTTACAAGAAGTTTGTTAGAATGTTTGGTGGCAGTCTCGAAAAACCGTCGAGATGCCTGCTTAAAGAATTGGGCTATTGTCGGTAACCCTGTATCAACGTGGAGCTCGCGATTACGTACGAACCACGGCGCACCCGTGGCTCGTCGCAGAAAACGATTCTGAATTACTTGTAACCTATGGATATGTTTATGGGCGGCATGCGCGAAGACCGGGCTCGCGTACGTCATAACGGGGACGTATAACTGCTTTGTAAAGTGTCACCTTATTACGGAGGGACATTTTACTTTTCTTATTAATGAGGTGATATAGGCGACCCATAACGTTGGCCGTCCGGTTCCTAACTTGATCTACGTGAGGGCCGAAGCTGAGTTTGGGATCTAATACGACACCAAGGTATTTGGTTTGTGTAACCCATGGAATAGGGGTACCTAGAAGTTGGACGCAACGAGGTGGAGACTGAAGACGCCTCGTGAAGTACATGGCTGCGCTCTTAGCCGGGTTGATTTCTATTCTCCATTTCCGAAACCAATCCCCTAGGGCATCGGCCGCGGTCTGGAGTTTTTTAAGAATGGCTTCGGGAGAACGCCCGGAAGCATAAATGCCGGTATCGTCGGCGAAAAGGGCTAGCTCTGCTCTACGTGAGCGCGGAATATCGTTAGTGTAGAGCGTGTATAGGACGGGACCGAGTACGGAGCCTTGTGGTACTCCGGCTCGAACGGGACGGAGGGTGGAGCGCGCTCCCTCGACGCGGTACCTGAAGGTTCGACCGGTAAGAAAATCGCGCACTATGCGCACTAGATGCGGCACCCCAAGCTTGTATAGCTTGTATACAAGCCCGGCGTGCCAGACTTTGTCGAATGCCTTCGCCACGTCCAGGAAGATTGCTCCCGTATGCATGCCAATAAAGGATTTGGCGTGAATGTGCTCCGTGATGCGGAGCACCTGTTGAGTACATGAGTGTTTGGCGCGGAAGCCAAACTGCTCGGGTATGGGAAGCTCGCGAGTCCATGAAGGCGCGTAATCGAGCTAAGATAAGCCGTTCGTATACTTTCCCTAAAACGGAGAGAAGACTAATAGGTCTATATGAAGAGGGTTCTGTGCGTGGTTTACCGGGTTTGAAGAACCCTACGACGTCGGCCTCCTTCCAATCGTTGGGAAAGATGCCGTGAGTCATGGCCGCGTTAAATATTATAGCCAGGAGGCGTACGATATTATCGGGGAAACGTCTGGCAACCAAGTTAGGTATGCCGTCTATACCGGGGGCTTTGCGGGGACGCAGATTTTTTAATACATCCTCAACCTCGGTGCACGTAATCGTTGGAACGGGATCGCGGATTGGTTTTTCGCCCTACGATGGACCTCGCTCTCTACCTTCAGGAGGTGAGCGGGGTCGACGGGAAGGGTGCTGGGGGAGCATTGAGCCTCGAGACTGTCAGCCAGACACTCGGCCTTCTCCTCGTCCAGTGAAGCTGGTGGGAGATTAGGACGATTGAGGGGTGGCATCCCCGGATCGGGGTCGCGTTTAAGCGATTTTGGTAAGCTCCAAAATGCCAGATGTGATGGGCGGATGTCGCTTAGCGTATTGTTCCACCGTTCGTTCCTATAAGCGGCTATGCGTGATTTAACTTCACGCTGCAATTTATGTAGCCGCCTACGGTGACGCTCGGTAGGGTACAAGTCGTAAGCCCTAGTGGCGGCGTTCTTACGTCTCATAAGATCACGAATTTCAGAAGGCAGGACCCATCTGTGGTCGTCCACAACGGGTACTTCCTTGGAGCAGTCTTTGATGACCGTCTGAATGTGTCTCGAGAGCGCGTGCGCTGCGAGATTTGTTTTGAGAGGAGAATCTACGTTCTCAGGAAACGCTTCTAGATGAGGGGAGCTGGCATCTTTCAATTGGGACTCAAGTTTGTGCCAGTCGATGATGGATTTGGTCTGAGGAGCGGTTTGCGCTGAAGGCCCTAGCCGCAGAATTACAGGGCGGTGATCCGAGTGAAGCTCGTGTATCACGCACGGGTTACTTACTGTAAGGGTGATATGGCGGAGGATAGCAATGTCTAAGACATCCGGTGTATGTTCCACTTGGTGCGGAAAATGAGTGGGCTCTTGCGGTCCTACGATCTCGAAGTCGAGAGGATCGACCAGAGATTCGAGGGCCAGCCCTCGCGGGTTAGGCTTATAGGAGAACCACCGAGGATGCTTGCTATTAAAGTCGCCGGCTAGAATCGTGGCGTCTCCGAGAGAGGAGAGCTTCGAAGTCGGTTCTGAGTACTTCTTTGCTACGGTGACACGGAAGGTATACCGAAGCAATACTTATAGGGGAGTGACCTGTCATGGCTAACTGGCAGACCGAGGCCTCAAGGTGCTTTAGTCGCGGCGTGTCAATCGGTACGCAATGCAAAGACCTCCTATAGTAAATGAGGGTGCCGCCGCCTCTGGCACCGGCTCTATCATTCCTAACGATGTTATAATTCGCGATCTTCGGATCGCGCATAGACGGTTTGAGAAAAGTTTCTTGCACTAACATTACGTCGACCTGATATTCGCGTACGAAGTTCGCGACTTCGTCTTTTTGTTCCCTAAGCCCGTTCGCATTAAAAAACGCGACGGTAAGCGAACGTGGCTTTATCCTAGCAGTACTACTCATTGTAACGCCTTAAGGACGTGCTGGTATCGGTGTATGACATCTAGACGTGCGCCTGCATTCGTTTTCGACGCATATTCGTTCGCGATGGCGATGAGTTCGTCGATGTTGAACGAGTTAAGGACCGCACTTAGTCCCTCGAAAGCCGTGGGAGTATCTGAGTTAGGTGCCGTGGGCGCCGACGGTGGCGCTGGAGCGGATGGAGGTACCGCCGGGCGGACGGGCGCGACGCGTTAGCCGCGGGGGCCGCTCGCGGAGAAGTTGAGCGGTGTTAACCACGCGGGCGCAGCGGTGGGAAGGCCGACGGTGGCGGCAATGTCAGGCGTTTTGGGGCGGACGCGGTTTCAACGGCCGGCCGTTTACGTTTTGGAGCATTCGGGCATCCTTTATAGTTGGCCGTATGGCCTATCTGTCTGCATAAGACGCAGGAGGGCTCTTCCGTTTGGAGGGCTTTGTCCTTGGGACGAGGACAGTCGCGAGTGCCGTGGTCTTCAAGGCACTTAACACAACGGGGGCGCGCGAAACAATTGCGTGCGGAATGGCCATAGACTTGGCACTTATGGCATTGCCCGGGCAAGCCTGTTTTACGCGGAGTTTCCACTAAGATGCGGGTAAACCTACACAGGGACTTAATGTCGAAAATGCGCTTACCCTCGGGGTGCGCGCTAGCGTCACTTGGACCATATCTAGAGGGTCTTGTCCCTCTGCCTACGCATGCGGTGCACGGATATGACCGGGAGGCCCTGCTCTTTGAGGTCATCTATGACCTCTTCTTCTGAGATCTCTGCGGGGATCCTTTGACGACCGCCCGCAGAGTGCGCTCTTCTGGGAGCGCATAGGTAAAGAAATAGATACCCTTTTGGTGCATGTAACTAGTAAGTTTGCGGAAGGTGTCGGCATCCTCCGCCTGGATACGTATCTTGGTGCCCGCTAATGTTGGCACCAACTTATAATGGGGCATTGCTGATTGGACGCGGGCCCACTGCGATCTATCAGTCAGATAGACCGGAGGGGGCTTCGCGTTCGACGCGGTGGGTCCTGTACGGGTCGCGGCGTTATGGCAGGTTGCGGCGGTTGGGTGAGATGCGTTATCGGTAGACGCAGATACACGGGAGGTAGCGGGTAAAGGGAGGGCCGAGTCTGTGACGCAGCGGAATCGGCGGGCCCTTTTGTGCCTTAGCCGGTGGGAAGGGGCTTGCGGAAGGCGATGGTACGGCCGACGCACGCTTCTTTCGCTTATTCTTCCGTTTATGGGTGACCTCAGTAAAGAGGCCGCCCGCTTCGAATCGGACGCGGAGGCGCTTTCAGCTGCCAAGTTTTCAACCTCCATGTCGGAGGCCGAGCCGGCGCACGGAGAGGAACGTTTGAGTCGGAGCTCGACGGCGAGCTTTCCTGCATAACAACCACGACCACGGGGTCGGGGTTAGAGCCCTTGAAGAGGGCCGAGAAGTGGCTTCGCGAGCGTCCGCGATTAACGATTTATATATCTCCGGGTGTTTGGCCCGGAGATTGCTGAACACATACCTCATCTCGTCGATGGGGTCCATTTTTAAATTAATAAATAATCGCGAGGGGAGAATAAAACTAACAGCACTGGGGTCCCGGTGGGATGCCGGGGTGTGTGGCCCTACCTCCTCCCCGCCGGGTATAGGCAGGAGGATGTGTGCCTTGGTGTGTCTGGGTGCCAATCTTATTGTGCACCTCAGGTGTGTCCTTAAGACTAATTAAAACTACCCGGGGCACTAAAGGCCAAAACGTAAGTCGACTGTTGACTATGGCAGTAGACCAAAGGCCAACCTTGTCGACCCTTCCGATTTCGCGATTCCTGAGGGGAAGCGTCAGGCACCGGGACCACCTGTCGTCGGCTTCGTTCACACCGTAAGGTATCCACCGAACGAACAAAGGACTCTAATCAATAAAATAATAAAGTTCTACTTATACTCAGAAAAACGTAAGCCGTTAGAATGCGGCAATTACGAATTCAGTGTTAAGTACAATGGAGGCGTGCAGCTGTGCTCGCAGGTGCGCTCACAGGTGCGCGCGTCGCGCCCTCAATGGACGGCGCTAATAGCTGTCCTTTTCAGACAGGGATCGAAGCGGCACACGTCCGCTCACAACCACTGCTCGAATCGGACTGATGGAAAGGGTTGCTTCAATGGTAGTTTGATGAGGGTGTCCTGTCGCTGACAGATCCGGGGCACCCCGCTCATAACGGCTGATGGCATTCGCGGAAGGTTTAGTGGGTAGGGGCTGCCCAGGCCGAGTCCCACAAATCCCTCCAGGCCCACCCAGGGTACCGGAGGATGGTCTATAAAAAGATTCCCCCGCGTGAACAAAAAAAATGGTAGTTTGATGAGAAGTTGGTTAGGTTTTGATTAATTCTATTTCGTAATATCTATTCGATTTGATGACGGGTTTTGTTTTATATCTACCTTCCTGTCATTAGTTTCATAACCAAGAACGGTGAACTGCGGTAACTCAGCATCCTCTACTCCACGCACCGGGGTTTCTTTCCAATACATGACCACATCTGACACGGTGTAACCATCTGCATGATAAGTGATTCGTTAGCATTTAATAACAGATAGATTGGAAATCGCTAAATATCTGTCTATGCTATAATGTGTAACTATAGAGGCTAGATTAAGGTAATTGCGTGGGTAAGGGTCAAGTGTGGCTTAAGCTATCTTTTATAATAGAACGATGTGACCATAGTCAAGAAAGTTATGCTTATTACGTGGTGACAAAAATGATGAATAAAGGGAGGCAAGGGCAGGTAAGAAGTACTCTTAGTCAACGAATATGTACGGAAGCCAATGAAGTGAAAGACAAGAGTGATAGACATCAAACTCATACCACAAGATTGATCGGCGTGTTTCGGAGAACATTCTAGAATATAATATATTATTAACTATTCATCTCAAACTAATATTTTTCGTTTTACAAAAAATCACAATTTTCTTTAACAAATTCCTTACATTGTGATATTGTTTAGTATCCTATTGGTCTTAGTAAGTTAGTACGAATCAACACAATACGTCCAAGCCGAGGTTACCCCTCACCGGGGACCCTTGTGTCGAGTTACTAGCAATAGAGATTCAGGCTAAGCGACCTAAGAGCTATGCCACCTCTAAATCCGGTGAAGCAGTCAAGGCCAGCTTCTCTGGCCAATCTGTGTAGTTCGTCATTAAAAAAAAATCAACACAATAAGCATTACAATACACACTGTGATCAAGCTTTTAAAACTAACTTGTATGTACGTAGTGTGGAGAACATACAGTGACGTATAGATATATATAAATAAAATGGTATTCTGAAATGTGTATTTGAATTGCTTTTTGATTAATTTGTATGTTGAATCACCAGTTCATCTTGTTGGGATTTGAACCTTTTTTTTTTTTGTTTACGGGGAGGAAATCTTCACAAAGATACCCCGCCTTCTGGGGGGAAGGCGGCGGTTATGTGGGGATCTTACCCACTAAAACCTCCCCGGTGGCCCTTTCCTCGGTGCATGACGAGGGGCTCCGGGATCTCACGTGGAACGCACCGGAGCCCCTCTGCACTGTGCTCAAGGAGAGCACGTCCCGGGGGGAGGTTACTCCCTCCTCCCCTGTGCCCTCGCAGCGAAAGGCGACACGGGCCAGCCGATGTCGCCTTCTACGACAGGCAGGGGATACCGTAGTCTTATTCGTGAGAGCCCAGATCTACAGGGCTGTGGGATTTGAACCTACAAGTAACAGACATTGTATTCGAGTGACTTGAAACCACCATTTCGTTTTACTTATTCAATCGCTTCATACTGCTATATGCTATACAAATGTATGAAATGTATGATAAGTGTAAGGAGTCACACAGCTTTCAATTTCGACGGTGCAGTTCTGGCTGTCCAAGGGGTAGTAATGCAAGTCCATCATGCAGGCCAGGGTTGCGGTAAAGCGCATCCCGTACGTAATGGCACCTTCCCCTCCCAGGCGCACCAGCTTGTTACGTTCTGTCACGTCGTGCAAGAAACTGTAATTAAAAACTTCAATAAATTATTGACTTAAGAAAATTGACTGCATACATTCGCCCCACTGTGCAGGGCTTCTTTGTAAAGAGAGTATTGACAGTGATCGGACTTCCGGTCTTAGAAATTTTTATAAGGTAAGAAGGTTTCCTTAAAACATGTGATCAGCACTTAAAATTTCAACGGACGTCATCGATGAAAAACAAAACGACTAGTTAATACCTAATTACTAAGCTATTGTTTTGTAATTGAAGGGAAAGATTGACGCATACTTTTACGCGCTTAAAATTTCAACAAATTACTCCATTGGCGCCGCCACTGCAGATCGAACTCGTATTGCCGTGTATTACTATTCAAATTGAGGCCACAGCAAGACAGACGTCAATACGAAACAAGCAAACATATTTGAGACAATAAAACGTGTTAATGACATAGTTGTCGGCTGTTTGATTTTGAAATTAAATCATAATGCATCGCTTTGTTTCTTATAGACGCACCACATCAAGTGTTCCTTTTCATTTCAACATTTATTATTTTAATAATTATAGTAGATAAGTATTTCAAGGCTCAACTAATTTACCAAAAAAGAGGCTTTTAAATTTGGGTTATTATCAGGACATGATTACCTATTCTTGTCGTTAGCAAAGAAAGTATCCGGCACCCAAATCTTATCAGCAAAGTCTCCGGACAAAGTAAGGACTTCGTCCGAAAGACCAAAGGCTAGCCTTTCGTCCTTCCAGTACTGATTCAGGTAAAGAGTTATTGTATAGTCCTGCAACATATTAATTAATTCAAGTTATTTAAAAGCCAAGCATCCATAGACTGTAGCTAAAGGGCTCGACTTACGATGGGGGTGGAATTCCCGCTTGTACAAAGTTACCATGTGTCCGAATACTTACGTACTAGTCTAACGTAAAGTTAAACCTAGCTAACCGCTTAGCTATTGACCCCCTCGTCATGCACCGAGGAAAGGGCCACCGGGGAGGTTTTAGTGGGTAAAAACCCCACATAACCGCCGCCTTCCAAAAAGATACCCCAGAAGGCGGGGTATCTTTTTGAAGATTTCCTCCCCGTTAACAAAAAAAAATAAAAATAAAATGTACATATATACAAATGTACATATGTACATACATTTTACAAGTTTTATCAGAGTATTATTTTAAATATAAATTGTTTCTATTACTATTTACTAATCCTTAGGTTGCTTATGGTTACGTACGTCATATAGATAAATAATTAAAAAAAAAGAAATAAAAATAATGGCTTAGCGACAGAATGAGAATCCGACTGAAGGTTAGAGATTTGAATCCTAACCATCTTATGTCTTATAACAATGAATTTCATGTCATTCAGTACAAAAGCTTTTTCTTTAATATATGATACCTACAAATTGCGAAGGAAAAAAGCTAGCTAAAGCTATTTCTGTAGTTTTAAGTATAATAAAATAACGTAAACTATATAAGTGATTGTTTACTAACTGTTGACTGAACTGTAGTAGTGTATACCCAATTAAATTTAAAAATAAATATCTAATGTTCATTAGTTCAAACCGCAATTTTTAAAGCAAATTCTGAGGTGACAGTTAATTAATAAGACGTGACAAGACGAGACAAAAGAAAACTTTAGACTAGATTAGAGAGAATCCAATACCCAGTCCAAGTTCAAGTGCCGATCACTGATAAAACAACAAGATGTAAAAGATAAGTGGTTGGTTTTATCAATACAAATCTCTCCCATCTTTTAATAGTAACCTTGTAACTTAGGATCTGTTTTTTAGGAGTTCCAATAAGAGATTTTACAAAAGAGTTACCTGGACTCACTCGATTAGCTCACTCGTAGCCATTCATGATTTCAGCGTTAGTCCTGTTCATCAGATTTCATTGACCCTAACTCCAAACCATCGAAAACTTTCTCTCTATCTTAACCCTATCGACATTTTCACACAGATTGTAAGTTTATGATCCGTAGTTACATGCTGAACGTTTCTTAATTGCTGATATCATTATTACTCGACATGAACTTTGTTTAAACCATATTAGTATTAAATCTGCATTAAGTATGTGCGCCACAAATGAACGAATAACTCATTTTCGATAATTCAGTTCTTAATGTGAACGGATGTACTTTAAGAGTAGTTTCATGAAAGTTTGGTTAAGTTCTTATCAAGTCTATTTTGTAATATTTCAACGATAATTCGGAAATAAAAAGAGGGCGTTCGTTTGTAATATGGTTCAACGTATGAATCGATTTGAAATCAGTTTTTGTTTTTGCTAGCAAATGAAATTAAGACGTGAATTATTCACGTGTTAATTTCATTTGCTTCAAATTTTTCCCATTCTTGGAAAACAGCTTCCAAAAAAGTCCACAGGATCATGGCGTGCTGAAGAGGCACTGGATATTTCATTGAACAAAGTAAGTTTGGTCGACGAGACAGCGAGTGGGTGTCGACCTCTTCGTGGGTTCATCGTTGAGCGATGTCAAAGTAAAAGGCTTCGATTGGCTGACGCAGCGGTCACCGGCGCCGCATCCGTGTCAAGTGGACGGCCTTGCTCTCTTTTTTAAGCTATTAAAAGCATAATGAATTACGACCATCGAAGAATGCGGAATTTTTAACATCCTCATTAACGACTTAACTGAAAATTACCATTAGAAGGCCTAACTCAGAAAAGAGATACCACTTCAAAACTAACAAGCCAACTGATGTATAGAATCCTAGTTGTCAATGTTCATGCTTACAGTTTTTCCGGGCAAATTAAACCATATCTTTGCCAGCTTTTACAGATGCTTTTATAGATGTACTTCAAGCGATAGGGAAAAATTATGAGATTTGATTTTTATTACACCCACGTCTTAATCGAGACCACGAAATTGGTTAGTATTTGTAAATGATTAGTTTTAAATCTTTAATTTATTTTGAAGTAGAATATGGCAAGCAATTTTTTTTTATTTGTAATCTAATCTTTATACAGCTACAGCGTAATAATATGTTCAATCGGGCCAATTAAAAGTTTCCACAAATTTTAAATTTAGTTTCATTCCAACCAAACGAACCAAATAAGAGTAACTTCTATATAATATTTTTGCGTGCATGTAGTCACTGGCAGAAAAGATATGAAGCCATTTTTGTAATTAAGAACTGACAAAACTGTAATCTTATTGGTTCGAGCTGGTTTGAATTTTGAACCCCGACCGGGTGAAAGTAAGACTAAACAATCACTGCTTCAAGTACTTGTTCTAAGTGTTGAATTGATTTATAGTTTTATATGTCTTTTTTTATTGATTAGTACTCGTAGTATACCGTACCTTATTACCCTTTTGTTTTAGAGGAGTAGACTAACAGAATCACTGCTTGCTTTTCACACAGCTTATTGGGAGATAAGTAACATGGGCAGAGCCCACGGCCTTACACCGGGCATAAATTTTACCGTATGATTCTTTTGTCCATAAAAAGCCGAATAAAAGAAACTTCTAAGCTTTCGCTTGCTAATAGCAGACTGTTGACTTATTCGATTGTTTATGTTTCAAGTCAGCTATGTCTACTTTTACTTAATCGTTCTTTTAGCTTAGCAAATTTTATGTCACTGTGTGATATTCGCATAAATATAAAAAATCATTATATAACATGAAATATTTAGTAACGTCAGCTTAAGTTGAACCTCTAGTACTAATTAATTCTGAAGTACATCTACCTTACATTGCAATACCTTAGTAAATGAAGGCTTTCCAATGCCAAAGCAATTTAGGTGAGCTTATGTCTTGAGGCCACGGTAATACCGTACCCCTACGTAAATCGCACGTCGCTCTGCAGTAATATGTAGTAATATTAAATTTATTTAATGAAGGAGTCAAGAATGAAACTAAAGTCACGATTTATAACGTCAAAACTCAACAAACTAACGTCAATACCCTAATGGCTTAGGGTACGGACTGCGAATCGTAAGGTCGTGGGTTCGAATCCACCATTCGACTATTGCCGTGAACCATGTCCTAGCACAAGCTTGAGCTTAGTTGGAATGGTTAACAAGATTGTTAGTAATATTTCTGAAAAAAAAAAGAAATAATGCTAGCTTTCTTTTTTTTAAAAAAAAAAAAAAAAAACTTTATGTTAAAAATAACGGACTTCAATGTCAAGTATTTTTTATGCAAAATACAAAATAATAGACAAATTTTCGTTTAGCTAAGTCCTTATTGAATTGATAGCGATAGAGTTATCTGTTTACCTCGTATTAGATAAAAGGACTTAGAGTTTAATTACTTAATGTAAAATATTAAACATGCACAATTTAATAAATTGATAAGAATGTATTCACTCACCATATTGACCTCCGAAATAGCATCGAAACTGGCGATCGTTAAATCCATGCCAACGTAGAGTGGATCGCCTACAAACCAATATTATTTATTTTATGCAACAAGGCAAATCGAGACCGTCAGATGCTGGACGAAGGAGCGCTGACAAATCGTGGCATGTTGGCCGTGCAAATTCAATATCTATTGAATCTTAATGCTCCAGTGACCCGAAATAGGTTGCACGTGAGGGCGACGCATTTTCCTCAGATGTTTCACTGAATTTCTACTTCGTATTTATTTTATGAATATTCGCAAACTTATTCCAAGAGGCGCGCGTAGTCAGAAGCTAAGTAGGCCAGCGTGATTAGTTCCGTATACCGGAATCACGGTTCCTTTAAACTTTATTCGTGTATTTATTTTATTTATGAGCGAAATTAGTTCTTAGTGTCCTAATGTAACATGTGATAGCATATATTCGACTGCTTGAGTAGCTACTGTATTAACCCTTGATTTGATTCCTAGAAAGTGAATGTCATTGTATGAGGCTCTTTAGACAACATCGAGGTACATTATAGTGCTCTGGTGCTAGTGAAATTGAATGGCTCGTTAGCCATCCAATTTCACTAGCACCAGGGCGTAAACCTAGGTGGTGACGATAACCGAACCCAACGATATTTTGTTTTTTTTTAAATGAGTTGAAGTGGTGCCGCCTACGATTCCACAAAATATATAATATATTCCCCTTCAAATCAGTATTCTGCGAGGTCGAGACACTTCCCCACTTGCCGACCCATTCGCGCAGCAGCAGTAAGAGAGAATAGTACAGTGGGACACAATATTTATAAAAAGACCTCACGCACTAACCTCACACTCTAACTTACCCCTACTATTATAGTCGCATCGTTAGCGAATAGAGCTTTTGACCTTTGTGACCCTGAACATCTTCATAACGAGCTTGCTTATATACAGGAGGTACTTAAGTAAAACGGCTACAGTAGCAATTAGCGACATCCCCGACTGAACAGGAACTGCTTATTTTTTTAATAGTCTAGACCGCTCTCAACGATAAGACCTCTCTACAGCGCATGCAATAATATCGTATTAAAATATATTTTTTTCTTCTTAAGTATTAATTGTTGGACAATAAAGTGTATTCATTCATTCGTAGTCAGCCAGCTTTCGCACTGTACTTACAAGTAGTGGCCAAAGTCAAGTAAAATATGCCAGCGTAATGTGGAATCTTCACTTGCTTTGTGTTAACTACGGTTGATTCTGTCTTACCACCGAAGTTTGGGCGTAGCCGTATATCGTAGCCGTCTAGAATGCGGGACACGGTATGCGTTACGTTTTCCAATCTGTCCACCGCAACCGCACGCTCCAATCTGATAGAAAACATACACTTTATTTGAAATCATAAAACAAGATTATCTTTATTTAACTACTATCTATGATCCGCGTGGAATTTGACAAAAAAGTTATTTTTAGTTTTTAGTTACTTATTAAATAAATATTTATTGCCTTTAAGGGCGCTGCATAATCCACGGCAGCGAATTCAGCGCTATATCATAATGGTACTCAAATATAAAATAAAGAAAGAAAAAAGACTACATTTTTGCTTATGAAATCCCCATACATTTTTGTTAATGAATTTAACAAAAAAAATTAGTCAATACATTTATTGAAACTGGATCAAACGTCACACATCTCACGCTTTGTTTAATTTTTGGAAGATATTTTGGCCTCTAAGACGGAAAAAAAACTCAGGTCATACATATTTTTATATATCTAAAGTAAAATAAAAAATATTTATTGATAAATCATACAACAAGTACTCTACAAATATTCCGAGTAAAATGGTCGGCGGACAGTGAGCACAAAACAATAAAAAAGTATGCAATAAATAACCTGTAATAAAAATTAGGAAGTTTTATTAAAGACACTATTAGACATAGACATAGACATTTATTTATTGGCATCACAATACAAAAACACATCACAGACTGAATATAACACACATTAAAAAAGAATGAAAAATAGACAAAACACAGTTAAAGTTACACGGACAAATAATACAAAACATATGATGCCAATACCGGACACCGTCTCAGCATATGCTGTCACAAGGATGCGACAGCGCTGATTTTCAGCGGTGCCCGGGACTACCTAAAGACGTACACTATCTTTACTTAATAAGTTTATTTATTTATTAACTTAATACATATGTATGACGTGAATATAAAGGGAAGAACAAACGGAGTCGCGGGTACTGCTAGTAAACTTCCATCTATATTGATCTAGTACTTTGCCATCATTAGTAATTATTACCCAACACAAACAGTTACTTTGAAGAAGCAATCTTGCCTTCCCTACGGACTTTATTGTTTCATATTCCCCTTTCATTGATAATTACCATCGCAATTGCCTAGTATCGCTTATTTCTACTACGTTTTTTTTGTGACGAACCTATGCATGTCGGCCAAACTACTGCAGGTAATTTGACAATGGAAATAAAATATGTCAATTTATTTATCAAAGGTAAATTGTAAAATCGTAATTGCATTTAAGTACAGATGTAGTGAGAAATTATTTTCTTTTGTACTATTTTGTCTGTATTATTTTTTTTTATTTATTTATTTAATAAGGTTTTCCAACAGTAAGTACAATTATACTTTGCTAATTTAATATATCCACAAATACCTTGTAATTGCCTACTAATTAGGCCTTATTAAGGTATTTGTGTTGTGTACTGTTAATGAATAATCGTATTAAATGAGTGACATTTCATATTTAATACGGAGCTATTTGAGAGTGCACGATGAATACGAATTTTCCTGAAAAATTACGAAGGAAAATCTTTTCTCACTATATCTTTATATATATGATGCTGGAATTCCTACTCACAAAGTAAACACAAGTTTTGCCAGTTTCCAATATAGAAAGCTTTCAAGCTATGTTTATAAACAAATAAACAAGAACTTACAAATTAATGCTTTAAACTGGCACGACTGTAAAGCATCTTTACTAAAGTGGCTGGAAAGTTTGGACTATGAGGACACGGAGGCAATATTACGATACCAGTTCCAATAATATCTTTTTGTAAATTTTTATTGTAATCGCACATAAATAAACACATTCACATACACTGACGCACACACACACACATACACACACAGATAAATAGATATAATTACTTTAAACTAACTAACTATAAAACAAAAATAAATAAAATAGATGATATGGTTAAGGAAGAGCTGGATCTTCTGGCACAAGTATATTTTATACTTAAAAGAAGATCCAAACATTGTATACTTGCTTTATATATTTTGTTTTTGAAAATAAAGATTTTATTTTATTTTTATTTTTATCTTTACATTACTTAACCGACATAAAAAAAGAAGAGATTATGTACTCGTCTGTATTTTTTTATTGTTTGTGCCCTCACAGCTCTTATTCCTATATACCTAGGAACTCCTAAAAATTGTATGGAAAATGCTTATTAATTGTGATATTGGTCGATTTATAACAATCCAAGGCTAGGTAAGTACAACTGGAAGAAGATATAGGCGCCAGACCTCCTTAATTATTCGGAATTATTATATTTAATAACTTCATTATTCGGAATTGTCATAGTTTCTATCACACTTCGAAAAAAATAAAAAAATAACTTTTGGACTGTCACGTTTGAATCGATATGAAGTTAGTTTTCATTTTAAGTCAATATTCATTTTAACGGGTTGGGTAACTTGGTTTAATTATGTACTTCTTGTAGTAGAACAGGATTACTTGTATATGACAACTGTGTATGTTGATATATCTAGGATACACCACAGTTTTTTTTATAAATTCAAAGCAAGTGCACAGTTTCACTTGTGTAATACCAATGCAGTCCTGGTGGTAAAGTTCAAGCTTTGTAAATGTCTAACCACCATTCTCTTGAAAGCACGGACTATTGGTAACAGTAACTCTTTTCGTATAGTTTTATTTTCCTCCTGAGTATAGGAACTCAAGTAATGGGACGCTTTTATGGCACTAGCTTTTTCATTCTCAGCCCTGTAGTTCTGGGCTCTCAAGAATAACTACGGTATCCCCTGACTGTCGTAGAAGAAGACTAAAAGGGGTCTCGTGTTCACTGGGTGATAAGGGTGGGGGCCTTTGTCGTCCGCCAAGGTGGACACGGGCCAGCCGATGTCGCCTTGCCCTGCGTGGGCTCTCCTTGAGCACAGTCCAGAGGGGCTTCGGTGCGTTCCACTGAAGATCCCGGAGCCCCTCACCATGAACCGAGGAAGGGCCACCGAGAAGGTTTTAGTGGGTAAAAACCCCACATAACCGCCGCCTTCCCCCCAGAAGGCGGGTTATCTTTTTGTATTTCCTCCTCGTTAACAAAAAAAAATAAATAAAAAAAGGGTTTTTTACTCTACCACAAAGCGGATTCTTTAACATAATCACAATCATTGATGATTATTATTGATTTTATTTTAAGAAATTACACTAATGAAAATATAAATAAACTCTTGAATGAGAATAAAAATTAATTAAACAAAATGTGATTTACTTGATCTTTGGATTTGTGTATTTAAATTAAGAAAGTTTGGGTAATTTTTTTATACCCACTTTAATTGTACTCGTAATGCAAATAAAATTTTAATTTTACAAAAGATGTATAGGTATGTATGCTAATGCTTATTTCTGATAGTTTTAAATACAATGTTCATTAATACGTTGGTTACAAAATATTTTTAGAATCTATTTAAATTTGAAATATTTTTATCATAACTTTGAGTATCATAAACAGTGGAGTGAATAGGAATTTACTAAACTAGTGCGCCTTACCACCCAGGACACATTTTCACTTAACTTAAAGTGGGATTGTAGTCAAGCAGACGCTTTTAAAGTTTAAAAAATATGTCATTATTTTTATTTTTTTATAAAGAAGTCATACTTTCTAATTCATATTAGTGCTTTTGACTTGCTATTTACTTGGAAATATTTAATTGAGAAACGGTTGTACCGCGAACTTCCACACACTTGCCGTCGGCCGTCGCAATATTTATAAACTTAAAATATCCTTTATAATAACCAATATATATTATTTTTTAATTAATTTTAACCTCCAATATTATTCGCGATAATAACATAGTTTTAATTTATCACATGTCTTACATATGTACAAATAAATTCATATATTTGGTTCATAAGACTTGAGTATTCAAATAGTTGTTTTAAGTGTTATAGGATTATTAGCAACATACTGACGTACATATATATACGTATAATGATAAAATAACCATTTTTTGTATCGTTAAAAATAACGTTAAAAGTTTTTTGTTCCACTTATTTTCTTAGTGACACTTGTAACTTTAAATTTCGCAGAAATTGATGCTTACAGTTAAGTTGAAATTTAACTAACTTTTCTAAAAAATTTAAACTTAATAATTTTTAAACTTTTACAATTACAGTTACTTGCGTGCTTAAAACTTACTGTGCTTGCGTTAAAGTAACAACGATTGGTAGAATAACGCGCGCGAAGAGATCCGCGTAGAGGTGACAAAAGCGCGCGCGGTGCGTGCATTGCGCGCTCATCGCGCTACGAAAGCGCCAGGCTTGTAGCACATGCCCACCACCGCCCCGTCTTAAACACCAGCCCCGGCACTATCCGCATAGTTGACTTCCATCAACGAAGCGCTGGAAACCGGACGTGAGCAAAGTTATCGTTGGCGCGATCACTGTTTTGTCGGCAAGATTGGCGTGAGCGATCGCAGCGGTTGCGAAGCGCGGAGTGACGTCGCGCGTGCGCCATCTCGCTTACAAGGCTGCTCGCTCCGCTCTTTTAAACTTCGTAAACCGCTGAAAGAATTTCGTCCCGCCCAAATCTGTTGCGAATGTACAATCACTATAAGCTGCTTAATGTTTTCTTTGCATACATACATACACAGCTTAAGAATTACTGATTCGATATAAGAAGCCTTGTATAATTTTTTGTAGTTTCAATAGTTCAATATCCTAATGGTTTAGAGGTAGTTTTCTTCTAAACATAAGACCGTACATTCAAACCTATTATTGTAATATTAATGTGACCTGGGTTATATTAGTATTAAAATGAATGTTTAAAAAAAATTGTTAATCCCCGATAAATTTTAAAATTAGAAACTTTAGAAAAATAAAAAAAATCCACAAACATTAATGAGAGTATGAGATTTTGCTCCACCAGTGCTGAAGCTTTTTGCGCTCGGATTAAGCTTCCCTCATTATAGAAGCACGCAAGCATTGCAGCTTAATGAATATGACTTTAGTTTTATAATTAATTTATTCAATATAAATTATCTCATCATGAAATTATAACAATCAATTTTACGTTACTGAAACGGTTACTATGTTATTTATGTGAGTAGTTTGGGTACTTAAAATTTAAATGGATAAATACTTATCTACTTAGTATGTTGGGAACGTAGTGATAATATAATCAGAAAACTGTTTAAAAGAGGTAGGTAGAAATCAGGGGGTATTTAATACAATCCTAACGATAAATTTTACTTAGTAATTTTAGCATAATTAATTCAGAACTTTTGATGTGATAATACCCTTAATACCCTGTAAATCACGCATAGTAAAGTCTATTCTACGTTAAATAAATTACATTAAGTTATAGCATATAGCCATTTACAAAATCGCCATTATCAAATACTAAAGAATAAGCTACATTAAATAATTATAATCACTAATTAATTCCAATGCATCGGCGTCGCAATAGTGATATAACATGAATTTGTACTCTATAGTGTTCATGCTAATCTCCTCACGTTGATTTTCTTTGCTGCTGGGCATGTAGTAAATTTGCCACAAAATAGTAATTAAGAATTTAATTCGTGTCAGTATGGGTAATTGAGCTTTTACTCGCCAACGCTTTGCATCTTCAAGGCAAGACAACGACTCACTCGGCTACGGTGTTGTTCATCTAAAATAACACGATAAAATTTCTTCCATACAGCAACCCTTTCGGAATTTGATAACGGAAACGGAAATAGTAACTGTTGTTTTCCTATTAAATAAAAACCTTTATTTTATCATTATGTCTAAAAACGTTTTCTGATCACCTCCCTCAGTAGGAATCTAAGAGGACTCGGGGTATTTAATTTCTCGCAATTACACAGGGAATGTGGAAAGTGGCACACGCCGGGAACGTGTATCCAGGTACGGATGTTATTTGTCGGCTTCGGCAACGTCCGCCCTCAGATTAGCTGCAGCTGACGTGGCAGTCTGTACCTACATTTATATACGTGCATCCTGGCAATTCTACAAGACATCTCGTTCCATACTCGTGTAATTTCCTTTATGTCCATGTTTTTGTACGCGTTAATGACGATTCCCGGAATTGAAACATAAAATCATGGATCAACAATTACAGGATTTTTTTCAATGACTAACTACACAGATTGGCCAGAGAGCTATTAGATCGCTTAGCCCGAACCTCTATCGCTAGTAACTCGACACAAGGGTCCCCCCGGTGTGGGGTAACCTCGGCTTGGACGGTTACTATGTTACGCAATTACAGGAATGCGTTTGCGCTCATATACATAAGTTGGTCGTTTGTATTGAATATGTGTGTAATGATCTACATTCACAAGACAATACAAGTTGGCCGGGATGCGAATCTCGAACATCTAGCCGAGATCACAAGTCTTTTTTTTTTTTGTTCACGCGGGGAATCTTTTACAGACCATCCTCCGGTACCCTGGGTGGGCCCGGAGGGATGTGTGGACTCGGCCTGGGCAGCCCCTACCCACTAAACCTTCCGCGAATGCCATCAGCCGTTATGAGCGGGGTGCCCCGGATCTGCGAGATCACTAGTCTAGCCTAGCCTAAGGCTGCTATTGTTTTTTTCCTTTAACGAAGTCAGAAAAATCTGAAATGTGGACTCTCAATATGGGCCTCATAAGCCAGCTTAAAGCCGTACTAAAAGCTATGGCTCACAGTATCTCTACGAGATCATATCATGAACGAGGAGATCCGTAGACGAACGAAGGTAACCGACGTAGCTCGCCGGATAAGAAAGTTGAAGTGGCAATGAGCAGGGCACATAGCGCGTAAAACAGATGGCCGATGGGGCCGAAAATTCTCGATTGGAGACCACGGACCGGCAAGCGCAGCGTAGGACATCCAGCTGCGTCCTGCGGCCTTCATCGATTCGACATTCTTCATCGAAAGGTGGAAGGCCGCAGGACGCAGCTGGATGCAAGCAACTTATATACGGTCCTTTTTGAAATCATTGGGGGAGACCTATGTCCAGCAGTGAATGTTTTACAGCTGAAAACAGGATGATGATTTATTTAATAACAATAAATGATCATAAGAAAAAATAATAACAATAGTATATTATTTCAGCTTCATTAATCCATAAAAGGATACCTCTGTCGTATTAAATACAAAAACCAACCGAATGGAAAATACTACGTCGACTCGAATCTTGTATTAATATTTCGGTGAGGATTTTTTCTTACACCGTCGAATAAGTCTCTAGCTCCGGTCTGTTTGATTTTATCCCTTCCACGTCAGTTGGTGCACGCGTTATGAGGATATTGTGTTCCAAATCAATCCCATAACATTCCGTTCACTATAATTTCATACGGCAAGTTAAATGAATGGAAACAATGACAGTATATGAACAGAGTGCGAAATGACGTGATAAATAATTAAATCCCTGTGCTTTCATGCGTGTACACTATGGTTTTATGTGACATGTGATAATATCATCACGGCCTGAGACTATTCCCATATAATTTAAAATGAATAATTCAACAATTCCGTATTGTTGTTTCTTTAAATGGTTTTTTTTTCAATAATTTATGGAAACATTGGTATTTTTATTACTTGGTTATTGGTATTATCTAGTGATTCGCGTAAATTCCATATAGGGTCGAAGGTATTTGTCGGAGTTCAGAGAAACACACGGTGGTTTCTTCGATACAATATTCACTAAATAAAACAGGATTTATATCGAACCACAATATAGATCATGATTACATCAAAAATGTATTTATAAATATATACGTACTCTTTTGCCCTCGTTGTTGTTGTTTTTTATTCTTGGATGTAAATCTTGTATGTTATAATATTTGAAAAGTTTCATAAAATCGTAATTGCGGCAAAAAATGTCTTTAAAGCGTCAATAGCCTAATGGTTTAGGGTACGGCCTGCGAATCGTAAGGTCGTGGGTTCGAATCCACCATTCGACTATTGCCGTGAACCATGTCCTTTTTTTTTTTTTTTGTTGACGGGGAGGAAATCTTCACAAAGATACCCCGCCTTCTGGGGGGAAGGCGGCGGTTATGTGGGGATCTTACCCACTAAAACCTCCCCGGTGGCCCTTTCCTCGGTGCATGACGAGGGGCTCCGGGATCTCACGTGGAACGCACCGGAGCCCCTCTGCACTGTGCTCAAGGAGAGCACGTCCCGGGGGGAGGTTACTCCCTCCTCCCCTGTGCCCTCGCAGCGAAAGGCGACACGGGCCAGCCGATATCGCCTTCTTCCCGGGTCCACTTTAACCATGTCCTAGCACAAGCTTAAGCTTAGTTGGAATGGTTAACAAGATTGTTAGTAATATTTCAAGAAGAAAAAAAAAAGAAATATTGATAGCTTTCTTTTTAAACAAAAATGTCTATTGTATGTCGCCAGAACCATATTAACATCTAAGATTCTCCAGCAATCTATAACATTATATGGCCATTTAGCAGCCGAATGAAATCTTAACTTCGTAAAGGCACGTAAGGCGGCGTAATGATGGTAATTTAAAGTAAACGTTGGGGAGCGACAGCCGATTTGAAGCATCACTGATTCTGAGGTGATAATGGAAACCACAAATATAGGCCATATTTGTGGGAAAGCTTTCTTTTACAAAGTATATATTTTGATTCTCATTTATGAATGCGAAATAAATGTGGATTATAATAAAAATAGGTACCTTTGTTCGAATATTTATTTTCGGTGTCTATTCTATATTTTTTTTCATTACAAAAACAACGATATATTTATTTGCAGAGAAAAAATATTGCCACAGGATGCTTTAGAAAAATATTTTGTGTTAAATATTGTTAGTTTTAGTGATAGCCTAGTAGGTAAGCATTGAACTTTTAATCTATTGGTCAAGGATTCGAATTCTAGCCAGTTTGTTCTAATGAGATTTCTGTTTTCCGATTTCTTAAGGACACAAAATTGGTAAAATTTTTGTCTAGTGTTTGGCGGTGAGCTCACAACCTGTCATATTGGTCCCACCAAACATGCACTACGAAAAGCAAATAGTAATTGTATTATATCTATGTCTAACCCATTGTTGTTCAAAGTTCGTATACGCCAAAAATCAGGATATATTGACTAAAGCGTATTTCTAAAAAAATTTTATTAATCCTTGTATCTTAGAAGACACTTACATTGAGAATCGATAAGTAATCAACAACACCTAACAAACACGTTTAATAGACTTTTGCCGTAGTTGTTAAGTTTCCAAAAGCAATTTATGTCCGTAAATTTACACACATCTACGCATCGTAGAACATAGTTCGTAGCGCTCGTCTGCTACGAAGGAACGTTTGCAGGAATTTATGCTTTTCATGATTAGTAAGAAGATTATTATACTTGATTATACATAAATTTAGCTTTTCCCCTAATAGATTTATTCACGTTTCTTAAATTTTATTCACGTAAATCTCTTTATGACTACACCAATACTCTTCCAAGATAATTAAACATTTTGAATATACAAAGACCTTATGCGATTATCGCCACGACTTGCAATACCACTAAGACTGCGGGTGAAAGTAGATTCTTCTCGATAATCCCTAAGTCGTATTGATTCGGAAAAACCATAATTTGAAAAAAATGTTAATCCATCGAAGATCAGAGAAAGAGATAAAATGCTTCAGTGATAGTATTATTATCTGTTGACGCCTGCGCAGAACCAAACAGAAAAACACAAGAATACTCAAAAAAACTTTCTTTGAATATTTTTACGTGTAGGTACAGTATTTTCATCATATCATTATTTCAACCATATTAGTAAAAACGTTTACAGTTACAGCCTTTATATATATATAATATATATGTCCCACTGCTGGGCACAGGCCTTCTCTGTAAAGAGAGTATAAGGGCATAGTCCACCACGCGGCCCTAGTGCGGATTGGTAGACTTCACATGCCTTAGAAAATTTTTCTAAGACATGTAGGTTTCCTCACGATGTTTTCCTTCACCGCCGAGCGCGTGGATAATCGGCACATAAAATTGCAACAGCAAATTTATTGGTGCCGGCACCGGGGATCGAACTCGGGTTGCTAGCGTACTATGCAACAAGAGCCAACCGCCTGGACACTGAGCTACCACGGCTCTACTGAGCTACCACGGCTCTAAAAACGTTTAGTGGCATTTAAATTAATTAAGTTCTCATTACTTTATAGCAGTGGCACGAAATAATGAAGAGGCTACCTTCTTTTTTGTATATGTTATGAAATATACAGGTTTTGATTTGAACATAAACTTATATAGTTAGTATAGTAGAAAGTTTTCGTTAATAATTTATGAAATAATGTTAAATATGATAATAGCAAGCGTTCTGAACAATAACATAAGGGTCTGTTCACATATACCATTAAGGAGCATAATACTTACGTGAGATAATGTGGTCATTTAGTGAGCGTCTGCTAGTGTATACCCTCAAAGTAGCGGTCGTGCCTTCAAATGTATTCAATGTGAACTATGCGAGTAACGCATACCGGGGTTGTTTTGTTACGGACATTCCATGTTGTTGTTATATATTACAAACCTTTACGTGCAATTATGAGAGTTACAAACTGTAAATTCAAATCTAATCACGGAAAACGCCTTACTATTTAGCTACTTATGGTATTTCCTGAAGACGTGTTCTATACAAGTCTTCAGGAAACCCACACAGTGTTTGGATTGGCGGTCTTAACATGCAACGTGCATCTTCAATATGTTTTCCTTCACCGCTGGGGTCTTTGTTAGTTAGTATCCTAAAATTTCTACAAACAACATCATATAGACTGATGGCATTACTCCAGTTAATTAAAGATTTGTGATACAGGATATGCACACATCGTACACACATTCACACATACACTCACACACAGTAACGCAGGTAATGCATTTTTTATTTCCTATTAATTTGTTTAATTGTTTTTTAATGCGAAGACCATCCTTGGTTAACAAAGGAAAAAATGTATATAGTATAAATCTATAAAGGTTTATATCTTGAATATGTGACCGACATATTTATTGTATAAGCTGCTGATTTTGTAAAAATAAAAAGTAAATAATTAAATTTATTTTTTACCGGGGTTCGAAGATTGACGCCCGGACACTGATCTACCCATATCCATAGGTTACAAGTAATTCAGAATCGTTTTTTGTGACGAGCCACGGGTGCGCCGTGGTTCGTACGTAATCATGAGCTCCACGTTGACACAGGGTTACCGACAATAGCCCAATTCTTTAAGCAGGCATCTCGACGGTTTTTCGAGACTGCCACCAAACATTCTAACAAACTTCTTGTAAGTGCCGCCACTTATAAGCCTTCCTATACTAAATTCCGTCGCGTCGCCCGGAGGCCGAGACACGTTCTTGACGATCCGGACGACGCGATTACCATTGCACAGGCTAGATCTTTACAAATCTTCAAAGCGTCCATTCGCGACCGTCAGAGGTTGCGAATAATCCTCGCGCGTTACCGCTATTTTATGGGCAGGCCTCACCCCTTAGATGCTAGGAGCGTTGCTGGAGTTTCTTCGGCCACTTCTTCTCCCAGCGCCAACGCTTCCCGAAGTGGCAGTTAAAGTTAGTTTAGCTTTCGAATGCCCCTTAGATTATCCGTGAAATAGCAACCGACCGAGTCGTGGTTCGGCCCTCTCGGGCGCCCTCGGATCGGAATGCTTACGCGTAACATAGTAACCGTCTAAGCCGAGGTTACCCCCCACCGGGGGGACCCTTGTGTCGAGTTACTAGCGATAGAGGTTCAGGCTAAGCGACCTAAGAGCTATGCCACCTCTCAATCCGGTGAAGCAGTCAAGGCCAGCTTCTCTGGCCAATCTGTGTAGTTCGTCAACAAAAAAAAAACTGATCTACCACGGTACTTATTTTTATACGACAAACCTAAAACAAACTTCAAATATTATATCCGAAATTTCATTATAATTACTCATTTATCAGTATAAATAAGTATATGTAAATGTGTTAAATGGCCATATATCATATAAACATATAAAATATTTATGTATTTAAATTGTTACTTATGTAATAGCAGCCACCGTACTACTAACGAATAAGGTAATAATAAAAATACAAAAATATTCATAGTAAAATTAACGTAGACTTGGACCTTTGCAACAGAAAACGGAGGAAATTAAATTACCATTCCAATCAATCAACTTTAAAAACTTCAACCTTTTTTTAATGAATTTTTATCAATCTTCAACGTTACTTTTGATATAATGAAACAAAAAATTCTGTCTTAGAAGAAAGAAATCAACTTTTCTGTCTTCTGATGAGAAATATACGGCTATTCAAAAAGTTTTTAAAGAACTAAGGCAAACGTTAATTATACTATATTTCTGAATAAACTTAAAACATAATCTGTATTTACTAATTGAGGGCATTAAAACAATTAAACATGCAAATCTACAACGTACTTATATCAATGTCAAATAAGAGAGATTTGCCGAAATCGAAGAGATCACTCAACGGATTGAGAAATTCCATTAAGTGGCAAGGGTGTAACATCGGATTCGCAAAGCGAGCAATCGTATAGCCTTAGGGATCGGAACGTTTGCCTCCTATTGCTTAATAGAACACCGAGGCTTTACATTTTTCTCGGAGATTAAACATTTGTCTGAATATGTATTAACTATTCAATATTTAATAGACAGTAAGGAGATAAGTTCCTTACAAACGTGAACACAAAATTCAATTCAATACATAAAATATGTTTGATCGAATACACGTCCTATCAATCATTTTAATAAAAATCATACCTATGAACTTAGATGTGACATAGGTGTGCATATACTCAACAATTTAATTTATTTCCAAATTTAATTATATTATTAATACTGAAATTATCGCCCAAAATACTGCCCGATAACGTATGGTGATCAACACATAGTGGTTGTCAACAAGAAATCAATGTAGATTTAAAGCTGAAAATGAGTAGTGTAGCAGGTGAGACTCTTTACATACATTATAAATATATCGGTAATGCTTGAAGACAAAATAATAACAATTATTATATTTTATTAAAGTATCGACGATAGTATAGATAAAATATTTTAGATACAATTATTCAATCAGTTTTTAATATGTATACACGTAGAATTTTCTTGACAATTCTCACTTGATTGTTAAAATGCTTATATACGGTAAGTTCACAAAATAGAGAAAAAAACTTTAATTTGACATCATATGTTATGCATGAAATTCGTTATGTAATTTTTTTAAAACAATAACAAGAAATAATAATGAAACAACTTACTTTATAAATGACTTTGCATAAAGTTTTCGCGGTATTTTCTTTTCTTCGTAAAACCTTCGTAGGCCATGCTACGCATGCGTAGAGTCAAGGTATGTCCGTGAGGCTCGTAGCGGGCTTGTAGCGCGGACCGTAGCGGAACGATGAACATCCGCCGCCGACAGTGATACCACACATGTGTCGTCTAAACTTACCTGACACTGAGAAAACACTTCGAAACCCGAACTATGAAAAGAACGGAGGTACTTGAGCTCATCGGAGTTATTTTGGGAATTTACTTGGGGTAAGTTTATTCATATTTAACTTTGAGATATTTCATATACACATTACATACATAAATATATATATATATTTGGTTTCTAAATTGGCATATCTTGAGAATAAAGTAAATATAAAAAAAATATAATAAAAGAAGTTACAAGAAATTAATACAATTATAAACATTGTTTACATCGAAAGGCAGCAGTTAGATTCAATTTGTCATTTTAATAGAGCTGTCCTTGTGAAGCATGCCCGTAGAAATATTAAACAATATCATGTTCCTTTTATCATCTCAGTTTTCTGTAGCCTAATAAATAATGCACGATTTCTCAACAAGTTTCAATTCGTTATTCTTGCCCCGTCGATAATACAGTGAACCTGGTTTATGTAAATTTATGTGTAAATTTGTTTCGGTTATTGAATTTTCAATATATTCAGCATTATGTATTATGTTTGTTATTTTTGTATCGTTAATAACATAGTGCTACAACGCTACTTTACAAAAAAATACAACTTGATGTAATAATGCAAACTTTGTTTGACAATACATGTTCTTTTAAATTTCATTGATCCTTAAGAATGTAGGCGCCAGAACTTCATATTTAACAATGATATTTCGGAATTAAAAGAGACCAACAATGCGTAGTAGCGCGTTATGTTTAATCCGTCACGGTTGATTTGGTCTGGCGTCGAGCTTTTATTTTTACCCGTAAAATATACTTGTTTGATTTTTATAAGAGAAACGGCAAACAAGGCAACGCTTCACTGATGTTGTGTGATGTTCAGTGGCCACCGTCAGTCATGGACACACTACATGATAGAGATGTTGAGATTGCTTGCAAAGATTTTAAGAAGTGTTAAGGCGTCATCTTTACTCACAGGGCAAAACGTATATATATATATATATATATATATATATATATATATATATATATATAATAAACTTCTACTCCACACCAATATCTTGTGATATTGTACTTCTCAGATGGGAATGTAAGTTCGGATTTACCTTTTTTCACTTCAATTCAAATGCTAATAAGAATAGTGACAGCCTTATAGATAAGAGTTCAACTAAATTGAATATCAAAGGTTCGAATCTGCATCCAGGAATACCTTATATTGTGTGGCACAGTATGATTTATAAAATAATCTCTTATGTTTTTTTTAATATAAGTGGGGTGTATGGTAATCTATACATCTATACATATAAATAAAATTGGAGTGTCTGTTTTTAACATTAATAAAACCACTTTTTACTACGTGCATATGAATGTAGATACGGTACATTTACCGAAATAACACTTTTTACAATTTTTGTCTGTCTGTCTGAATGTTCCCGCTAATCTCTGGAATGGCTGGCTCGATATTGGGGGGACGTTCACTGACAGATAGCTGATGTTGTTACAGGTTAGGCTACTTTTTGAACTGACCGAAAGAAAGTAGGTTATTAATCAGGTACATACTCTAAATGTTTAATTAGCTTGGAGTGTGTTTAGTTTAGTTCATCCCTACAATTCCTCAAACTAATAAACAGCAAGCAGATCGTAGCGGCAACGGAGCGCTGGCGGGATTAAGAGTTGTAATGTATTAGTTAATATGGAGAAAGTCACACAGAACATTCGCGCGCAACGCTTGACTAGCCTCTACGTTCGGCGGGAATACAAATTGCGTCCGTAGTTTGTGTTGTTTTCCTTAAATATTCATTGTAGTGCTCACACGGATCAGGCGTCGGGCACTTTGTGACACAAGGGTTATTTTATTAATTGACAAAAATGTATGGGGATTAGTGTTTTTCTGTTATTATTTTGTATTTGAGAATCATTATGGTATTTCTCTGAATCCGCTGCCTTTATACGCCATGAATATTAATTTAATAAACTAAATAACTTTTTTTTCAAATTCCACGCGGATGAAGTCGCGGGAAAGCTCAGCTAGTGCATAATAATAATAAATCACCACCAGCTTGTCTCTGAATTTATTAGCCCTCAAATGTCACAGAGGCTTTTGTCTAATTGCCTGCATATGAGTTTACTTGTGCTCATAAATTAAGCACATATTTGCAACTTATTTTTGTGCATAAGAATTCGAAACGAACACACGTACAAGCAGACTGGAATCCAAAACCACTTCCGAACGCCAGCTACAAGCAATCAGTATAAGTTAACAAATTTCTTATAATGCGGTAGAATACTTTAGGATTTAACTCTCAGCTTTTAAGGCTATAATTTTCATGTTAATCTTTTTAAGCGTTTACATATTCGACTTCAAATACAAAGATTTTTTGCAAAAAAAACTACACCTTCCCGGTAGATTTTGATTTGGCGAAGCTCCGCTATTCCTGATTGAAAGTAGTGCCTTCGGTCGCTTTTCAAATTCAACATGTTTTTAAGTAACTGATAAAAATATTAAATTTTCCAAAACTTACTTGAATTTTCTAATTTTAATCGACTTTATTATTTTTATTGGTGACCGGTTATATGATTTATTAACAATATTACGAATATTTTTATTGTAATAAAAAACACTTTAACGTGTGATTTACAAAAGTGAAAAAAGTAATATTAATAATAATAATAAGCCATTTAATCGGTTAGACAGATTACAACACATATACAAATTAACACAACAAGTTAAGCGCACAGTTAAAATGAAAAAATAAAATAAATATATATGTCACTAAAGACCCAAAAGGTCCGATACACAAGGCTATGCGTTGCAACGCCGAACCGACCGGGTTCACTGCTCAGCATAATGCTGATTATCCGAGGAGGGTAAATCAGCGCTGGTATTCTGTAGAAACACATTTTAAGAAGCAAACAGATGTCAGTAGCAAAATTTTAACAAAGTACGAATAACGTAAAAGCAAATAAAACACCAGGGAAACATAAATTGTATATAAAATAGAACAAAATAAAATAAAATAAAATGGGGAATTAAACAAGACGGGAAAAGAACGCAGCCAACCAAAATGTTCAAATTAGAATGAAATATTTTCATAAATGTATCCATTATAAGCGGGTTTTTTAGTTACTCTTTTTTTTGTATATTCATTAAGAAGACTTTCATCTTATTTTTGAACAAGACCTTAGTCAATACGTTTTAATGGGCGGTGGAATATTATTCCAGCATTTGGTTGCTGCATACCGAAAACTGCCCCGAAATGCCGCGGTATGGTGTCGCTGGGTACGTAATTCATGACGCCGCTGCCTCCTCTCGAATATGCTCTCATTAGCCCACTCCAATTTACGATACAAGTATTTAGGTGTCTGTAAATTTAGAACATCGAACTACATATGTCCCACTGCTGGGTATAAGCTTTCTCTGTGACGAGAGTAAAAGATTGAAGTCATGCAGGTTTACTAACCATGTTTCCTTCACCGTCTACAACATTTTAAGTGCTGACTAAGCAAATTACCTAAAATTACAACAAACACTGTTCAGTGGCCGGCAACGGGAATCGAACCAGTTTGCTAGCGGTCTATGCAACTTGAGTTACTTGAACCCGGGGATACTTAGCTACCACGGCTTATACAAGTACTTTACCATTATTTCCTATGTCATTTTACATTTCAGTACTTATCTTACTTAATTAATAGTTTATTATTTATTGTGTATAAGTTTAAACGAAGTATTAAAAAAGCAGTCACTCTTGATCTAAGGGATTAAGCAGTGATTATAAATTTCCATTTTTCACGGGTTCTAACACACCTATCTTGCCTTCTGGCGATCCATACATCTTCGCATAATTTTTCGCAAGTTACGATTATTCTTAGCATTATGAACGCAAAATGTAATATATAATATCCCCACTTCACATCTATTTTGGTTCATGGTGTACGTGGTTTTGATGCGGTGTGGTGAGATTAAGAATGCTAACAAATTTTAGAGATATTAACATTCTTTTGAATCATTCCAAAATGAGCTATGTTTCACGTCTATAATCGAATGGAGGATTTGAACCTTCGTCTTTGTTTCGCATTCCGCACCCCAAACCATCAGGCTATTGCTTAAATAAAGCATTTTTCCCAATAACTTGTTTATCTACCCTGTCATAAGTAAATGTAGAGCTTTTGACGGAGCAGTTTGTCTACGCCAATATTGAAAGGTTAAGCAAAATTGTGTTTGCACGATTCATAGCTCCCTGCTTCCTACCCGTTTTCCAGTCACAATACACATGATAGATTAGGCTTGGTTCATTACATAGTAAAATAGGTGTACATACAACACACTGCTATAAGAGCTGTGTGCAGTACGGGAGTAGTAGTGTGCTTTCTATAGAATATATAACAAGAAATTTAGATTTTATTTTCTATTCTACATATACGATGAATGTAATTAAATGTATTTTGTGTGTATCATTCGCATAAGTGTATAAACTGACTATAGAAAACCGATGACATATTATAAATAAATAGCTTTCACGTTTATGTATCCGCTTTCGTTTCGGGGTAGACTGAAATAGAAATCGAACTCCTCTTTTAGTATAACTTTTAAAAGCCCCATATGTGTCAGTTGGAATTTTTTTAAATACTCTTTAATTTTGTTTTGGTTGACCTGGTCAAGTAATAACCAATGTTACCTACCAATTTTATACCCCTAATATGGGTGGCCAGTGACTTTGGCATTTGTCTTTTCGTTATACATCTCTTTGAATTGATACATCATTATAAATGTATGGCTGTATATTGGGGTATATATGTATATGATGTGTGACAAGTTGATAGGTGACCAATATCTACACCTAGATAGTCTTGAGCACAGGCGCAAGGTGGCCAGCCTTTCGGTGTTTTACAAATTACACTTTGGAGAGTGTGCACAGGAATTACACGAGTTAATTCCCCCATCCCCATTCTACCTTCGGACGTTTAGACACTCGGCGCGTCTCCACCCTTTTATAGTCGATGTTCCGTGCGTCCGAACGAAGCGATTTGAGTCATCGTTCATCGTGCGTACAGCAAAGGAGTGAAATAAGTTGCCGGCGTCAGTCTTTCCGTCCAAGTACGACGTGGGAGCCTTCAAGAGTAGAGTGAATAGGCACTTACTAAACTAGCGCGTACTATCTTTCGACTATATCACCACTTAATACTAGGTGGGATCATGGTCAAGCACTAGTTTACACGCATAAAAAAAAAAAAAAAACAAGTGGTATTTTCATTGCGCCCATTGAGCCATAGACTTCAACACTAACTTAAAAGTAGAAGAACAGTAAAATGCTTAAATAAAAGGTGTATCACATACTGAGTATGTTAACGTTAGCAATGAATTCGCTCCAAGTTAAAAAGATTTTTCTATTAGAGTGCCGCACGGGTGAGTGATGTCGCGAAACAGTTCTTTTCTAAGTCACTAAGCTGTAAGAGCAAAAATGTTTGCCTACCTATTTGTACTGACATCTCAATGCTACAAAATAAACAAATTGGCTTATGTTTAATAACCATTTACTTTTTAAGTCAATTGGTATACATAGACAAAGCGCATTACATCTACCATAAACAGCTCCTGGGCTAGGCTTCTACCAAGCACCCCACATAACCCAATGTTCGGTTTAAAACGTCCAGTTGTTGTCTGCTTGCACAGATCATTGCTCCATCTGGCTAGAGGTTATCTATAAATAGTATACGCCCAATTTACCTTAATACGTTCTCTCCTCTAGAATGCGTAACTTTGGTGGTAATCACCTTTTATTTAATTCGTATTATTTCATTTACAATCTCACTTACATTCACAGAGAGCTCACAGATTCACAGAGCAGAGAGTAGATGATTCGGAAGAGGAATCCAACCTGAGTATATTGCCAATCTAAAACACAATTATAATTCTGCGTTTCGCCAGTACTGTGAGGAGATGGTGGCTCATATCTTATTAAGTTGACTACGCATTTGCAGCTTCTTTAACAGTTAGTTTGTTGGAAACAACGATCATGAAAAGCGCATTTAACATCAATGTGAAAATTTCCTATATTTAAGCAATAGTTTAAAGTAAAACTACTAGATTGCAATCAGATTTCTTTTTTTTCTTGTTTATCGTACGGTGCTCAAAGACACTTTGACTGGAAGCCGGCCAATGTTGATTTTCGATGCACTAGATTGAATTTCAAGAACTTTTAACTAATCTAAATATCGTTACCGATTGTCTTTTACATATAACAATAGGGGGTGACTATTACTTAAAATGGTGTCAAAAAATAAGAATAATGATATTTAAGACTGTTCTGTATTCATCATCATCATCATCATTTCAACCGTAAAATATCCACTGCAGGACACAGGCCTCCCCCAACGATTCCCAAAAGGACCTGTGCCCTGCCACTTCAACTTGCTTATCCGGCGAGCTAACAAACAACCATAACAAAAGTTTTCCAAAATTATAAAAAAAATATGGAGGTTAAATCTCATGCTAATAACGGCGTCTACTGTTTGTCATTATATACATAAATTTCAAAATTCCTTAATGTCATCGCAATGGTTTTCAAGCAAACAAAATATTGAATAAAATATAGAAACAATATTTCGATCAGTCTTAACAATTTACTGTCGAGTTGTAAAGTTGACGAGGAAACGTAGCGAACGTTCAGAGAGCCCTCATGTAAATACCTCCGGGATGAATAGGGTCGACACTTTGGAAAGGTCCTTGTGTAGACATCGTCGCCGCGATAAGCACGTGGAAGATATAAAATATTTTAAAGCGAGATAAGGTATTTATTTACTTTAGTTAATTTAAATGCACTACAACAAGCGTTAACCACTAGTCGTCCATATTGTTATAGTGATTAATATATATCGCACTGTTGTAAGTCATAACGTCTTAATAACGCACACTTTTCCGGTTTGGAAAACTTCAAGAATCAAGCCTACTCCTATCTCAAAGGCAACGCACGTGCAGCTCCCTGCAGGTGCGTTGTTGGCCTCAGCAGGTGCTGAGCTGGTCATATAATTGACAAAGTTAAAGTAACAGCTGTTATGTATGTCCCAATGCTGGGCACAGACCTTCTCTGCAAAGAGAGTATGAAGGCATAGTGCGCCACGCGGCCCTAATACGCATAAAACTAATAGCACATAACATTGCAACAACAAATTTATTGGTGCCGGCACCGGGGATCGAACTCGGGTTGTTAGCGTACCATGCAACTTAAGGAGACCGCACATTGTCATGAGCGACGGTAATAACTTAAGATCAGGTGAGCCGTAAACTCTTTTGCCCCATATCCTACTTAAAAATAAAACAGTCGATCATTACATACAGTATTGCCTTAGTACAGCAGGTGAAAGATGAAGTCTGGTACTGGAGCGGACTTTTACTGTAGAAGAGCACTAACAGTCTGTAGCACCAAGTGTTTCTTCTTAGAAACACACACATTACTGCCACCTGCCCAGTACCGTTCTATATTTTTTCAACGATTTAACTAGATGTTGTACCTAATATTTTAATATGTCAAAATGTTTTTACATTAATTAACACCAATTTAATATTATTTTTATTAAATTATAATAGGCAAAATATTCAATGAGTTGATAGGATGAAAATGTTGGTCATTTTTGTGTGTGCCAACATTATATTAATACATCAATTTTTCTCTCTCTCTAGCGTTAAAATGGCTGTAACATGTTAGATTGTACTCCCTTTCTTTGTATACAAAAAATAAATATTTCAGTGAACTTTATACAAATAAATTTCACTTTAAATATTAACATATACTGAACGATATAATGATGAAAATAGGTATTTTTATCTAATAATCAAAAATTTGTGATAATTTATAGCGCCCCTCAAGATTACCAGTTTTAATATTTTATTAAAGATATATGAGGTGAAGAAAGTGCCCACAGTAACAGAAACTTTTACAAAATCGATAACACAATCCAAACCATGTGGTTTCCTTGCAAGGGCAACCCGCAAACTTGACAGACTGCCAATTATCGAGCGATGAATGACGCCGTTCAGTGTCAACCACCACTCACCGCCACTTGCCACGGCCCTATCCATCATCCAGGGACACGTCTAGATGACACCGACGTTATATGCAATACCATTTATAACATGAGTTTTAAAAACACCTGTGATAATGAAAACGCTTAAGCCGCTGATTTTCTATTGATTTGACGATTAAGTGACTGATGTGACTCTTTAAAAAAACTTAATTTAGTTTTAAGGTACAGTCCATAGAAAGAAATAAATAACCAACTGAAACATCGAGGACGAAAACATTGAGGTTTCCGTGAGGAAAAGGTTAAAAGATATTTTTAATGACAATAAGGAATTAGTCACTCATCCCACACGCATCTTTTTTTATATTAATAGGTATAGTTTAGGATATATAAGTTCAAATTTATGAAAATGGTGTGACGCTTATAAATCGCATTAGTTGTTTGGCGTTAGTTATGCGTAAACTTGCAATAAGCTTTGTATATATGTATTAAATAAATTAAATATATATATATATATTAGCCTATTAAATCAGAAGCTTAACAAGCATAAAAATGTACATACTTTTTGTATGTTTACTCGAAGATGGCTTGACTTTGAAGTCAGATTGTTTGATCTCTGAATCGTTGAAGAGTTTATTACAGCAGAAAACTCTCACATCTCACAAACGTTTGGATATTTGTGATGTATCCAATTAGTGAATCGATTGCTTTTTATGGTATTTGTTTCCGGCTTTGTTGTCGTAGTGACTGGGATGTTCGTTTGGCTGTTGCATTTGGTGACGCGGCTGAAACCAATCTGCTCAGTCTTGAGCACAGGCGTAAGGTAGTGTAGTGTACATTTTGGAGAGTGTGCTCAGGAACTATTTGATCTAATTCCCCCCGTTCCACCATCGGACTTCTAGACGCACTGTGGGCTTCCATCCCTTTGTTTTGAACATCCCTCAAACCCGAAGGAAGCGCTTTGCTTCATCTTTCATTCTTCGTACATCAAAGGACTGGAATAGTTTGCCCGCGACTGTCTTTCCTTCCGGTTACAATGTGGGTATTTTGAAGAGTAGAGTAAATAGGCATTTACTAAGCTAGTGTGTCTTCCCATCCAGAACTGCATTTAAACTGAACATCAGGTGGGATCGTAATCAAGCACTTGCTTAGAAAGTATAATTGCCCATACACTGCCATACACTGCCTTAAATCGTTCACCAATTCTTACTTTTTTTACCGAAATATTATAGAAGAGATTTATTATAGAATGTTCAGTTTGACCAAAATATTAAAACACTCCTACTACATATGAGTGTAAAGAATTTTGTCTGATTACCGTTGTTAGCTCGAAGCTTCTTCTTCTCTAAACTGCTATTGAGAGTAACTTTTTTTTTGTTAACGGGGAGGAAATCGTCAAAGATACCCCGCCTTCTGGGAAGGCGGCGGTTATGTGGGGTTTTTGCCCACTAAAACCTCCCAGTGGCCCTTTCCTCGATGCATGAGGTTACTCCTCCCCTGTGCTCTCACATTGCAAGGCTACACGGGCCAGCCGATGTCGCCTTCTTCCCGGGTCCACCTTAGCAGACGACAAAGGCCCCAATTTCGTCGCCCAGTGAACCCGAGGCCCCTTTAGTCGCCTTATACGACAGGCAGGGGATACCGTAGTCTTATTCTTGAGAGCCCAGAACTACAGGGCTGGAGTAACTTAAAGCAAGGCGCATAACGAGAGGAGACCTCTGCTTGTTCCTCTGCACTGATATAAAGCACGTCCTAAAGAAGGAATATAGAGGATATTCCTTCCGGTAAAACTTCATGACCGTGCTGGAGACTGAGCATAGATGTAAATTAGTGTGTTATTGTTAAATTAAAGTTACAGCCTTTATATTTATAATATATATGTCCCACCGTTGGGCGCAAGCCTTCTCTGTAAAGAGAGTATATATAGTCCACGAGGCCCTAGTGCGGATTGGCAGACTTCACATGCCTTAGATTTTTTTTCTAAGATATGTAGGTTTCCTCACGATGATTTCCTTCACTGCCTAGCGCGTGGTAAATCAGTACTTAAAATTGCAACAACAAATTTCTTGATGCCGGCACTGGCGATCGAACTCGGGTTGCTACCGTACTATGCAACTTGAGCTGATCGGCCGGACACTGTGTTATTGAGTTTGTATAAATATCTTAATTTTGTTAATGAAAGTGGCGAGGTGAAATCTCGATAAATAATTTTCACCGATAGCGCCATTTTTCATAAAACATCAAATTCCATAATTATCAATCCATTAAAATAATTATCACCTTTCGATATAAATCTGTGTATAGGTATAACAAAGTCATTAAAACATTGGATTCTTTAATCCACTAGCTTAGAACAAGAGTATTATCGTATTTTAGGTCCAAAGCTATTTCTTTTCCGTATTAAATTGAAATCCGTTCGCACATGCTTCAATAAACAGGTCATCAAAATATAACGCAGAGGCGGGCCATGAGGGTCTCTAAATTGTTTTTGAGAAAATCCATCAGAGAACGTCGAAAAAATATGTAAGGAAGGAGCGATTTATTTCATAGATGATTATAATTTAAATGGAATATGGATATATTTTCAAAAATAAAGTAAAGAAAAAAGCTTAATCATTTACTTTTAATATAGAAGAAACCGCAAACGATATTTCGGCTTACTTGATACTAAGTGAATAAAGCCATTTGTAAACACCCAGTAGAGGAATTGCTCATCTTACTCGTTGGTTAAAACTCAGAGATATAAATTTACGTATGTCCAATTTACACAGACATTCCTCAAGGTTGTGTTACTTACCGGATAGTGTCAGCACAGGCTTACAGAAAGCGCTGACTATTGCCTTTAATTTAAATATGATGGGTGCGACATGGGTGATTTTTATATGACAGTTTAGTGGTTAAGCTTTCAACTTACGATCTGATGTGTACCGTTCCCAAATCCCAATCGGGACGTAACAATGATTTTTCGTTTTTCGATTCCTAAATTTAACAAAAATCGTTTGAGCCTACTGTGTATGGAAAGGCTCATAAGGATGTATGTAGGTGCATAGTACAAAACGGGTAGATATTATCTGTTTGTCGTGCGAAATTAAAACCTTGTCAATATAATTATTGTCAGCTTGTTTCCAACAGTTGTTCAGGTACTTGGAGACTTGAGAGATGTGACTTTTAATTTTTATATATAGATATATATTTATAATGTAATAATATTTATATATAGATGCTGGAATGTCATAGATAAACTTTTTTTTGTTTTACTTGACCCCTCTGTATTATAGCTATCAATATAAAAAATCAAATAACGTAATTTCCAAAAAGTCAGATTATCTTGAAGCACACAGGAATCTGTAATAATATTATGCCGTGCTCCAATGATCTCAGTCAGGGCATAAAATTGTTTAATTTTATAGGTTTTATAACATAAATACGTTTAATATTGCATATAAAAATACTTTTTAATTCACACTAACATCATCATGTTTTCCTATAATTTAACTATGTACTTGTAGGAAGAAATCAATTGGGAAGGTGTGCCAGATTCGTAAAAACGAAAATCCGTAATCTCTACATACCTCTCTGAGCACAACGGCGTGACTGCTTTTTTTGATTTTATTTATTTATATAAGCATCAGATAGAAAATACTAGTCTAGATACTGTAGACTTTATGGAATTTATCATTAAATGGCAATAGAATTTATCATTAAATTTATATTGCCATAAGAATGAAATTATATTTCATTTCTCTGCCGCCGTACATCTGCGCCTTGTTGTCCTTTTAGAGGGCCGTATCGCGTCGCTTACACAAAAAACCCTTCACTCAGTAAAAATAAATTGGCTGTTTCGTCACTACCAGCTGTACCACGAACAACGAGAACTGAGGTTTAATATTGTGAACGTAGCAAAGACACAAAGGAAAGAAAAGGAATTTAAGCTCTCTGGTCTTTTATTTCAATCATCCCAATCGTGGTAGCTCACAGAGTAATTGCAATCCGCCCAGCACAAAGTAAAAATTGCCTCGATAGATTTTTATTTATGTAAGAATCTGATAATAACGGAAACAAGTGCGAGCATTTACAGTCTTGCGATCTATAACATATATCAAATGCAATATACTTCTATATATCTTATGATTTAAATTGCATCATATATGACATTAATGATACATTGATTATCTAACATAAACGGTAGTAATTGTACTATAATTTAAATAGCTCATCAAAAGACAGAAATCATCAATCAAAATTGAACACTTAAGAGAAAACGAGTCTAGCCATTTTTTTTTTGTTCACGCGGGGGAATCTTTTTATAGACCATCCTCCGATACCCTGGGTGGGCCCGGAGGGATGTGTGGGACTCGGCCTGGGCAGCCCCTACCCACTAAACCTTCCGCGAATGCCATCAGCCGTTATGAGCGGGGTGCCCCGGATCTGTCAGCGACAGGACACCCCAACGACCGGCCGGTCCCGGCAAAGACCGGACTTCATCCTCAAAGGGGACTTCTCCGGCACTCAGAGAAGTCCCGACGACGCCGAAGCATGCTGGGGCCAGGTACCTATAAACGAGTCTAGCCAAGGCCAATGTAATTTGACGATGTATGTAATGTTTCTAAAAAAAGGATTATAAGGACTTAGGACCAAGGTATTTGTTCAAATCATGAAGAGAAAACGCGGTGATACCAGGACTTTTTCACTTAAAAATCCTAAACAGCGTCTATTTTCTATAACAATATAAAATGACCGTTCCGCTAACTTGGCAGCTTCTATTATTAAAAAGTTTGTAATTAACTGGATCAAAACTGAGAGCATTTCAATTTATTGTTTTATTAGAATCACCAGTATTCTATGATACGTAATTGTATTGTAAAGGCAACCTCTAACAGTACAACTAAAACTAAAAGTCAAAAAGTATAAAAGAGTAAATTAACTATGTCTCGTCGATACTTGTCATAAATGACAAATTGATCGAAAATTAATGTACAATATATCAACAACTATAAGATTTCTTAAAAAGATGACATAATAACCGGTGTATTAATAGCAAAACATATATCAAAATTTAAAAAAACAAGGAGTATGTATGTGATGAAATGAGGTATACATTATGAAGCTAACTTGTAGACAAAACAATTTAAAATGCTGATATTGGTTATTGAATAAGTTTAGTCACATGACACTGGAAAACACTGAATAGACACGTACGTAATCCAAAACAATTTGAAAAACATTAATGATTGTTTTCTGAGTATATAATTATTTTAAACAATGTTGAACGATTTCGTGGAATCTTTTCTATAAAAGTAAATAATGCGCCGAGATGTTAGTTTTTTTATAGTTGCTAATATTAGCCTTGTCAATGATAACATGAAAATATTATACATTTGAGATATTGACTAGATGCAATGAAAGATTATCACATCTACACCAATGGTGGAAGAGAACTCGCTAATACGGAGATATTTGCCACAAATAGGACAAGCGCTAATGGGTATTGGATATGTGTTGGAACATTTTGGATGTTACGGACCACCACTGCCCAGTTCATTTATACTCCTTGGTCATCTCTGTGTACTATCTGATCCAAGCCATTTGCCTTTGGAGAAACCTAAAATACGTGTTATAAATCTAATTTTCTTGTTTGGTAATATTTTTTCATTCATCTACGATGTATTAATCATTTTACAAAATTTAAATTGAGATTTTATAGAATACAGTTACTTAACTTTGTTTTGCTAAAAATGTAAACGATTGATTAAAGCTGGATTATTACTGATAGAATTATCGGTGGAAGCAATTTGGTTTGAATGTTTTGTAACGGTCCACAAATAAGTCTATAGCGTTATAGGTTTCATGACAAATGCCTGTCTTGCTATGCTTATCTGTTGTTACGTAATCATGAAGCGCCGTCTATGAACACCCTAACACGCCAACGTCATCAGAGCAGTTGTAAATTTTACATAATATTGAAAACTTTACAGTTGGCCACATAAGTTACTTTAAGGATACATAAACAATTGTCTATTATTACCAATAAAAATACTTTTTATTTTATATATATTTGAGTTCCTTAAACTCTGACACTAACTATATATGTGGGCTAATAAAATAGAAAAGCGACTAGTAGGCCCTCTAATATGTGTTAGCTAGCAACACACGGCACCCAGCTATTATGCATAATAACTACTTCCAATGATATCTTAGGGATTTACCTTATTTAGTTGAACGTCACATAAACTTGGTATTGTACCCCTTAGATGTTAGGAGCGTTGCTGGAGTTTCTTCGGCCACTTCTTCCCCCAGCGCCAACGCTTCCCGAAGTGGCACTCAAAGTTAGTTTAGCTTTTGAATGTCTCTTAGATTATCCGTGAAATAGCAACCGACCGACTTATGGTTCGGCCCTCTCGGGCGCCCTCGGATCGGCATGCTTACGCGTAACATAGTAACCGTCCAAGCCGAGGTTACCCCTCACCGGGGGGACCCTTGTGTCAAGTTACTAGCAATAGAGGTTCAGGCTAAGCGACCTAAGAGCTATGCCACCTCTCAATCCGGTGAAGCAGTCAAGGCCAGCTTCTCTGGCCAATCTGTGTAATTCGTCAAAAAAAAATTGGTATTGTAAACAATAATTTAATTTCTTTAATTTGTAATCTGTCTTCTAATTAATTTTGTATATAGATTGTGAGGACGCGCAGTTGTGCCGTTATTGGTTGAAATAATTATTTGTACAACGTTACGCTGTCTCAATAAAGCGAGTGTATTAGTTATTGGACTATTTCATTCCACAAAACCTACAAGTTATTACACATGCGACGATAGATTATCTTGGGATTTTAGTCGGTGCAAGCCGAACATAAACCCCACTTTCCCCGAAGGGCGCGTACGCGTTACACGTTTCCCCTAGTAACAAAAAAAAATGGAAAAGACGGTAAGAGGTTTTGCGTTAAAACTGCCCGTGTGAAATATAAATATATTAAAATCTGTACAAGCAGATGTCCAAAGTAAAGACTGTTAGCAAATAACTCTGATCGATTTACAAAGTTTTGATCTGTGAATTTTGTGCTGAAGTTTTTCTTGGATACGAATTTTATACAGAGAGTTAAAGGATAAATGTAAATGTTTCTTTAATTCTTGAATCCTGGAGGGACTGAATACTTTAAAACTTATGCTCGTTTATTTGAACGTTACTAAAATAAAGTAAAAAGACCGTGAGCGTCCAAGTTGTCATTTTAGACATAACTCAAAATTCTTATAAAAAAATATGATATATTCAAATATATTCCCGTAATTAAATTATTTAACTGAATTATATTCAATAATATATATTAAGAGTATGTGCATAAATATGAAGCTATTCATTGTAAAGTTTTGAATGTAATGCAGAATATAAACGAAAATGAAAATACAACCTCCAAAATGTAATACAAAAGTACAAAAGAAGTATAACATATCTAAGAGTGTGAAATTCCTTATGCCGTTCAAAACTGTCAATTTATCATTGACCAGAAATCTGTTGGTAATTTTACTGTACACGTTAGCAAACGTATTTTCCAATGACTACCCTATACTCACAGGATTTTTGGTTGTATTAGGGCACATTCTAGCAATATTATCGGATATGTTTTCCATTTACAACAATGTAACAAATGACAATGATTATCTGGACAGTGCATCGCATGTCTCTTTCATTGTCGCTAATGTTTTTTCCGTCATTGGTGAATACATACATTTAGAAAAATCATTGAAACATCTAACAGTAAAATACGAAACAGACGCTATAGAAGTTAGTGAAGCATCATGCAGTAAAATTGCATCAGAAGAATCAGAAGTTCAAAGCGTTAAAGAAGATGGACGTAGATGAGTTGATGAAATATCTTTGATAGAACTACGCTCTACAGTTCACTTTACAATAAGAAAACAACAGTCGTTTGTTAAATTCTGTACCATTTCAACTCTGAAATAACATTCTGTGAGTAAGTCTTGTACGGACCAATTATTTCATTGTTTCTCTCACTTTTAGGCCATGTAAAGTGAACACGATTTATCAACTTAAAATGGCCTGAATTGATTTCCATTTTGAATCTAAATGAATACTGATGTAAGTTACTTTATAGCATGCATAAATAAAAATTAAGTAATTATAGTTTTTGCATTAAAAATAGCAAATAGGACTTCTATCGTGACGGGGACCGGACCGGGAGGAAAAACACGTGAATTTTTATTCATACCAGATCGGGTTAGCGGTTTCATTTAATGTCTTCTAGTCTAGACTTCAATTCTTGACGTTCTTCCGCATTCTTTACTAAATATTCTTATTTTATAAAGTTCACTCTCTTCTACCATGATGAATAACAATCGCCACGGAATTTTTAGTATACCGTAGTGAAGAATACGTATAATTTACTTCTGCATTTCTCTCCGTTAGTGAAGAGTAACTAAACTGTCTTTTTTTAAAGATCTGGTGTCAGAACGTAATTGCGCCTAAAGTCCGCTATTGTAATGGAAATTTCAGTTAACAATCGACCAACAACAATTTAATTGTTAATTTGTTGTTGTGATCTACTATTTTTATAATGGTCGATCATCATTAATTGAATTTTTGCTTGTGGTTATTTCATTGAACGGTGACATTATATAACTAACAAATTACTATTAGGCAAAATCTACAACTACGATTTCATTGACTGCATCCTCATACGAAATCCTACCCTTATAAAAAGAAGCTTAAAAGATTAAAAAGTAAACACACAAATTGATATTAATACAGAGAATATAATACAAACACATTTTTAACCAAGTTTATTCTTAACGAGTTTCAGCTAAACCATAAATTTTAATTGTTTACTTGGCTCTGTTGACGCAAGAATATTAGTATTCATCTTTTTTGGAGCAGTTAACTTTGACTTTGTGTTAATAATTTTTTTTTTTATATTAAATAGGCTCACGTTTGGCTTGCTTGATGGAAGGCGAAGATAAAGCCTAGGATGGAGCACGTGAGTCTATAAGGTGTCTGTTCACATTGGACTTAAAGGTGTCCAGATTGTACCCGTGAGGAAAGACTGAACGCGGCAGAGAGTTCCATTCCTTAGCGGTCCGCATAAGGAAGGTGGAGGCAAACCGCTTCGTGCGTATTGATGGAATGTCTACGACGTAAGGGTGGAACTGCTCGCCGCGCCTAGTCGTTCGGTGATGGAAAGGGGAGGGGGGTATTAGGTCATGCAAAACCTCCGCACACTCGCCGAAATGCACCCGATAAAAAACCGAGAGGCAGGCCACTCGTCTACGGTGTGCGAGGCTCTGAAGATTTGCCTCAACGAGCGAGTCACTGCCTATGATCTTCTTCGCTCGGTGCTCCAAATAATACTTGTGTGAGTTAAAAATGTTTAGTTCAAGTATAAAACCAGGATATAAAACATAGTTTACTAATCTAGGGTTGGTGATCGAATCGTTGCGGGGCTGTAAGTTGTTCTAACAGTCTACATAATAATAAGTAAAAATATATTATAAGCTTTCACGATCTTTTAACAATAGGTAAAAAGATACAATTAGGAAATCTTTATTATCACAGATTATTCAGTCCCAAATGTGACTTTTGACGGGTATAAAGATTAGCAATATTTTTCTTGTACTGAGATTCGACCCAAAACCGAATGCTTAGCCACTAAGCTTTCGCTGGTTATTAAAATATACCAGTTCTCATATAACAACAAAATCGAGATTTTGTGATCATATACACGTTTTGTGATCATATAAATGACTGGCTAAAAATGGCATATTCAAATCGAATCAAAAGTTAATACGCGCGGACGCACTCTGTATTTACAAATTATCATAGGAATTAAAAACATTACTATACTCTTATCAAACTACCCTTGAAGTGTTTCCTTTTCAATAAAAAAATGAATCATCGAAATCGGTTGGCGAATTTAACACCTGTATGGTATATTGGTTCATGGATGCCATTCGTAGAATCGGACTAATTGGAATGAGACGAAAAGCCAAACGCTTTGAAATTAAAATATAATCATCAAAATCGATTCGCGTCGAAAATTGTGAGGTAACAGAAATAAAAAAAAACATACGAACGAATTGAGAACCTCCTTTTTGAAAACGGTTGAAACGAAAGAACAGATCGTTGTGTATCATATTTTCAAGAGCTATTATCCATTTTACGAAGTTATCACGTTACTGTAGCGGACGCAGCAATATCAGAAGTACGATCGATGGCAGTTCAAAATTTGCCACACTTTCATATAACAGAAGGGTCCTCGTCAAGGTAAGTGTTCTCCACACCGCAATCGGTGGCTTTCATCGCTTTCGTCGTTAACACGAATTTCAAATCACATGAAGGTCGCGTCAATTACTTAAAAATACCTTCAAATTTTGCGCTAAAATAATATTCATATAACAGATCAAAATTTTATATAATTCTTTGTCCTTTACTATCATTTATAGTATCTTAAGGGTGGTAGCGCAGAGTCCGGTCGGTTAGTTGGCTCAAACTGCACGTTCAGCCCTGTAGTTCTAGGCTCGTAGAATAAGAATACGGTATCCCCTGCCTGTTGCAGAAGGCGACTAAAAGAGCCCTCGCGTTCACTCGGTGACAAGGGTAGGGGCCTATGTCGTCCGTGAAGTGGACCCGGGAAGAAGGCGACATTGCTCTCCTAAGAGCACAGTGCAGAGGGGCACCAGTGCGTTCCACTGGATATCCCGGAGCCCCTCACCATGAACCGAGGAAGGGCCACCGGGGAGGTGTTTAGTGGATAAAAATCCCACATTGTTGAAGATTTCCTCCCGCGTCAAAAAAAAAGTTGTGTAGTACGCTAGCAACCCGAGTTCGGTCCCCGGTGTCGACAACAATGAATATTGTTTGTCGCAATTTTAATTGGCAATTTATGACGCATTTATAAGAAAATTTTCCATGACATGTGAAGTTCGCCGATCCGCACTGAATTCGCGTGGCATACTATACCCTAATACTCTTTTCTTTTTGTTGTACTGTTTTCCGTTCAAACTGCCAATGTCAATAAATTTAATATAAGCTAAATGCTAGTTCAACTAAAGTTAAGAGAATAAGTAAAAGTTTCACCAGTGAATCTAAACGAAGCCGTTATCGCTGTCATCCTAACTCCCGATTACCCGAATCCGAGAGCGCGAGGGCAATACTAAACAATATATAACGTTTAAGAAAGCTTCCAGAACTTTGATTAAAAGAATACACTGCAACTAAAAGCATTATCTATTTATATCCCAATACATATTTAGTTAAATAAAAGCACCAATAGATAAGCGGTACGGTTTACGATCCGATGGGTGCGATTCGAATCCCACGCCCTGCATAAATGAATTGCCATATTTTCGGATTTTCATGTACAAATCTCTTTTACTAACACTTTATGCCCGTTGTATGATGATTGGCTGACTATCTGAGACACATTGGACCCAAAAATCTTGCTGAAAAGTGGACTATTTGTCTATCCTGCTACAGGGACAAGTACATTATTATATATAAGCAAAAACAAATCCGAATTCAAATCTAATCAAACGTTAAACGCTACGGTATCCCCTGCCTGTCGTAGTAAGCGGCTAAAAGGGGCCTCGGGATCACTGGGCGACAAGAGTGGGAACGTTTGTTGTCCAGAGGTGGACCCGGGTCGCCTTGCACTGCGAGGGCACAGGGAGGGGGAGGGTGTAACCTCCCCGGGACGTGTTCTCCTAAGAGCACAGTGCAGAGGGGCTCCGGTGCTTTTCACTGGAGATCTGGGAGCCCCTCAACAAGCACCGAGGAAGGGCCACCGGGGAGGTATTAGTGGGTAAGAACCCCACATAACAAGACACACTTGTTGAAGTTTTCCCCGCGTCAACAAAAAAAAGGTTTCAACTAGGTTCAAACTAGATCTATGTCTAAGTAGAAAGTCCAGTAGAAACTTAAAGAGTAATAGGGATCTATTCAAATTCTTTGTAATTTCATTATACCCTCAAACCTACAGTACACTTCACTTATACTTGGGCTTACATACAAGAGCATACGCGACATAAATAGACCATTGCGTTCTTACCCCGCTAATTCCCTAACATTAACCCCGTTTGACTTTCTTTTGTAAAAAATTCAAAACCTATTTAAATTAGGTATGCTATTTCGTTTTTCCTAAACTAGACTAATTACTACTGGGACTATCGAACTGTGTTGCTAAATTCGATGCGTTTATTTAGTATTTATTTTGGTACGGACTACGCTCTACAGTTTCACCGCGTGAAAAAAGCTCTTAAGGAGTAACTCGGCGTTAGTGTCCCCGAGAGGGAACCTCGCCTGGGACAGTTATATATATACATTCGAGTATTTTAAAGACAAATAATTTTTTGTACTTCGCGAAACATTTCAAAACTCACATATAAGTTAACGTATTGTTTTGTTAAGAATTAACATTTCACCAGAGTCCGAGATGTTTTGTTTTTTTTTATTCTAAATTTGTTATTAACGTTTATCATAAAATAGTATAATAGAATGTTGATTTTGACTATACTGTAATGTATTGAAACGTAAACAAAAGGCCGGCTGCAATACTCAAACGTTATTTAATTATTTATTTATAGGAAGATCAACAGCAATAAAATTTACAAAAAATATATAATTATAATTTAGAAACATATTGCCAATAACAGATGTTCGCGTTTACAAAAAACTTTACAATTATTAATAATAAAAAGCCTACTAACAATTTTTATTAATAAATGTAATAGAATTCTTGTCTTATTGCTACATCTGTACTTTTCGAATTTCTATTAAGCGTGCGCCATATAAATGAATTTTGGCGATAGTTGGAAAATACCAAAGAATATAGGAATATGATAGCGCGCTGATTTCTTGGTCACGCTAAATTTTATTATCGAGAGAAGAGATGGACAGTCAATGCTACCATTGATAATATACAGTTATGACACCAGTAAAGAGGGTAGCTGATGTTGCAAAATTGGCCAAGTAACTATAACTACCTTCTAACTACTACTAATAGTGTTATGACAAATTATTGCATTGTTTTTTCTAGATATAAATGATCGTACATAATGGCTGCTTTTAAAATGAAAGAAAGATTATGTAGATTATTGGGTGTTGAGCCCTAATACGGTTCTTACACCGTGAGTACACCTCAAAAAGAAAGTGCATAAATTATTTTTTTCCGAAAGAAATTACAATAGCAGTTTTGTACAGACAAAACCTTACATAAAATAAATGTATCTCACGATTCGAACATGAACAAGTAACTGGAACGAATACATATTGGCCCGAGGAGCCGGCAATCAAGAACGTTCATTCAGAGAAGGCGCAATCATAGCGTGATAGATTTCAATTACAAGACCGTGAATGTATGTCGATAGGATACTGCATCTAGTTGCTCTGTTTATTAAAACGATAAATATATTTTCTCTACTTATAGTCAGTGGGTGAGTGAATTTTGTGTTAGTTTGGTACACTAGTGTGACATTGTGTGCGTCGGGTAGACAGAGACAGCTTTCGGTGCACGCATTTTACGAATCTAAAAGCAAACGTATGTGACAGGTGATGACAGCAGGCTAATCGACGTAAGAGCTATGAAGCAGTAAAGGCCAGCTTCTGGCTAACCTGTGTAGTTCGTCATTAAAAAATGAGCCTATTGCAATACACTGGGCTTGGGCTTTTTAGCAAAGAAAAAGCGAAAAAAGGGCAATTCGTTTGTACATGCCAATTGGTATTCGAATTTATAAAAAATAACAATTACCTCTTTAACCCAAGCGAGCTAGACAGAGACAGCAATCGGTATCCACTTTTCACTAGACTTATTTGGTTCCGTTATCCTAGAGACCAAAAGTAGCCGAACACTTAAAGTCAGCAACTTGAAGTGGCTGTGGGCGGCCATATTTGTCGAGTCAGTGAAGGCAGATGGACGATTTCTTCCTCTTCTATGCCTTGGAATCGAAGCCGGACATGAGTTGGAGATGCTTAGGCGCCCTCCGTCCAGATGACTAATCGACCTTATAAGCATAGCAGCAATGGATGAATGCGGAAAGCGAAGGATCGTATAGGGTAGTAGATAATGACGGTAGACATGTAGTATGATATGGTAGTAGTTGTAATCAATTGTAAGTATTTATTAATAGTGAATCTCACTATTAGAGCCTTTCAATTGAAGGTAATCACGCAATGTATTTTAGAAGGTGAGTGTGGTTAACATAAATATTATTAAAACATCAAACACAAACACAGTTATACTTTTATTGTACAGATAAATCGTTAAATTCAGTTTACAGCAAAAATTATTATGAATAGAATAAACAAAAGAGAATCATAATTCGTATCTTCTTATTTTTAAAAAGTCCCGCCCGAATATCAGCCAGGACACGACTTATACCGCTGCGTCCAAACATTGTAGGTGTATTTAACAGTGCGTAACAATATATTCATTATAATAATAGGTATTAAGAACTACATATATACGTCAATCACCTCACAACTAAACTTTCACTGTTAATAATTACATCTTAATTAAATGGTTTGCGAGCTTTGTTTCGTTTCTATACATTTCGTGTTTACGTTACAATGGCAGAACTTACCACAAATCAATTTTAATCCCATACAATAGGGACCGCATGCGAGATTTCTAACGGTCGGAGAAATATGTTCATTTCCTCCCCTTCGCTATGACCCTGCTCTCTGATTAAGTCTGATTAGTGTAACGTGTGCTACGAAGCGGTAGAAATTATAGATCCCATTCGCTAACTGAAATAGGAACGGTCAACCTATTAAAGTATATATCAAATTTCACTTACGAGTAGTGAATACAGATATTTATTACTTCATTCAACCATGTAACCTATACACATCTATTACTAATAGAACGCAACGCAGGTCACCACGCTCCATTATCTCTGCTTATACAGCAACACCTAAATGACCAAGCGAAGCTCGGTATTATGTATTTTTTTGCTAATTGGTTCGCAACTTGTTAGATAAGGACCCGGACTGGACTCTTGGGGTGTTGATAAGAGGGTGGCTATTTTAAAAACCACTTTTCTTCAGAATATTATATTTATAATGTATATATTTTATTGCACATTTCACTTTTATAATATTTTATAACATTTTACTTCGAGATGTTTTCGTGTTGATGTCTTGATGAGAAGTCCGGAATTTTTCTTACATAAGACATTCGTTTTATTATTCAAATAATTATTCTAATATTCGAATATTTCAAATTCAAATATGAGAAGTGGTGCCTGCCATTATTAATATATACAACCCCCAACACAACTCGCTCTTCGAACCCGTTAGTGATTCCTAGCCTTAACCGAGTGACTGCACCATCTTGTTGTTTCAAAATTTGTGATTTATCCATTTTTTTATGTATGTTGATGTTCTTCCATTATCTGTTATCGACCCAATAAAACCTATTCCCGCGCATGACATGTTATATAATGTCTCTTTTTTGACGTGAGTATCGATATTGTTAATATGCAACTTTTTATAGTTCAATTATAAGAAAATAAATTAATTCCTTAATTCATAATTAATAAATGCGTCAAAATTAATATTTTAGGCTCTGCGAATCGTAAGATCGTGGGTTCGAATCCACCATTCGACTATTGACTTGAACCATCTCCTAGCACAAGCTTAATCATAGAATGGTTAACAAGAATTTTAGTAATATATCTGAAAAAAAAAGAATGTTGCTATCATTTTTATTAAAAAAAGTGTGTGTAGTGTAATAGCGAAGACATAATAGTGGACGTTATTATTCAGTTGTTAACGGTTTTGTTTACAAATTTATTACGTATTTTATTCGACATATTATTGTCTTTAGATTAAGTCCTAATATTTATTCATTTGTTATTGCTAAATAATATAAAAAAGAACAATGGTCGTCCTTTCAGACTGGTTATACCAATTTAACTAACAAAATTATTTCATTATGTGTAAAGACGACGGCGTTGTGATTAAGTTTCCAGACATTTATCGTATTGACCAAGCAATAAATTATAATTGCGAAACTCGGAGAGTTCTTTGGTTTCGCCTTGATTTTTTTTGTATTTAGGTTAATGTATAATTCGGCATCACACTTACGCTCTCACAATGGTTTTTACAATTTTAGGGTCAAACAAAAATTTACTGGTCAAACTGGTAAGACTAAAAATAACTAGCATTTAATAAAAGTTTGAAAAAAAATATTTAATTTTATTTTTTATCTTTACAAAATCAACCATACTTAATTTACAATATATTGTATATCAATGTTTATTGTACAGATTCACAATTCATTCATAATACTTTGTTTTAAATTCACACCCATTACGTGTGGCATAGTACGTTTCACAGGTAGTAGAAGGCCTGTCCTGTCGCTGACAGATCCGGGACACCCCGCACATAACGGCTGATGGCATTCGCGGCAGGTTTAGTGGGTAGGGGCTGCCCAGGCCGAGTCCCACACATCCCTCCGGGCCCACCCAGGGTACCGGAGGATGGTTAATAAAATGATTCCCCCGCGTTAACAAAAAAAAAAAGGTAGTAGAAGGCCGCGATCGATGTATATTCCTTTGGATATTTTTTTTTAGTTTTTGAATGTTTTAAATGTACTGTATTTATGTTATTATGTTGCCCGCTACAAATATGTTGCAAAAGAAAAAAAAATAAAAGTGAATACAACACAATACATCAGTCCCCTGTTTAACATAAATCATATATAATACTAACATACTGGGCCCGATGCCAAAGTTTTAGTGTACCTTCTTGTAAAATCAGAACGGCTGACGCTGCAGTATGGAAATACTTAATATGTATGCAATTATATTAAATGCATGTTCAAATCGTGCGATTATCTGAAATACTTGTTCGGACTCCATTGTTTCTCATCGATTTTGTAAAATACTTATGCCGTAGTCAGTATCACATTATTAACCCTAAACATAACAATATATAGCATATGTTATAATTTTTAGGTCTCGTAGAATAAAATAGACCAACATATAATACACTCGCTTTATTGAGACAGCGTAACGTTGTACAAAGAATTATTTATAACGAGTAACGTCACAACTGCGCGTCCTCACAATCTTTATACACAATTAATTAGAAGTCAGATTAGGAACTAATAAGGTTAAACTATTGTTTACGATGCCAAGTTCATGTGACGATCAACTAAATTATTAATTATGAATTAAAGATACAATAAGGTTCAGGTAAATCATTAAGATATCATTGGAAGTAGTTATTATGCATAACAATCGCTGGATGTTATGTGTTGCCAGCTAACACATAATATGCACGTAAAGTAAAGATATAACATTTCTTTTCTTAAATGAATTCTTTTATTGTATTTTTATAATAATTATTCAAATGTTAAATGTCATTATTGTCAGTGCCGTGACATTTATATAGAAGAGATAGAGTTGGAATAAGAACATAAAATGTTTTTTCTCTAAATATTCTACAGAAACGCAGTGTTTAATTACATGTATACATGTAGACTTTATTATATACATTCCTAAAAATGCGAATCACTGTACATGTAGCACTGTCTAGAATAGTGTACATCTTGTTTTCCAAAATAGGTATATATTCATATCATGATTTTTTAATTTATTTTTTGATGTTTTTTAGATATACATTTTTCTTACTTTTCTTCAAAAACAATCTTGCCACGATAAGTGTTAACTTCGAAAATAGATTTTTTAGCTTATTTTTGTTATTAAACCTTTTATTACTGTACTGGTATATACTCAGTCTAGGGTAAAAAATAAGCTGACAGAGACAGCTTTCGCCATCCATTTTCACCAAGGTTATTGGGTCACATATGTGACAGGGTGTGAGACCATTGCCATACACCGGTTACAAATTTTGGCAAGCGTTTTTCTATACATTGCTACAAGCCTGGGATTCGAACTTGCGATCATCACCTCGTAAATCGCATAGTTAAGCTGCTTTTATTTCGTGTAACTATAATACGAGACGTTCATGTAGACGTTTAAATGTAATCACATAAAACGAAACTATTGTTGTCGACAGATGTTTTGAAGCTGACGCGAAAGGAGCAATCTACTTGACGACTAAGAACGGAACATTTCCAATATCACTCACGTCTCCGAATATCGCGTCTGTAACGCGAGATGCTTCCAAGATTTTCTCGGCAACCACTAAAAATGTCACGAATCTCCAGTGGGAGGACGTCACCGACGACTTGTTATACTCTAATTATATGAATGACACTCAGGAATATAATAATGTGTGGAAGAAGAATCACAAGAGGAGTATCAATGACGCTGTGTCCAAGAATATCACGTCGGTTTTAGAGAACTTGTTAAAGAACTACGAAAATTCGCAGTTGCCTACACATGGAAAAGGTAATGTTAAATTAAGCTATCAATGAAAAAACACATTTGTCCATAATGCTTATATCTTCAGGACATCAATAATTGCAAACGCTTCCCGAAGTGGCACTTAAAGTTAGTTTAGCTATTCGAATGTCCCTTAGATTATCCGTGAAATAGCTACCGACCGAGTCGTGGTTCGGCCCTCTCGGGCGCCCTCGGATCGGAATGCTTACGCGTAACATAGTAACCGTCCAAGCCGAGGTTACCCCTCACCGGGGGACCCTTGTGTCTAGTTACTAGCGATAGAGGCTCAGGCTAAGCGACCTAAGAGCTATGCCACCTCTCAATCCGGTGAAGCAGTCAAGGCCAGCTTCTCTGGCCAATCTGTGTAGTTCGTCATTAAAAAAAATATATAATAAAAAAAAAAGGACATCAATATTAAAAGATGATATTCAAACAAAGTAAAGGTTTGTATGATTTTTCACAATTTGTATGATTCATAATAGTAAAGACATTAGATATACTCGTATATAATCTGGTAACCTCTATACACGAAACTCTCATAATGGAAAGGGAACAGGCTTTATAAGCATTATTTATTATGATACTGTTTTATCATCTGTGGTAGTTTATCAAGATTAGCACGATCGCTTATAATTGCATTATACCGGACCCGATTTCGATTGCCTTAATATTTTTTATGATCTCTACAAATCCACAAAGCGTCCATTCGCGACCGTCGGAGGTTGCGAATAATCCTTGCGCGTTACCGCTATTTTATGGGCAGGCCTCACCCCTTAGATATTAGGAGCGTTGCTGGAGTTTCTTCGGCCACTTCTTCTCCCAGCGCCAACGCTTTCCGAAGTGGCACTCAAAGTTAGTTTAGCTTTTGAATGTCTCTTAGATTATCCGTGAAATAGCAACCGACCGAGTCTTGGTTCGGCCCTCTCGGGCGCCCTCGGATCGGCATGCTTACGCGTAACATAGTAACCGTCCAAGCCGAGGTTACCCCTCACCGGGGGGACCCTTGTGTCGAGTTACTAGCAATAGAGGTTCAGGCTAAGCGACCTAAGAGCTATGCCACCTCTCAATCCGGTGAAGCAGTCAAGGCCAGCTTCTCTGGCCAATCTGTGTAGTTCGTCATAAAAAAAAAAAAAAAAATCGATTGCCGTTCCAATTGGTAGTAAAACCATTAGTTAAATATTTAGGACTGTGTTTTTAGCGCCTTACAACCGAGCTCAAAGCTAAGACATAGCATTTAACAGCCTGTGTGCAAATGTAACAACAATATTCTGAAAATTTTGAAAATAATTAATTATATCTGAAGAACAATGAAGTGATCTGTCTCTAGATAGAAGACTGTAGAAGTTTTTAATACAATAATAAGACACCTATATTGATAGAGTTTCTAAGTCACCTCTACTGTTGCATGAATATTTAGGCATAATTGGGGAAGTACCACGACCTCGTTGACTCGAAGTGTATATTGTACTTCTGCATTTCGCCTGGGAAACGTGATGCTGACAACTCAACTCTTCATAATAGATTGGCAACGTGCCTGCAATCCCTTTAGTAGCATTTGCGTAGATCACTTAACCAAGTGAACCTCATGCTCGTTTGTCTGCCTTCCCACTCCATTTCCAATTAAAAAAAGACATGACGAGTTAAGTAAAAATTAAAGTTACCGCCTTTATATTTATAATATATATGTCCCACTGTTGGGCGCAGGCCTCCTCTGTAAAGAGAGCATAAGGGCATAGTCCGCGGCCCTAGTGCGGGTTGTTAGACTTCACATGCCTTAGAAAAATGTTGTAAGACATGTAGGTTTCCTTACGATGTTCCTACCGGGCACGGAATTACCACGGCTATACATGATGAGTACACGTCGCTATATCTCATTATAATTACTATATCGATAGAAGACTCTAAAAGTATCACAATTTCCAGTGGCGTACGCGAAAAATAATGCAGCTAAAATACAAACATTAAATTTGAACCCAGGCGATATCGAAACGGACGCAACTACAATTACCCGTCTGTGTTTTTGTGTATGTGTGGGTGTGTGTTTTACTTAATGTTGTTTCGCAGGTTACCCAACTGTCGTCCAAACAAATATACTAATCAGGAGCATGGGTCCGGTGTCCGAGCTCGACATGGTTAGTCACATATACACGGAGCTCCAATCACTTCTCCGGGATTTTCTCGTTGAATTGACGCACGAATCGCGCTGAGTATATTTTATTAACGGTCCAGTAAATATTGTGCTTGCAAAAGTATTAAGTTTTCTGCCGCTTAGGCTTCAATACTTCGTCATACCTTTTTATTTCGCATAAGCTTCTTCGCAGAAACTTCGTTTCATTATACGTAAACGATATAATTAAAATAAGTACACATTCTCAGATCCTTTTTCCCCAAGCATTAGGTCCAATATGTGACAGGTGTTAAGTCTATACCCATACGCCTGGCACAAATATTAGCTGTATTAATATTATATAAGTGATTTTTCTATACGTGGGAAACCAAAGAACACACTTATTGATACAAGCAGGCTAGAATTTGAAGCTCGATCATAAAAACGTAATGTCGATCGCTTAGCCATTAGGCTACCATAACTGCACCGCACATAAATGATATATTATATTATTTTATAAAATAAAAGTAGAGCATATTATCGTTTCATATTATTTAAATGTAAAGTTTTATTATAATAGCTCAGTTGGAGAGTATCTTGACACACGGTGTCAGTGTATCAGTGTATACAAATAACGATTTATTGTTTATGTTATCAACGTTAATTTTGTCTATGATACGTATATAGATAATGATATCGAATTAGTCAATATCCATATAATATTAATTATTCATCATAGCATTCAGCTAGATTTTAATTCCTAAGTTTAAATAGATAATAGAACACCACGAACTTTTAATCACTAAATAAATGTGTTAATTTTTAACAATGAGCAATACGATTCACTATCACATACATTTCTTAGAAACCTTGTAATATATATTATGTTCCCACAGGATTACTCTATGGATTGTTACTTCAGGCAGTATTGGCGAGACACGCGCCTGTCGTTCCTTGGCCCAATTCGGTCCCTCTCCCTGTCCATCAAAATGCTGGAAAGAATATGGCGTCCCGACACGTACTTCTACAATGGAAAACATTCTTACGTGCACACTATTACGGTCCCAAACAAGCTTTTGCGTATCAGTCAACATGGCGATATATTGTATTCCATGAGGTAAGAATTTTTGTGACACTTCTTATAGTTTTAACTCTTAACACTACGTGAAATTTACCACTTAAACTATAGTAGTAAATATATTTTGCTATGGCAAGATACTCTGCGAGGTCTTGGATGCTGTAATGAATTCGTTGGTGGTTTGATGTGAATTTCATTTAGATGATGACAACTAAAGTTAAAAAAGAACCAAAATACATTTATTTTTTGAAATTATTTTTAGGGAATGTTAACTAACAATACCTATATTATACAGCAGTATTTTATACAACTTAAAATGTTTGATTTGAATTTAGTAGGTTTTGAAATTGCAAGTATTGTACGAGTGTTAACTGGCGTATTATTGTTGTACAGTTGGTATTACTGGGTCACACATTGTTAGATTTTTAAAAATGCTAAAAATGATTAACACTATTTTTATCCATTCTAAAACACACTAACTAGTATAAAACATCAAGGAGCTGTTCCGAACACACAGCACGTGGTTTTGTTGTTGCAAATTCGCCTTGCACAATTTTCATCAGAAAAAAAATGTTAAAATAAAACAAAACAATATTCTTAAAAAATAATCTCGTACAAAAATTACTTATCAAAAGAAAAAAATTCAATCAACATCTAATAGATGGGGATAATTAATTTTATGGACGTTAATCAAGATGGCGTCCCATTTTTAATTGGCTGTATGCAAAATGAAAAATACTCTCCTCTTATTACACGACCGACTTATTCATTGGTCGCAAATTGCTACGAATCTCATTTTGGTGGACGTAAATTATTACTACGTTAAATGGTTTCAAATTATATGAATCATAAATAAGGATTAAATTAACATGCAATTTAAAAAAAAAGTAATTAATTAAAGTAAAAAGTGTCAATCATTCAAAGAATCAATTCAAGCATAACGTATTCGAATCGATTTTCCAACTGTTTATACGAATGAAGTTTACGTTCCTATTTAAAGTTATTCCTATTTGAAGTTCACAAATTCAATCATTTTCGTTTTTTATGCGAATTGTCGTTTTGAAATCAATATTGAAACACAATAAAATAGTTTTTTTTTCTACACATAAAGAGCAGAATAATTTAATGAATTAATCAAATGACCAATAATTAAAAACATAACAATAGCAATTATTTAGGTCAAATAAATGTCTATGTCTATGTCTAAATTAAAATACAGTTTTTATTATACTTTCTAAGGAAACACTTGACCACGATCCCATCTGATGTTAGTTGCTACGGCAGACAAGGTTGTTCAGGGAACGTTTTAAATGTAAATGTACCGAACGTGTAATCGGTTTAAAAGGAATTGATCGACGTACTGCTCTAGGAAACAATAGGGCTTACAGAGGATTTGAATGTAATCCCCTCATGGAACTCATTTGAGTATCACTAAAATAGACAGTTCCGTTTAACACAGTCGTAATTTTCAGATTGACGATTAAAGCGAAATGTCCGATGGAGTTGCGCAATTTTCCCATGGACAGGCAATCTTGTCCCCTTATTCTCGGAAGCTGTAAGTATTCTCATCTTTTTAATTATCCGTAAGAGATTGGCCTCAATTTATAATCCTTAGCAGAGGAAGTGTTGGTATAGCTATCGATAGTAACTAAAAATAGTCGATAATGATACGGCTGATGATATTTGCAGTGTAAATTATCGACAGCTTCATCTACGGGTATTAACCCACTTTGTACAAGACTATTACAGCAATTTAATTTTCTTTGTTTCCCCATTCCATATTGTTATTAAATATTAAGCTTAAAACATATATGAAATTGCAGAAAATCGGTCGAAATTGCTAACATAATAAACTAACAAACGTTTTTACAAATTTGATTTAGGAAAAAAATCTGAAGTAAGATAAACTTAAAATATCTTTTTTTATTTAGTTGTCGGTAATTTGCCTGTATCTGTTTCTTCTTCACATGTAATGGTACGTTATTTTTTTTTAATTATTAATCTTTTTTATTTCATAGACGCGTATTCCAACCAGCAATTAGTGTATCAATGGCAGAATTCGCAAAGTGTTAATTTTGTGCCCGGTATGACGCTTTCTCAGTTCGACCTCATCAGTTTTCCCTACAGAAACTTTACCTTTACAAGGAGAGAAGGTAAGAAACCTTAACCTATGCGCAAACAATAAAATACCGTCTTTTAGTACACTTTTTTTAAATTAAAATAGCAATTATTTGTAGTTTTCTATTGTCGTGGTGTGAGTTTTATTATAATGAAAGTATTTCGTAGCATTTATGCTTTGTTGAATTTATATGGCTTGAAGATCAGAGTGCAGAAAATTAAAACATGCATATATGTACCATATTATCATTTGAATAGCTTAATCGTGTTAAATAAATTTAAAGTATTTTTATATTAATAAATATAAAATAAAATAAATATTATGTTGATGATGATGTTGATTGCTTGACAATTGTAAAATAAATTGAATAAACGTTTTATGTATAAACTGCCAATGTCATAATATATTAGAATATTTAGTATATACAAAGTACTATTTAATATATTAGTCAGTTCAGACAGTAACACAGAGTAGAGATTGTTGCTTGTTGAACATTTTATGGCTTGGTAACAAGACCTTTACGCCAAGTCTTTTTTAAAACACACACTTATTTCTTACGTCTAAGATGAAAATGTAAGTTAGATGATCCCCCCCATGAGCCCTGCGCCATTTTTTTTTAGATTGTCGCTTGAGAATTTTCAAATATTACCAGCAAAGAATTACTATTACTCTACTAGTAATTTTTCGAGTAGTGAACTTTTTATCGTTTTATCGGTAATTTATTTGGAGGACTAGTCTGTTAATTTTGCTAGATTTGCTGACGTAAAAGGGTAACGAACTCCTTTACTACATAGCCTATACAAATAGAAGTACTTTGCGGTAACACAATTTTCTTATTAACGTTAGTGTAGACGTTTTTGTCTATATTCTTATCAATTAGGAAAAGTTGTAGCGATGTCTTCGGAACACAGGTTTCTGAAGTAGTATTAATCAGTATTTTTGGATAACTTATTATAATTGTTATACGGAGCCTGTTGTTAAATGTTTCCGATACGTAACGTCGTAACTAAAATATAATCTACTATAAATAGGAATACGATTTTTTATTACCTTTTACTACAAAAGCTACATGTCTATTTACATATAATACTTATACTAAAAGATTATATTTTAAAACGAATATTAAAGAAAATATTTTATTTAATATTGGTATTAAAATATAATATGTTTATACTATATTTTTTCGATCGAAATTTAATTTTTCAATATTTATTTATTTTATTTATTTATTTATTCTTTATTTGCACACAATACAAAAAAGTACAAATAGGCGGACTTAATGCCAGTGGGCATTCTCTGCTAGTCTACCTTGGGGTTGTGAAGAGACAAATTAACGGGTGCAAGCTATATGAGAAAATAATAAATAAAAGAAAACTATAATAAATGCAGGCATATATAATATACATACCTACTTACAAATAAATTAAATATATAAACATAATAATTATATATAATAATAAATAGATACACATATAAATACATATATATACTCGTATATATAATTATAGATGGATAGGGATAGCAATTGTCAAACTATTCCTTGCTTAGGTTAAGCTTCCATAGTAAATGTTTGAAAGTAGATTTAGTTCCAGCTACATTTGTTGGCAGCGCATTCCAAAGTCTTATTTTATTTATTTAATATTCGAATTTCTTACCAAAGCATTATCAGCGACGCGAAGTTTCTATGACTTAACCAGGATGAGAAGTAAAAGAAAAGAAAAACTTAGGTGCTCATGACATGACTGTTTTATTTTTGACCAAAGAGATTCTTTTCTTATTAAGTTGATTCCGAATCCAAAAAAATAATTAACGTTTATGACGTAATAGAATATTTAAAATATATTTTATGGTTACGATAATATGATTTTGGAAAATTTTATCATCATGATCATCCTTGCAAATAATAAAACGTAATAATAGTAGATAATTGTATCTATTTAATTTTTTAGACAAAATCCTACAAAATCAAACCATGAATTAGAAAATACAGATAAAATATAATAGTTAAATAAAATACGAGATGAAATATTAAAATAAATAAAAATATTTATTGACTAAACAAATCTATAAAAATATTGTAATCACATAAATTATTGACTGCGATCAACTCAATCTTTAAGCCGCTTTAACATCTCTCAAAGAGAAATACCATTTGTGAGAGGCATACCAACTTTCTACGGCTTTATAAGTTACAGTTTGGTGACGTCCTTAACCCGACTTACTTTCCAATTTACCAAAAGCAAAGTTTCTTGTATTTAGATGTTCCTGTGCAAAGTCCTCACTAAAACGCTTATACAATAGACATGAAAAAACTATCGACATTATATTATATGTAGTTATCTTTAGTTCCTAAATTTTGTGATATTTATTTGGTTGTGATGTGTTTGATTGTTAGTTTAGTAACTATTTTCTACTTCTGTGTACTACTTTTTAGTAACATGTTATTATTTTCCTAATTATTATAGGTACAAAAGACCATTATTCCATGTTTTATCTGATTAATTATTTATAAGTGAACGGAAACAAGGGCGGATCTTTTTTTCAAATTCCATCGACACCATCTTGATGATTGGCATTCCACGACTGTACGTTTCTGGCGTAACTGTCTTACACATACATCGATCAACCTGTGAAATCAACTCTCACCAGCGGTGTTTCCGAACCGTAACGATTTGGGGACCTCCCTCCTATCTCGGAGTAGGCTTGTTTCTTGAAATCCTGAAGTTTCTTGTTGGAGGAGAAATGCCGGCTTTTGAGAAAAAGCCGGCATTGCTCCTCCGGTGTTGTGGACGTTCATCAGCGACGTTGGTCGCGACTTAGGATCAGACGAGCCGTAAGTTTGTCGTTTGTCCCTTTCCTATTAAAAACCTAGTATATATATAAGAAAACAATAAAGTAAACCCCCACAATATTTATTTGTATTAAAATCTCCTCACATGGGAGGACGTTACCTGATCCTTGACTTTTCACAAATCACTGCCGCTCCCTATCTTCCCTCCGTATTTCGTATTCGTATTTTTCCCCGTCCCCGACATTTTTATCGCAACATTCTTAAAAGCTTTTAAATGAGCGTTCTAACTTCTGAAGGCATTTATGCGGTAGAGTACTCCAAAAGGAGAAACATTTTTTTGATTTCCAATATAAAATATTATCTGTTTTCTCACCCAAGAGCAAGACTCGCGACGACACTCATTGCGTTGACACAATTCGTCTTTAACGCTTCGTAGACCTTGGTATTCCGTACTACCTTGAAACGATCTGCATAGCAAGTAGACTATAATTTTATAAAGAAGATTGAACGCTGGTCACTTTCGTATTTTCTCTATTACTACAAGGTACTTTCAAAACTTTCTTAGGAATTGTTCGGAATCATCCCAGCTATCGATTTCCATTACGGTGATCACTTAAGGTCAGGTGAGCCGTATGCTCGTTTACCACTTTTCATATAAAAAACGACTTTCCAGCAAATAGCTCCTTTTCAAGCAAAGATTTTTATTCCTATTTAAAGCATTCACAAACACATATTTATATGGCTGCATGCCTTTGTTAGCTCTAAAAGTTACACAAAATGCTTTTACTAAGATCGGGCCTGGTATTATCAATTAAAAGAAACAGTTATCGAGATAACTACAAAGTTACGGCGTTAAACATCAGTTTGCCGACCAGGTTCTAATTGTTAAATTTAGAATTCATATTATAGAACTAATAATATAAATAAATAGTATTAAATCGTAAAATAAATGTACTTTATTGGATGGTACACGAACTGGGACATCTAAACGTTTTCTAATAAACGTTCATATTGTAACATCTTAAGGATTCTGTCATTTGAGCATAAAATAATAATGGATGTATAACAGGGCTCGATAAAAGATTTTCCTAATAAATGATTTTATTGCGATTTCAAGAATGACCTTATATTTAAAAGGTTCGTCAAATTGCTCTTAATGGATACAGCGAAACATGAAATTTAATATTAAGATCGCTTAGATAAAAAGAATGTTATATAATATAACATTATAAATAGCACATAACAGCTATTATAGCGCTTTTATCCATGAACTTTAACATCCTTTTAAGTTATTAGGTTAAAACATAAGAGTGAGGTACTTTAGGCTTCGATATAAACGAAAGTATTAAATAAAGCAATCAGATAATAAATAATACTAGTGATAGAGATTAAGGCTAAGAAACTTAAGCGATATGCCACGTCTAAATCCGGTGAAGCAGTCAAGGCCAGCTTCTCTGGCCAATCTGCGTTCGTCAAAAAAAAATCAATTTGATCGCTGATTTACACATTAAGCACGTGGCTCGTGAAGGAAAACTTTGTGAGGAAACCTGCATGTCCATGATTTTTTTTCTGACATGTGTCGATTCTAAAATTGCCGACCCTCATATTCCAAGGGCATAGTCCGCCATACTGCGGGCGATGTCATAGTGTGGATACAGAACACCCGATGCTGTCAAAGAAGAGACCTTTCACAAACACTGGTGCAACTAAACAAAGTATTACTATTAAACAACCATTTTAAGGATTTTAAGGTTTCATTTATTTTGATATTGCAAGTTAAATATACTGTAATACAAAAAAAAAACTTGAAGTTCTACGTAAAAGTTATTATAATTTATAATATAATAATTTTTTATAATAATAATAATTTTTAAACCAAAAATTCAAACGAGTACAAACTAGTTTGATAATAGCCGCAGTAGTAAGAACTGTGTCGCAGCTATTAACGCCCATCCCCAAACAATTAATACAAATTTAGTAAAATTAAAAACATCAATCTTATGTAATTCAGTTTGATCGAGTGTGTATTCGTGAATTATCATATTCTATTATAGTGTATACACTCAAATCGGTTGTGACAGAGTCAACTTCCTTCCACAGGTGACTTCTCAGTGCTTCAAGTATCGTTTAATCTTCAGCGCCATACAGGTTATTTCCTCATACAGGTATATGTGCCCTGCATCCTCATTGTGGTACTTTCTTGGGTTTCCTTTTGGATTCATAGAGAGGTAAGTTCACAATTATATTTACGACTAGAAACAAAAACCATCTTCAAATCGAATCAAACGCCGTCGTCCTCTCCGAATTTTGTACTTCATATACTCGTATTATTAACATAAACTATTAAACTAGCGCGTACCATCTATCGACTATACCACCACTTAACATTAAAAATATAAAAATAAATATATGCATCAATTATAAGTGGATTAAATCGTACAAACTCATAAATAAATATAGCAGTTTATAACTGCTATTGGTTATCCAGTCATATTTTTTCAAAATAAATATAATCCAGCAGTTTCTAAAGTAGAACAATGAACTTTTCACCTTTCTTTGTCTTCGATCTTTTGTCTTTCAGGCAACTTCAGATCGTGTTGGCTTGGGAATAACAACAGTTTTGACTCTATCAACAATCAGTTTGGATTCGAGGACGGATCTTCCTAAAGTCCGTTATGCCACTGCTCTGGACTGGTTTTTACTAATGAGTTTCTTTTACTGTATCGCAACTCTGTTGGAATTCGCGGGAGTGCACTACTTTACAAAGGTAATTTAAAATATCTCAAAAGTACTACAAAAACCCTATTCCATTACGGTCATCTTCAAAACGTGAGACAACTTTTTTTAAAAATAGAACTAGCTTAAGCTTCTGCTGGGAGATGGTTCACGTCAATAATCGAATGGTGGATTCGAACGTACGACCGTACCTAATGCTTAGTTTTAGGCTATTAACGCTTAAAGAGCATAATAAGGAGCTAGTCGATAGTGTAGTTAGTAAAAAGTTGCCAATATCTGGAATCACAAGACTGAACTTTGAACACGTCAGTACCGTTATTTAATTTGGTAGATGATATTCATATCCAAAATCATAAAATCATAGATGCATCATCTATGCAACATCAACTATACTACGGCTATTTTAAAATAATTATACGTTTTAAATAATTTTCCAGGTTGGATCTGGAGAAATTGTAATTGATGATGCTGAGTGGGAGGAACTAATTGAAGAAGTGGGAGGAGACGCGTTCGCGGCCAGGCAACTGGCAGTGCGTCGACGTAGTTCCTCGCGATCTGCTGCTAACTTTGTACGTAATCAATAATAAACTTTCACATACTATGAGACATGAAATGAAGACTATGAAATATGAAACACTAGAAAAGCGGCGACAGCAAACTATCCTCAGGAAGACGATGACTGCAAACACTGACTACCGTTTCGTCGTAGACAATTCTTTGCTACTTTTTTTTTGTTAACGCGGGGCAATCCTTTTGACGGACATATTTTAATTATTTTAAAATTTCTTATATATTTTTTTAAATCTAAATAAATGATAGCCTCAGATCAAAATGCTGTCCCGTCAAAAGGAACATCGGAAGGCGAGGTTGAGTATTAATCCCGTGAACCGCAAATAATTTCCGGTTAACGACGGCCATTAGCCAAAAAAACTGCTAGGTACATTAACCTTTAAAGCGCAAATTTAATATATATTATTGTGGCGTTGACGGTTGTTATAAGCACCGTTCATGTAACAGCAATGGACCAAGCAATTGTCACTGTGGCAATATGACAAGTCCGTCAGCTTAGTAATTTCCCTAACTACAATGCCCTTCAAATTGAATATAATATTGTATAGCATCTTGCATGGGAGACCCATCAGTTGTAGAACATACATTTATACCACGATCAATTATCAACTATCTTACGACTACTCTCTATCTTTTGGCCGTAGAGAATTCTTACATATTGTGTTCTTTTTTTGCAGAACTTCTCTCTAGCCTCGGAAGGCAACTGTGCCAGTGAAGGTGAAGATTTGCCGCCACCGCCAGAACAATCATCCGTTCGTCTTACGATGGAGCGCACTACGCAGACTGAAAGAAGGGTGCCACGATGGAGGCAGCTGCTTTACTGCCTCGCAGGAGACGACCGATACCGACGCCAGCGGCAAGTGGAGGCTGGTGAGCACTTTGATAAAACTTAATTGGCATAATACCAGAGACAATTACCAAAGACTCGAATGCACCATTCTGTTAACCTGTGCTAACATTATTCGGAATGGTTAACAAGAATGTGAAAAAGACAGATGAAAAAAAACAGAGAGTGGGCTTGAAACACCATTAACTCCCTAATAAAATATGTATTTAATGAGAATGTTGGATCAGCAATTTAAAATTATTATTAAATACTTCAATCACTTAAATGTGAATAAAAGTATTGTCTATGCTATTTTGCCATTTGCATCTACGACGAACGCCTTATAATAAGGAAATACGACTGTGATGATTCACACCGAATCAGAATACATAAAATCAATAAAAATAACTTGCCAACACATGGCACCCAGCGATTGTTAGCAAAATAACTACTTCCAATGATATCTTAGTGATTTACATGAACCTTATTGTATCTTTAATTCATAATTAATAAATTAGTTGTTCATCGCATTAACTTGGCAACAACAACAATAAATTAACTTTATTAGTTCTTAATCTGACTTCTAATTAATTTCGTAAAAAGATGGCGAGGACGGGCAGTTGTCACGGCATTCGTTCAAATGATTTCTTGTACAACTTTACGCTGTCTCAATAATGCGAGTGTACCAGTTATTGGACTCATTCATTCCACAAACCTACAAATTATTCAATTGATTCAAGGTGCATTGACATGTTACGATGAGGCGCCGACACCTATATCTCAGTATTCTGTGAGATCGTTTTACTTTCATGATCCTGGTCGTCGCGAGAACAGAATCAATAGAACAACCACTAAGACGACTCGTGCTAGGCTATGATCAGAATTTTTATAATCTGTACTTCTCAACAGGTAAACGTGGCCACATTAACAGCGTGTCGCACATTGACAAGGCGGCCCGCGTTCTGTTCCCTGCTTCATTCGCACTGCTCAATCTCTTCTACTGGATGATCTACGCCCTTTCTAGCGACGACTTCGCATGGAGCGACAACCCTATTAACACCCTTTCCCATTAATTATTTCATTCATGTAACTGATCACTGCGTTTGTGTTGATTTATTTAGTTACAAAACAACAACCTAATGCATTAGTGACTCCACCCAACCTATAATATTAATTATTAAGTCATTTAGTTGTGTTGAAATGCCATTCTTAAGCAATATACAAACAAGTAACATGCGTCGGGCAGATTTTCACTGCATTCTTTCCGCAAATTTTCCTTGATCACAGTTTTGAATGTTAGACATATGTTAGAATAGATTATAATATGAGGAAGGTATAATATTAAAACTCTTTTCAGGTCAATACAATATATTAGGTTTTTTTTAGGAAGTAAAACATAAGGGCTCGCAGAAATGAATACATAAACACAATGTAGACGATATAATTTAAGACAATATTAGAATAGTCTCATTTTTTTCAAGCAATGACGACTGTAAATCAGGCAACTCTAACGTTGACCTCAAAGCCGTATACCACAGAAAAATCCATGTTTTTCAGTTTTACGTAAATTTCCTTAATAATCTATAATCGTAAATAAAATAATGAAATGCAAAATTATATCACGACTATATGTTTTTCTTATTAGTTCTCGTTAATTTCTGCTAAATATAGATTAAAAATAAATAACGGCAAAAACCATAGAAAAATGACGAGCAATTAAACTTGCCATTTTTCTTGCACTAAGTGTACATACGTCGACACAATATAATTAGTTATCAAAGCCATATAATAGAATATGCCCGACACTCGCCTTAAGTTGCGTAGTGAGGAACCTGGGTTCAAAGTCCATTAAGGACTCTAGTGAAATCGCTAACTGCTATTCGACAAATTTTCAGAGATAAAAGAAAATTTCCTAGACAGGAGTTAAATTGAATTTCTTTGAAGTCAACGTAGAACTGATCTGTAATACGCAATTACATTATAACATGATTTGTGTCAAACGAAAATAAAAAGTAAAAAAAAACTTTTCATTTCCGTTAAACATGAGAAAATGGAAATGTATAATATCTTATATATCAATTCAGCATATCAAAAATGGCATACATTGGCACGCGTATAAATTAGCAACTGTTTTTTGAGCACTATTTAGTAACATTGCATATGAATAAAGCTTGACTTTCTATTGATACTTATATTAAAATAATAACCCTACATACATAAGTTTCGTTATTATTTTCTTCATAATATATTATATCTATTGCTCGTGTAGATATATTAAAAACATTTATTAAACCAAAGGCAAATAATAAATAAGTAGTTGGTATGTGTACCTACATCTTGTGATCCAAAAAGGAATATAGAATTTCCACTTCTATAGTGTTAAATAAATCATTAAAGATATGAAAATTTTCCAAATCATTGACGAATGACTTATACTGGATGAAAGTATAAATTGTGCGGTACCTACGTAATTGCAAAAAACATCAAAACTCTACAAACAAACGTAAACAACAATTAACAGGAACACAATGCATTAAACGTAGTTTACTGTTCCATATGCAATATATAATTAAAACTACGTACTAACTGAAAACATTAATACACATAATAGCACACACAGTATACAGAAAACAAAACTAAGATATATTTAATTTAACATACACAGAGGTTATATTTGTCTAGATTACGGGAAAAATACACCTAAAAAAGGACTCATGGGGGGGATCATCTAACTTACATTTTACCATTTTCATCTTAGACGTAAGAAATAAGTGTATGTGTTTTAAAAAAGACTTGGCTTAAAGGTCTTGTTACCAAGCCATAAAATATTCATCGTCATCAACACTTACAAAAAGCGCGCAAAAAGAAATGTCAACCGATATTTGTCATATTTTGACATTCATCTTTCATATTATGAAATATAACCTCTAAAATGAGGAGATATACAAACACATGCTTGTGATTTGTACATTTAAATAAATCTATTCTGTTAAGAGAGCATAATATGCATAATAAATACACTTAAAGATATATTTCAGATTTGGTCCAACATTTATTTGTAAATACAATTCGACTCTTGAATACATTGCATCTATATCAAAGCTGTTGACCATAAACATTTTAAGTAGAAAATAGATAATTTCAAGGCATATAGTTAACACACATGGAATGTATAGTAAGGCTCTTCACTTCCTAAGTCTAAGGAAAACCTACAACGAAGTAGCGGACAGTATACTTCATCTAAGAATTTTAAATATGTTAGAGCGACATGCACACATTTATTAATAAATTTACTTATGAATAAGATTCATCTAACATGATATAAATAAATCTCCCTATTATATATCGACATAAAATCACTTATGAATTTATTCATTCAAATTCTATCATATAAAAGCAAGCTTGCTAGCTAAGTAGCTGAATCGAACTGAATCTCAACCAGAATTTAATTATCTATCATATCGTTTCCCTCCACCTAGAATATATATAGCTTATTACTGAACCTCTGAGTATCCACGTGTAGCAGCCTAATCGTATATCAAAATTAATGTATTTAATTTTTTTCTGTACTTAATAACCTAAAAAATTAACTCATTAGTACCAGTAGGCTAGGTTATGAATCCTTTCCTGCGTAACGTAAACTTGACATACTATCAACTTTGGCTAAGTTATAAATAAATCTAAATTTTCACTTCGAATTTCTAAGGGAGAACTTTGTAAGCAAACATTGAATTCGAAATTCATAATTCTTTGAATTTCGAATGTATTTAGAAACGTTTTTATTGGTTACTGTTTCTTTTAAAAAAAAGGCGTGTGAAGTGTCCTATAAAATCATTAACTACCGCTTGTGCCATTCCTTTTCTCCAATGGCTCTACATTGAATATAAAATAACTTCATAGAATTATCACTATTAATTGAAATTTATAAAAAAAAACTAATTTATTTAAAAAATTATTACACAGAATCTTTAATTCTCATAAGTGATTTTATGTAACGTAGAAAACTATCCAGAATTGCACAATATAACTTTTTATTTTATATCCACTTTTTGGCAAATGTACATAAGATGTAACATTTTTTGCAAATTATTATCAATCTTACGGTAACATTCCTACTATGGTAACATTAGACCTTATACTTAGAAAAGTTTCAAATGTTTAAAAAGAAACTATAAAAAAAAATAAAACAAAAAAATTCAATAAGTCAGTCAGTTTATTACAACATAAAATGGAGAACGGACAAGATCCTGAGAGATATGACACAAATCGAAAAATGTTAATTGAATAATCAGTCGAAGGAATGAGTCAGAGCCAATGTCGATTTTATTGGAAGAGTCCATTTTACCAAGGAATTCGATTGTTTATGGTAAAACTACAGACAAATGTCACCACAGATAACTTGCAGAAAATGTTTTGGTTATAATGAAAATACGGGGAAAAGTAGATATGTCAAATTACTAAACAATACGCTATCCGAAGGAAGGTCACGTTAAATTAGGAATAGATTAATCTTATATCATCTACAATAGTTTCACATTGACTTATTCGTATAAATTAAAAGCTGCTAAAAATCACAACATAATAAGACCAGGGACAGTAGTACTTTTACATCAAAGTTAACTATGTGAAACATCATATCTACGTTATTAAAGACCATGTAATCTTTCTAATCTAACATTACAAATATTAGTACCTTGAAATAGATAATCATAAATAAGATCATTCGTACTATGGCTACTACTCCAACAACACATAAACCAAAAATTAAGTAGAATTTCGTAGCTGTTTGTTAACTTTTATATACATAATAGTTTTTAGTACGCTATAAATAATATTCATATATTATACAAAACTCACTACTTACGAATGGCCTAATAGACAAAAATATATTATACCCAATAATAATCATTTGTATTCAAAATTTAAATATTCTGATTGAGATTTTAAATAATCTCGCATTTGTATTACAAATTATATACACTTTATTTCCATATCCACCAGGTATAAACAGGTTACCCAATGTTGATTTCAGACTAGAGCGCTGGTCGCACATTTATATAGGCAAGGATCAATAAGCACTTTTTCACTATAAGAAGAAATCACAGAGAAATTATTACCACGATAACGTTCCATTAACCATTAAAAAATTGAAACAGTTGTATCACTAATTTAGAGTTGCCAACATTACAAAATTGAAAGTTGATCAAAGACAAGAGGCCACGAAACGTCACGTGGTAATGGCGTAGTTACATTTAGGACGCCTAAAGCTCGTAACATTGATAAGTAACTAGGACTCTACGCACGAGTATTTTCGACAATTCGAACTCTTCAATGTAACACGTCATAAATAGGATATCGGGTATTACCTATCATATATACATAGTCCCGTTTCATAATGTCAATGTAAAAAATATAAATAATTAAATCACAGATTCTACGTTTCTTTACATATAATTATCTAGTCTAACTGTTCTTCTTACCAGCAACGAGATATACATTCATATTGTCTTTACCTTTTACGTAGACGCTGCCACGTTGTTCGAAATCGTATTTAGCTGACAGAACGGGAATACAAGCCTCACCGACCTGAATGCGCTTAACAACCCCTGTGGAATCCATCCTCGACGCTATATTCACAGCATCTCCCCAGATGTCATAATACAGTTTTGTGGTGCCTATTACACCCGCAGTGACGTCACCAAAGTTGTATCCGATCCGTAAAATGAAGTCGAATTCGAGTAAATCCTGATTGAAGTTATCAACTACTTTCTGCATTTCAAGCGCAAAGTCCATTAACTGATACAAATGGTCATAAGTTCCACGTGATGCATGCCTTAAGTCGGGATTGAGTCCACTCGCAGCCATGAAAGTGCTTCCTATAGTTTTTATTTTCTCAACATGTTGAAATTGTGGCCGTTCTAATAGTTCATCGAAATCGGCAATCAGTTCGTTGAGCACCCTCAAATATTCTTTTCCCTTCAAGTACGACTCGTCATACATTTCGTTAAAGTTCACTATGCTCGCAAATATTATACCCACGTCTTTGTGGTTTTCAGAATACTTCGCCGTGTTCTTTAACTGATCGGCCACGTGGCGGGGTATGATGTTGTGGAGTAGCCAATCCGCTTGATTCCTCATGTTCTGAACTCTCTGCTTATCAAGATTTGCCACAACATTGCTGTAGAAACTTAGCCGATAACTGATTTCGAACTCTCTATTTAAAAACCAAACAAGCATTAGCAATAAAACGATGTCCAAATACAGTTCTGTCAAATGCATCTTATGCCTTACACCTTGGAATAATTCTGTGCCGTTGTTCCCAAACCAATCCTCGGAAGAGCTATTCGTCATATTCATGAAGGTGTTACGATTAAGGACTTGTGATTTGGAGTTGAAATGGATATCGTCCATTAACTGAGTATTAGCCTCGTGGCAGCCCAGCACAGCAAAGAATAAAAATAAACCAGCGTATAACGTCATCAGCGTATTCTTGACCAGCCAACTCATCTGAGTAAAGTTACAGAACTGCACTATGCCGATGCAAAATAGATAAACGTAAAACGATTGCTCTCCTTTAAGGATGGTCATTGTAGTATTCTTGCACGAGAAGTTAATCAGAACGGCCAACATCGGCAAACTAATTAACAGACTACCCGACAAATGCCAAGGGAACCAATTGGACAGTTTTCTAAATGTCTTAACCGATCGCCTGATTGTGTTCGTGACTTGAGGATCATTCTTAGTTTTCCACTTCAGATAATGTCGATATATACAGAGGGTAATGGCCAAAGTCTCTATTACGAAGAAGAATATAAGCCAACCGAATGAATGGTGCCATTCGGAGTACAACACAAATGTAGAAACGGTGACAGCAACAAAGATAATTGCTGATACAAGTATATCCAAAGCAGTGTTGAATCTAGATGTAGTGAGGGTAGGTGGAAAATCTTCACTATCGTCACTTCTATGCGCTTTATCTCTATAATGCCTCTCTATTTCTGGTGACTTGAAGAATAACGTAAGTCTATTCAAGGGTGGTTGAACGAAATAGTTGACGCCTGACCTGGCGTTGTCTTGGACACATCTAATTAGCTGAAGGTCCGATTGTTTTCTTAATTTCTGTAGGGATTGGACTTGTTGTTCGTTTAGGGGTGGTGGCAACCGGCTTCTTGATGTTATTTCATTCAAAGACGACTGACTGGATGTGTAATAGCCGGATACCCTGTGCTGCATTATATCATTCTGTGAAGTTGCTAGAGCTGCCTGATTGAGTGCGAATATCTGAAAAGAAAACAATTTTACATTCAATCATAGAATTGTAGTAATTTGTGTGTAATAAAAATGTATGGTCGGTAATGACAACAGTTTAGGGATATTGTTTGAAATTTCAGACGTAGAAAGCATTAAATTATAATAGTAAATTATACACGTGTTTTATTATAAAATCATAAAAAGCTCTCAGTATTTTTTTGATGTGACAGAGACAGCATACAGCTCTCCGCCAAGGTAATTAGCTCTCATAAGTGACAAGTATTTTTTATTACGTGTCCCATTTTTTCATTACCCACATTTACGTGTGGTCATATAGGCGGAATGGACTGCACACCGCATTGGTGCTTCTCACCGTCATTGTCATTTTATAAGACCATTTTGTAGGCGTCCCTAAAGAACATATCATTAAGAACCCAAGAAAACCATCGCCGTACATCAGGCACAAACTTTAGCAAGTAATATTTCTTTCCTAAGAAACCGAAAATCGGAAAATCATGTTACAAGCTGCTTTTTTTTACGAACTACACAGATTAGCCGGAGAAGCTGGCCTTGACTGCTTCACCGGATAGAGAGGTGGCATAACTCTTAGGTTAGCCTGAACCTCTATCGCTTACAAGCTGCTTTACTGTTTACTCACCAGGCAGAAAGGTAATCGCCAACATCCTTGTCGTAGGTTCTTCGAAGTCATAAAACAAGTATTGAAACATGGTCGACGACGATTTACGGCAGTAGAGGTTGCCAACTGAAGTCTAATAATCGCGCTGAACAATAGATAGGTATTACTTTATCGACCCCGAACAGAATACAAGCCGTGATAACTTTATTAATGAAGAGAAAGAAGGTAAAACAAAGTCCTTAATGCAGGGTTTTTAACCAACTGAGACATACCTGTTGCTGTATACTGGATCGACGGCTTGTGCTTCTGATGCCGGAATCCTTCCGACTGTTCACAGATGGGCAGAGACTTACTGAGTCATCTTGAACTCTAGGCGATTGATTTGCCGGCAGGGGTAGATTCAACCGACGATCCTTCGGTCGTATAAGTTCTCCCTGCGTCGCAAGGGTCGAACTCCGAGCTCGACTTACTGGTGTCTGGAAATCATTACATGTTCTTTTTTCTCCCTCCAATTTAAAAAAAGAATGCAAAGTTCCCCATATTCTATTGTTACGTTAACTCGCAAGTGCAAGCTACGTAGCAATTATTGAGAATAAGAAAATGTTACAAGTGACTAAAATTCGAACCATAAAGGACTAATAGCCAATCGGAAATCAATCGTTTAGTCATTAGGTCTAACTTGTTAAATACCTATAAACCTTGACCCAAAAAGGTAGGCTGTGTTTACGGATTTTGCACGATCCTGGCACAACCCTCTCGTGGTCCTCAAGTCCATATCTTCACATATAATAAGTTCCGGCTATATCGACTACCGACACACAATACAAAAAAAATTTCGTCTCTCTTTCCTCATACATACCTGAACATCAGCTTTCTCAACAATTCTCTTGTTATCTTATTTCTAACTCCATAATTCAGTTACCCCTATAGTTCTTGATAACTGCGTCTCAACGGCCTTCAATTTATTTAGATTTATCCTTTCATACCCAACTTTACGTTTTTTTTATACTAAAAAGGTTCACGTTTGTCTTCCATCTCGCTTGATGGAAGGCGAATATGAAGCCTAGGATGGAGCACGTGAGCCTATAAGATGTCTGTTCACATTGGACTTAAAGGTGTCCATATTGTACCCGCGAGGAAAGACTGAACGCGGCAGAGATCGAGATCGACAACAAACGTTTTGTATTTCACGTTTTTGACTATACATGATCGAGGGTTGCGCCGAATTCATTCTATTCCTTGCAATTCTTCTTTATACCTCCATATGTAATCTCCTATCCTTACTGAAAACCCACAGGACTGAAGTAAAACTTCTTTAGCTCCATCTCTATGTATATATGTTTATATATGTGTATTAATACACAAAATATAATATATACGCGATTGTTTAAGAGAAAAAAAATGTGCTTATTCTATGAAACTTATTCTCTATCGTTCTATCTTCACTAACTTAAATATCTCTCTTAAGTTCCCTTTGCCTCGTGCGATTACACTTTCCGTACTTCCTACTCCCCAAGTCAAGGAAGTTTTACTTCAATATGTATATCCATCTATAATGTTTCTAATGGGAATATTTCCATTAGTTTGCTAATTATATCTCTTTGTCAGCGATACTAGTTCATAGGTCACTCAGCGAAACTAATAGACACGTGTGGATTGACGTAACACCGTTCATATAACACACGTAGATTGAGCAATGGCCTCTTTACACACACACAAACAATACCAAGTTCATTACCGTTGTAAGGTACTAAGATTTTAATAGATTCTTGCTTTTACGCGAACGTCACGCATTGTAATAAAACTTATTTTACGGTATATAATCCGGTTTAATTTTGACTTTAAATCGCCGAAGTTTCTTCAAATAATTAAAACCACACGGTAGCTTGCAAATAACTACATTGGGACACTAAACACTTTCATACCAGTCTCCCTCCCTTCCGGTGACCGGTGTTAAGCAATGTAAAGTGCTTAAATCGAAAAATAAAACAAAATAAAAAAAATGTTTTATTTCGATTTATTCCATTTTTGCATTTCCGTATTTATTTCATAAGCGATACAAACAAGTTTAGCTTCTCCAAAACAAGTTAGGAGAGCTCTCCTGGAGCACAGTGCAGAAGAGCTCCGGTGCGTTCCTCTGGAGATCCCGGAGCCCCTAACCATACACCGAGGAGGGCCACCGGGGAGGTTTTAGTGGATCAATCCCCACATAACCACCGCCTTCCCCCCAGAAGGTAGAGTATCTTTTTGAAGATTTCCTCCCCGTTAACAAAAAAAAAAAAGGTTTGAGTCTACACCCTAACGATATAACCCTTTCAAAGATCGCCAGCCCACAAGGCTGAATTACTAATAATCGCTCATAAAGTTATAATAAAACCTAATAAATTAAAAGATTATATGTAAAATTTAAATTTAATAAAAATCTCAACACTATTTCCATTCCATAGACAGAAAATTGACATGATAAATTTCAAGAATATATTCGATATTGAACATGATGGCAACTCGAACGTGCCAATCGACTCTCAATTGAGTTACTCAGTAAATGTGACTACTTCAAAATATGATAAATTAATAAAAACCCCACTTTTATATAAATATATCATCAATTTTATGCATGTGCACTTTACAGGATGTACTCGAATACCATCAGTTACATCGTATAATGAATAACTACTTTCCCGTTGTTAGGCTGAAAGCATACGATAATGACTCCAACATAAATATAATTGAAGTGTCTGTTTGTAATATTGAAATAAACGGTTTTTAATATATGCATATGAATGTATATATGGTACAGTATACCAAAATAACAATTTGTCTGTCTCTTTGTTTCGGTTGTTAATTTATTGAACGACTGGACCTTTTTTTTTGTTAACGGAAATCTTCAAAAAGATACCCCGCCTTCTGGGGAAAGGCGGCGGTTATGTGGGGTTTTACCCACTAGAACCTCCCCGGTGGTCCTTCCTCGGCGCATGGTGACGAGCTCCGGGATCTCCAGTGGAACGCACCGGAGCCCCTCTGCACTGTGCTCAAGGAGAGCACTTCCCGGGGGGGAAGGTTACTCCCTCCCCCGGGAACCTTGCCGCCTTCTACGACAGGCAGGGGGTACCGTAGTCTTATTCTTGAGAGCCCAGAACTACAGGGCTGGGAACGACTGGACCTATTTTGACAGGACTTTCACTGGCAGATAGCTAATGTAATAAGGAGTAACTTGACTACATTTATTATAGAAAAAAAAATATTTTTAATAGCCGGTAACACCACGGAGCGCAGCGTGATAATAATATATTTTAACATAACGTAAAATTAAATTCAAAACGGTTGCAATAAATCATTAAGGAGTATGCATGTGACCGTAGTGCCTTACTTAGAAGAACCGTGTAAAGATCTAAGTCGTTAAGTAGGCGTGCACAATGGAAATCTGTAATCTCTGCCTACTCCTTTAGGTCAGAAGCGTCATCAGTACTAATATCTATTTAAATATTTGCTACCGATGATTAACGTCGTAACATGCAACGATAATATTATTTGCATACAATTGAACTTTGCGTTCATTGTAACTTTTTATTAAAGAGTATTGCAGTGACATTTCCCCGTACAGACGCAAGTATGTTCCATGTGTAACCTAGATATCCAGTAATGCTCTTGTAACGTTATACCGCCCTGGCGTACTAGGTCGCCCTAATGAACTAGGTCACAGTGCCAGCGACCCCTTATAATTTAATACTTGCTATTTGTCATGTTATGAAGCTATTAAAAATGTATCATAGAATACCTACTTTATATATGGTATGAAAAATGAGTGTATAAATCTGTTATAAATATAAAATACTTAATAAGATATCACGTCCTTTTATGCTACCAGGGTAGACAGAGAGCATTCGTTGTCCGCTTTTCACGCTTATAAGGTCATATATAACTGGTGAGCCCATTACGACACACCGGGCACAAATTTTTGGCCAGTGTTGTGTTTGTACTTAACAAACCGAAAAAACGGCAATGGTACAAGCTGATTGGGTTAACCCGCGACCATTAGACCGTACATCAAACAGCCTAGCCTTTTTTTGATGGTTTCAACTCCGCAGTCGGCCTTTACAGCTTCACCGGATTGAGGGGTGGCGTAGCTCTTAGGTCGCTTAGCCAGACCCTCTATTACCTAGTAACTCGACACAAGGGTCCCCCCGGTCAGCGGTTTAGTTGTTGTATCATATAAACTACATGGGAGGGTAATGCAGACCGCATTACCCTCCCACTCGCTCTCTAAGTGGTGGGCAAATGTTAATCATAATAAAAAATATCATAATTAAAAATTTATTATATAATTATCATTGAGTGATAGAATTGGAACATTTTTAAAGCCATTGTTAGACCTAAGACTTTTGTAAATGGTGTCCAAGGTTCCAGTTTGGGCCTTTTCGAGGAAAGAAAGATTTCTAAGTCGGAGGTAAAGGGTCTCGATCAGATGCTTTCATGATTTTTGTTTTATTTACTAACATTCTTGTTAACCATTCCAAGTAAGCTAAAGCTTGTGCTGGGAAATGGTATAAAATGTATATTTTACATAGCTACAATAATAAATAAAATCATCCTGTATAGCAATTAATGTTTTAATCGCCGACTGAAAACACCTTGGATGTAAATATTGATCCTTAAATTGTTATCGTGCCAAGACCAAATGGATTTGTGTAAATATGGCTTTATTTATAGAATTGCAATATTGCAGCTATATCGCATGTAAATAAAATAATCTATAATAAATTCTTAGTGTTGCTAATATACATCGAAACTTTTTATAGCTGACTGACTTGGCTGTTTCACTGTATTGAAAGGTGACATAGCTTTCGCCTGAATCTCTATCTAATTAACTTTATTAGCCCTAACACTTACAACTTCACAGGGTTGTGAGAGGCGGATCTCTTAGAGTGCTCGGCGTGAACCTCTAATATTAACTTTGCACTAAGTTCCTAGAGAGAACATCTTAGCTTGGGCAATCTTTCGTAGCGCGAGAGCTTTTCGGGCCTGTGCGAGCAGGTATTATCTAAAAACTTATAAATAACTAGCGTACCCAGCCCGCTTCCTCGGTCTAGATTTTATTTTATTTCATTTAAACAATAAACCTTACATTAAATTATTCATTTCTCTCCGTATTCAATCTCTTCTCGAGCGGGTGAAGATCATTACCTACACCCATGTACATATCAGTCAATACAATATCATAGCCGTAGTAGTAGTATCATAGTAAATAAAAGCTGTATTTGTCAGTTCATAAAGAGGAGTGCTCCGATCGTCACCAAACTTCAGAATTACTCGCCAGATCAATCTGAAGATTTCCTGAAAGTTTCATTGAAATTGGTCTAGCCGTTTCGGAGCCTATATTGAACATACCCACACACTTTCTTTTATATCTATAGATAATGGTCGTATTAAAGTTATAATTACCTCTATATTTGGCCTCCCGTACTGCGATCTATAACTACTGCTTCTGGCGAAAGGCGACATATTGCTTCTTGACTGACTTAAATATGATCGGATATCGATAATCTCCTTCTCGAAAGAAGCCATATCCTGCCCTTGTCCTACTTGCATCTTACTGCTACCCTGAACAGGCCTGTGTTTATTATCCTGAGATTCTATCACGATGGGCACTTGGTGGTAGCCATTGTTTGACTGAAAGCCATTCTCATCGCCCCTTTCAAGGAAGTGGATCGTTTTATCACTGAAGTTCTGTTTCTTTATCTCATGGAGCGGTGTGTCCGAGTGTTTCCTCAGAAACCTGGGCACCTTCCAATTTTTCAGTTTATTCGTATACTTGCCGTAACTGCCTGAAATAAAACACATAAAACGCTAACATGAAATTGTTTATGGCTAATAATATTGGAGCATCCGGAATTATCAAAGATCCAATGCTTCACAATCTCTTATAAATTTAAACAAGCATTTCTTGTACACGTAAATGTATATCGTATCTCGGAAACGATTGCAACGATTTCGACTATTATTAGATACTTTTCAAATAATCTTGAAAAGAAAAACGTTAGATAAATGTACATTTTGATATCAATTAAATTTTTGTTATTATGTATCGTTACAAAACTACTAAAACATTTGTTGTATTTATTCTTGACGTTTCCTATTACCCTACAATTTATATCACCAATAACATTTCCTTGTCATCATATTTCTCGATAATCGACTTATACATAAACTGAAAAATATGACGTAGCTAGCTAGGGGCTAAGCGGGGCAGTGCCCCGGGGCCCTAAGTTTAGGGGCCCTCTATTCCTTACCAGAAATCTCGATCGACATTTATCGCTAATAGCAATTGTAAACAAAACCGCATCAAGCCTGGATTTAAAACGAAGTCATTAATAGCTTTGCGAAAACTAAAGGTAGGATTTTTTTTTGTAAAAATTGTAAATATAATTGTTATTTCGTCAGTTGGTAGGTCCGACCTTTATATACTGAACCCTTGAATCTTCTCTATTTCGTTTTATTAGCCAAACCTGCACCAAGTATTAATTGTAATTTATGTTGTTACTGTTTAATATTTTTATTACCTGCCCTGCAATGCACAAAAAAGCTTAAGTAGCTTAGCATTTTTAAAGTATATTTCATATTTTTATTTGATAAAACCTAATCAGTTTACATAGCAGTGGGGTCCCATTTTTTAATTTGCCCTAGGGCCCTTGGTTACCTAGGTACGCCACTACGTCTATTCGTGAGTGAATATTACTGTTATTTTGTACATTATATACATTTAACTTTTTAATAATTAAATATATCTAAATAATTATCTTTCCCAAAAAAATACTGTCTTATACAGAAAAAGTGCCAAGTACCAAGTGGCATGGCCAAAAATAACAAACATGGCCGCTCAATGGATTCTTATTTGTTTTGTTGTTCATCAAAGTAAATATGACACATTACGAGTATAATGTTTATTGAGGAATCACTTAGCAAGTATGTGCCATTCAAACTATTTCATCTGTATTAGCACAATTCGAAAGTGTTTCGGATCGTTTGACCTCAGCAATGTTAACTAAGTCAATGTCGTGTACAGCAACCGTAGCAAATCACTTAGTTAAGAAATGTTATTAATGAAGCACTAATTTTTTTTATTCTTTCAAAGCAAGTGCTTAACCACATAACATAAGCACTAACACGCCAGTCTAAGTCCTTGATCTCTGTTGAAGAATTTCCGTTTAGATACCTTGTTCGCTTCACTCACAGAACTAGTAGGCACAAATGTATGGAAATTTAAATATACAGACGTCTATAACATATCATACAGAAATTCTTTGACAACTTCTTTTCCTTCAACCTTACTTGATTCTGCAGGCACAACATCCTCCGTGATAGTTATGATATATCCTCATGTACTTTAAACGGGTTCCGTTTTTGATCGTGATTAGTAAGTCGCCAGTTGAGGGACGAATAATTTAGCATGTGATTTTTTTCGACAAACCTGAAAACTCATTGAGAAGCTAGGTAATACAAACTACCATGAACCGAACCAAAGGTAATATATTGATTTTTTGGAAGGTTTCGATTGCCTACTGACTGGGACTGCACTCGAATTCCGATCGAAGATTTTGAATCGAAATAAGTAACGGTCGCACTGGTTTGGAATAATCTGTGACCAATAGATAATGATAAAAAGAAACGTAAGGATAATTTTAATTCATTCATATTTTTTTCTTTATTTAAATACATTTAAGAATAATATTCATAAGTAGATACAAGTTTTGATTTCGCGCGTCTATCAAGGCGTGCGTCTAATGTTATCCGTTATCTTTACTACGTCGTGTCTTATAATAAATCTTATTTGAAATCTATCTTGAGATATGTTTGAAGATTTCAATGCATCTTTATAAACACGATGACGGCAAAAGTGAATACGCAACAAGGATGATGTTTACAAATACACTTTGATATTTAAAAGCATCATCAGCGTTATTCCATCCCAACTACCGCACAAGTTTATGAAGCTACGCATTCCGCATTACATAATATAAGACAACAGATTATAAATAGTTATTTCAACAGTGTCCAGAAAAAAATACACCGTGTCGAACGTCAGAGCATTTTGGATCCACATTGCACAATTTCGAGACTAATTTCACTTTTATTATATAAATATTTTTTTTATTAAACAGTACGATTTTTATCAAGCTTTAGAGACAAGCTCATTAAATTAAACAAATAGATAGATATAATGAAGCGTCTATAGCCTAATGGTTTAGGGTACGGCCTGCGAATCGTAAGGTCGTGGGTTCGAATCCACCATTCGACTATTGCCGTGAACCATGTCCTAGCACAAGCTTAAGCTTAGTTGGAATGGTTAACAAGATTGTTAGTAATATTTCTGAAAAAAAAAAAGAAATATTGCTAGCTTTCTTTTAAATGTATATCTGTCTCTATAAATAATAAAACAGAGATATATAGATAGATAGATACATCGTTTATTGCACCAAAGTACATGTACAAAGGCGAACTTAATGCTATTTAGAATTTTCTTCCAGCTAACCTTTAGTGCGTTACTGGTGGTAACTCTAATCCCTGGATTTTACCTGTTTTTCAGAGTACAAAAAATCACTGGCTAAAATGTGCGCTTGAGTTCTACTCAAAGCCATGCTTATTTGAAGTTGCCCGATAAGACCAAAGTACAGATAACTTAAAACTTCTGATAGAACAATAGATATTGTAGAGCCATTACAAACATTATTGCAATTTTCTGAGTAGTTGTAGTATAATAAAAAAATAAATATTACACGTTAAACGTCATCCATGTAGCCAAGGACTTGCCAATTTTGCCAAGTCAATTATTACAGCCTATTTATACACAAAGAAAAGGTGCCGATGAACGAAACGAAAAGCTAATATACTAGTACGAAGTATAAAATATCCTACGGAACTAAGATCTCGGATTACTGTTCTTAATGCTGATTACAAGAAGAGTCGCGATGTCGTGATGCGGTGGGAGCTTCACCTTCAAGCAATTAAGTGTCATGCTATATCTTATCTGTGACTTGTGCCTTATGCCATTGATAAGACTTTTAATAAATAAAACAACCGCTCATCACGCTTTGTACACAATCAGCGCATGACCGTTAATAAAGACAAAACTAAACAATGAAAAGACTATTTAAAAAAAGAACACAGCGTAATTAAACGGGCAAATTGTCTAAATAATAGTACATGTAATATTGCGTAAGTAATGACTAATTGGAATAGCGAGGTCTAATTCCACTACCACCAAAATCACGTGTGATCAACGTAAAGACAGGTAATGAGTTCATCGCCGTTTCAGTGGTCAAGAAAACGATATTTCATCATACTTCCAGGTTACTTTGCGTAACTTATGTTCTCGTAAAACAACCATTTTTTTTTTTTGTTAACGCGGGGGAATCGAGTTATTAACCATCCTCCGGTACCCTGGGTGGGCCCGGAGGGATGTGTGGGACTCGGCCTGGGCAGCCCATACCCACTAAACCTACCGCGAATGCCATCAGCCGTTATGAGCGGGGTGCCCCGGATCTGTCAGCGACAGGACACCCCAACTCGTAAAACAACCATGTGCAGTCAGTAGCAATCAGCCGTAGCGATTTTTCCGAACCGATCCGAGCCTACTCCCTACTTAGCAGCCGGTAACGCACTAGAAACTCTTCTAGTGTTGTAAATTAATATTGGAGCCATCCATCACATTCAGTGTACCGCAAGAATATTTGTTCCCCTTTATATTAGAAAAATAAATTGAAAAAGTAAGTGGTATCTTTTCCTATTCAAAAGGGTATGTAGAGTACAGGAAAAGGCAGTACTATGTTAAATACGACATTATTCGAACCATACAGGACTGGAACAGTTTGCCGCGCCGGTCTTTCCCTCCGATTACAATGTGGGTAATTTTAAGGGTAGAGTGAATAGGCATTTACTAAGCTAGTGCGCCTTACCATCCAGTACAGCATCTCCACTTAACATCAGGTAGGATCGTAGTCAAGCACTTGCTTAGAAAGTACAAAAAAAAATACAAAGATAAAGTCATAAGACTTACCGACGGACGTTGGGCTTTTTGATGAATTATCGTTGCTCTCAACGAATACTTTTTCCCTTTTCTCATCCAGTTCAGCATCAGAATCCAGTATACTCGGCAGTGAACTGGCCTTCGTACGAAAGTTGAATGGATTAGGGGATAGGAAATTAGAGCTATTTGTATCTGGTTTACATGTGCCCTTCTTTTCTTTCGAAGAGTGTGTTCTCGCAGCAAGCGGCAAGGGGGAATGGTTAAAGGGATAGTCGGACTGTGGGGACACTGCGGGAGATATAATGAGGCGGGGATTAATTGGATTCGAAGGTGTGATACATTGATCGTGGTCGTATGGAGAATTGAGTTGACGTCCCTCAATGAAGTAGGTTTTATGACCTGGACACATTCAATTCTATTAAAATAAAAAAAAACTAAGGGTACTCATGCAAGATTATTAAAGATATACCTACCAAACACTTCTTCGCCTTCTTCCAATACGTAGGTACCTCCTAAAAATTTACTTGTTACTTCCGATATATGCACACGGCCTGGTTTGCCAGTTGACTCCATTTTATTTGCCAAAGTCACGTCATTACTCCATACGTCAAATTTGAATCTACGTGTGCCGACAATGCCACATAAAACTGTTCCAGTGTGAACCCCAACTCTCATATTAACGCCTTCACTGCGCTCTCTATCAAATTCTTGTATAGCCTCTATCATACCTGAAAATAGTTCCTTAATATAGACTGTTTTACAATGTAGACTTTTATTTATATTTTATAAATACTCACCAAGCCCCATTTCAACACAACATGTTGCATGATCAGGCCTAGGTTCTGGGCAACCGGAGACACAGTAATAACAATCTCCTAGTGTAGAAATCTTTTCGCAACCATGAATTTGACATAGTTCATCAAATTTTTCAAATAGATCATTCAAAATATTCACTAGTTCTTCAGCACCTTTGTTACTAGACATCCTTGTGAAACCCACAATATCAGCGAACAAAATACTAACATTATCCATAGAACTCATGTTGAATGGCCTAAACAATGACTTAATATCCCCAGCCCCAGGGTTTGAACTTCTTGGGTTAAGTGGATATTGTGCCTTGAAATTAGTTTCACCTTCTAGAACTTGCTCTTCCATTAACCAACTAGCAAGCTTTGGTGGCATAACTGAATGTATCATCTTTTCTTTTAATTGCTTCTCCATCTCTAACTGCCGTCTCACTAATAAACTCTGTCCAACTTTCATGAATGTGCCACGCATTCTTACAAAGGTCATCAAATAAATATGCACACCAATTATGTGCACACATAGCTGCAACAAAACTCTTACAAACATTCCGGGGTACTGCCATTCTTGTTCAGATAAATGCAAAATAATATTTAGAATCTCAAAAACTATAGAGTACAAAATTCCTATAATAACACAGACAAATAATGGCAACGGTGTCAATGTGTAAATAATTAATAGAATTTCAATACAAATAGTAAAATGTCCAGATTGACTTATATCTGCCACTTGGGTGACAGATGATTCTAATTGGGTGGTCAGTGTAACAAGAGACAGGCTGAGGGTGCACAGAGCCAGTGCCATAACCAAGGAAAGTCTAAATGTAAAAATCCTGTAAATGTCTGTAAATGTGACAAACAGCATAACACAAGTTACCACAACGACTCCAGCAAATATAGCACACAGAAAGGGCCATTTAACCGTTAAGCCGTGCAGACCAAGAACAACAAAGTAGGCAAACCATGATATCGAAAATATTAAAATGTATAAAAGGGCAAATCTGAAAAAAAGAAAGAAATAAATCTTAAAATTATATTATTAACATTGAACAATAGAAAAGATTTTTTATATTAAGCGTACCTGAATCTTAATCTTATCTGCCTAAAGGAACTACTTCGGTATTGGCCTTCAAGTATTTCTGAATCAAATCTGGGATTCCACCATGTACCTGGTGCTGCTCTTTCAAAAGCAATAGGTATGGCAAACCCACAACAGTTAGTAGTGGGATTATTGTGTGCCAAATATGCCTGAACATGAGGAGCCAATCTGATCTGAGCATCTTCCCCTTCAGAGCACTCAGTATCATGCTTATTGTCATAGAGCTCTGATCCCCCATTGCAGATGACACACCCACTTTGTGCACTCATTGTTAATGTGTAAAGTCAGGTTAATTCCATTTTACTCTTGTTACTTTGCCAGTACACACAAATTCCATCTGTGTAAAAATTGATAAATACTTTAAATTACCTTCTTGAAATTATGTTTATTCTAACAAAAAAATAAGATTCACTTAAGACTAAAGATTTATATTACTTAAGCGTTAACAAAATTAAAGAAAAAAAATTAATTTGCAATACAAGTTGCTATAATACATAGAGCAGCAAATTAATAAACATTAACTCTTTAATGATTACTGAATAAATTGATAAAATTATTGTATCACAATGATAATACATCTAATCTATTAAAAAGCTATAAAATGTTTTTTAAACAACTTGATTGAATTATAAATAATTTTGTTTAAAAATATTTATTATTCAAGTTACTGAGCAGCTGATATTAAATTATTAAATATCCAGAGATTAAGAGACAAAATATAATTGTTTATTATTTTATATAACACTGTTTTTGCTAAGATTTCAAATAAATATAATTTCAAAACATATAATCGAATTCTTAACACTTGATAACATAGTTAAACATAAAACAGATTTATACTCTCTTACCTTTTTATTCCAAGGTTACAATTTTACAACTAAATACTAAAGTAAGTTTAATTTTTGTTCACTAAAACTTTTCACTTTTGTCCCAAATGAATACACTGATTTTGTCTGGCATTTCTTTAAAATAAAAAAAATATTAATAACAATCACCAGCACATAACTCTATTCCACTCTACTCACTATTTATGACACTTGTGTTTACTCTGTGTTAATTTTCCAACAGATTAGTAAAAATAGCCAACATTACAACTAGATAGAATACAGAAAACGATAGACTGAATGACGACAAATTAAATTTGTTATTAGTCCTGAAAATAAACCTTACGCAAAATAACGTGACTCAGCTGTAGGTGGAAGCACAGGATTGCAATAGTTATGTTATATTATAAGCTGATTATTACATACTACCATTTCCCTAAAGGTATTATTACACTATATTTACTGGTACCTATGGTATTAAATTTAGAACTTCGGAAAGTGTGATAAATGATGAACGGCACGCGAACGCCTTTGTGACCTTCTCCCACCACCTAGAGTATTTATTAGAATTATCCTAAAGTCCATAAGATATTTTACAGTAAACAAAAAAATGATCTCCATTCACCATGAAATTCTACAGATTCACAAATTGAAAATTGATTAACCAATACGTAGAATTAAAGGCGTAAAGTTAAACATTAGCTTTTTTCCGCTGCTCTGTCTAGCTGTCTCAGTGTATGTATCACTTGTCCTTTTTTTGGGAAGGATCTACACTGAACGACCAGAGGTCTTTCTATTGTTTAACCGGATTTGTGGGCGCCTCGTGATGTTGATGGTATCTGATCATTTAGAGGAACCCCTCTAATATCACAGCCCCTCCTAGTTATATTATAAGTACATATAGATATAAGAAGCTAATGTAGTGATTCGCCTGATGTTAAGTGATCACAACCGCACCTGATTAACCAGGTATTGAAAAAATCGCTGAGATGATGTCACAAAACAAGAAAAATAATAGTTTTTATAAGAGAAAATGGTCTTTAGGGACACAACATCCCTTCGCAAGGTTAAAAGCTAATGGAAAAAATTGGTCGTCGGCGATTTGAACCGCTCTTCGATATTTTAACAACCAAGTGGTGTTGTAAATCCCAAAGAGAATAAAAAAGTTTTTCTTTCTGAATAATCAACAAGCGCGTCTAAATTTGCGCCTTCTATGCAAGTTTGTGCAAATAAGCCTTAAGCTAACATGTAAATTTGTCTCCAGTGCAGCTTGTTGAAAGTCAATTTGCCTTTTTTCCCAATGAATTGATGAAAATTCAACGTTGTTCTCACAAGTAGCAAATTAACATCATAGACTTACATACATCTTATTATCTCAGTCATCTCTATCAGATTACTACATAATAATAATCTCTTTCTTACTTTTCACTTTAAGTGTTATTTCTTAAGTGTCAGGGGTGAGCCCATTGCCTTCAACTGGACAAACTTGCTCTCTTGTGAAGATTTAATACATAAGAATCTGGATTCCGTAAAATAAATAGATGTCCACCAACCCCTAACCCTCTGAGGGCAAGTAAGACAACAATTTGCTATTCTTTTGACACTAAAAGCTAACTGGACATTTTTTTTATAGAAACAGTACAATAATATTATGAATTGAATTGCAAGTACATTTTTATAGAGCCTATGTCTTTGCAGCATACTCCCTGGTTGAAACCTGTCAGTATAATATACCTACGCTTTACAAGTATTCTGCTAAGTGTTAAGGTTATTAAAAACAAATTAATGTAAAGAAAATTTACTGCAATATGAATATCCATCTTGCTAAATGAAAACAATATCAAATATAATAATAATATTGTATACAATTAATTAATAAGTAGTAACACATTTCATTAAAATCTGAGTATATCACAACATCATTTTAAATATCTTAATAAAGGGAAGACCTTTTTTTAATTAGTAAGTCAATATAATATCAAAAATATATTACATAAATTTACTTTGACACATCAGAAAGGCACTTTGCTAGCAAATAAATGTTATAATCATTGCATATTACTTTGTCATCCTAATAATTTACACCCCTTGTTAACTATTATTGCTTCATGTAAACTTAATGTAATTTTTATTTAAATGACCTTATTACATTTCATCAGCATTAATACTGATTTATTTTTAACACAATTGGAATATTCACAATGTAAATATTCATAACAACTACCATCTTTTGTTTTTTATTTTCGAAAATAACTTTATAAGAAAATACAAACAAACTGTTGCTGTAAAAATTACTTTTAAAAATATTAATAAATAACAGTGAGAATTTTAACGTAATGTACAAATAGTTATTTATAACCTAATCATTGTACATTCCATCCAGAAGGAAATCCATTCTTTTATAATGTCTGTTCTTCCAGGCTTCTTGACCTCTTTTTAATGCCAGGTACCCCACAACTGCAAACATTGGCACTACCATTATTGTAATAACAATTGGCATAACCATGCCAGGGTGACTGTTAGGATTCCTGGGCACTTTGGTCTTGTGGCCATCCTTAGAAAAAGAAGTTTCAAAATCAGTCAAGGTTATTTGGTCCAATGCTTCATTTGATAAAAGTAATGGTTTTTTAGGCACATCAGTTTTATTAATTTTTTTATCTGTAATATTGTGAGGTAAACTTTTACTGATATTGCTTTGATTTATTAAATGAGTGATGTTGTCTGTTATCATTTTAGGCACTTGGTTTGAAATGGAAATGTTTGTAGACATTTTAGTAGCATTCCGTGCAACTTGGATATCTTCTATAGAACTGTAAACGACTCCCTTTCGTGCTACAACAGATTTTTCTTTATTTTTGCCTATTTCATTGTCCAAACTCAACAGAATATTGTGCTTATCTTTTGGCAATTCTACAATATCAACTACTGGGTTTGGTAATAAATCACCACCTTCACTTATTAAACTTAACTTAGTCTTATTGTAATCTTCGTAATGAGATTTATGCAAAATACTTTTACTGGATTTGTCCTTTGAGGTCTCCGAAGTTATGCTATTTCCGATAATATACGGAATGCACAAAATATTAAACAAACTAAATATTATTAACATTTTGTAAAATGAATATCAAACAAATTTTTAAATAAAACAGATCAAACGATAAAAAAAGAAACATGAACAAAACAATAAAACTAAATTCTTGCAATGTTGTTATAACATTGTAAATGACATAATGGTATGTTGTCAAATTCTTTGACTTTAACCAAGTTAATGTTACCCGCCTTTAAAGTCATCTATATACTTCCATCGGATTACTAAATGTTCTTTCGTTACAAATAACAGTATTGTGGTTCGAAAATGTTGGAAAACATGTTTCATTTGTGCAGAATTTATTATGTGTAGTACTTTTTTCGCGTAGATTTTTTGGTATCATGTGACCAATAGTTGCTGGATTTATCAATGTAATAAAATATATAATAATACTAATTATACAGGCGAAATAGAATAATATAAAACATGTGCCACAAAAAAATATATACCATATCACACTGAAGGAACGGTATCAGGTATTAACTGTGAATGAAAAGTTGACACTGACAATCTCGACTTTCAAATGACATATTGAACAAAATAAATTTTACTTAATTAAAATGAGTGGTGATACTTAATTGCTTATATAATTATTTAACAACTGCGCGTACCAGATACAAAAATGAGAACCCGTAGTAATTCAGGTGTTCGTTTGGATTATTATCAAAGACTTGTGCATAAGTTAATTTTAGATCATCAGCAACCAGTTACAGGTTTATTTCCTGCGAGTCCTCACAATGATCATGCATGGATTAGGGACAACCTTTATTGTATATTGGCTGTGTGGGGACTATCGATGGCATTTAAAAAAATTGCAGATCAAGATGAAGATCGTGCTAAGACATATGAATTAGAGCAAAGTTGCGTGAAACTTATGAGAGGTAATTACACTAATTTATATTCTTATCATAAGCAATATATTTTCTTAGTGAAATATTTACTAAATTTAGCCCTTAAAAGGAGTTACAGATAGTCTACCTGAGGTAATTAAGGTAGCAGAGTGAGAGAGTAGGTTGAGTGTTGCACACCATCTCTTCTACTCTATTTCTTTTTAGAAATCCTTATTACATAAAAATCGGTTTACTATATATTTATATAATATAATGGAAATATCTTAGAACTAAAAACCAATTTTTATTATTAAAACAAAATGACTATTTTTTGTTTAAAACATGCTGCTATTCATAACACTGTGATTGATTTTTTCCAACATGTGAATGGAAATGTCTCAATTATTTATTTTATTAATTAAATTAATTTTACAGGTCTTTTGATGGCAATGATGCAACAAAAAGATAAGGTTGAAAAATTTAAAAGTACACAGCATCCAATGGATTCACTGCATGCTAAATATTCATCAATAACGGGTCGTATAGTTGTTAAAGATAATGAGTGGGGACATTTGCAAATTGATGCCATTTCATTATACCTTCTCATTTTGGCTCAGATGACTGCATCTGGATTACAAATTGTTTTCTCACTTGATGAAGTTGCATTTATTCAAAATTTGGTTTTCTACATTGAATCAGCTTATTGCACACCTGATTATGGTATCTGGGAAAGAGGTGATAAGACAAATCATGGTTTACCTGAACTTAATGCCAGTTCCATTGGTATGGCGAAGGCAGCATTGGAAGCTATGAATGAACTAGATCTTTTCGGTGCCCGTGGGGGACCATCAAGTGTAATACACGTCTTGGCAGATGAAGCTCAAAAATGTCAAGCTGTTTTACAGTCTATGCTACCTAGAGAATCAAACAGCAAGGAATTAGATTCAGGTCTTCTGTCCATTATCAGCTATCCAGCATTTGCAGTAGATGATCCACAATTAATAGCAAAAACAAGGGACACTATTGTAACAAAACTTCAAGGAAAATATGGATGTAAAAGATTTCTAAGAGATGGTCACAAAACACCCAGAGAAGATCCAAATAGACTGTACTATGAGCCATGGGAGCTAAGAATGTTTGAGAACATTGAATGTGAGTGGCCATTATTCTTTTGCTACCTTATACTTGATTACTGTTTCCAAGGTGATAAGAACAACATAGCAGAATATATGCAAAGGTTGGAAAAAATAATGATAAGAAAAGATGATGGAATGAGACTTGTTCCTGAGTTATATTCAGTGCCTGTTGATAAGGCTGATGCAGAGCAGTGTGATCCTGGCAGCCAAGAAAGAATACCGCTTGGTAGATGTCCCTTTATTTGGGGACAATCGTTATATATTCTTGGAAAACTGCTACAAGAGGTCTGTTCTATTAAATTAATTAAGTAAATACTCTAATGTATATCTAATATCTCATATCTCCATGATCTGCTTTCACCGAATTCTTCGTTCTTCGGCCACATAGCTTGCCGCCAACCGGACAGCCATGAGAGCTAATCCTGGTTGGCTTAGCTGTGTTGAGGGAAGAAGTCAATAGTGAAATTAGTATTATAATGTAGTGGTGGATTTCAAACTGCAACTTTGTTTTGCCAATCTGACCATAAGCTATTAGGCTATTAATGCCTAAACATCATAGCATTATTTTTAGGTATTAATGATAAAATTATAACAATCTAATATTCTTTTGTCTAATGTATTTATTTAAGGGATTTCTAGCTGTTGGTGAATTAGATCCATTAAACAGAAGACTGTGCTCAGAGAAAAAGCCGGATGTGGTTGTTCAAATTGTTATACTTGCAGAAGACAATGAGATAAGAGACAAATTGTTGGAGTATGACTTACATGTGCAAACTATTAGTGAAGTAGCACCTATAGAAGTGCAGCCTGCGAGAGTTTTGAGTCATCTCTATACGTATTTGGGTGTGTATTCAGCTTTTGGCTCTAGATACAGAAGTGAGTGGCAGTGTAGGTAAAGGAGATCTCTGGTGAATGTATGTAGTCTAGATACCCCTATCTTACTACATACTAAATATAGGAAAATTCCCAAATCAACTGACAAAGATGTGTTGGATGGATGTGCAAAAAGGGTGGACAGTGTGCTAGAATTGTGAAAATGGATTTGTAATCTGTGCCTCCTACCTCTCTAGGTCAACTTGTAATGAAATTATCAATGACATGCACTTAAGTGTGTCTAGTGTTACGAGGAAACCTTGACCCTATGTAGGACAAAGCTTTTGATAGGCTTTGAAATGGATTTGAGACGAGTTATTTATTTCTCCATAAGATTTAACTAATATAACTTTATTTCCAATTTTATTTGCAGGTCGCAATAAAAAATTGGGTCTTTCAGGGCGAAAATCACGTGATGTTGGTATATTAAGTACCAGCAAGTTATATTCATTGAACGATCGCATTTTTGCCTTTACTCCGCAGGTATGTTTTTGTATGCAATTACACTTTATTTATTAATTACAATTTCAATTTATAGCAATTAATTTAAATTTTTTTTATTTTATTTAAATATTGTATAATTTTCAAATAAGTGCAAATGAAATAATTATATTTTTTTATTGTACTGATTTGTTTATCTTCCTACTAGAGTTTCTGGTGATAAGTGTCTATGTCTGGGCGTGAAGCAATACTGTGCACAGATTACTGTGTTATGTATGAATATTTTTTGTTTTAAAGCGCTCAGATGCATTTTTGCTCGAGATATTTTCACCCCATTACGCGTGTCACCGACCATTAAATGAACATCCTCGTACTTTCGTCTCCTTATATTTTTAAAAAATTTTGAAATCACATGGCATAGGCCAAGATGAAAAAAAAATCTTATCATTTTATAAAGTATCTTTAAGATGTCTTTTAAAACCACACTAGGCTTACTAAACAGTTAAAAGTGAGCTCTATGTTCGAAGGCATAACCAGTTAGACAAACTTTCAAATTAAAATCATCATTCTACTTTTGTTGGAACAAAGTTCCTTATGTTGGCTTAGGTACCCCAGCTACCTAAGCCAGCAAACATCCGTAACGTTAAGTAAAAGCGTAAGATTTTAAGTGTCAAGTGGTTTAGATAGATGGCGCTATTATTAATTATATATTATAATAAAAATATTAGGATAATTTTGTAAAGTAGTTTTTTTTATTTTATCGATAAAAAAATTATAATAAAATATCGTATACCCTAATAATTACTTTCTTTACACCTCAGATAGAAATTGAAATTAATATTTTTATAGTAAGATTCCTATCTGGTGTCCCACTGTTTTTTTGTTAGTTGTTTTTTTTACTTTTTATAGCAATATTTAGTTGGAATAGTTACTTATGTTGAAATGTTTTGTGCATGATCTATTATTTATTAGTTCTGTATTTTCTTTATCCATTTATGATTTAATTTTTTATTTGCTAGTTTTCTGATATGAAGCGTTTCTACATTGCTTCTGACTATGAACTGATGGTTGATACGCTCAAAGCGGAAATTAATTTCTTGAAGTCTTCTTGGCAAAATCTACTTGGGAGACCGCTTGTTGTCTTGACTTTGAATCAAATGCATTTAGGTACTATTTTGTAATGTATAATATTTATTTGAATGGCTTGCTGATTTCTCCCCTCCGATTTATATGTGTAGTTAATTAAATTAATATTTCTAAAACAGTTTTTGGCATGTAAGATTCATTGTTATTGCGATACTCTAAATAGCAACACTCACAAAAGTCTTGTTTTTTTTAAATCAATAACAATCATAGTCTTAAACTGTATATAACCTTTTGTAGCACTAACCTGTAATAATAATTCATTAGGACTGAGGTGACAGATTAAATATTATTTATTTAAACTGTCGTATGTGATAAGTTTGTGTGTTGTCTGATAAAAAATAGTGCGTGATGTCCTGCATGTGTAGAATTTCGACTACGAGGAGTACTACATGTCCCGCGACCCGGCGCTGCTCGCGAGCACGTTCACGGCAAACGTCGCGTTTCTCGGCATGAGCTGGAAACAAATGCTAGGCCGTCCGACGATCACGTTGCTGGCCACCCAATATCTGTTAGGTAAAGACATGCAACAGTAGAATGCCCGATTTCAAATAACTACGACAAAAGATTTTATTATTAATATACAATCTTATTATATATATATACACGTTAAGACGTTCTTTTAATCCGTGGTAGACAGGGACAGCTTTTTGAAATTTATTTTATGAAAAAAAGATCAATTTTTTAAAATTTGTGTCTCATGTTGAAATATGCATCCTAACATATATATAAATAAATAATTTTCGAATGTCTGATTGTAATATATTTTTTTTTACAACTGGCTAATCTCTGGAACAGCTGGACTGAATTTGACGTGACTCTGACAGATAGCTTATGTAATAAGGAGTAACTTAGGCTAAAAAAAATTAAGAAATAGATTTTATTCGGACCTAAATCTTTTGTTGAATAGTAATTTGAAATATGGTGTAACACAATAACATACTATAACACATTTTTTTTTTTTATTAACACGTCATTTCCTGCTTTAAAAGCTTTTTTAAATATATTTCAAAGTAGGATGTTTAAACACAACTTAATGTATTGTTTCAGATCAAGGCAAAATACCTATGGCGATGATAACAACTATGAAAAAGTTGAAATCGGGATATATCAATGGTACTAGAGTGACCTTGGGTAACCTTGGTGAATTCTTAAGCACCTCGGCAATAACTAATCTGAGTTTCTTGGGCAGTCAGGAGGATGGATATCCGGATAGTAAGTTCTAGTAGTAATCGTCGCTCAAGATTTTGTCTTTATTTATACACCATACCCTAAACACACACACATCGGTCGCATTAAGCGAGAAAGTCATCAATGTTGTATGGCCATAGCCACCAGCTTCCTCGCTCCCTCTGAGTTCGGGTCAGACAGCAGCATTAAGAAGACACCCACATGTTGCTCCCTTAGTTTTAGACTATCTATTAATGACTTTCTTTACGCTTCATGTTTGGCACATTCCCCCATTATGTGGTGCACATCATCCACCACTTGGAAAATGTCACAGTTCGGTGACTCGGCCTTCCGCATCCGATGTGCAAAAAATTTTGCCGGAAAATGTCCCGACCTCAATCTGTGCACCGTTGTACATATTGACAGTAACAAAAATTTACAGTTGACAATATCGACAGTAAAATATTAGTAATAACATTAACTGCTTATTTACAAAATTAATTAAGTTTGAAGTATTCCCTTTACAAGATGATAGTGTTGTACAAAAAGATGTTAACTTTTTTTTCAGAACTAAATCCTCAAGTACAAAGCTATCTAGAGGAACACTTGCTTAAGTCCTTCAGTAACAAGATAAGCTTCCTGTCGCGGCCGGCCGGGGCTCGCAACGCCAAGATGCTGCGTCGCCGGATGTCCGTCAGGGGAGCCATTAAAAAGACGCGCTCTATAAATGTTGATTGTAAGTATTTAGTTGTGCACGCGTTCGGCGATGATGGAAAACATCGTAATAAAACCTACATATCTTAAAAAAAATTCTAAGACATGTGAAGTCTATCAATCCGAATTAGAGCCGCGACTATGACAAGGCCTGTGCCCAATAATGGCATATACAGGCTATAACTTTTTAACTTTGAATTGTATATATGTTACCGGAAATGTATGAAATCAAGGAATTGTATACAGATCCTAGGAAATGTGTACAATTATTTGGCAAGTAATCAGTATTGATAATTAAGTAATTATAAATGTCAAAGTATTTTTTTTTATGTGAAAAGTGGCAAACGAGCATACGGCTCACCTGGTCTTAAGTGATCACCGTCGCCCATGAACATCCACAGCACCAGAGGAGCACCTACAGCGTTGAAGACCTTTGAGATAGGAATAGGCTCGTTTCTTGAAGGTCCCTAAATCGTAAACGTTCGGAAACACCGCTGGCGACAGTTGATTCCACAAGTTGGCAGTGCGTGGGAGAAAGTTACGCGAAAAACGTACAGTCGTTGAACGCCAACCATCAAGAAAAATCAATAAAACAATCAATAAAAGTAAATCTTTATATTATAATACTTTGTCAGTCCATATAGCTATTTATTTTTGCAGGGTAAGCTCGAATGGCATTTGGAAGTACAAAATGGTTTATTTTTAAAACACAGACATCTTGCTGTAGCACAGTTTTTCTTGCAATTACATACATTTCCTTACATACAATGACGGACATGAATCTAACCTATTTATACTTCAATGGTTTTGTTGTTTTTTTAAACTCTTAAAATGATGAAGGTTTGGATAGCGATAACTCTCCAGCTCTGTCCAGTATCAAAATTCTTCATAATTTTTTTCGGCAACGCATACCCAGTTATTAAATTAGGTGTGAGCCGTCTCTCCGTTTGCCCCATCTCCCATAAAAAATATAAAAAGGTGTATGGGCTCAATCCCTTACATATTTGAGATGCAAGATGCATTTTTGAGAACAAAGTCGGTAACAACCAGATAGCTATTTGTTATTACCTTTGTCTTCCTCGATTCCGATTAAAAGAAGTAATAGTCTTTTAATTTCTTTATTTTAATATATTTATGTAATACAATTTACATACAATGTCATATATGTCTTTTCCTTTTCAGCGGAAACACTTGGTATGGAGGGCGAGTACGTAGGCCCGCACCTCGAGAGGAAACCGTCTTGGCTGGAAGTGGAATCGACTCTCGGACGTAGTCCATCGCCAGAGGACGCTAAAAGGAGAGCTATTACTAAGTAAGAGGTGTTTTTATGTACATGGAAATGAAACTAAAACTAAAACCAGCGCCCCGTATCTGTGAACCAATTGTATGAAAATTAATTTACAATAATTTATAAATTTTCTGTTTCATTCTTTACTCATTCATGCTTCATACACAGGGTATTAGGAGACCGCTTCCGAAAACGAAGACAGACGATAGTACTAATGACACCTCTGATGATGGGACGGAAAAAATCGATCCTGATTAAAAAAAAACATTCTTTTAAAACGTTTTTATTAGCTTTATTTACGCTCCATCTTGGCGCTGATACCGCGCCATAAAAGAAACGACAAGAATTCATCATCATCATTTATTATCTTTCATACATGATCATTGTTATTTGTCATTGTCATGATCATTTCATTCATCATCAGCGCTGCGTCGTCGCCCCTCCGTGGCCCGCCGTTCGTTGACCGCTTCGTTGATCGCATCAGCTGTTTTTGACTTTGCGTTTCATTGCTGTTTTTTAGTAATGTATGTTTTTTTATGAAATCGTTTAATTTAGCTACACTAACATGATGTACTTAAACTTTTTGGGCCTTTTTAATGTTATTATTTTAGGTTATTGTTGTTTATGTTTGATAGATCATTTGATAAATGTGTTCTAAATATCTATTTGTTGTATCTGTCTAACCAATTAAATGGCATGTTATTATTATTTTCAATTTTAGAGGAACATCGACCACAAGTTTGGGTGTCGTAACTCCCACAATAGAAGTGACTAAAGAGAAAACACCGCCGCCGAAGGAAGAAGGTGGGTTTTATTTATTACTGTCTAATCACATTCGAAGCGTCAATAGCTTAACGTAAGGTCATAGGTTCCCACCATTGGACAATTGACGTGAACCATTTAGCACAAGCTTATGATAATTTGAAATGGTTAACAATGTTTGTAGCATTTATAAAAAAATGCTGACCGCATGCTTTAAAAAATGGGTGCCTGTACTTATGTACGCGCGTGAGAAGTTATAATTCGTGTGCATCATTAAAAATAGTTTTTAATTGCATGTAAGTAATTAATTACAATAAAATGACTGGAAAAGAATCGTGAACACAGAAAATAAAATTCAGTTTACAAGCTTCCCAAAGTGGCACTCGAAAGTTAGTTTACCTTTTGAATGTCCCTTAGATTATCCGTGAAATGGCAACCGACCGAGTCGTGGTTCGGCCCCCTCGGGCACCCTCGGATCGGAATGCTTACCCGTAACATAATAACCGTCCAAGCCGAGGTTACCCCTCACCGGGGGGACCCTTGTGTCGAGTTACTAGCGATATAGGTTCAGGCTAAGCGACCTAATAGCTATGCCACCTCTCAATTCGGCGAAGCTGTCAAGGCCAGCTTCTCTGGCCAATCTGTGTAGTTCGTCAAAAAAAAATCAGTTTCAATTTGAAAAATTTAATAAATAAACGGTTAAAAATAGTATAATTTCCTATCACTAGATAGCGCTAATATGAAATAATAGTAAAATATTAAGGTACTATAACAATTATGTAATACATAATTTTGTTATAACTAAAACAAGAAAATATAACTTAAGTATACATATAGAAAGGTTATCGCTTTTTTTATTTTTTTTATTTATTTTTTTTATTATTATTTTTTTTTTAATTTTTTTTTTAACCGTCCTAGCCGAGGTTACCCCCCACCGGGAGGACCCTTGTGTCGAGTTACTAGCGATAGAGTTTCAGGCTAAGCGACCTAATAGCTATGCCACCTCTCAATCCGGTGAAGCAGTCAAGGCCAGCATCTCTGGCCAATCTGTGTAGTTCGTCATTAAAAAAAAACACTCATTCGACAATAGGGGGGTTCAAGACGGGCTTCACTCAGCGTCGGGTACACTGACCCAATAAGTACATGTTAATAACAATATTTTTAATTTATATCAATAAATAATACATACAGATAGTTAACCTCGATTATATTGGAACACTTGAGCAACGTATCTCTGTCATAATTTTTGCATAACGCCTAAAAAAATAATTAAATTTTTTTTACGTAACATTACGTACGTTTCAGGAATAATAAACAAGAACATACCGACAATAGTTCGCAATAGAACTACATCGGAGTCACAGAACCTCGCGTACGCTGAACAAGAGACCGACGAGCTGATAGCAATGCTAAGAGAAACGGAGAATTTGGACGAACAAGGTGATATACTGCAATACTTAGTGGATACGCAAGGACTGGAATTTAATACAGGTCGGTTTCAGGGATTTCTAAATCTATCATTAATACGTGAAACACTTTGATTTCCTATCCCTCTTTACGAAAATTAAAAAAAGAGGAGTACGGAATTTCCCAAAGTTTATTTATATAGAGAGAGAGAGAGTGCAGAAGGCTACACATATACGTGGCTATTGATGATAAATAATAACTGACAGATTTATCTAATAAGTTACGAGCTGCTAATTATGTGTGATTTCAATACACCAAATCCGTTTTTTGTTTACGGGGAGAGGGACCGCTTTCTTCCCGGGTCAACTTCAGTGGACGATATAGGCCCCCACTCTTGTTGCCCAGGATACCGTAGCCTTATTCTACGAGCCCTGAACTACAGGGCTGAAATGACTGTACACCAAATCCTGGGTTAAGGTCGAATTTAATTTGTAGGGCAACAAGTATTATTTATAAATAGAGCTTCAATAGTAAAGCAATATCAGTGGCTAAGCGGTTTACCATTTGGCTAGTGTATTATCGTTTTGAGTTTTAAGTACAAATGCTTGCTAAAATTTTGTTCCCTGTATATGGCGGTAAGCTCACATCATTCACATGAGAGACCTCATAAGCTTAGTGATAAGGAAAGCTGTCTCTGTCTACACCGCTCGGGTTAAAAGGTCGTGAGAGCTTATTTATATTTATTTATAATTAATTTTTAGGAATGCTGGAGAACGGTAAACCAGTAACAGTGAAGGACCTTCTGAAGGTACTGTACGAGAAAGCATGTACGCAAAAATTGTGGGGTCTGGTACGCCACACAGCGGGCATGCTCGGCAAACGTGTAGAGGACCTAGCCAAGGCGGTCACTGACCTACTGGTCAGACAGAAGCAGATCACAGTTGGGATGCCGCCAAACAACGAACACACGATAACCGCACCGTTGCCGGAGAATGAATTGCGTCAACTCATTCACTTGGTGAGTGTACATGTATTGATTCATTATTCAATCATGCAACAGCAAACAACCCCAATGTATTAGCACAGGCATTGAAAGACAAGGAAGGCCCTTTCAGGCGCCCTCGGATCGGAATGCTTACGCGTAACATAGTAACCGTCCAAGCCGAGGTTACCCCTCACCGGGGAGACCCTTGTGTCGAGTTGCTAGCGATAGATGTTTAGGCTAAGCGACCTAAGTGCTGTGCCACCTCTCAATCCGTTGAAGCAGTCAAGGCCAGTTTCTCTGGCCAATCTGTGTAGTTCGTCATTAAAAAAAAATCTTTCACTCTCTTTTTTGTCGTTCTCGCATTTCGAGTAGTACCGGTAGTTAACTATTCTATATTATTATTATTTACTTATTTAAGACAGTTACTTGTGTGATACTTATGACACACTGGTCTGTCTGCTATTTTTGTCCGAGATGTGTAGTTGTCCGAACACGCCGACTATAGATAATTTAATTTTTTAAATTTATATCCGACGTATAGAGGTCGTAACATTCGGGACCTATAATACGTTCGGTGAAAAGCGTTAGGAATTAGATCTATTTTTATTAACCCCACATTCAATATTACATTTGTTACATGCAGTCATTTCGACGAGAAAAACATGACAATGAGAATAAACAGGTAATAAGTCCTGAGTGGATTTTTTATTTAAAATTTAAACAGGTTACTTCAGCACTATGATGACCAGGCAGTCTCTATATCACCAGTCTTTATATTATATTGCCATGGTTTTTCGACAAATTGACGGAATACCTTTAAACTTACTAATGATTCGATTTTATCACCTCAACCGCCCGCTTTAACCTTTGGACCGATACCAATTTTACCGATTTAAGGTCATAGCTCATTAGAGCCACCCGACACTTACTCCGCACCGCCTCGCCTCGTGCGGTTAGTATTATTTATATGAACTTGTATGGCTATACGGTCACTACATCAACTTTACCGCATCGATTCAGAAAATTCCTTATTCCTGGACAGTCGTAGACCACGCGGCGTCGACGAGCGGCCAGCGCGGGGTCCACTGGTTTACGATACGAGGTCTATTGGTTGACCGCGCGACGTTTATTGGTGATAACACGGTGTCCACCCGTGGACTACCTGTCGACAACGAGTGGACGCCGTGCGACGAGGTGGTGCCGGGTGGCTCTAATGAGCTTTAGTCTTCAATTATAGCGAAGCTGAATCAAATGTGAAACGGCGTTCTACTAAACGCTTGCAGGAGTAAAGGGCGAAAATCTATGATCATCTTGACTATAAACACAACAATTGGTTCACCACTGTTCCCGTCTAATGTTAAATTATTGTAACATTTTTTTTCAATTTGACCAATAATTAATTTACTTACACCACCAAAGATCGCAACAGGTGGAAAGCGATCATCCGTCATATAATTCGTAGAGGTCACGACCCTCAGCAATGAGGAAAACGATGCAAGGAGGAGGAATTTACCTAAATAGGTAAAAATTCATTCTTGTGCAATAACGTCGAGAATTTACTGTTTAACTATTTATTAGTGTATGTATACATTTATTTTTTCTCTGGCAACATTGGATTCAGACAGATCTGCTTCCAACCACTCCCTTTGGAAATACGATCGCAAGAGTCTGTTTCATTGATAAATTATTTTACAGGCGTATGGTGACGACGAGAGTACCGCGATGTTGACTCAAGAGCTCCTCGTGTACCTCGCCATGTTCATACGGACAGAACCGCAGCTGTTCTTGGAGATGTTAAGACTCAGGGTCGGACTCATTATACAGGTAATATTTATTTTCACAAATCTTTAACAAGAAAAAATAATAATTATTAACATATCAATTATCTTATATGAAATTTAAGTTATGTAATCACCACCTACAAAAACCTGCCAGATATATTGCAGAAGCGTTGCCAACCTTTTCATGAAGAGATGACACATTGTTGTGAACATCCCTCCAAAACAACCCTAACGAAGTGCTCCCTACCCGAGTGACATACCTCTCGATAGGTCGTTCTACCTCCAGATCTATTCTGCGCGAATTTCTTCCAGACTTATATCTTGTAACTTTCAGGTAATGGCGACAGAACTGTCACGAACATTGTCCTGCGACGGTGAGGAGGCATCGGAACATTTACTCAACCTTTCTCCCTTCGAAATGAAGAATCTATTGTACCACATCCTGAGCGGCAAGGAGTTCGCGATTAACAGCGGTGAATATTAACAATTTGTACATTAGAATAAAAATAAACAAAACCATTCGACTATTGGCCTGAACCTTCTCCAGCTTAAGCTTAGTTCGAAAGTATAACGGCAGCATTATTTTGAATTATAAAAAAAAATAGCTTAAGGTTAATATGATTTTTTTCCATCAATTTCTTTTTACCAAATTCCTGAACAATCTTGTTAACTATTCTGAATAAACTAAAATTTGTGCTAGAAGATAAATTATATACACGTCACCATTTGTGTGGTAAAATGAGTCACCGATGTCACTGGCGGCCATGATGATTTACAGATGACAGATTACGTGCAATAGTTCAACCGCTCTATCCGACCGCCATTTTTTTTATATTGACGAACTACACAGATAGGCCACAGAAGCTGGACTGCTACACCGGATTGAGAGGTGGCATAGCTCTTAGGTCGCTTAGCCTGAACCTCTATTGCTAGTAACTCGACACAAGTGTCCCCCCGGTGAGTCCGACCGCCGTCGTAGAAGCGTGTCACTCCGCGCGACCGGATGGTAAAACGTTGACTCGATCGAACGCCGACAGACGGCGCTAGCGTTCCGTATTTTTCCCAAAGCCGCAATGTCGCTAGTGTTGCATTGGTAGCGCTAGTATCGCGTCGGTTACGACATATATATACGTTTATTACGACCATCGCGGACCGTATTTTCGTCAATTGTTATTATCTCTTGTTCCATTCTAGACTACTGGCGAGATGAAAGCTTGTTATAGCTTTATAGTGGAAAGCCCTACATTGTTTTCTGAGTATACCAATACCTATATATGACATATACTAGCTATGTAGTTTATATTACATTATATGATGTGGTAAAAATAATTATTATTTTTATTTAACACAATTATGATATAGATTTTTTTTAAGATGAACTACACAGATTGGCCAGAGAAGCTGGCCTTGATTGCTTCATCGGATTGAAAGGTGGCATAGCTCTTAGGTTGCTTAGCCTGAACCTCTATCGTTAGTAACTCGACACTAGTTGGAGGTTCAGGCTATGATATAGATTGTCCCATCTCCTAGACTACGAAATACGTATTTAAGGAGACAATTTTGTTTGTGCATATCAGACTACTACATTTCCGTGAGGTATTATTACTTATGGCTAAGAAGTTAATATTTTTTTCCAGCAAACTCCCTGTTTGTTATAAAGGAAAAAATCAATAAGGACAAAGGCGAGTTGCAACCCCCACCAGCTTGTCCTTTGCTTTTGTTTGTGTCTAGCGCAATCAGAATAATTCAGAATTCATTATACTTGTGCATGTCCCTTTTTCGTTTGTTCAGCACTGCTGTTGTAATCGCAATATTTTTTTTTAGTAATTATCTTCTTTATAATCTTACTAGCGTGCCCAGCCCAGAAATATTAGCCTAGCTAAATACCAGATAGAAATTTATTTTATTTTATTTAAACAATAAACTTACATTTACATATTTAATTTAACTCTCACAATATATTAAATTATTCACTTCTCTCCGTATTCATTCTCTTCTCGAGCGGGTAAAGATCAATTCCTACTCCATGTACATATCAGTAAATACAATATCATACCAGTAGTAGTAGTAACATAGTAAATAAAATCTGTATTTGACAGTTCAAAAAGAGGAGTGCTCCGATCGTCACCAAACTTTACAGGATTACTCTACAGGTCAATCTGAAGATTAGTATGTAATGTAGTGAATACATATATAGACATAGACATTTATTTATTGGCATCACAATACAAAAACACATCACAGACTGAATATAACACACATTAAAAAGAATGAAAAATAAACAAAACACAGTTAAAGTTACACGGACAAATAATACAAAACATATGATGCCAATATCGGACACCGTCTCAGCATATGCTGTCACAAGGATGCGACAGCGCTGATTTTCAGCAGTGCCCAGAACTACCTGCGACGTGTATATCATACATACTATTGAATTAAACTTTGTGCTACTTATAAAATAAATAACAAATTAAAATTTAAGATACTTTGTACCATAATGCAATGAACAAATCTAGAACTAAATCTAAGTTGCCGGCGTCAGTCTTTCCGTCCAATTACGACGTGGGAGCCTTCAAGAGTAGAGTGAATAGGCACTTACTAAACTAGCGCGTACTATTTTTCGACTATATCACCACTTAACACCAGGTGGGATCATGGTCAAGCGCTAGTTTAAAGGCATAAAAAAGAACGAGTTTGTAAATAATACAAATGTGCTTTTATTGTACCCTTTCGTGCAATGTTGCATACATTTCTTTACACATTCTGTCCTAAACCATTTACTAATTCAGTTCCACAGTAACTAATTCACTATATCTTAAACTCGATTGTTTTATTTATTTCTTTGTCAATAATCATAAGAACTTTTCCAGTGGGCCGTGGAAACTTCTCGATTGTGAGTAACAAATCGAATAGATATGGAAAGAAGTCTCAAATAGTACTGGAAGGGCAGTCCCTTCAAGGTGGCATAGATGACAGTAAGTATAATTTTTTCTATATATCTATAAGTAAGTTGATACAATAATTTAGACTGATATGAATTCAATATATCGTATCATGTATTTTGAAAAATAAGATACCGACTTAAAGAATTTGTTAAGTAAGTCATTGTTTCTTAGAATTTTGAAGTCATAATTAAATTGTTACTTAATAATTTGTGTTGAAGACACATCGAAAACCTATAAATGTCTATTTTTTCCATGTTGCACTGTTAATGTTACTGTTGCCTTTATTTAATACTGTTCGCGATGAATACAGCAGAACAAAATTAAGTTTGCGTTCGTCTTGCGTCGCTTCTTCACATGAGTAGTTCGGTCGGCGTCGTATGGCGGAATGTGGCGGCAGCGCAGGCCATCGCTGCCACGTCACCACCGCGTCTCCCCCGCGTTGTCGTAGTGCGGTGCTCGCGCTAACAATTATAGTGGGACATATATAAATATATATAGAATTTATAGAGAGAGTATAATTAGATATAAATTAGTATAAAAAGAGAGATTAGCAGATTTCACGTCTTAGAAAATTTTTCTAAGACATGTAGGTTTTCTCACGATGTTTTCCTTCACCGCCGAGCGCGTGGTAAATCAGCACATAAAATTGCAACAACAAATTTATTGGTGCCGGCACCGAACTCGGGTTGGTAGCGTATTATTCAACTTGAGCCAACCGCCCGGACACTGAGCTATCAGGGGTCTTTGTTGCACTGTATATAAAAGAAATTTAACTTTTTTTTTGGTGCAACTGTTTCACTAGAGTGAGAGCGTAGCTCTTAGGTCGCTTAGCCTAAATTTCTATTAGTAATAGCAGGGTGTTACCAATAGGGTTTTAGCATACAGTGTATGTGAGGGGTAAACTTGGATTGGTCGGTTACTTATTACGTAAATATTCCGTACCAGGACCGGTAGCTTTTCCATGGGTTTTCATGAAATTAACGTTACTAATTAATCATTTATATTCCAATTAGCGCCGATGGTGGAACAGGATCGGCAGGGGCAGTGGTTGCGTCGGCGTCGACTCGACGGCGCCTTGAATCGCGTGCCCAGAGATTTCTACCCACGCGTTTGGGGAGTGTTAGAGAGGGTAACGTATTTCACTGCTATTAACTGGATTAAATTGTTATATACTAGATAATGGTTTCTTTCCAGACATTTCTGTTTCGCGCCATTTGGGTGGATGATTGTAGGGTAGCTCCCGTAGCGTCCTGAGTTGTGTGTGTCCATCTTGTAGGAAACCGTTTTGTTTGTCTTGTTTTTGAAAATAAAGATTTTTATTATTATAACAGACTAATAATGAGCTCAAACAGTTCCATTTACTTATTGCAACATCTTAAACTTAGGTTCACAAAGGCGGTTTTAATGCCTTAATGGCATTTTCTACCAGTCAACCGTAGGCGAGAGAGAGACATATTGGCATATGTAATCATACCTGTCACTGACTAGCATATAAGACTAATAATGTTTTAATATTCCTTATTAACTTTTTCTAGTGCCAAGGCCTCGTAATTCAAGGCAAAGTTCTTCAACCGAATCTAACTCAAGAGATGACCTCCGGAGAATTGAAATTCGCACTCGCCGTGGAGACGGTCCTCAATTCGATACCACAACCTGAATACAGACAGCTGGTGGTGGAAGCGCTGATGGTGTTGACTTTAGTGGTTGAATATAAAGCCGCCAGTTATCTGGGCGGAACGATCACTGTGGAGCATTTGGTTCATAAGGCGAATCAAATATTTTTGGAGGATCAGGTACATATATCCATTTTAACATGCTGACTGAAATAACAGTACTTTTTAATAGGAATAGGGGCAAAGGACAACTTCTACTTCTTCCCGAGAATGTGTACAATCTCATAAAGTTAGAGCAGATTGGTGACCTTTGAGGACTCTTTGAAGTTCTCTAAGAAAAAAGCCGATGGTGATCGCCGATTTCAAATAGAGACAATCCTGTGGCTCTCAGGCACGGGATGGTGCGCTCTCTTATGACTGGCTATTAGTAGGGTAAACCCACTAATAGACTGGCTGATTTTTTGTTATACTTTCTAAGCAAGTGCTTGATTACAATCCCACCTCATGTTAAGTGGAAATGCCTTACTGGATGGTAAGGCGCACTAGCTTAGTAAATGCCTATTCACTGTTGTACTCTTAAAAATAAGCACATTGTAATCGGAGGGTAAGACAGCGAAGCGCTTTGCTTCGTTCGGGTTCGGGATGTTCACAACAAAAGGAGTCACAAGGAAAGGTCGGGCGAAGGGAAGTTGACAAATTAGTGAAGAGAGATAGTTATGTTTCGAATATTACTATAGGAGGAAGAGAGACAGGTGAAGGCACACATTTCCTTTCTCTCTTGAACAATCGTTTATATAGATTTATATATTTTACGTATACAATACATACATAAAAAGTGTAATGACTTGTAGGTTTTGTGGAATGAAATAGTCCAATAACTAGTACACTCACTTTATTGAGACAGTGTAACGTTGTACAAAGAATTATTTTAACAAATACCGTCACAAGTGCGCGTCTTCACTATCTTTATACAAGATTAATTAGAAGTCAGATTACAAACTAATAAAGTTAAATTATTGTTTACAATGCCAAGTTTATGTAATGGTCAACTAAATTATTAATTAAAGATACAGTAAGGTTCAGGTAAATCACTAATATATCATTGGAAGTAGTTATGCATAACAATCTCTGGGTGCCACTTTTCATATAAAAAAAAAAAATATGTGTTGCTAGCTAATAGAAGTTTTACTTCATTGGTGTGGTCCATAGCACACTCGTTTTGTTTGCTTACCTTATTTCATACAAATGTTATTTAACAGATGCGCTGTAACGGTGACGCAACACTGTGTTGTGCGAAAGCGGACAGCTTCGGAGGTGCGTTGCTCTGTGGTGGGGCTGCGGGCGTTTGCCAGCACTTGTACGACAGCGCCCCTAGCGGCAGTTACGGTACTATGACGTATTTAGCCAGAGCTGTCGCCGGTTTACTGGCAGAAAGGATGCCACACGATTCTCCTATCGAGTGCACTATCACTTAAAACTATTTAGAGAATGAATTAAAACATGTAATACATTTTGGTTATACAGAGGTACCTCGACATACGAGTTTAGTTCGTTACCTAACCTTCTTCTATGTCGTTCCCTCATTTCGGAGGATCGTGGTCACTAGAGCCCCTCAAGTGAACAATCTGCGGTCTGTCCGAGGCAGCCCTCACCAGCTGGTAGAGATTAGAAGAGGCACTTTTTACTTGGTCAGACCATCGTGATGGCGACCGGCCTCTTGTTCTCTTTCTTCTGTATTGCCAACGATGAGCAGCTTTTCAAGGTTGCCATCCTATACGAATTATATGCCCGAAATATGACAGTACGCGCTGTAGACACGGAGTGGACAGTCTGGTCTTTATGACGAGTTGAGAGAGAACAGATACATTTGCGCACTTGGCAGTCTACGGTATTCGTAGCATTCGCCTGCAGCACATCTTGAATGCATCTATCGTGTCTTTCTCTTGGTCGAATTGTCCATGTCTAGACTCCATACAGAAAAATTCGAAATATTAATACTCTAACTAATCGAGCCTTTGTTCTATAGCTTATTCCTCGATTTCTCCAAATATTTCCTAACCTTACTCATATGTCGAATTGCTCGTATCTCAAAGCAATTTTCCCCATTGAAATACCATTGTCACGTTTTGTAGACGTACAAAAAGCAGAATACGCGAATTCAACTAACCAAAAAACTTCGAAAACAAGCCCACAAACTGAGCACTAGTTCGAGGTGCTGTGGCTGTTTATGGGAGACCGTGATCACTTAAGATCAGGTAAGCCGCAAGCTTGTTTGACACTTTCCTGTAATAAAAAACTGGGAGAAACTGATAGTCACATATCGTACCCCGTGTTTGCGATTCCTTGTATCTCATCTCAAAGCGAGATATCACGTGACGGCTCGTATATTAAGGCACTCGATATCAAGGTATCACTGTATTGTTAAGAAGACGATTGTAATATATAAGTTTTCTAAGTAGAAAATTACATCAATCATTTGCCATATTCATTGTAATTAGTCAATCATTTTTCATTCAGAAGTCTTTGTGCTAAGTTATGAGACCTCTTAATCCGACGGAAGTATATTTATTTCGAACCAACAGCATATTTTACAATCGTATACATAATAGTTTTATGAAAAAATTCTAATAACGGAATCATTTTTAAAGTAACAATCATCACAGCATCAAAAATAAATCCATCTAATTTATTTTACTTTTCATCTACATCATGTTTTTTTTTTTTAACTCATATTATTTTAAATATCTATATTTATCTAGTATCTGTTCGATGTGTTAAGTTAATTGTATTCAAAGTTTAAAATTTCTAATTTGAAAATGATATAAGTAACCTCTAAAAATGTATGGAAATTATAATAATTTAATTTATAATAATTACCATACATTGATTAAATTCATAATTCATACAGACGAAATCTAAGGAAGACTAAAGTATAATATAACATTTATTGCACGCTAAGAATTTTAGTAATCGAAGTCATTAGTGTGGTAAAAAAATGTTAAAGTTACATATATATATATATATATATGTCCCGTTGTTGGGCACAGGCCTATGCAAAGAAACGCACGCTAAGCTTGTAATCAATACTTAAAATTATTTTTTTTATCCCCAAAATCACTCAGGTCGTTTGTGTACTATAAAATTGGCCCTACAGTTATTTTACATTGACGTTTCATTATGAAACCGGCAGTCATATCAATTATCATTTCATCATCACCAATTACGTCAAACCATTGGCGTGGGTGATATGCCATCGGTAAATTAGTGGCACCAATGAACTACTAAAACTAGCATATATCGGTCACTATGATGCCTGACAGTTCATTATGTACATAATTGGTTAACCAGATTCGGGCCGTAGAGACGAATGGTCTAGATACTGAACTACAATGGCTCTATAGTATTAGATTAGTATTATTCTAAAAGATTGGTTCTAATTAAAAGTATTTGTATGTAGATTTCATATATCTTCATATGTGGAATCTACAAAATTTTCCATTGTATTTATAAAATTTGTTTGCACTATATTATGCCTTTTTGGACCAATAAAACTGTTTTGAGAAAAATCATTTATAACACTAAGCACAAATGTGGTCTAACCCTCAATTTTTCAAATGACTTATCTACAACAAATTATTTTTAAAACTTGCTATAATTTAATACAAATCCGGCTAGTTCCATTTCACTAACTGTAATCAGAATAGTGTAGCCTGTGTTTATCTTGAAGTCTAGTGATCACAGGGGATAATGGATAGGCAATGATCAAAAAGTAATAAATATTTAGTTTCACATAACAATCTATATTTTTATATATACATAATAATTTCTATATAATGTTAAATTTACAGAATTATGTTCTATTATTAAATGTAGTTCAATTATTTACCATTAGGTAAACATATTCATTGTTTTTATTTACTGTCACACACAGAAAAATATATAGGGGACACCTTGGAATAAAAGGTTTTTGAAGATAACATAGGTTGAAATTATTAATGAATTCTCTTTTTATTGAATATATTTTTAATGAATTATTTCTATTGTTTTATTCCAAATCCGAAATATGTGGTCGTAAGTTCGAATCGACCATTCCACAACATGAATCATTTCCTAGCACAAGCTTAGCCATTAACAAGAATGTTAGTAATATTTGTAAATACAAAAATATTGATAAAAGTTAATCTTTTTTATATATGTTCCACTGCTGGGCACAGACCTCTGTAAAGAGAGTATAAGGGCACAGTCTGCCATGAAACCCTAGTGCGAATTGACAGACTTCATATGTCTTAGAAAAGGTTTCCTTACAATGTTTACCTTTCCCCCTGAACGCGTGGTTAATCAGCATATAAAATTGCAACAGCAAATTTATTGGAGCCGGCACCGCGAATCGAACTCGGGTTGCTAGCGTACGCAACTTGAGGCGACCGCCCCTCGCTCTTTTTTTTCAACAGCCCTATTCTTAACGGAAATAAAAAACAAACAAACAATTAAACGCAGCTATCTATATTTTTATTACATTTCTCTATAACACAATATTTTCAGGTCCATCTAACAAAACAAATAACTACAGAGAAAAACTAAGCTTCATCTTTCTTACCAAAAGGATTCATTTTGGAAAGCCAAGATGTGGTTGCCCTGTAAAGGAATTTTTTCATTTTAAAAACGGTTTTTTACGACCAATTGTTACTTCATCACAATCAATCATGTAACAAAGTAAAATGTAATACTAGTATTAACATACAATGGCCTCGCTGTCAATTTAATACATAACTAAATCATATAAACACTTGATACTCATAACAAAATGTTGCAATAAAACAATAGTCTCCATTATTCTCGGAAAACCAGACTTGGTGTCAAGAACAGAATGCAGCTGCAATACGTTTAGGCGTGAAGGCGTTCTTTGGGTTATAAGTCGGTTTAAAAAAGCATTTACTTGATAGCTCTACCACAAATATTGTAATAGCTCTCAGATTTAGTCCTAAGCATATTAAACAGTTACAATTTTCTAATGCAGAAGACAACAGCACCTAATGAGGATGGGCACCACATACTGATGGAATGTATCAAGAACAAAGCCCTGAGAATTGAATTGATATTAAAAAATTAGTCAATCCATAAAGATGTTGGGCTTTGCAATAGTATTCTAGCTTCTCCAACTATAGAAGAAGCTAGGGTACATAGCATTGAATGTGCACTGGTAACAGATGAACCTTTGACTGTCAGGTCTTAAGTCAAATCATGATAGATCACTGCGGGCTGCACACACTGCACAAAAAATAAATATAAAATAGTAAATATTTATAAGGTACTTACGATATTTCTTCGCTGGCATTGTTCTTATCTTCAGTTTCAGCTGCTTTTAATTTCTCTACTAACTTTTTTCTATATATATTTTTTAAAGGAATAGGTTTGTTTTCAGCTTCCTTCTGCTTGGCAACTTTGGATAGAGCTTCATACCAAGTCAATCCATACCATTCTATTTCTTCAGGTGTATACTATAAGAAAAGGCCACATATATCCCTAAGCTATTTGTTTAATATATGGTTATAAACCCAGGAATAATATGGTAGAGGCCAAATTATAATCGTAACAGCTTTGTAGTACAGTGAATGATTTGTTGTTGCTTTGCCTAGAGAGAAGCAAGTAGTCATAATATTGCACCTGTTCTGTAGAATAATCTACTAATATAGTATTAAAAATTAAATGTAATGTATATCCTTCCAGAATATAAGTCATAATTTGGTTATTAAATAGTAATTATGACACACTGTACTATTGATTTCATTATTATTTTGTAAGAGAATGAGTGATAAAATATAATGAAGTGGTGATAACTAGTGGTTAAGCAAACCAAATCCTGATCTCACCGCCGTCAAATCAGAATGCTTATGTGTAACATGGGGACCCTTGCATGGAATTACCACCAATAGACATTCAAGCTAAGCAACCAAATAGTTATGGCACCTCTACATCCAGTGAAGCAGTAAAAGTCAGCTTCTCTGTGTAGTTCATCACAAAAAAAGAAACAAACTTCAGATATGGCAGGCAGTATTCAAACCTTAACCTGCATGCACCAATAAATATCAGTTATTTGTTTTCTTAAATACAAAAAAATAGCTTTGTGCCCCATTCATAATGGGCTCAACCACTGTCATGTATAAGGCCTCATAAGCTTGCTAGACAATTCAACATATTCCAATATCCTAAATTTAGACTCAGAGCTGTATGGAACACAAACATTGTTGCAAGACAATAACAAAGATATAAATAATTATTGGCCAACATGACTGAGCTATTGATAGCTTCTCCTTAAAGAGGAAAACCACATTTTATCATGTATGATAGCATTATTGTGTTAACAAATTTGAAGCATTTTCCCAAAAATGCCCAGAATGTACTTAACCAGGCTATACTTAAGATTCCTGAAGTTTAGGAGAAAAATAAGTATAGGCCAGGATAGGATAACATAGTGAAAATTCAACAAATATTCGAAAAACAACCAACAGAATAATTAAAAAGCCAAATGTAGTAAATATATATAAGAACTCACATCCTTTTAAACATAAAACAGAAAACCAAAATAGCCTTTGCTATATGCTTTTACTTAGCTTAATGGGTGGCTTTACTATCCAACATCCATAAGGCAATGTATATTTTTCATAATTCAATTTAAAAAATTTATACTTCAATAAGCTGATACTAATTAGTTCAAGCAGAGATATGACTGAAATTTATTGCTTACTATGACTTACTGAGGGCTACTTGTTACTTACTGAAGATAAATAGGTCTTGTATTCATCATATATTTCCTTTTGTTTCTGTTGATTATTCCCGTACCTTGGGCATCCATTCATTAACTCAATGAGAATTTGCTTCTTAAGCTTCAGTGCAAGCATGGATACAAGATCGCAGGCTGGTGTCTTGAGCAAGTAATGATCAAATCCGTAATGGTCATTAATTAAGTTTATAGTTCTATCTGTTACGGTGACAGAGAGATGAGTGTTTAACACTTCAGAGCGCACTACTGTTCTCTTTAACACTGGCACCCAGTAGTGGGGCACCCTGCGCCTTCTGTCATCTCGCTTTTGAAAACCTAAGATGCAGACCAAATATCATTTTGTGACAAAGCTATTACATATTATATCTCTATAATACTTATAATCATAGTTCTAAAGATTGTTATATACATAGAAATATTATAATTAAATACATACCAATTTTAACTTGTAGTTACAACCATAAAGTTTTCATCATTATATTAAACCATAGAATGTCAAAGAACAATCAGAAGAGGTTTCATCAATTTTATAAATCAATTAACCTTAAAGTTAACACCACTAACCTTTAATCACAGCTTCACCGCCCCAAATTCCCGCGTGAACCTCAGAGGGATATTTTAATGGTATAGGCACATTCTGCACGGGTAGAGTTTCGCCAGTCAAATCATCACGTTTCCATTTACTCTCCTGTGGTATGAAGTGCACTGCTGCAGGCTTTAGAACTTTCCATTCACGCCAAAACTTTTTATACGCTGGTGGTAATTCCGATGCAATCCCAATATCGAATCTACTTTTCTTTTTAAATGTTTTTGATAACTGGCGCGCAGTAGCCTAAAAATATATAGTCAACAACATAAGATAAGGTCGTAGCTTATAGAAACAAAATATTGGTGATGTAATTTCTAAGTTCTTCCATAAGTAGTAAAATACTTTTACCTGAATACGAGATGATGCCATTTAATTATTTCACAGTAATTAACATAAAGCTCAAAATTTTATAATTTGAAACAAATCCAAATAATACCTAATTTCAGATTTTAGCCCTTGCCAATTCTGTCAACTCAACCTGTTTTAGTGACGTACCAAAGAAGAAAAACAACGTTGAATATCGGTTATTGTATTTAATATATACCTACTTTAATTATATACTTACGTACTTAAATGTTACATTAAAATGTTAATTTCATATGTCTGTGAATACAACACTTTTCGCTTGTTGCTCATATTACAAAAAGCGTCGTGACGAAGTCCAAATCTATAAAATGGAAATTGTTTAACCTGTGATATTCTTATTATTCTGTACTGACGTTGACGTGGATCAAAAAAATGGCAACGGCAAGTAAAAAGTGAGTCCTAAGTGGTGGCAAAATATTTTGTTTATAAGTTCTTATTGTTCGTAATTCATAGTTCTGTGTCCATTTTACTAAATACTGTTAATTATTACGAACGGCAAATCAAACATTGAACGTTTTAATGTGCGCAGTAAATGAAAAAACATGTCTGATAATAAAAATGTCGATAATCAACCTGAAAAAGTTGAAAAGGATACCAATTTAGCAGTGACTACGAGCGAAGTGTCCGGTGTTGCTGGCAGTGTTAAAAATACTAAGGTAATTTAATCACTGTATGGGTATCAATATGTTAATATTGAATATTATTACTAATGCAAAATGCATGACCATCACAATGGTGTCTTTTCTAAACAAACATGAAATAAATGTAGTATAAACTGTAATAAAAGATCATATATTTTATGTTCAGCTTAGCCTTATGTAACTAAGCATAGTAAAGTTTTCTACTTTTATATTCTTTCTTACATATTTACCTTTCAATTATCAGTTTCAGTTTAAAAGAATTTAGAGCATTGTAATGAAAGGCATATGTTATTTGGAATGTTTAATAATAATGTCACTTGTGTTTCTATATGATCAGTATAAGAATCCAGGGTGATATATTGCATAGTTTTATTCGGATGTCACAAAAAAATGATTTGAAACTTTTGGTCACAAAACTTGTTGCTAATTTTACAGTTTCACAAATTTTATACAAAGTTATCTGTTATATATAGATATTATATGGTTTCAAAATCATTCTATTATAAACAACATTTTTTAAAAATATAATATTCAAATAATCTGTTATCCTTTATCAAGGGCACTATCTAAATTGATGGAATGAAATCTGTGTATTTAAAAAAAGATTGAAGGGCCCATTGGTGTAATGGTCTTGTACAAGTCTTGCACAATTACAAAGTCAAGAAAGAAAAAATGACTGAATCATGAGATTAGACTGAGACTGTATTTATAGATATTTACAAATCGACTGCTAGTATTAAACCAAATGTTTTCTTGCTTGCAGCATTCTACGTCATCTGAAAGACAGATCAAAGTTGAGAGAGCACAGAAGTGTCTGGAAAATGCTGCTCTTGTATCAAAGCGCATCAAAGAGCAGCGAAAAGCTACAGCTGAGCTCTTGGGAAGACCGTTTGGTACATTTTATGGGACTAGATTATTTAATTTTAATACTAACACTCTTTTTTCTAATTTGATGAAGTATTGTAAATTTATTTGCTTAGCTTCTCACATCCCTATATCATCTTAAATACTACTTCAGTTTAAAGTCCAAAGTAAATCAGGCCAACATAAATCTAAGAGATTAAAAATTGTTAAGTTTGATAGGATAAAGTTTCTTTCAGAAAAGCCTAATAAAAAAATACCTCATAACAAAAAATATGTTTGCTTTTTGAATTAAATTGAATGGAAGATGAATGAGATTTTGTGGAATGTTGGGTTGCTTGCACAAGTTAATTTCTGTATATAAGCTATCACCCTATTGAGTCTGTATAACCGATTGTAGCTTTTAGATTCTATTGCTTACACCAATATTATTAAAATCTTTGCTAGTTAAAATATTCTCTATTCTTCATAATTGAGTAATAATAAGTCTAGTAAAATAAAATTAACTATTTCTATATATTCTTCTCATTGAAATAAAAGTTAGTAGGGCTAAAGATTGACTATTAATTTTTTTTCTCACATATGTTATTAATTCATCAATTAGTTATCAAGATGGAATTTAACAGTAATTTAACCTTAAATGTTGTATGTTATATTACAGATGATGATGTTACGGACACTGCTTCAGAAATGGCAACCACCATGAGTGAAAGAACAGGGTATTCAGTAGCCACTGATACCTCTACTACTCTCTCCGTTCAAGATGCTTTAAACAGTACGGTTTAGTATATAAATTATTTAACAGATGTATAAATTATTTCAATGCCAACGATTAATATTTTTGATTATAAGTATTTTTGCCTCTGTGGTATCAAGTCTTAAATATATGTAATTCATAAAGTATCAGTTCTTGATGTTAGGTATACATGTCTCTAATTATTTCTTTTATGATACAGTTTATGAAACATAAGATAACACTATAAACCTTCTAAAATTTACAGTTCCTGGTATAAGTGAAAGTTTAGCAAATACATTGAAACAAAAAGAACTCTTAATGGAAAGGATAAAACAGTACAAAGAAATTAGTAAAAGGCCAATGAAAAAATCTACCCCAATTAAAAGAGAGTCATTAGATACTACTGCTGTACAAGATGTGAAGAAGGTACAAAAAATTATTTTCATATTAAGTTATAAATATAATTAGTAATTGTTGTTAAAAATTACCTACCTAACATTACTTTTTATCTACTTTAAGCTTTTTTCTATCTATATAGAGGACTAGGTTGCATAAGATTGAAGAAAATTTATGTATTTATTTTTCATTTATCACAGTGTGGAGAATTATTTTATTTAATAAAAAGATAGAAGAAGAAGATTATATTAAAATAATAATGAGTATTTCTAATAATTAAAAACATAGAACATATTAAAATGTGATAATGCTGTATCTATGTGATTAAATTAGCAATAAATGCTTAATATGGATGACTATAAGTATGTCAGTATAGCACATGTGGCATTATTAACTTACAATATTAATTAGTCGTCTGAACACAATTAAAATGTTTTTAAATATAGACAGTGTCTTTTTTCAGGCTGCTGTTAGTTCAGATGTAACCAAATTGATGAATACTATTAAAGAAAAGGAAAATGTTCTTAGTGTAATGCAAGTAAAAATAAAAGCCTTGGAAACAACAATATTAGATTTACAAGAAAAAATAAATGAAAAGGACCAAGTCATTGAAGCTAAGAATAAAGCTACTACATTGATAACTGATAGCTTAAGTAAGAAAGGTAAATATCCATTAAGGGAGGTAATGTACATAGTTTCAAAGTAACAACTTATTTGTACTCATTCACTTTATCTAATTATTTTTTTAATATTTTAGAAAAAGATACTCTAGATTTACTTGAAGATACTCGACAACAAATGACAAAAATGCAAGCAAATTTTATAACAATGGAAACTGAATGGAAAGATGAAAAACAAAGGCTACTTTACCAAATTGGTGAACAAGTGGAAAAACTTAAATGTCTGGAGGAGGCCAACTCAGTGTTAGAAAATTCACGGTTCGAGATTAGTGTAGCTTATTCAAAACTAGCTGAAGATTTGGAACTAAAGACTAAAGAAATACAAAATTTGCAAGAACACATTGAAACTATGAAAAACAAAAGTGCTGAAATCATATCAACTGAAACACACATAGAATATAAAGAAGTTGGAGAAGAGAAGGGATCACTTGAAATATCTAATATGGTGGAGTTAACAAAAAAAATTGAATTATTAGAGCAGATAAATTGTGAAATGAGGCAAACCAATAAAGATTTAGAAAATCAACTTGCTTCAAGGAATCTAGAACAGAAAGGAATATTGAGTTCCCCTAATAAAAAAGTGGCCACAAGTCCCCATCCTTCTCGAAAAGGAGGCAGAAATGTTGCATCTAAAACTAAATCTCCTTGGAGCAATCTATCTACTGACTCCACTCAGCAGGAAGCAGAAAAAACAAACATAAAGAATGATATGACTAAACATGATTTGTTAATACAATCTCTTAACAAAGATATTTTAGAAAAGGAATACTTATTATCACAAAAAGAAGAGTTACTATCTAAACTGAAATTAGAAAATGGTGAAAAAGAAAATACCATTACCAAACTACAACTAGAAATTGAAGCATCCAAGCATGATTCTAACAAAGTTGACATTGGTGTTTGTACGGAATTATTGGACTCTCCAATACTTTCCGATCCAAGCAAAATTTCTGAAATACAAACCATAGAACCTACTTGTCTAACTCAGAGTGATGATATACCTGAAAATATTAACACTTTAAAAGAAAAATTATTATTAGCCCAAAAGCATATCAATCAACTCAATGAAGAGATAGATATCGCGAATAAAAATATGGTTAAAGTTAAATCCAATTATAAAATAAAGTTAAAACAAATGCAAAAACTATAGATAACTTTAGTAAAGTATCTGATGGAAATGCTGAAATAGTAAAACTTAATGAAGAACTACATCAATTATCACAAAAGGTAGCCGAGTTGGAGGAAGAAAAAGGAAATCTTCAGCTGCATCTTGTTGACTATGATAGTGGTAGATGTAAGTATGTCTCTAAGCAATATAATAAAATTTTAATAAGTGAAGCCTCTTAACTTTTACTGATTTTATTCATTAGGGGCAGAATGGCCCTGGTTTAGACTCTCTTACAAAATAACATCATGCTTTGAGCAGGAGTGTAACGGGCTGCGGCTAACATATTGCTATTTTTGCCAGCCGACACATGATTATTTGCGTCTTTTTCGGCTTACTACTCCTGGACGACTGCTTTGGCCCACCGATCCTTAAAAAAGTTGGGAGGGAAAGACACAATAACATATCTCAATAGTATTTTTTAGGAATTAAAAAGTATACAACAAAGTATTGGTGGGATTGATCAGAAAAATAGCAACTGTCTCACTCTCTGTTTAACTATCCATTAAGTTGTAATTTACCTGATTAGTGAAGGTTTTCAATCAAAATAACGTGTGAACAATCAATCCAGTCTTTTTAATACTACGTTTTTTAATTACAGTAACGGAGTCAGAAGTTTACAAGAAATTGGTAGATATGGAGCACTTGGCAGATTCTAGACTTAAATCAATAACTCTATTAGAAACACAGAAATTCGAACTAGTTCAAGGTATATATTATTTATATATATATTTTTCAACAATTATTAAAAAATCTCAAATTTAAAAAAAATAATTATATTTGTTTTCTAGAACTGCATGTATTACAACAAAAGAATAACGAAATGGAAGATAAATTAGCCGATATGGCTCAGCTTCAAAATGATCATGTTTGTTCTGAAATAAAATCTGTGCAACTGGAAGAACAAATTGATGAATTGGTTGCCTCTAAAAGAGAATTGGAACTTGTGATCGAAAATCTGAAGTTAGATAAAGGGCAATCAATTAAAGTCGTAAAAGCGTTAGAAGAAGAAAAGGAAAATTTATTCCACAAACTAGAAAACTATATACAAGAAAATATGGAATTAACAGATAAACTTGAAAAATTGACTGCTGAAAAAGTTAGTTCTGCGGAATCTATTGAAATGGTCGAATCATTAACAACACAGGAGAAGCTAGAACTTGAAGAATACAGTAAAACAACTGAAGTAAAACCAGATGATACTAATTCAGATAGATTTAATGTAAGCGAACCAGGCGAATGCGTTGAAAGTTTATCAGAACTAGTTGAAGAAAGCACAGAGTTGAAGAAAAAGCTTGAGTTATTCACTCAAGAAAAGCATGAAGTAATGGAGAAATTGAACAAAGTATGTGCTGAAAATGAAGATTTACAGGAAAGGATTAAACAGTTAAAATTAGAGTGTACAACTTTGACTAACACTATTAAAGCTTTAAGTGAAGAAAAAAATAACCTTCAACAGTTAAATGAAGAATTAAGTAATCAAATAGAAGTGCTTAAATGTGAAAGAATAGAAATTATGAAAGAGAGTGTTGAAATAGTTAAACCATTAATGATGGAGGAGACAATAGAGGGAATACATGCAGAAGCATCCCATGATGAAAAATTGGTCGGTGATAAAGGTAATAATAGGTCAAAGTCTGTTAAACAATTAACAAAAGATATACTTAAACTAAAAGGTACCATAAAGGAGCGTGAAGCTGAAATTGCTGATTGTCAAATGAAAATATTGTCATTAGAAGAACAGCAAGAGAAACAGAAAGAATTAGTTCAAAATAATACAATACTTGATAATAAACTAAAACAGTTAACCGAAGAGAACTCTCAACTTAAAAGAGACATAGACGCTGCACATAAAGGTATCGAATCTGATCAACAATATAAACAAGCCAATGATTTGCTACAACAGGAGGTACAGAAGATCCACCAAGAATATTCCATGGCTGTGAATGCTCGTGACAACAGAATTCATGAATTAGAGAATCTTCTTGTAGAATATGAGAAGCAAATGTTCAGTTATGGTAACTCATTACAACAAAAGGATAAAGAAACAGCCGAGTACATCAACCAAATAACTAAGTTAAATGATGTTTCTCAAAAATTAAAGTCCACCATTGAGCTTCTTGAAGAAGAGAAAGCTAAAGATCAAAACGCCGAGTTAGTTAAATCTTTGAACAAAGATATAATGATTTATCAAAAGAAAAATTCAGAATGTGAGGAGAAATTAAGAGTGTTAGAGGAAGAAAAAGTTCAATTGCTATCCGTAAAATCTGGCCTAGAAGTCAAGAATAACGATTTAGAATCAGAATTGAAGAAAGTGCAAGAATCCCTAACCGAAAAACAATCAGCTATTAAAGAATTGCATATACAACAACAGAAGCACGATGGAGAGCTATCGACAGTAATGCTTGAAGCGAAGGAACGTGATGAAGAAATACATGAGATAAAACTACAACTTAGAAAAGAATCTATAGAAAATGAAAAACTCCGAACTGAAGTGTCTGAAAAGGTTAGTGAAACAGAAGAGTTTAAGAAACAGTGTTTTGAATTAAATCAGAGGCTCAATTTTGTGACCCAAGACAAAGATAATTTAAATGAGACATATGCGATTTTAGAAAATAAGTATAAAGAATTGTTAGAAAAAATAAAAAAATTAGCCATTAGCTTCAAAAGAAAGACATCTTTATGTAATGAATTAGAAGGGCAATGTATTGAAACACAAAAACAACTAGAAGCTAAGAATTTGCAGGTAGAAAAGTTACTTTTGGAAATTGAAGTAATACCAAAGTTGCAAGACAGAATAAACGAATTGGAAAAAGAATTTGATCAACTTCAAAACGAAAAACTTTCATTTGAACAAAGGTCCAGAGAAAATAGTCAATTAGAAGCCGAAAATCAAAAATTACATAAAAACCATATAAATGCTCTTGAAGAAATTTCAAAATTGAATTTATCTTTAGATACATCTAACACACAATTAAAGTGTGTTCGAGAAGATAATGACATCCTCAAAAACCAGATTGAAGCGTTAAATAATAAATTAGTTGAATTAGAAATTGAACAGAAAAATAGCTGTAACCTTAATACAAAAATAACATGCTTGGAAACAGAACTCGGGCAGAAACAGCTCTTAATAACAGAGTTATCAAGTCAAATGCAAGCTTATGAAGAGCAACTAATGCAGCTTAAGTTTGGTCATGATGCTAAGGTGCAAGAGAGTGATTTATATATAGAAAGCTTACAAGCTGAAATAGATAAATATAAAAATCGTATATGCCGCTTAGAAGAGAGCATATCTATTATGGAGAACAGAAGATATTCTTTAGAACGTAAAGCCGATCAAATAGATACCGAACTGCAAGAAAAACAAAAAGCTTATAGTGATTATACGAATCAAGAGGATGAATTAGTAAATCGATTAGCAGTTCTTATTGAACATGATAATGTCGTCGAAAAACAGCTTCGCGTAATAGAAAACGAAAATCGGGAATTACAATATAAAATTCAACATGTCGACGAAGAATTACAACGTTTAAGAATTTCCTATTCAGAAATGCAAAGCCGCAATCATTCTTTAGAAATAAAAGCAAACAAATTAGATGAGGTTGAATCGGACGTTGCTATATATCAAACTAAACTTCACGATCTTGAAGCTAATCTTAAGCATATCACAGCTGACCATCAAGCACTATTGGTTCAAAAGAAAGCAGACATTGAAGAATTAGAGTCAGAATTTAATACGCAAATTGAGAATGCTATTAAAGAAAAAAAAGTATTAAGTGAAAAATATGAAAGGATTAATGAGCATCTTAGTCAATTAGAATGTAAGTTGCAAGAATACAGAGATACTAATGTTAACCTAAACATGAGTTTAGAAGAAATGTCGGCTGTAAATCAAAGTTTGATTGAAAAAAGTAATAATAAACATTTGAACACTGCCACCGATTATACAGAACAGTATGTAAGTGAAATAAACAAACTCAATTCGATTGTTAACAATAAGAATCAAAACATTTTAGATCTCGAAAATAGAATTAAGGCATTCCAAACAAGCAACATCGCGTTAATTTCTGATCTAGAAAGTAAAATCTCAGAGTTGTCATCAAAATTATCACATTCATCGGAACAAATGGAGTATATGTCAAAGGAACTTCAGTCTCTTCAGCAAACTAATGAAAACTTAAAAACTCAATTGCTGCAAAAAGATGATGAAATAAAACATTTAAATGAAAAACATAAATTAAGTTTTGAAATGAATATCCCAAAAACAGAGGGTATGACTATCTCTTCAACAATTGAACAATTTAATGATCAAAGCGATTTTGATTTAGTAGCTCTTCAATCTCAAATTATACCTCAAGCAACTATTTCTAACGTGGCGCCTTTATCTAAAAAAGTAATGGCTGATACTGCGGTACAATCTTCATTTTTACGTGACACACCGTCTCATGAAGAAGTAAAAGAAACAGTTATTGTAGCTAAAAAATCTTACGACTGTTATAAAAAGGATGAAGTGGAAGAGGAGGATCCATTTAGTTCCCAAGAAGGATGGGGATTTGGAGATGAGGAAACGGAAGTTATTTCTACAGGTTATTCTGATTTAAATGAACAGATTTTTAAACTTAAAACCGAGAATGAGCAATTAAAAGGCGAACTAGACGCTAATAATGTAAAGTTAATGAAGGTTCTTAGAAAAGTAAAAGAACTTAAAGCTAGTAATGATGTAATGTCAAATGAGCTTAAAATATCTAAACAGTTATCAGAGAAATCCATTCTTGACACAGCAATCGAAAATGAGCTTTCTAGTAACTTAGCAGTTTTAGACAAGAAGCTACAAGATCTAAACACTGAATTAGAAAAAGAAAAACGTGACAAAGAAATATTAAAAAAGCAAAACGACATATTTAAAAATGCTAACGACCGTCTAACGGAAATGAAAGAAAAAATGGATAATGAATTGGAATTATGGAAATTTAAATTCAAAGAAGCAAATGATAAAATATCATCAGTCCAATGGACTACAGAGAAAACCGAGTTGCCTGCTCAAAAAATGTCTACTTTACGCCAAGAGCAACTTATCAGTGAAGAAATAATAAAACTTGAAAAAGAGAATGATGAATTACAGTCCATTGTTGATGAATTGAATGTTTTTAACAGAAAGTTGACGGAGCAACGTGACGATTACATAAGCCAAGTTAAACAATTACAAAAGGAAATTCAAGAAAAATCTACTTCGTGCAAAAACTGTGAAAATCTACAAAAACGAATAATTGAGTTTGAAGGTTGTAATACGTCTTTAAAAAATGACGTCATTAATTTGAATGAAAAATTGAGCGATTATGAAATCCTTTACAATGAAATAAGTGCTAAAAATGAATCATTGTTAAAAACGAATGAAGAAAACCAAAAGCTATTAAATGCATGTAATATTAAAATTTCTACTTTAGAACAAGAGTTTTCGGCGTTAAATATTTTAAAAATTGACGCAGATAATACAATAACTTCCCTGTCTTCTGAACTTGAAGGCTTGAAATCTGAATTATTGCTCAAATCACAACAAGCTTGTGTAATTAATGCGTCGGAAGCTTTTGCCATGTCAGAAAAGATAAGTTCTATGGAGGAACAATATTATAAATTAAATAATAATTTAGCGGAAGCGAATAAAAATATTATGCTGTTAGAAAGTGAGAGATTAGAGTTAAAACAAAATGTACAAGACTATGAGAAACAAATCGAGGAGTTAAATTGCAAAGTAAAAAATCTTAACGCCGAAAATGATCAATTGCTTTCGACAGTTGCCGAATTACGTTCATCTATGTCTAGTGCTATCGATCAACGTGGATATGAAATTGCAGAACTATGGAAACAACATTTAGCACAACGGCAGACTGAGTTCCAAAAGATCGAACATGACCTCAGAACAGAGCTTAGTGCATCTGAATCTAAATATGAGCTATTACTTGAAAATATGCAATCGTCTACTCAAGATGAAACAAATAATCTTATTGCTATGGAGCAAGTCAACACGTTGCAGTCTAAGCTTCAGGAAAAAAGTGAACACTTGACTAGTCTACAAAGTAAATATGCTGAAGTAATTCATGAGTTAGAAATGCTTCGCTCGGAGGCAGAAGATGAAAAAATGATTCACGAAAACAAGATTCTAGTTCAACAAGAAGAACATGAAAATAATATTAAGGAACAGGCACTTCAACATGAAATACATTCGACAGAATTAGAAAAAACAATTCAAAACCTACAAACTGAATTAGCAGCCACTAAATCAGTAAATGATAATTTGAATCAACAAGTACACGACTTACGTACGACGTTTGAACAAAAAGAGCAAGAGTTAACAAAAACATTACAAATGAAAGATGGTGAAATATATCAAAAATGCCAAGAATATTCCACTGCTGTAGCACAATGGAATGGAGAATTTGAAATTGTAAGAAAACGTTTAATTGAATATGAAAAAAGAATTGAAGATTTGACTTACGAAAAAGAGGCAGAATTAGCTATTATTAGACTAAAAATGCACGAAAATAAAGAACAACACGAGAATATACAAAAACAGCTTGAAGTCGAGAAAAATAGTTTGACCGAGGCCTTGAACGCGAAGATAACGGAATCTTCTAATCTTAATAAGCAAATCAACGATTTAAATGCAGTTTTACAAGAATACGCAATTAAGTCTACAGAAATGCAAGAGGCTTTAGAAAGTCAAGAGCTAGAAATAGTATCGTTGAAAGGTGAAATAATGAATATGCAAGAATTAATGCGTTCTTCAAGTAGCAAAATTGAGAAGCACGTAACATTTGCTTCAGATACAAAACACACTGGCGATAGTGATAATACAGAAAAAGCTTTTAATAAAGAACTTTTAGACGCAGTTCCTAGAGCAGAGTTAGATATAGCATTATACATGTTACATCAAAGAGACGTGCGTTGCGAAGAGTTAACGATGGAGCTTACTCAGTTATTAGAAGAAAGGGATACACTTCAATTGCGACTTTCCGATAGCTTGCGAGCATTTGAGGACTTAAAAACGAAGTCTAAGCTAGTGGACAACATTTCCATGGATTCCAGTCAAGATTCCGTATCGGAACTACCCACCTTTACCATAGAAAAGGAACAACAGCATATTGTTAATACACATCGCGGCCATACGTCGCGAAGCAGCAGCATCAGTGATTATGATGGAGAGAAACCTAAACTGCAAGCGAAGTAAGTACAAAAATAATATTATGTATGAAATATTAATGTCATAGACAATTTTGTTCATAATGTGTGTTAAATGTGACAAATATTGAGTTCAACGTCCCATCAAATTAGTTAAGGCTGACGATTCGGTCCACACTTTTAAAGTGGTGTTAGGACTTAAAAGTGCGAACCATATTCCGCTTGACGCGAAACTTGCTGTGCAATTACCCGTATGGGTCGTGGCCCCTATGTTATCTGGTCTTCTGTATATCTTCAAAGAAAATGTGTGTGGTGACATAATAAATACGCACTGACGCTCTCACGAAGTTATATTACGAACGTTATAGCGTCGTCTCGTTGTCGTTAATGAGTACTTACTTAGATTCAAGACGAGTCCCCTGATACGAAAATCATCAAAATTATCTCCAATAAATCATAAAAACACACGAAATTGACCTCTTTTTTAATTCCTCTAAAATGCTTCTACGTTATCAGGTTGTCAGAGCTACGCAGTGTAAAGCACAGCAGGGACGTTACACTGCGGCACGACAGTGAACAGAGGCAGCTTGGAATGCGTCTGCTGCAGCGTGACGTGGCAAACTTACCGGCCGAAGCCTTGGAGCAACTCACACAAGCACATCACACTTTATGTAATTGTTTCAATTTATTTTGATCTTCAATACATTTAGCATTTTAATTAAAAAAAGACCGTTAGTAGTGGCAGTACAATAGCTCTCTCTACTCTCTTCTGCTGTTACTCGAATGGGTCAACATGAAAATACAACCGCGCAGAGTACCGATTTCATTTGGTATATATATAGGTATATTATCTGCGTTTCGAGCTGCGAGCGAGGTGTCTCAAGTCTGCTCCTCGCCACCGGCGTTTCATTGCGAAACCGAACTATTACAGTCATATTAATTATCATTCCATCATTACCAAATACGTCAAATACCATACATGACTGTCATTTCTTCTAAAATGGCAAATATCGACAAATAAACATTCATTTTGGGTTTGTAGTGGCGTCACTTAAGGTCAGGTTCGTCATTAAAAATCAACGTTTTCCTTCACCGCCGATCACGTTTTAAATCAACACTTAAAATTGCTACGAAAAAACTTATTGGTGCCAGCACCGAGATCAAACTCGGGCTCCTCGCGTACTGGTCACGACTATTAAAGTAATCTTATTCATAAGTAATTGTTTCGTTTTTCAGCTCGAGACACTCAGAGCACTTCCACAGTGCTTCTGAACTGGTTACGAGGGAAGAGTACGCCGAAGGTTGTGGATATGTGAGACGTTAACGAAAGAAGATAGAAATACATTTCTATCTTCTTAATCTATATTTATGTTAAAAATTGTTGAAGGTATTTTGCCACCACTGTGTTACCGGTTGACTGATGTTTGACAAACATTTGTTATCAATCACAATTTACTAAACTTGCCACATAGATAGTGCATCGAAATACGAATACTGTTGCAGAGCTTCCATTGACTAAAATTCTAGTTATATTTGTAGTAAATCACCGAAAGAGCTTGCTCCTTGACCAATTATAGTTTACAAATTACATTTTTTATTCTTAAAGCAGTTGTACATAAGAATTGCTTTTTTTTAATTACAAAAAATCACTTTTTAGAAATTTGTATCCAGATTACGATGACGATGGGACTCCTAATAAACTTGTAAAAAAAATGACAGCGTAAGCTGCATCTGTCTACGCCGCTATGGTTATCTCGAGAGCTTTTTCTTATCATATAGAATCCTGAGACTTTGTATTATGGCGATCTTCAAAGTCTGTTTATATGGGTCCTATAAGCCCGATAGAAAGGGAATAGCGATTGGTACTCTTTCTACTTCATTTGTGTTAAAAGGATGAAATAGTTTTTGTTTTAAATAAGCCTTTGCATTCATTGCTGTATATGTAATGTATTCCACGCTCCCGAGTCTGCTAATGACATTTCACTAAGAAACCAACATATTACATTTCAATTATCATTGTGACGAAAACCTTAATTTACTATTAATGTTTTAATATCTAATTGATTATTTAATTGAAATTTATCGGCATATTGGAAAGAACCTTAAAGAACATAACAAATAACACATAGTAACCGTCCAAGCAGAGGTTACCCCTCACCGGGGGGACCCTTGTGTCGAGTTCTAGCGATAGATGTTTAGGCTAAGCGACCAGAGCTAGGCCACTTCAATCCGGTGAAGCAGTCAAGGCCAGCTTCTCTGGCCAATCTGTGTAGTTCGTCATTAAAAAAATAACAAATGGCAACAATGAAAACAATACTAGTCATTGGTACGCTATTGAAAAACCTAAGTGGTACAAAACTAGCAAAACTCAATAACTATAATGTCACTGAACTTGACAAACTAGCAGACTCGGCCCTTTTAATTTTATTCTTTTATGATTGTATTATAATTTACATTATCAATTTGTTATTATTTCCTAATGTATAATTTTCGGTGCCCACGAACGAACGATGAAAATACGATATCATTCCTTTGTTTTTAGTGTTGCCGTAAATCAAATTTTTAAATTTAAATAAAAAGAAATATTAAATTAGATATATAATGAAATTCACGCAACATTTTTAGTACTTATTTATTTATATCTGTATTTGTTTCAAGTTTTTCATCAGCATTGATAATCACATAAAATTTTACACGCTTTTACAAACCCTCCTTACGGTTCCTAGTTTTTAATTTGACTAAAGTCTTTGACTAAGCATTGTCACACAATCCTCAAAGTCGATTGTTCTTTCTTCAATTAATTTCTCTTTACTTATGTTTCTCGACGCCAAGACAAGGTCTTGGGTTGTCCGACTCTAATTGAGCTCGTTCCAAATGCATGGCATCAGCTGTCCACCACATCCACCATAGACCTTTCTTCTAGCCTTTCTTCTTAATTGGGATAGGGGGCCCTATTTACATATCTTTCCCGTATCTATATATGCTCGTACCGCCAAAGACTTACAACTCTATTTTCCACAATTATTTGAAGGAGCCTCTGGTGTACTCATTTCACTTTATCGACTCTATCGTTCTTCTTTAATTGTATTTAATAAAAAAATATCCTTTTAAATTTGGTGTATGAAAATGTATATTACATAAGCTTTTCTTTTTAAATGTATGTTACGCACAGCAAGGCAATAAACACTATTCAAATAATAGAATTTTGTCAGTCTTTATAAACGAAAATGGCTTCCATTTCACGGTTATAATGATTTGTGGATTTTTATTTATGTGTATTATAGAATTATGATTAATCCTTAATATTCCAAAGTATATTATAAGGACACATGTTGTCACTGACATAACATAAAATCGTGCCTTTTGCTGTTTAATATAAAATGTATTATTATCGATGTAACAATTGCAATGTAATTAATGTATATAAATGTAAGGGATACACAATTGTGGGTCAAATGTACTAAAATTGTAAATTTTGTTTTTCCAATAAACGTTACAGTGATATGAGTCATTATTTTGATTGTTAAAACTACGATTTTTTTTTTTGACGAACTACACAGATTGGCCAGAGAAGCTGGCCTTGACTGCTTCACCGGATTGAGAGGTGGCAGAGCTCTTAGGTCGCTTAGCCTGAATAATCTAAGGGACATTCGAAAGCTAAACTAACTTTGAGTGCCACTTCGGGAAGCGTTGGCACTGGGAGAAGAAGTGGCCGAAGGAACTCCAGCAACGCTCCTAGCATCTAAGGGGTGAGGCCTGCCCATAAAATAGCGGTAACGCGCGAGGATTATTCGTAACCTCCGACGGTCGCGAATGGACGCTTTGAAGATTTGTAAAGATCTAGCCTGTGCAATGGTAATCGCGTCGTCCGGATCGTCAAGAACGTGTCTCGGCCTCCGGGCGACGCGACGGAATTTAGTATAGGAAGGCTTATAAGTGGCGGCACTTACAAGAAGTTTGTTAAAATTTTTGGTGACAGTCTCGAAAACCGTCGAGATGCCTGCTTAAAGAATTAGGCTATTGTCGGTAACCTTGTGTCAACGTGGAGCTCACGATTACGTACGAACCACGGCGCACCGTCCATCCATTTTTAATACACGTCGGCACTGCTTACATTTGATTATCAACAAAAAAAATTGTTATTTGGGCATTTTTTTTTGTGACACAGAAGCTGACATTTAACTGCTTCACCGGATTGACAGGTGGCATAGATCGCATAGCCTGAATTTATTTCTAGTAATCTCCACACGGGACCCACCGGTAAGAGGTAACCACGGCTTGATAGTTACTATGTTAGCATTCCGATCCGAGGGCGCCCCCACAACTCGGCCCATTGCTTTATCACGGATAAACTAAGAGACATTCAAAACTATAAATGCCACTTCGGGAAGCGTTGGTACACTAGTAGCAACTCTACGTTCTACTAAGAAGTGGCAGAGGAAACTTCAGCAACGCTCCATTCAGGGGGTGAGGCCCACACGTAATCTATTTGGGCGTATTTATTAGCAGTATTAAATACCACTGATAACTATGACAATTGTTTGGTATATTTAAAACAAAAATCAATATTTTAAAGAGTTTTTATTATTTTTTTAAATATCTACATCTCGTAACGATTATACAATACAAAGAGCAACTTAAATGTAATCATCACATATAAAATCAAAGTAACGCAACTGCGCGGTTATATCTTTAGAATTTAGCTTCTTAAATAACATTAGGGGTCAATAAATCAACCACAAAACATAAAGATCACTTCTCTGCAGAAAACTACTCCGCTATTATTAATATATACATCACATTAAGACTTCGCAGCTATATTGAACATTTAGTCTATTACAAAACAATAATATCTAATAACCTAAACTATTCCGAGAAGCCAGTCCAAAAGCCAAATAAGCATTAATTATGTAGTAACTCTATTCTGTAATGCGTATATTTTCCCACATAGATTTAAATAAAAATAAAAAATTAAATAAATGTCTATTTTATTAATGTCAAATTTGAAATTTCTAATACATAGGCATATACCACAACCGAATCACTTATAATAATTAAATGTATTATTACATCAAATAATCCCGTTAACTGTATTACTTTAAACAATAATTATTAACGGAATTGATTGACAGCAATAGTTGCTGTCTCTGCGATAGGTACTTGAGATATGGTTCATGTTGTTTATTATCTATTAATTATATTTTTTTAACAATTAAAGTTTACACAATACTTTTATCATAGAATAATAACTTATGGCACCGAATGCTTATAGCATAAGACATGTTTATAATTTACATTTAACCTTAAAATATATTTACACAATAAACCATTTTATGAATTTGGGTGTCAAGGTCTGGCGAGAAAATCTTTATATGTGCCAGCCTACTTCCCAATTCTCTATATATCAATGGAAGACATTTGACATTATTTTTTTTATAAACAATACCGCACATTTAGTACAAACAGATATAAAGATCTTATCAGAAATTAAATTAATATTCCTATTATAGATTATATCAAAAGTAAATCTGCGTATTTAGAGCTAATATAATATATGCTTCATTTAAAACAGTGAGAGTCATATCACATATATGAAACGGAAATATTGGTTGTATAGAATTCTTAAGTACAGTTCAATAAAAAATTGACTATTGCATAACATGTCCAATGGTTCTAAACATAGGAACAAATACGCGATTTTTACAACTAAGTATTTATCTAATATCTTAACCATGATGCGTAAATCACATTTCTTTTTTCTTCTTTCCTAATAATAATTCAACCGTAATAGGACCCCTTAGTAACATATTATGACTTGAAGTGACTACGATTTGAAGTTAAATCAACGTTAGAACTATCACATAAACAGTAAGGCACTTAACTAAAAAGTTTAAACATAACGTGCAAAAGGAACAATGGCAGTGAGCCTGTGCCTACACAATACACAAAAAATATACAGTCCTTTCTCTACATAATTCATAACTATTTATATTTATGTGCATAATTGAATGATGTGGATTTATTTATAACTGTAACTGGAATAAGTAGAAAAATACTATACATATTTACTTTATATAATAGATGAACATAAGTTTTATTTTTACAAAATAAAAGCGTATTTTATTGCCTTCCCCCGATGTTAGTTGAATTCAATCGACATATATGAACAGTCAGATGGAAATACATTCACATTTTAATATATTTTATACACAGTTCACTTACTTCTTTATTTTATTATAGCAACAAATTTATTTCTACTTATAGTAAAGAAAATAAACTATTTAGAGTCCATTTATTTATTAAACCTCTGACCAGAACTTGCCAGTTAAAATCCAATGTTCTTCACAAATCAAATTACCCCTGTTATGTAATTTTTTATATTCATAATCCTTATCTGGATTTTCAATGCAATGTCATTTATCCAAATTGATGAAAACAATCTTAACTTTGGTCCCATGATAAGATTTGCCTTACGACTATTTTTAACAGCTATTTCCTTGCTTGGATGAGCTTTCGCTAAACAAAACTGATAAATTGGCTTAAACATTAAGAGGTAGATTGTAATTTCAAGAACTATGTTAACTAGAAATGGAAGATGTATGTTAAAATTACTAAAGTTAAATAGGATATAAAGATTCTGTGCTTCATTGACAGTTCCATTCCTAACTTGACATGGACATAACTGAAGTAGTGAAGCACATACGGCTTAAGCTATCAACGAAATAGGGCTTACACTTAACACTGAAAAAGGTACCTATGTTAGACACATGTAATCGTCAGTCTTGGTATCAGTCCTCGATCACGGATTCACCGTTGTAACTAAAACGTTCTAGTTTAAAGTATTCTCGTACTTATCAACACTGTAATTAAAGCGATAGTTCCATGCACTGGGTTGGCTATAGTTAAAAGTGCACGTCGCGGACATCAGTCGGCGTGGCTGCGTTGTTGTGCTCCTTGTTCTGGGTCGGCGGGGGTGTCCACTCCGCCGCCTCCCGCGCCTGCCCGTTTGGGACCGACACAACGCGCTCCTCTATCATGTTCTGTACCATCTCCTCGATCTGCTCAAGGCATGTTTGGAGACAGTCCTGTGGAAGAAAATTTCATGTTATTGAGAGATACAAATTTATAGGGCATGCCAATTAACAACAACAATTTGTTATTTTCTCTTATTTTTATTTGTCTTTGTGCGTGATGCTTACTTGACATTTAGTAAAATGTGAATAGGCACAAGAAATAAAGAGAGTAGTTTATTGCAGTAAGAATATTTCATTTTATCTCAGACCCATCTTGGTGCGGTGTTTCTCGCTCTTTATGGCGTACCTCGCATATTGCCAAGGAGGAAAAGCATCAGTCATAGACAGCGTAATTTATTGTATAAATTTTAATTTCATATTGCCACACATTAATACACATTCGTCACATTCTCTTGAAGTTTTTATTATTATTGTTTATTGTTTTTATTTAGAAATTAATCCAATCTAAGACGTTGGTATATACTTAGATTAGTCAAAGTGACTAAAAAACCATTTGGATGTTTTGTTTTACAGTAGAGTAATTGAAAATTTTAAAAAACGTATTGTAAAAGGATGGAAAAAGACTGCGGGGTCGCGTTGGTATAACCAATTCTGCAACATTCTCGACTTCATCTCTTACGATGCTACCCGGATAGCCGGAAACCTGACCTCACAGGAACAAGAGAGGCGTACCAATAAGATTTCACGACCGTTAGACTTGAGTAAGACGACTGGAGGAGTATGAGTATGTTGTAGCTTTAATGGTAAAAGATAGGGTTGGTAATTACCAAGTCGATGCCAGTGAGGTCGTGTAAGCGGGGCAGGTGACCGTCCCTGTAGAGGCCACGCAGCGCTGCGGCGATGCTGCAAGACGCAAGCGTGCTCGCAGAATATAAGGTGAACTCGTAATCTGTGACAAAAGAAACATGTGATAATGTTGTTTCGGATCAGTTTTTCAACTTAACCTAAAAAGTACATTCACGGAATACTATGCGATGCACGTAAATGCTTAAAGTCGTTTCCAATTATGACGCAAAGTCTATTTATAGAATACTGCGCATAAGAAGGGAGTCTGAGATTTGGCATTATTAAAATTTATCATTTATGAGATTATTGTACGGTTGCTTAGCAACGGAGGGACATGTTTTACTTTCAAACTGGCAACGTCGTATAAAAATATATACACTGTGTCCATTGGCACAGAGTAGAGATTGTCGTAGAGCAATTTTTTTTTTAATTTTGGGAGCAAATGATTATAAACCATTAGTTGCCCTATAATTATAGACCAATGATACGAGGAATGCATTCGCTTGATAGCAAACCTATAACAACACCAGGCATGTGAAAGTCACGGCACCATATGCTACAAAACTTTAAACTGGAACATGTATATACCAACTGCTCGACTGTCTTTCGCAACAAGAACGTACCATCAGTAAAATAATAAATTATTATTTCTAGTTTCTAGTTCTACATTACAAATCCCTTTACCAGTTGACATCGTATGTAAAACATATTACTAATAACATAAACGCCTTGAATAAAAACTTTTTGCTGTTTGATCACGGTTTACTCGTATTTTATATTTTTCCCCTTGACCGTGACCGCTGTAAAGTAGTCGAAACGTGGGGGGTGATATTTAGGTGAATATAAGAAATCAGTATTTTAGATAGAACAGTATTTATCGTGCTTAGCGCCTGTAGATGTATCGAGGTTAAATTCTTTTTAAGAAAGTAAACGTCAGCAGCATCAATACCAACTACTTTTGTGTACAAGCTATGTTTTTTTTATATATTTTTTCCTTCGCTTGCATCAAAACCCGCAATGGATCTGTAACAACTAATGATGTGTGTCAAAGCTATAATTGCACAATAATGTTGTGGTTACACACAACGTTCCAACGTGCACTACGATTTAAATAACAAACGAGCGCTATGCCGGGCGATATCAGTTCGAAACCGGGTCATGCTTATGTACATAGGTTAGCTAGTTTTATAGTTGTGAGCGTAAAATTGATGTACTTATCACATTATTGCATTAAAATGTTCTATTGTTAAGTAACGTTAGTAAAAAGGTCTCTTATTATCTATTTGCAATGATAGAATGCGCGGTGGTCCTTCTCACAATTTGTTTTAAAATCATTAAAAAGAATGTATGAAACGTCAATAGTCTAGTATCTACGGTCAATAGTCTACAGTCTGAGAGGCATATGGTATGCAAAACGTATATTCGAATCCACTTGACATTTACGTTTTACGCATTTCCCAGCACAGGCTTAAGCTTTTTTGGAATGTTTAACAATAATATTAGAAGTTTTGTTTTCATTGTTTAGAAAAAAATGTTATAAATAAAATAAAATCGATATAAACGTACTAAACCTTAATGTTATACCGATAGCAAATATTCCGTTAGATTTCCAGACAGTAAAATGTCAGGCGCACTATCCGAACGCTCTACAGTAATATCCGGCAGAGTACTCCTTTCTCCTCAGCGGAGGTTGTCGCTCGTCTGGAGAGTGCAGGCTCAAAGGAACCGGCATCCGCCATCCGTCGGGCACATTCCACGGGCCCCGCCGCGTTCGATTCACCCGGTACATTTCTCACGGGATTGCTTCGCTAAAACCATTATACCTCCACTCATAAAGAGGCCCCAAAGTGAACCAATTTGGGGCTGGATGTCTCAAGTTGCACGCTAAGATACTTGACATCGTAATAAAATTATTCAAGAACAACTTATCGACACCTAGTGTACGTAGTGTCACACATTATTCTGTACGCTGTACTGTACTCATACGTTCATACAAAAACCTATTTTTTATTGATTTATTGTATGTATATAAATGTTTTTTACCCGCAATAAAGAGAAAAAAAATCGCCTTAGTAAGCCAAACAATAAAGTTATTTAGCATCGGCGTGCCATGTCTCATGGATTGATTAATAAATGAAACGTTAAAATATTGTATTAATTTTGTTTATTATAAAGCGAATTTCGCATTTAAAAAGAATATAATTATATAATAATAAATAATTAGGTCAATAATTAGTTTATCACTGACGATTCTTAGTAATATACTCAACAAATTCGAGATAGTTGACCAAACTAACTATATTTATTCTTTTTATTTGTTACCGGTAATTTAAGTTGTTCTTAACAGTTATATATATAATGGCAAAAAATATATCGAGTTGCTATTATCGTATACGATGGTATTTAAAGCTCGAACTCCGCTTATGGATTACTCGTTTAAAATGAACACATGTAAAAACAATGCTTAATTAAATGAAACATAAAAATCGTATGTATTTTATTCCGTGTAATTAAAGTCCCTGTATTTCACCGACGTGTTATCGACAGGCGGTCGACAAATACAAGTTGAAAAACGATAAAACAGCAGGAAAATCAGCTGTTTGACCTTGCGAGACGTACGCTTCTAACCCATGTTGTATATCTAACAATTAAATTAACTTATATCTAAATACCAACAATTATTTTTATTTGCATGAAAATTAATAAATTCTCACGTTATTAATATAATTCATTCAAAGCGCCGAAGAACATGCGAGCGCTGACAAAACAAATGAAGCTTCCCTTAGCACTTTTCATTCACCATTAAGTAGATGTATTGTGCCGGCCAACGCATGTATATCAAACACTCTTTCAGCTTCATTTAAAGGGCCTCCTTTTCATTTTTCTTTTTAATTTGCATGTCGGCATTCCGAAGATAAAGGGCCCGGGCAGAGTGAACGAACAAAAAGAGATATATAAAACAACGAGAGCGGCTCACTCGGAGCATTTGCATAATCTGATGTTAATCAAATATCGGGGCCCTACCGCCTCACTTTGTGGCGTTACGACCGATACCCAAGTGCAGCTATACCCAGTTACCGCTTCTCAACGGGTCCCACTTATATGTGATTGTATTAGACTTTAGAATACTATACGACTGCGAGTAGAACACACACACAGCGGATGCGCTCGTTCACAATCTTCCTTGATCGACGGAACTTACGAAGCTCTAAAAGGAAGTGAATATTGAGTGTTCAATGCAGTGGACAGTAATTGACGGATATCACATCTTGAACCAAATGTTTACGTTACTCAGAATAATGACGTTAAGTGACGGGTGGGTTTATTTATAATTAACTTTGGAGATCTGCTGTTATAGCAGTGTGCCGGCGGTGACATAATCAACGTATCATTACCCTTGAACGTGGAACAAGTAGTTACTGGGACGGCTGGCGTCGCCGCTTCGATTCTGTAAGCGAGGTGAACGCTCTTGCGAGGCCGTGCCCGTAGTTACGTTGCTTCCAACGAGTCCGTATTTCAAAGTGCCGACCGGAACTAGACGGTACCAAGAAGTTCACTACCGACGCATCCGCACATGTAAAAACTCCGATAAGATAAGCTCATATGTAATCGCCATTAACGCCTCGGCACCATTCGGATGAAAAAGTTCGTTATAGCGGCCTTTCCCTTTTAATCCCTCTATGATGAAGCCGTTGGAAGATATAATTTTTTTTGGAACATTAAACAATTACATAATAATCTAAAGGATATAATATATTAATTAATAATTATGTAAATAACACCATTAACCACAGAATATTATACTATCTGCACAAATATAGTTTGCGTCCACGCTATTAGTAAAGTTTTAACTTAAAGAAAAAAAAGTAAATTGGAAAATTCCAATGTCTTCTTTAAAGTATTTCTATTTTGTTTATTTTGAGAAAGAGCACAATGATTTATGTCGATCCGCACCGCCATGCAGGACATGTCAGCTTACAAATGACCCATTACGAATTTAATATCTCGGCGAATTATGAATCCACACAGTAAATTGTGCCATTCGAGTAATGGTACATAATGCGGGTTCGCTCGATACCGAATGCCTACCAGTGTCGGTCTGCTATTGGGTAGACCGGCTAGTTGTTAGCGCGGTGCTCTGTTATGTTGGCAACATAATCAGGGTGCATTACTGCGGTGCATCATAAATTTGAATAGGAAAAAATCATAGTACACTATTGTGCGTACTAGTCTTTCCAAGTATTTTGATATGAATATTTATCTTAACGCAATATTTTTATTCATTTAATAACTAGAACAAAGCTATACAATAATAAAATAAAGGTATAGGACACTAAGACTAACAGTGAATTCTGGGCAAGAGAGAAAAACATATTGGCGGGTGTAATCACCAAGGAAAAGACAAGAGACAAGATATTTACAATTTCCTTGTTTCTTCTTTCACTCAGCATTAGTCCTAAATGTTTAATACAGTATATAAAATGTTACTTTAATTTGGGAAAGAATTTGGAAGTTCTATTAGTGCGGTTGTTGCATCGTATTTAAACTAATGTTTAACTATCTGATTCCATTTGGCATTGTTGTACAGTAATTCTAGCATTTACTAGTCAATAAGGATAATAATAATTGGTTATTATTATATCAGCTTTTGTGAGCAAGGTAACATCGGTCACATTAACTCGACGTCTATGTATATATATCGGAGATAATAAATGTATTTTGTTGGTTGTATTTCCAGGTCCCCTGGTAACCTCCGCGCGGTCTGACGAGGGATCTTACATTAACCTCCTCTCGGCAACGCAGAGACGATATCCGAGGAGGTAGTGAAATAAAAGACCTAAAGCGTGAACTTCACGAAAAAAACCAACGAGAGAGCGGCGGCGAACAACAAAAACCGTTGCACAAAAACATATGATCCCAGGAGGGTTGCGGGGGGCAGAGACTGGTCGGGGAGTGGCGGGGGGAGTCCCGAGGCGTGCTGGAATGCGAACGGGCGAGCAGCGTGGGAGGCGCCGCCTCGGGACACACACGCCGCCTTTTACTCAAGCATTCTCTACCCTTGTAAACAAACCTATACGATTCCTCGACTTTCCAAACCTACTATAAACAATTCCACGTGTGTTCTACGCCGAATGTCAACGGAGTTCGCAGCGTGAGGCATAGACATACGTACAGATGGACACGTAGCGCTCTCGCCGTTGTACTGGTCACTTAAACAGTTATCGATGGCTTACATCCGTTAACGCTACGCACACATTGGGGTTACAAAATAATACTAAAGCTCTTTATGTTCTAATCATTTATATGTGAATAAAAAACATAATAATCACTATCTACCTAAATATTACAAAATTCAAGCGCAAACCACTTTATTTATTCAGAATAATGTTTTGTTTTAATCCAAAACTAATTAAGCTTCCCCAATCCCACCCGATGTTAACTACGGACTCTATAGTAAGTACTATAATAGTAAGATTATTATGTGTACTCATTACTTTGGTCGTAAACAGAAACATCCAGAACGAAACAGATGTAGTCCAATAGTTAATCGTTACTGCAAAGTGTAAAGGACAGGGGCCAAATTTTAATATGCTTGTACTCAAGGTTTTTCAGTTGTTCGGTTTCCTAAATATAAAAAATCGTTGCTTTCCCACCCAACTTTAGAGGGAGCGAAAACTGGTGGTCAATAAACATTGATGACTTTCTTTGCTAATGTGATCCTTATGTTTGTCGTTGTCTTTGTGTATGTTAATCGATAATAATAAAAAAATCGTTATAAGTTCTGTGAGAAGCAATTCCTATCACTATCTACCCCGCTAGGACATTTAGAGTTCATTTTTATATAAATGATTAGCATAAAGAGTTCTTCAATAAAAATATTCACATGATTTAATTTCGGCATTAAAAGAAAAAAAATAACCTGTGTAGGTGAATAATGTAAAATGAATGGCGTAGGCGTTTAAATCAAAAGGCACAAAGTGACATCATCACAAAATATCGACGGCATGAATCAAGCGATAACTAGACCGTTCCCATAGTGGGGTGCTTCGTGCTCGTGGGATGCGCTGTAAGGTTCACTGACACATGACACGCATATGACGAGGCCGTCTAAGGGAGACGCTGGCACCGTCGTGACCTGACATGCTATCCGGATGCTAATTACCGTCTGCCACCGCAAACAAAACGTTCCAATGCTAATATGGAACTATGCGTCTTCGCTCACTTCCATATGTACCATTACGAAGTCATTTTCAAAGTTCATATGCGATCGGTAAATATCCGTAGCGGTCAGGAATAAACGACTTGGTTTGTATCCTTCGCTCCATTCTTATAGGTCGCTTATTTAAAATCAAATCAAATCAAATTGCCAGTTAACTTATAGATAATATTTATTTGATATTAACTTGTGTTTATACTTTTTAGTACTAAGTTTATAGCAATTTATTGTAAAATAGGCTTTAAAAACAAATTTTATCCCTATTTGTGCTAAGTTCTCTGCAGCATCCTGGTAATTTTTGTATTTATCATTTATAATGGGATATAATTTTATATAAAGAAGGAAATAGATTACAATATTATTACACTGGCTATAAAGTTGTTGTTTTCAAGGATTGTTATATAGTTTTAATTAATTTGCAAAGCATTCGATAATAATTATTTTATCATTGTCTACGTTTGTGCTTATTCTTGCTTATTAAAGCTAAATTATAAACAATTCGATAAAAAAATCGTCAATCTATATATATAAAAGAAAAAGTGTGTGGGTATGTTCCATATAGGCTCCGTAACGGCTGGACAGATTTCAATGAAACTTTCAGGATATCTTCAGATTGAAATGACGAGTAATCCTGTTTGGTTACGATATATAAGTTTGGTGACGATAGGAGCACTCCTCTTTTTTAACTGTCAAATACATCTTTTATTTACTATGATGATATTCTATTGTTTTATAACCCAAAATCTGTATTGACACATGCTTTATGTATATTTATTACTTTGATATTGATTTTTTGATTTATTGAACCATATTGAAGTACAATGGAGGATATTGCATGTACATAAGTGTAGGTAATATCTTCACCCGCTCGAGAAGAGAATAGAAGAGAATGAATACGAAGAGAAATTAATAATTTAATATATTATGAGAGTTAAATTAAATATTTAATGATGTAAGTTTATTGTTTAAATTAAATAAAGCAAAATTTAGCCGACGATGCGGGCTGGATACGCTAGTAACGTCCTTCACCAAATATTTTTTCTGTTTCAATTGTTGTATTTGGTAATCTGTTACAAATAGGCCATTGCATTTTAATCAATAACAAATAATCAAAATATTCAAGTTATAATAATAAATCGCTTTTTATTAGATCACCAATAGCCGATCATTACAAATCGAAATTAGTACGTTTTTGGCACAATGACAATTGAATTTAAGGTGGTCGGTTGTCATAGTTAAAATTCTGTAAAATAGCTGACTTTTGGCCAAGTAATGGTGTTCAAGAAGAGTCTGAACTTATGCACAGACAAAAGCACAAGCAAACTCGATTGAGAATTGAACTTAGAATCCTGTGTGTGTACTTTTATGACAGCAGCTACTATTTACCTCAAATACCATGTAAGAGATTCAAAATCTAATAACAGCTAAAATAGGGTAGTGACTCACCTCTCGCCGCAAGCGCGATGAAGGTTTGAGCGTGCCTTTGAACCATTTCTGTGTTGACAACATCACCCAGGGGAAGCCGGGAGAGGAGAAGCGGCAAGAAGTCATGCGCCGTGACCCCCGCCACATCCCATTTCAGCTTCGACAACACGAGCAACTCCCAGCTCTAAACAACAAAAAGATTCCTCAATTAATACATTAGCCACTACTCGATTTATAATAAGTTTTTGTTTTATATAAATCCATATCTATTGCTCGACCACAAATATGATTGATCTTAAATTTGAAATTTAGGGAATGCAAGGTCAGTTTTACAACTTACAATGGTTATCAAATACGGACCCTTCACAATCCGTAAATTCCGTGGCGTCATCAGGAAACGAAAGTTATCTCAACAATTCTCACACAAACTAGGATGGAAGGCAATCGAAAAACCCTGGACTACCGTGAAACTGTAAATATTAAAAAAAAATTACAACCATTTGTCTGCTTAGGTGACAAAAATTTAAATAAAGAAAATACAACGACGTATTAAAAAAACGTGAGAAGTGCTATATTATTCCATACAGTTAAAAGCTACTGTTACTAATTCGTCCTTACTTAACTTAATTGGATAGAATTGCATTTTTAGTGGTAAATGAGTTCAATCTACAGAGTACGGTGATGTAACATCGCTTAACTGCTTCCTTTAACTTACGTAATAATATGAATCAACCTTTTCTTCTTTCTTAACATAGTTTAACTAGCGAAATTACACTTTAATGGTTTGTTTGTAAAACAAAAATGCGTCTATATTTAACAGTAACTACAAGTGTATCTCGTTAAAAAGAGATTTTACGGTCAGGGTTCCGTAAGGTTCGAATCCCGACCGGCTTGTACCAATGAGTTTCCCAGTTATAATAATAACATGTAATATAATAATTCTTTATTAAATAACCAAAAACAAATCAACAGAAATGTATTACTATTATATGTGTTTTATTATAAATACTATAGCCAATTGTATTTCACTGCTACGTAATTTAGGAACCTCCCGTGCAATAGGTGGCAGAAAGTTTTCTTACATACAAAATTTCATGCTACAATGTGTGACCGGTTTATGCCGATAGGCTCAGCACCTGTCACATATGGGACCTAATATATGTAGATACAAAACGGACAACGATCCAATCAACTTCATCAAGAAAGGAGTAAAATTATTTTTTACCTTAATCATTATATAGCAATTGATTTGTTTGACAGTACTAAACAATCTATGTTATTATATAAAAACAATATATTGGTCTGTGTGTTTAACAATGTGCCGGGGACGACCTACGCATCGTTCCGGGAAGTCGGGCGAAACTCGGCATGTTTACGATTATAGGACGGATGTAGAGGCAAGAATGCCATTTTGTCCTAACGATTCGACGCTTTCTTTTGTAAAACAATTGTTTACTTTTTATTTAAGCAATTCCGATAAGTACTCGATAACTTATCGTCCTCGTAAATAAATTTAGTTTGCACGAATTTTGCCGCTAATGTCAAGCTTACTGCAAGCTTTATGATCCGATAACACCTTAATTCTTAGATGTTATACACAATTACTATATATCATAACTAATATTCATTAAATTATTTCTACAGCGTCGGTTGATTGATTGTAAAAACGTATTAGTAAATCTATATTTATATAAAAAGTCAGGATTCCTTAAGGTCTTTTAAACGGCTGGTACAATTTTACTAAAATTTTTAGGTAACCTCCAATATCCTATCTTGGGATAGAATATACAGAATCATCTCCTACTGCATATGAGACGAAAATAAACTCGATAAAAAGCGGATAGGGATTGCTATATCTGTCTACCGTACAGGGGTTATAAGAAAAAAGAGCTTTAACTTTTTCATTAACATTAGTATTTACCAAGATTTATTATAAATATCAGCAATAAATGTCATTTGATGAGAGCATACTTTAAGTATCACAATAGCTTTAATTCAACTTAAAAAGCTCGAAAACAGTTTTCGTACTAAAACGTTTCTTATCTCTTTAAGCATAGATGGCCTAGATTGTATTAATTAAAATAATAATGGCAACTTCCACACAAAGCTCGCTATATGAATTGTTGATTTTATGAATAAGTCGATTATTTCGTGTGCATACACGCACGCACACATGTGTGCGAGTGATGCATGGCCGTTGACAGATAATACTCCATGTTTACTTAACTCAAACGGCGGGGTCGGTCGCGGCGGCACTCTTCTGCCTCCCTGCTACCATACGATTTCGTTTCTCACATCGATAAGGTAGAGTTTAAACTCGTGCGACGTAGTTTAGTGCTTAGGCCATATCGCTTCTTGATAAGCGACGCTTGTGAATGAATGAAGTCTCATCACTGGAAGTCGCACGAGTCGTGTGCTAGTGTTCGACATAACACTGGGGCGTCGGTCGATATGTAACGATAATGTCGCAGCAAACATTTTCAACGTTCTTTATGATATACACGCGTGGAAAATAAACTTTAGGTTTTTTAGGGGGAAAAAAAACAGGTTAAGATAGTTAACGACGATGTGGTATGCGGGTCGACCACGAACTGGAAAGCTTTTTTCGCCGCTGCTGTGATCGCGTCAAAAGCTGTTTAAAAACAATGCACTCATAAAGCATTCACCGCAGATGCCGCTGCACGCGACGCCCGCCGGATATGTACGTGTGTTAGGATTATATTCACGCTTATCTATGCAGCGACGGGGGGTAATTATAGTATATAATACGCAAGTTCTGTGTACGCTCTAGTAGGCGCGCAACAATGATGTTTTACATTCATACCATGACACGATTAAAAAAATGGAAAGTTACCGTACGCGGATCATAGATGGCGTTATTAAAAGTTTTCGTGCATTAAAAAAGGACTTTAATGTGGTTAGAGGCGAGGCGTTCGGAATGTAGCTTGTAAATTCCCAGTCTGGTGTTCATTAGAGAAGTCGCGGCGCGGGTGTGCCGGCGCAGTTATCGGCCGCGTTACAGCCAATAAAGTGAGCTATGCGAGCAGCCCTCGCTGGCCGACACACTCGCTGAATTCCGCGCTACGTTCCCATGCTTTATCCGATTTCATCGTACGGTGTGACTGCGCTGTTAGAATCAAACAATGAGCGCGGCGTCGCGTGGCCATAACACCGCAAGACTAAACAACGTCGGAATTTTCCTGATCCGGATGGAACACGAAAAGCCTATCCGAACAATGTTTTTCAATTTAAAATACTCGACAATCGTTTGGAAACCTTATCCGAGAAAAGACTGACACATCTGAAGATTTAATAATGACTTAAAACGCTTTAGGCGATAATAATCGATCGGAAGCCTAGCGAGTAAGACCTGAATACTAAATCCAACTCAGGCATTTGGAACGTGACGAACATGCAAAGTGGCAATTACGTAATACGTTATCACCAGCAAATTCCTATAAAACGCTGACGACGAAGTAACCACCCGCCGCAATAACTGGCACTCTATTCTGTGGCATTTATGTCCGAGCTGAAGTGACAGGCGGCTTGAAAATTGCGCAAACTTTACTAAATAATGTACACTTTGTTGTCAGTTTGGCTCGGAACATAAGTCTTTTAACAGAGAATGTTCACTTTGCAATTTAGCCTCGTAGCCGGGCCTCGATTGACCAGTAACGGCTGCTTATCATGCTTCGACTTGCTATTCGGCTAACCACAAAAAAACAATCCCCCATAGCCGACGCCCGCATAGAGCGTGTTTTATTCAACTCCCGCCAGTTTATAATTTTATTACCGTTGAAAGTCTCTTAGTGGTGATTCTTTCAATTATTATACCGCGAGAGAATAAAATAAACTCGCATTCAGGGCGATTTAACATGTTTTTATTGTTTGATTAACATAGAAACTTAGGTATCCCGCGTTCGATATTAATAGTAAAGTACATAAATAGGCCGCAACGGCGGCTGCAATGAAAATGTATACGGTTCGTTTTAATGGTTTTAATGTCATTTAAAAATAACTAAATATCTTAAAACATTGACCCAAGTCTACAGAAATCTAAACGGAATTGCCTGTGTTCAATAATCATGTCTATTACCTATAAATTCTGAATAAAAAAAAAATTCTTAAATTGAAATATTTCACATTGCTTCTTAAATCTTCTATTGTACGGTTTACTAATTATAAAAATCATGGAACAACATAGGGGTATCAGATTTGTTCTATTGGACGGTCGACGAGGCTTAACAAATAGCAAGGCAGCCCGTCTTTGGAATGCGACTGGTTCCTGGCCCCTCCCTCGCTCTCACCCTTCGTTACTGATGACTATCCAACCCGTGCGACTAATACGACGAAGTGGAATTGTTAACTAAAATCTCTTTTCACAACGCATTTTGTTACTTACGAGGGAAGTTTCATTTGCACCGGAAACAAACGGAGCCCGCGCCGTGAGATCGGCAAACAAGCCGGCGAAGTAATTTCGCTCATTCCTAGTATTGTTAACTCCCAGCGTTTATTTGCCGTGTCTTCTAACGCGTCTAGGAATTCCTTCGTCAATCATTTACTCCTAGTCACTGCCCTCCGCTGCCTTGCTATATTTCATACTTAAAACGGCGAAAAACCGAAAGTTCATTGGTAAACCCAGCTTGGTATGTGTCTACAGTGAGATCGTAAGTCTTAATTATTTATCTTTAACACCCCTCGTCTGTCATGCCTCCCATTTCAGGACACAGTAATTTTTGCCATATCTGTCCCGCGTCCTGTGACAGGAGGCGATCAACTTGTTTAGTTTCGGACATAGTTTAACGTTTACATAGTTTTTACTTCATCGTAAGTCAAGTGTAAGTGGTGTAAGAAATTAAAATCTTAATTATAAAATTAATTATAGTTTTACAAAACTTCAACTAAATTTAGAGAACATCTTGTTTTTCCAAACACTGGGCTCCTCAAACCACCGGTCTGTCAAAAGTCCGGTACTGGGATTCACAGATGGGCTTAAATGTCATGTTGACAGTTGCCACACGAGACATTACATATTTCAACAAATTACATATTTTACACGGAATCGACATACATATGATGCAAGAAGGTTTCGGAGAATAGAAAATACTGCTGACTACCTAAGTCTGTTTTGTATTAAACATAGAATAGTTTGTAATTCTATAGACATTTGCAAGAATGTATATTGTAAGACTACGTGTTAGGTGTTTTATATATTAATGAGGTGTACTTGTAACGAACAAGTTTTGCAGAATAAACGCAAAAAAAAACCAGCACATTATTATAAGATCAATGACTAGGTTTTTATTTAAGTCTATTAATCTTCACGATTTCTATTCAAAGGAATCAATGGATTCTAAATACGTTAGAGTCATGCGAGTTGTTTTTCAATTGAAGTCGTGAGACCGGAACCAATCCACTCAATCAATAAGCAAACGTAACACCACAGAGTTACAGGCTTTTATAACCTCTTTTACTATCGGTATTGACCGACAAAGATAAAGAGGTACCACCATCGTACTATATATACCCTCCTCGACGATTCGAGTGCTTTCTTCTTCTAAGTTTATGGAAAATTAATACTTGTAATTGTGTTAGCAATCTAGAAAGTCTAATTTGTTCATCACACAGTTATACAGGTCACAGTGTATATTTTAAATGGATTAAAACTATTTATCGGATATTGATCTTTCATTAAACTGTAGTATCGCGCGGTAGATAGCAATATTGAATTCCATCTTTCGCCGAACTGGCACCGCGAGTCATAAACTTATGCTTCAATTATAATAAACGTTTACGGTGGTACTGTAGATGTGAGAACGCGCAGGTTTTATGATCAGGTGGGGAGGGGAGGTGCAGGAACCCCGCATTAAAGCCGTCTCGGATGCCAAAGCGCGCTCTTTTTGTTCGAACCTTCGAGTCTGCGGCCAGAGCTGACCAATGAAGCGATCTGCTCGGCTCCTTCTAAGCGCTACATTGCTTTACGGTAATGCAAGAGAAGACAAGAAACTCATTGTAAAACATAACTTAACATATTTATAATGAGATGCGTTTGCATGAAATATTAATTGATATTGTCGGCCACGGCTGCGGTCTCCGGCATTCGTCACACATGGACGATCCATTATGAGAACGGAATAATTTTAGTATGCAACGAGTGTGACGGCACCGTTAGAAGACTGTAGTTAGGTAACATATGTACTGATAAGTATACGTCTAACATTAGAAAATGCGTACGACACTTTTCTATATTACAGCGCACTTCTAAACCGCCCTAAGCACTAGGTGCAGGTGCCTACGATAGTACGTAGACGTGCTACGAAAGTGCTACGAGGTTGAACGGGTGAAAATAACACGTTGTAAATAAATTAAATTAACAAATTATTACTTTAATTATGATCGTTTTAGTTATAAAAAAAACAAATGTGACTAATTTATAACCATTATGAGTTTTTATAATCAATTCTGGTACCTAATAGTTAATTAATATACGAGTTTTAGTTCAGTTACTAATGTTGTCTAGTGTTTAAGTAAATTAATTTATTTAAATTGACCAAAAAATACTAATTATTATAGATAACTATTAATACGATTAATTAAACTGCTCATTGGACGGTTATTTTTTTTCAATTATAGAGGATAGTGTACAAATGACTCAGCAGATAATGTGAGCTATCGAATGCGGCGCACACCGCAGAGCGTGCGCGATAACTACCGATCACCGAATAAAAAAGTGAATCGTGAAAATTATAAATAGTCGCATTGAACGCGCGATCTCATTTGGGTTGGTGTTGAAGAGTTCGCGCTGGGTGCGGCGGGCAAGGTTAGCGGTTGCACTGGCGGCGGCGTGAGAAAAAATATACAGCGTGCTTCGTCTGTAATTGGTCTGATTGAAACGCGGCTCTCGTTCGACTCTTCCGAGAAGGCTGTCGGCTCGTTAGGGGACACTGTCCGCAGGGTAGCCCTCCTCCGGCCGCTGCCTGCCGCATTCCGCGACGGCAACGCCGATTTCGTATAGATACCCACGGCTTTTTTTGACCGCAGTGGTCCAATGACGGCGTAATTGGTGGCGACTTACATCGGGAACATATCGAGCGCTTTCATCGCGGTGTCGTAACGTGTAAACACAAGTGCAGCTTGTGAAAAAAACAGGCCGAAGTATAATATGACGCGCTAAGATCTGCCGTGCACTTATTATCTACGGGACGACGGCAAACGGGGCCCCGTCGGGTGGCGCGCGGTCGAAATGCATCGCACAGTACGTTTTATAACGAAACGTTTCGTTTAAAATCACTTGCACATATATAGGACCTAGAGCGACAGGCTTTGAATGTACACATTTTCAAAGCACATGTATAATTTATTCGTCGACACGTGGCGTTACGAAACGCCGGCAAGTGGCAACGCCCTTTATTAGGCTAAGACAATGTTCCCCCGTGGGAATGTGGTCTGTTAATTACCGCTTCAATGTTCAACGCGTCAAAAATTACACGAGAATACCAAAATATCCAACTTTCTACAAAATATTCCACGCTGATTATATTTGCGAAAACCATATATATACATTCAATTCTTGTTAAATAATGTTTATATCTAATTAAGTATTTAAAAATAATTACATTTGTTCTTATTACGGTTTATCTTAAAAGAGTTGGTTTCTTATTTAATATCGTCTACACGTACACATTATGTGCCTTATTGTATACACCATCTCATATTAAGTGATTTTAAATATTCCCTAGTGATTTTAAAAATATAAATATATCCCATGCAAAGTAGACTATGACTGTTGGTTATTAGTAAGTCACGCCAATAATTTTTAATACGACTTATACCAATGAATCAGATCGGTAATAGCAAAAGCATAACAATAAAAATATGGTAGCTTTATGAACATCTCAAGCTTTGAGTTATTTATATTTGAAGTTTATTTATATGTCACCTCTTGGGATACACGCATGACACACACTTATTTTAGAAGTGCTCTAGAATTTAGCATACAAATCGCTTTTAGTGGAGATGAGACGGCTTCTCTTAGCATTGCTATCGTCGTACATAGATTACTTTGTACATTGTATCATAGAAATAAGATTGCTGTGAAATCGACCTGTTATCGGATAGGTCTTGGACGCACATCTCGGGATTACGGGCGTATACAATCTAAAAGCCGAGCATGCGCATTCAAGGTGTTGGACTCATCATTTCGTTCGACCAATTAATGTACCGTCACAAATCTGAAATTCCAATCTCTCACGGATTCTCAGACGGCGGTCGATGTAGTTAGAAATCAGCGGAGTGAACGACACGAAAGCGTCTAGATGCGAGCGCCTGTGCGCAATCAGTACGCGCCGGCACAATGCAAAAAGTACATGAAACTGTATTATTAATGCTATCAGCTGATTCCTCTCCGTCGTATTCCAGTCGTCGAATTATAAATTAGATGTAAAGAACTCACGCAAAGGTCCGCCAGCGTGATGCTGTTCGCCGTGTAGAAGACCAAGAGCTCGGCGGGCAGGCCCCTGGAGCCGGGCTCCCTCAACTTCGAAGCGAGCAAGAGGCACGCCGTGCCCAGCAGCTGCAGTTGGCTCTTTCCAACCGTGCATATACTAAGGAACCGGTCCAAATATGATATAGCCAGAGGGAAGACTTCTTCTTGACAGCTCTGATCCTCGCATACCTGTTGAAGAATAGACCCAATCAATACTAATTCATAATGTACGAGAAACAACGCCGCGCCCAGACCACGGACTTTATCATGCGGAATTCCTGATAACCTATATAATTCATAAAAATGTAAAATGTATTTATTGCGATAAATATAAGGCGCATCGCTTCCCTGCAGTTGAATTTCTTATCAGTATCAATGGTTACTGAACGTTACACATTTCGAGTGCTGAATCAAGTTTATTTGCGTGCAACTCATATACCTACCTGCCTATGGTTTCAAAAATTAACGAAGTTTAGCGACGGTTAGAATTTGAAATGGGTTCAACCTTTCGTGAGCGAACACGTCGCTGCGTCCGGTATGTAATGTAACGGAAATCTTATCAATATCCGCGATGTTATTATGGAAGATTCGATTAATGCGGCAAGGAATAATGAGACGTTGACTTCGTCGAATGTGTTTGTGGACGTTTCAGGAAAGTAGGGAAAGCATAAACGGACGACACCGCACTCATAGTAAGTGGAGAACGTCACGAGAGTCTCGGATTGTCCCCACATAGTTTCGCACGGTAACCCGAGGCGGCACGGATGCAAGACCTATTGTAGCACCGTGAAAATATTTATACCTACACCCGCTACTCAGCTGTTTTGTCTCACGCTCGTGATCCCGTCACCAGCTGATTAACTTGGCATACTGTGCCTATTGTTGTGTGTTGATTAGAGCTTCCTTCATATGGCACAGTCTGGGAAACTGAACAAGTCTAGATTTGCAGGCCTTAATCGTTTTTTCATTCCCATTGGCGTCCGCTGCACATTAAGAGAAAACAATGTAACGATTTTCTTAACGGTAAATTATCTTATAGGAATTATGAATAACATTTCTTTACGAGACGCCTCTGCAATTGTTATTTAAGTGTTCTATTAGTTATGAAAAGATTGTGGAGTGTTATAATTACGAATATAATGAAGCTTGCTTAATAATTCATAAGTAACATTCACATAGACTATCGATTTCATAATATTTCAATTAAAACAAACATGAGACAATGACCTCAAACGTCTTCGCGTAGCTCGCCACCCGCGTTATGAGGCAACTTGTACTTCGTAAGTACAAGTTAATTTAATGTAAGGCATGTTGGTATATTGAAATGTCAGTGACCTTACAGCCATAATTTCGGTACACTTGTGCTGAAATTTGGTATGTGACTGGTTTAGACGGGACGTAGCCACGAGGTTCGGTGAAGTAGAATCGACGCATGCGCCGCCATGGCACTAAACATGACGTCAGCGAACCGTCTCGCCCGTCCCACGTGGCCCGGCTGTTCACAGCTGACTGCTTTCCCGTCTACTTCGAACTTCTACTACCTTACTATATCATAGACTTAACCTGTGTCCCATCGTGATAAATACTTTTATTATTTGTGAAATTGTTTATTCGTATAACGGTAACTGCGTCATACACCGATATATTTACGAGAATTGATGACTAAATAATGCAATACATTTAAATCGCAAAACTTAGCGCTAGCGATTGTGTGTGTACCTAGCGATGATAAGTGCGCGTCCGGCGTCAGCTGTGTGCGTGTCAAAATCAGCTGATTATTCAAATAGAACGAGCGAGTCGCATCGGTCGGCGACCGCCGGCGTACCGGCCGGGGGCCCCTCGCGCGCTACCCGGCGGTACGTAGCGAGTACATTCCGAGCGACCATTATACTACCTATACACTGTCGTGCTGCCGAAAACGTGCACGTTTTCCATTATATCAATACTGTGTTAACCAATTCGACACTCGACACATCGAATGCCGGCATCAATGTACGAATCGGAGGTGCCACATCGTAATCTGCCACGTTTCCAGGAAATATGACCACCAACGAGGAACGCAATATCACGACGTTAAATACGTTTTGAAATACTGTTTATTATGTCTTAGAACAGTTATATCGTTGTAACTTTATCACATTCTAACAAGATTCTAATATGAAGATACGAAAACATAATCAGCTGATCATGTAAACATTGACACTGCGTCCAACCAGTGACTTTAATACCTACCAAATAGAGCATATGTCATTCTATTAATCCTATACATCATCTTGACAACACAGCAGGGTGCATATGCTCACCAGCACCCCAAGGGGTTGAAGATGACGGCACCGTGCAGCGGGAGTGGAGCCCTCTGAAGGGCATCGGCGAGGGCAAGCGAGGTTCGGTGCCGGGAGGAGAAGACAGAGGGAAGGGCTACACGTGGCCGAGCGACAAAATGGCGAACGTTCGGTGTGGGTGCGGCGTGTGGCGTGCGGCCGGGTGCGCTCACCTCTAGCATCCACTCGGCGACGAGACGGCGCATGTGAGGCGTGATCTCCGTCTGCAGGGTGCCGAAGTAGTTGGCCGTGACCGCGTACCGCTCCTCGGTGCGCAGCAGGTTGTCGAGCACGCGGCGCCGCAGCAGCACCGGGTCGGAGCCAGCGGTGTGCGGCGCGGGCGCAGCCCGAGCCCCGCCCTCGCTGCCGGGGCTCACGCGTTCCTCGCACAGCAGGTCCATTGCACACCGCACTGCGGCTTATGCGGGCTCGCTAGCGGCTGTGTGTCGCGCGGACAGCTGATCGAGCGCGACCGGGATGCGTTGCGACGGCGGCGAGTGCGCGAGTCGCAGTGAGCGGCTGAGCGGCCGGCGCGCGCCTCGCCGCGAACATATGATCGGCGGGGCGCGGGGGCGCGGGCGGGGGCCGCCGCCCGTGAGGCCCGCACGCAGGTTTCTCCCGATTCGACGCTCGAATAATAATACATAACACGTCCTCTCGCTCGCTCGCACACCGCTTTTCGTCCTAAGTCTCGCTTCTCCTTCTAGTATTTACAAAATGAGATGAATTCCGAGGATTGATTTTTATAAAAGTGACCACACTGCGATACTCACCCACTTGGGTGTATGCCGGTTGTACGCCGGTACAGCGCCAGCAGTTAATTACGAACAGGTTGATTTTCCCACTGAGTGTGTGAAATTCAACCGACATGGAAAGGCGCGTCGTTAATTACTAAAAAACCATGAGATATCTATGCCTTTTGCCGGTTTGACAATAACGTGTTTAAAATGAACCGCTCCGTTCGGCTTAATATAATGTTGGTAGTAAGGACGTAAATAATTGAACCCTGTCTATAATTATTATTTCCATAGATCCCATTAAAAGTGTGTACTCCCTTTTAATTAGAACAATGGTTATTTCACGTGTATTATATAATATGTGTCCACTGCGTGAAAATATTTTACGATTGGACATTGGCCAGGGAAATTGCGGAATCGTAATGGCAATTGGGCATTAGTTTGTGATTAAGTTAATTCTTTTATTAGGGTAGACAGAGACAGCTATCGCAGTAGACTGTTAGTTACCTTTTCTTTCTTATCTATTATATGTAAAAATTTCTCGGGAACTAGAAACTACAGATGACAACATGATCAGGAACGTAAAAAGATAAGGGCCTGTATTCTAGTTTTGGACACATAACAGCGAACAAATGACCTGTACCTAAATGAATGAGTACCATTTAATAATTTCTAACCAAAAATATCCACAATGATTAGATTATCAAGTTACGTTGTATGGTAAAAATCCACGGTATAGTTCCGTTTTGCACCGTTCACTGCGTATCAAAAACGTGTATTGATTATAACCGTACAATCTTAGTGTCGACATTCTGAATCAATTATCTAGGCGGCCGGTAATCTTCGTCAGCTGATTAACGTAAGCCGCGGCCGCAACGCGATGGCCACATATCTGCACTTCCGTCGGACACAATAAGGGGGTGGAGAAAATTATATTTTTTTTCGGGGAAGGGACGAGCATACGGTTCACTTGTTGTTAATTGACGTTACAGGTGCGCTGTCAATCTATTTTGAGGACATTACAACGGACGCAACGTAAAGAATGGTTCCACTACACACCAGGTATGCTAGGTGATGGATCTCCCTGATCGTGCAGTAGCACTCGAGAAGCCGTACCCTAGTACTAAGAGTTGCACAGAAGACATCGAACGACGTATGCTGATGGATGACTCGAATGCAAAAAATATTGAAAAATCTTCGGGATTTTTATAAACTTTAATAAACTTATAATTTTTTTTTACGGGGAGGAAATCTCCAAAAAGATACCCCGCCTTCTGGGAGAGAAGACGGCGATTACGTGAGGTTTTTACCCATTAAAACCTCTCCGGCGGCCCGAAATGGTATAATATAGGAGATAGCTGAAAATACCCTGGACAAAATGAGAACGAACATTTGAATCCTTAATGTAGCACTTTGAAGGTGAACCTTGAGCAAGCTTAATCCTGGGTGGAATAGCACACTAGCTTAATAAATACCTATTCATTCTTGTCTTGAAACCACAAACTGAGATGTGTGTCTGACTGGAAAGACGCAGGCAATAAATTTCAATCCTTCTGATCCAATTCGTTCGATGGTGATTAAGGGAAGGAATCAGATCATGTAATTCCTGAACACATTTCATTCATTCTGTAAGTAATGTACGTATAAATCATGCACTTAATAAAGCTATGCCTTATATAAATGTCCCACTGTTGGGCACATGTCTTCTCTGTAAAGAGAATAACACAAATTCATTGGTGCCGGCATTGGTGATGGAACGTGGGTTGTTAGCGTACTATGCAACTTTAGCGACCGGACTCTGAGCCTCCGCGGCTCTTTAGACACGTTATAAAAAATAGAAACATTATGAAATACTTCTGTCGAAGGTAGTAAGAAGTATTAATAGTCTTTTAGTATTGTTAGTTATATTAGAAAAATTACTATACAAAATAGTAAGGTGATATGTTCGACACAAAATGATGGGGTTAACAATCTCGAAGAGTACACGCCACCTAACCTAACAGTAAAAATACGAATGAATTGCTATGCAGTCATTAGTGCTCGAAAGTAATAAATAATAGTAAAGTAAAATAATTCGGAAATACAAAGAAGAAAGTCGGATTTGAAGTCAGTTTTTGTAACTCGTAAATATACTTGTTAATAATAACTTTATAAACAAGTATATTTAAGAGATACAAAAACCGACTTCAAAGTCGACTTTCTTCTTTGTATTTCTGAATTATCGTATATTACGAAATAGAATAATCCAGAACCTAACCAAATTCTCATTCAAAAACCCTTGAAGTTTTTCATAAAAAAAACTGAATCATCGAAATCGGTTGGCGTGATATTGAGTTATTTGTCCATATATCGAGCACATACTTAATGCAAACTTAAGACATATGGTTTTCTCACGGATTCCATTGTCAGAATTTGGCTGAATTTGGACCACACGGAAAGCACCAGCCGTGCCATTTAAAATGAAAAAAAATAATTAAAAGCCGTTCACCCAGTTAAAAGTTAGTAAAATTACCTCAGTTTAATAAGTAGTGAAACAGTTAAAATTAATTCCTATAATAATTTTTGAAGTTATTTCATGTTTCTTTATAAATATATCCATTTATAGATCAACAATTCAATGAGGTCAACGTTAAAATACGGTACATTGTATTAAGCTACTTCATACATGTTTTCCTCATTGAGCGGCGATGTGGGTAAAACATTGTAGGTGGTTTTAAATATAACTACGATACGTACGTACTTTTATACTCGTTTCAATAATATTAAGATAACAGTAATACTAAATAATACTGGTATACTAAACTCATAAGTATATTATTATTTACGTGGTAATAATGTTATTTTTTTAAGTGACGTTAAGCTGATTTTTATTATTGTTGTAAAACCTACTTCTAAATAAAAACAATTGCGTTCTGCTAATTCTGAAAATCTAAAAAAAAGGGTAAAGATAATGGATTGATGAAGAACATAAGACTTACCTCTACAGATTTAAAATAACAGAAAACGATCTCTGCCCTTGCGACAACACAACCTCCTAAAGAATCCACCACGTATTAGAAAATACCCCCGATTCGCAATCTCAAGATACAATCTCGAGAAATTTAAAACATACAGCCGTACGAGTTAACATACTCGTATATCGTCACAAAGGAACAGACTAAGTACCAACACCTTCACTCAACGTCAACTACATCATAGACAACTTAAAACGATTCAATAACAGTTATAACTAACTAAACAAAACCAACTCAATCACCTAAACAATAAAATAACCTAGAAATTCTTAAACATAAAGAAACCTTATCATTCTAAAATATATACAAACAAACTTAAATAGAATAGTGAAAATAACTTAAAAAACCAAATCAAAGGCCATGTATCAAGTCCCAAAGCAAACATATAGACCCTTAGTTCACTATGAATCACATTAAAAAAAACATTTTTTTTTTTTTATGCACGTACTACAGATATGGCCAGAGGGGCTGGCCTTTACTGCTTCACCCAATTGAGAGGAGGCTTAGCTCTTAGGTCGCTTAGCCTGAACCTATTAAAAGGAAAAGGATTAGACGGACAACTTCTGGAGAGTAACTGCCAACGAAAATCTACAAGTTTAGAAAGATTACAGATGTGTTACCGGACCTTGGAGAAAGCCTTTTTCTTGAAAGTCCAAAGCCGCATTCGTTATTAGCTAGAAGTTATTTAGTTTTTGTAAGTAATAAAATCATAAAGATTCCGTAAGCCACTTTCATAGATAGTTTTGTCTTTTCCTTGTCTTTCAAAATTTCTTAGAAGTAGCTCTGCACCTTTCGACATGCTTCAAACAAAATGTCTTATGATTAACTTGGCTTCAACAAATCCCAGATGTTAATACAAAGACTAGTGAAAAAAATGGATTCTTACTTCTTAAATATAGATGTTTGAGAAATAAGGTTTTTATAACCTGTGAGACCGAAAAAAAGCAGGCAAAAGGCCAGAAAACGTGTTTACATAGAACATGATTCTCAAATTAAATCAAAATTATTTGATAATGAGACAATTTCTGCTAATGGACAGGAATTTCTATTATACTCTGAAAGTTTTTAATTTTTTTCTAAGATATGTGTAGTCAGTTAATCTGCATTAGTGCCGAGTATAGTAATAATTTAGAGAGAATAATTGTGCTTAACAATGGAGAATATATCGGCTAATTCTTTACTTTTTCATAGTCTAGACAATTTTGTTTAAAAAGGTTATTAAGGACGCTAATACAAAGTTTTTACGCGTCTCTAACCAAAGTATTTATGGACTATTGAGGGATTTCATGAGGATAGGCTGCCTCTTTGGTCAATGAACTGTCTAAATATATAAACTCATAAAAAGCGAACTTTCTTAGCATGTACACTGCGTAAATCAAATGTTGCCGAAGTCTACGCATAATGCGCGCGTCGCGAATTTGTAATTTGTAACGACTTTTTTGAATTCTCCTTTCCGTTGCTAATTTGTATCTAAAAATACAAAAGAGAATTCATTAACAAATTGATAATGTAGCTGCTTTTCTCATTTCCAATGAACGAGTATTTTAAATTAATTAAAAATTTAAATTTACTTCTATATACTTAAAATGTAAACTATTTTTTTTATTTTAATATTAAATATAAAAAAATAAATAGAAAATTATGAGAAACTAAAGAAACTTAGTTAAAGTTATATAGCATAATAAAGTTTATATATTCATAAAGGATCCTTTTTTAGTCCGAAACAGCAATTGCTCCGCTTTTAAGCTTATTAGGTCCTATATACGATAAGTGGTGAGCCCATCGTGTTATAGTTATTACTGTTTACATAAAATTTAGGCATTATAGAACAGACCAATTAAATACATTAATAGTATACTAATACGGTATAGAGGATGTTGCGGTTAGATTAAATTCTGCGGTTTGAATGTATTCAAATGATGAATGGGAAAAGAGAAACGAAACAAATTTATGACGTAAAAAATGATACCCCGCCTTCTAGGGGAAGGTGGCGGTGGCTATCCTCGATACATGGGATCTTCAGCCGTCACCGCACTGCTAAGGGAACCAAAGGCAACGGGATCACTCCATGTTGCCTCCCGGGACCACTTTTACAACAAGACCTCCCACCCTTGTCGCACGTAAACCCGACGGTAGGAGACGTCCTTTTTTCGGTGCATGGCGAGTATAGGCCAATGTAAACTACTGGATTCGAGACAAATTAAAGAAAGGCGACTTTAGAAGTAGTTGAATACGACGAACATGTATCGACGTGTGAGAGAGGTGTGGTAGTACCGTAATAAATCAAAATGATGTTTATGTTTTGTATCAAGTAAAGAATTACAGTGGTAAAAGTTCGGTAAAGTTTTTCAGATGATCTATGGTTAAATATTACGTTAAGGTCGCTAACATTTGATGTGATGAAATGATAGACGTCAAATCAGTTTATTGGTTAGTTAGTTAAATGCCAACGACCACGCAAAGCTGGCCGGCGGCGACAATATGGTTCGCGTGTCGATCGAATTTTTTTCTTTTTTGCACATTCAAACGCTCGGGGCCGTCACCCAGCGCAGGAAGTTCGCTATAACTGGCCTCCATTAATCACGGACTGGCCGATTTCCTCCACTGAACAAACCATTGAGTGTGAGGGCGACACTTTTATCGCTTCTGACATATTCTTTTTTCGAAATCGCGCCCTTTCTGTGACGCCTTATTGACTTTTGCGAATTTTTACGAGCTTTTGTTTTTTTCGTTTTATTTTTAAAGTAAAACGAAATGACCTCTTAGACAAATGAAAGTCACTCACGCCCATGAACATTCACAACACCCGAGATGTTGCGTTGCCGATTTTTTTTATAGTAAAAGGGGCAACCGTAACACCAGCGGAGGTTTATGCGGAAATAGTATCATTTTTTGAAGGACCCCAGTTTGTATCATAGCTGTGACTATTACTTTCAAATTCCATTATGATGATGATATCATTCTACTGATATCAACAAGACTGACGCCACGGAGCCCCTATTTCATGAGATATGTTACATAGATATTACATGTGCTTTCCAGTGGCTTGCATAGCCACTCCTTTTGTGAATGTGCGCCCGTATTTAGCGCATGTCTGCACACTGTTATTGAAGATTTTTTTAAAAGATCGCTAGCAATTTTTTTCTCACAAATATTACTAGCATTCTTGTTATCCATTCCAACAAAACTTAAACTAGAGATAAGAGATGGTTCACGAGACTAGTCGATTGGTGGATTCAGATATACGACCTCAGGTTTCGCAGATCCGTACCCTAAACCATTAACAGAGGGGGAAACTCAGCTCAATTAACTTTAGGACAATGTTGCTGTAAGATTAGCTGGGTTGCGGATGGCGCGACCGTTCCCGTAGCACCGCAGTCATTCGAAGATGGTGGAACATCTAGAACATCCAACATAACTCGCTCTCCTGCCGACGGGAGGAAACACACTAATACTATTGAGTAAAATAGTTTATTCCTTACGTTATTGAAGGTTAAGTCAATAAAGTGCAACCACAGACTTATGTCCGTTCTCTATTCGGATGTACTTTATTTGTTTGCTTTGTTTTGTTAAAAAGAGTGCTACCTCTACAGTTACTATAGTGTTTTAATGTTATTATTTTTTTATACGCCTGAAGGTGACGTTGGAGAATGCTCTGGTTGCATTGTTATTAGATTCTCCGCGACCACTGCGTCCCTGTTTCTCATGGCCATTTTTAAATTGTATTCTATTATTTGTTTCTTTTGATGCGACCGTTGCCCTTGTCACCAGTCTTCCCGTGGCGTCGTTACAGCCATCTTTGTAATATAAGCTGACTGTGTGTCGGGATATCGCCACTACAGCATGTTACACGGTGTCGTGCAGTTTCAGTTTTTCGTCACTGTTCTGATGTCATCTAGGGTATGGCAATTGGTAGTCTTCAGAGCATCACGCCGTAGGTCTTAATCAGACTGACGCTTCTGCTCAAAAGCACGCATCTTTTTAGGAACATTATACAGCATGAAATTTGCTAATAGTCAGTCACTGAAAAATGAGCGACCCTTTGACTGTATGTATGTTTAAAAGTCACTTCATGAGGTATTAGTATTGGAACGAGCTAAGTACATACAATGAACAGAATTCCAAAACATAGGCAATAAAGTGGAATGCTTAGTGCGAGCGGGACATCATTCTTTTCTCGGAATCACGAGGCTGCGTAATGGTACGCGGCAAAATGGAATGCAACCGGCACCGTTTGCCGCCCGAACAATCGCCTATCTCGACTTAAAATAGTAACTTACACCCAGAATTTAACATGTAAAAAGTTGTATATTTAAACAAGAGGGTTTTAAGACGTTGAAATACTGTCAACTTACCGATAACGGAAAAAATAACATTATACCAACAAATTAACAATAAAAACACTAATAAACAAATACCATTATTATGTTTCGTCTTTTACAACCCGGGTATGTTATTGTTTTATTATATTAAATAAAGTAAGAACGAATCTATCACACAATCTATATATATAAAAGATCTATATAAATAGAAGCTGGATCGATTTTAAACGAAACTTTCAGGGAATCTTCAGATTGACCTGTAGAGTAATCCAGTAAAGTTTGGTGACGATCGGAGCACTCCTCATTTTGAACTGTCAAATACAGCTTTTATATACTATGATGATATTCTATTGTTTTATAACCCAAATTTGTATTGACACATGCGTTGAGTATATTTATGTAATTATGAATCATATTGAAGTATAATAAATCCCTAAATGATAAGAATCACATTGTATTTACTGATATGTACATGGATGTAGGTAATTCATCTTCATCCGCTCGAGAAGAGAATGAATACGGAGAGAAATGGATAATTTATTATTTTGTGAGAGTTAAATTAAAAATTTAATGATGTAAGTTTATTGTTTAAACAAAATGAAGTAAAATCTAGCCTGGCGAACGCTAGTAGTTAATAATCAATTATAATATAGACAAAGACAGCGATTGCTGTCCCATTTTCATAAAGCTTATAAATTTTCATATGTGATATGTGGCCATCGCCTCACGCCGGTAATGAATTTTCGCAAGTACGTAAGAAAGCGTAAAACGGAAACTTATTGCTGTAAGCCGGCCGTAATTCGAACCTCCGACTATAAGATTGTTGCGCTTAAACACTATGCTATCACTGCTTAGACTTAGTGTCGATTAAGTTACTGTACATATTTTCTGTCTGTATTCTCGTCACTTACTATGCAAGTGTCCTACTAACACCTTCGACGAAGCTGAAACAATCATTATAATAGTAGACACAATTTTTCTTCTTGAATAGTGCAAAATTAAATTAATGTTTTTTCTTATTAAGCTAATTATAACTTCGTTTTGGTTTATGTTGAAAAGCAAGTTATTTTCTTGACTAACATCGGTATCCTAATAGTTTTGGGTTCGATCTGCTCAACATAAATTCGTAAAACTTTTCCGCCTCTTGGGCGCGAAGGTCTTGCAAGCGATGGTTCTACGTTGCGTCTGTGTGGTTATAACGATATACGGGCGAAGCTACGACCTTTTAGACTATCCTGGCTCTATCTTTATCGCTCAAGATCCTAAGACCCGGAGATGGATACGACGATCTGGCGCTCCAAGGCTTTCCTTCAGGGAAGCGTGAGCTGTTGTCTTGCACAGCACTGAACTATTCTTATTTCAACGATTGTTTTGCTCGCTTTGTTTTCATGAAACTTTCTTAACTGATCCATCATGATCTAGGTAAAGTTACAGGTCAGCCCTGTAGTTCTGGGCTCTCAAGAATAAGACTACGCTATCCCCTGCCTGTCGTACAAGGCGACTAAAAGGGGCCTGTGGTTCACTGGGCGACAAGGGTGGGGGCCTGCGTCGTCCACCAAAGTGGACCCGGGAGGAAGGCGACATCGGCTGGCCCGTGTCGCCTTTCGCTGCGAGGGTACAGGGGAGGAGGGAGTAACCTCCCCCCGGGACGTGCTCTCCTTGAGCACAGTGCAGAGGGGCTCCGGTGCGTTCCACGTGAGATCCCGGAGCCCCTCGTCATGCACCGAGGAAAGGGCCACCGGGGAGGTTTTAGTGGGTAAGATCCCCACATAACCGCTGCCTTCCCCCCAGAAGGCGGGGTATCTTTGTAAAGATTTCCTCCCCGTCAACAAAAAATAAAAAAAAAGGTAAAGTTACAGGTACATTCGACCTGTAACTTCCAAATTCAGCGACGGACCACCCAATAGCCCGCAGCAGGCTGAAAATAACTAGGGACATAAAAATGTGTTTAAGTTTTCTGTTCTCACCATTAACATTCCTCCTGCGCACAGTCTACACCATTGTATAGGGTATAATTATAGCAGTGAACCATACGCAGTTCGATTGGTAAGTATATTTGCGAGTAAAAACAAAAAGGGACTTCAAATCTTATAAAACGTAACGGCTCAAACATTAACCAGTACTACCCGCGGAGTACTATATTTCCAATGTTCATAGTTATACTACGAAGTTCCGATGTCTATATTCTCTATCTTCTTGAATGAATGAATATACTTTATTGCACAACAATAAGAAATATATCACAGAAATAATACATTTACAATGTTGACATACTCGTATTTACACAAGCAAAGGGCGGTCTTATCGCTATGAGCGATCTTTTTCAGACCTTCTTCCACATTTGTCCTCATTGTTGTTAAGAAGTTCTTAGTACCTAATTAGATTAACTAATAAGAAAGAGTAGATATAATAGAGAGAAAGAGAGATATATAATATAAATATTTAGATAATAATATAGAGGTTTAATAAAAGAATCCAAACCCTTTCAAACAAAAAAAATACGATATGAATTGGTAAACTCCTGAATCTTTAAAGTCGATTGAAAAACACCAAAATATAGATATCCTTAGATTATCCGTGAAATCGCATCCGAGCGCCCTCGGATCGGAATGCTTACGCGTAACATAGTGACCGTCCAAGCCGAGGTTACCCCTCACCGGGGGGACACTTGTGTCGAAATACTATCGATAGAGGTTCGCCCTAAGAGCTATGCCACCTCTCAATCCGGTGAAGCAGTCAAGCCCATCTTCTCTGGTCAATCTGTGTAGTTCGTTTTTAAAAAAAAACATAACTTGCTCGTCAAAATTATCGTTGACAAATATTACAACTGTTTAAAATTTTATATAAACATATACCATCGATTATCTGTAATAATCAGATGTCTTTATAGATGATAAAATAAATTTCATTTAATAAATTTTGAATGCTTTCGACAGGTCCTAGTAATTCCTTGAACTATTCGGAATGCCTTCGCTGGGCAGTTCGCGACGTCATTAAGTTTCCCGTATATTACGAAGTTAGTGCATAACGGTTGACTGGGAAGATGCAACCGTTAGGTAACAGTTGCCCCAGAGGTCATCAAAGCTGTCGTCATTACGAAACTGCGTTTTTACGTCCCCATTGTCTTAAACTTTTGGTTTGAACCGGAAAGTGAACTATGGAGCTTTGTTTCTTAAGGTTATTTTACAGTAAACAAAATGTACTTAGTAGAACTAAGTTGTTACTGTAAGTAGTACCTGAGAAGTTGCATGATCAGTTAAATTCAATTACATAGTAAATTGAATTTATTGGGAAATTTCTATACGACCTTTCAGTGGTTTTGATTACCACAACCTTTGGGTGTAATCTAAGACTTAATTTTTAGTCCTAGGCATCCTTTATTTTTTAGTTTTTAATGCATTTTATGACTGAATTATAAAAGTTAATGAATCTTTTTGTAATTATTTCTGATCTTGAACTCGATATAGTCTGTTGCACACATATTACTGGCTGGTTAGTCTGATTAGTCATCAAATTATTTTTATGAATTTGTGTTGTTTTTGCTGTTAAGTATATTAGATTTTAAGTAGTAAGCTAATTCAGGTTAAACTAATTCTATCTTGTATATTATTGATGTTAAGACTTGACATTTAGTTACATGTTATTAGATTTGAAGACTCGTCGAAGCTCATTTTCGGGGAGGTCGACTAAAGATAAAAAAAGCCCGGTGCCGGCACCTATAAATTTGTTGTTGCAATTTTATGTGCTGATTTAATACGCGCTCGACGATGAAGGAAAACATCGTGAGGAAACTTACATGTCCTAGAAAATTTTTCTAAGACATGTGAAGTCCCGCACTAGGGCTGCGTGGCGGACTACGCACTTATTCTCTCTTTAGGAGAAGGCCTGTGCCTAACAGTGGGACGTATATAAAGGTAACTTCCCTGCACAATGTTCATACAATACAATCATCATCAATCAATACAATACATACAATCCAGATAAATGCGTGTCAATTAAATTTTAGGAATTATTCTTTTAAAGGAAGTATAAGATACTTTATCCCGTTTAATTTGTACAAAGTATCTGGTCGGGTAACATAGTTATATTAATGGACCCGATATCTCATTCAATTGTCGCTATAGCTGATAAGTACAGCTGGGTTTTTGTGAGCGTCGTTACCGAAATCGCACGATTACCGAACCAAAACGGCGCGGAGAAAAAAATCGCTCTAAAAACGTCTTTCAACAGACGGTACGTGGCTGGGTTAGGTTTTTATACCTTGTGTTTAATTATTAAATGCAAACGACAAACAATAAATAGGCGTACGGTGGCTTTTTATAAAATAGTCACTTAATATTGAATGGATCATCTATATAAAACCCCTAATAAAACTTGAAACTTAAAAATGTTTTTCGAAATAAAAATGTTCTAGGTACTTAGTGTGTCACTGTTGTAACGATTATCTATCGTTATAAGGAGATATATAGAGATAATCTAAAAATGTTGGATTAATTTTTTTATCCGTGAAATAGCAACCGACCGAGTCGTGGTTCGGCCCTCTCGGGCGCCCTCGGATCGGAATGCTTACGCGTAACATAGTAACCGTCCAAGCCGAGGTTACCCTTGTGTCGAGTTACTAGCGATAGAGGTTCAGGCTAAGCGACCTAAGAGCTATGCCACCTCTCAATCCGGTGAAGCAGTCAAGGCCAGCTTCTCTGGCCAATCTGTGTAGTTCGTCAACAAAAAAAAATCTAAAAATGAAATATAATATTCATATATTATATTTCATATTCATATAAAAAAATAAATAATTATTAAAATAATAATTTAATGGTTATAAATCATTTTATAACCATTAAATTATTTATTTTTATTGGTACTGCTCTGCAAAACTAAATATGTTAAATTCATTGAGTGCCGGCTTATTGATTTTGAATTTTAATAAGATTAAAACCATTTTCAACAGTCATCTCATACCATGACATATTATTGGCGATGGTTAGAATCTTCAAGATTTTGTTTACCTGGTGCAAATCCTGCATTCAGATACAAGCGATTTAAATAAAGAAGCCGATGATGGAGGATTCAGTTAAGCGGGTCAGCGTTTAGGAAATTTCGCCAGTGATAACTTACAGAACCCTTGTCTTTCCGTCTCATTACTATTGGTCTTTTATGGTAATGCCGACTGCATTATCATATATACTCGTATCATCAGTCAAGCAGCTGCGTACGTAAAGAATCCTGTTTTCGAACAATGTGTTTAAAACCGAAAATAGCGAATGCCGTCAGATAACCCGAGATATCGTCAACTTTGTTGGGCAAATTTTTCCCATCGAATGCCGCGACAGCTACGCCATTTTTATTCGTCATTCAAATGAACCGGATTTGTGACAATGCAGATAAGAGTTCAAGTGCACCGGAATTCCGAATTTAAAACTAGTTCCGTTCAACGGACGAACGTACGAGAAGCGTAGGATGGTGTAGACATGTTCAAAACTTATTACAAATGTTTTGTATATTATAATCAAACTAAGTCGATACCTGTCTTTAATCGAGATATTACTAGTCTAATGGGGCACGATTTGCTAAATGGAAGGTCGAAGATTCGAATGCACCATTCGACTATTGACGTCAATCAAGTCCATCTCATTACTAATAATTGTGAAAAAATACTGTTAGCAATATTTAAAAGAAATAACGATTTTCTTTTGATATAACATGAACAACAAACAACATTTGTATTATATTGTTAGTATATAAAATATTGAGCCAGACTTATTATGTTGTCTAAATTCAACAATTGAAAATGAATATCTGTGTTAACTTAAAATCTTTTTCTTAAGAAAAATAAATAGATTTATAAAGTGGTGAACTGCAAGGACTACATCGCCAGTTCTTGGTCAATATCAGTGTTTTTTTTTTATGCATTCTAAGCAAACGCTTGACCACTATCCCACCGGATGTTGCTATTGAAATATTTTTGGATGTGAATTTGTTTCGCACGATGATCTAATTACTTATTGTTGTAGAAAAAGTTTTTGTTCACGGCTGCGAGCGCTGTGGTTTAGGCGAATCGCGACAAGGCATTGAATAATTGCGACGTACTGAGGTGTTAATATAATACCATATTTTACTATAATAAGTGTAGTAAGGAATGAACGGAACGAATATTTCGAAGAATGGTGTTTGTTTGGACATTCCAAGACAGCCAGTATTATATAATATTTTTTTTTTAAATAATAATATGATTTTATTTCAAACCAAAAATTCATGTACAAACCAGTTCGATTTTTTTTTAATGACGAACTACACAGATTAGCCAGAGAAGCTGGCCTTGACTGCTTCACCGGATTGAGAGGTGGCATAGCTCTTAGGTCGCTTAGCCTGAACCTCTATTGCTAGTAACTCGACACAAGGGTCCCCCCGTTGAGGGGTATCCTCGGCTTGGACGGTTGAGACCAGTTCGATAATAGCCGCAGTAGTAAAAACTGTGTCGCAGCTATTAACGCCCATCTCCAAACAGTTAAATACAAATACAAATTTAGTAAAATTATAAACTTATAATGTAATTTAGTTTAATCGTTTTGTGTGTGTGAGTGTGTATGTGTGTAAAAGGTTGCGTGTGAGTGTGTATGTGTGTAAAAGGTTGCGTGTGTTGAAGAGTGACTTTATTATTAACTTTAACTTTATTAATATCACAAACTACACTAAACCGTAGTCCTCAGCGTTGATTGTCGGGATATCGCCGTTTCACTCGTTAGATAATTGAAGCGTTGCTGGAGTTTCGCTTCCCGAATTGGTATTTAAAGTTAGCTATTTTAATGTCTAATAGTGTTTCGACAAATGTCACCGACTAAGTTATAGTTCGCCCTTCTCAGGCGCACTCGAATCGGAATGAACTCTAATGGAGTAACCGTCCAAGCGAAGGTCCCCTTTCCGGAGTCTTTGCGTCTTGTTGCTTCCAATAGAGGTTCAAGCTAAGCGACCTACGAGCTCTGCCACCTCTCAAATCCGGTGAAAATGTTACGATTAGCTTCTCCGACCACAAAAAGATGAAGAAGAGAAAGGTTCGTCACAAAAAATCGGCGTTGGTATCAATAACAACTACCTCATAGGTATGTAATGTCATCTTCGTTGTGGCCTAATAAAATTTTAATTCAAAAATGACCTTCAGACTTTAAACAAAAATCATATCAACAACACGGGATCGAAAAGATTCTAACTTTGATATCAATTTTATTGCTTTGTTTATTAAGTGTGTACCATTTGTTATTCAGTCCCTTAATTCATGTCTGTGTGCTGACATATTTTACGATCTTTGCGTAGATACAGATCTATCTATCTGGGACACGTGGCTTGATGTACGAATATTTGAATTGAAACTCGCTAACTTGTTAGAATAGGGTTTTTTCAATGGAGGTAAGGGTAATGCATTTGTAAAAATCTGCGAGCCTATAATAGCTATAATCGACCATAAAATATAGTATGCTACTGTCGCCAGAAGGTAAATTTTAAACAAAGCATAGGTCTGAGATATCTTACATAATTGAAGGAAAGAGAATCTAAATGAAGGTGATAAGAATGACGTTTTTTCGACCTCGTCTCTCATATAAGAAGACTCTCCTTACTATCTTATTTGATGGGCTACGTATATATGTAAAGGGCTAGTATTGCACAATCCTATCACGAATGTTTTGATCCTTTATTTAATTATTTTTAAACACCGATCTCCAATAGTATCATGCGATTGTTACCAATGAATGTAGTCTCATTTACTCAAAAATCTTCCATTCAACTATTAGCCTACACTTGACCACCAAACGTAAGCTGGAAGAAAAATCTACATAGCATCAAGTTTGTCTTTATGCATAAATTTTAGTGCAATAAAGTATTTATCTATCTGGTGGGGAAATCGTTTAAGAAAGACATGCTCACGCATCGATTTTTGGTCCAGATTTTGATATGACACTATATTTCTCGCCCCTTTCGACGGCAGGCATGGGGAAGACGAGCTTTGTGTTATTAAAGACTAAGTACTGATATTGTCCGAAATAGTCGCTACTTAGCCCTCTTAGAGTTTGTAATATTATGTAAATTGCCAATAAAATGTACACCGTTAAATAATATCTCATTATTCATGTGCGTGGACATATGCTATAAAATGGACATATTTTTATAGTTTCATTCAAGAAAAATTGTAGGTAAACGCCAAGCAGGTTTGTCCGTCAATCATTTATCGGGCCTCTTTTAGTCATGAGTTGAGAGATCGTAGGACAGTCAGGGCCAAATTTAAAAAAAAAATGGTGGCTAGAGACAACGGCGTGCGTTGACCTGGTAAATGTTTACTGTCCTTGGACGGCGGGCGGCCGTGTCCGGAGTGACGTCATCGCGGGGGTACCGATGGGTAGATCAGCGATTCAGCGTAGATCCAGTCCCCTATTCCTGTTCATTGTAAGTCTTCCATAGATTTATATATACATCAAAATACAAAACATCTTAATTATGTACTCGTATTATCTACATGCTACATAATATATTACACTCGTATAATATAAAAAACCAATCGGGTGTCTGATTTGTAATCTGACAGTTTTTGATTATGAATCTCAGATCACTGCAAATTATGAGTTTTAAGTTTTTCGTATGATTTAAAAATAAAAATGGTAATTGTAAAAATTCTGCTCAATAGACTTTTCTAGTTGTATACCTTATCCTTTCTAGAAATAGATGAGTTTATTAAAAATACTTTTTTTTTAAGAAACAAATAAAAATACAGCCAGATTGCAAGTCTGACAGGTTTGGATTTGAATTCCATCTAGCTTGAACTAATAAGTTTTAGGTTTTTCGGATTACTTGTCCACAAAAAAGTAACCGTAAAAATTTGTACTCAATAAAGTTGTCGAAAAAGCGATTGCTCTGTCTTGTCGATTAGAATAACGGACGTTAAATTCGTTCAGAAAGAAGTAGGTATTCCCTGCTTCTTTCCTACATGTTTTTTAACGAATTAGTACAAGAAGATAAACAAATTGTATATAAGTATTTATACTGTTTAAGTGATTATGAGTTGTCTTAACAAACATTGAAGTTTAACCATGTTATTCAGTTGAACTATGTCCTTTGTCTTATGCTATCGTGTTTATAATATGCTTAGATTTCTTAAATTTGTCATAGATTAACGGACAGCAAAAATAATTAAAATTCTGTCACATCGCGCACAATAATGAGGTCGTTGACTCGAAACCATCCGGCGCTCAATGAGAACGCAAGAATTTAAGCAAATACAATCAAATGACGTAATGTACAGTCGCCGCCAGATGTAAGCGTCTAAGATAGTAACAATCTTTATTTATTTAAAATTTCAAAATACAGAAATTGTTATAAGAATTGAATGCTATATCATTTTCTTATATCAGTAACATTTCTTAAAATGTAATATCATTGAATGAAATTTATACTATATATACAAAACTACTACTTATATATTACTATATATTACAACTGTTTATACATATGCTCGTGCGTTACCCTTGGGACGTAGACAGAGATAGCTAACTTTAGCAGCTTTTTACCGAGCTTAAACATATTTATGCATCAGAAGGAGCCCTTTTACTGTACACAGGTCATAAATCTTAGTAATTGACTTTGGTACTAGCGCGCTAGGATTCGAAGCCCAGAAAATGAGATCATAAGTCTAATGCTTAACCAGGCCTAGCTAGGCTAACAGTTTATAATATAATTATGTAGTATACCCAACAACAGTATCCATAAACCTTCTAATTCAACTTCTGAAATTAAACACACACTCGTTATAACGTAGCTAGATTCTTGCGATATCTTTGATTTTCAATCGACTGCAAGGAGGTTCTCAATTCGTCTGTATCTTTTTACTGATGTTTGTTATGTCATAACTTTAAACTGGGTGAATAAATTCTGGCTGGTGCAATTTGGACAATGGCATTCATGTGAAAACGATATAAGTCTTCAAATTGCATTAAGTAAGTGCGCGACAATTAGACGAATAATTTAATATGACGCCAAACGATTTCGATGATTAATTTGCTATTGGAAAGGATTCAAGGACTTGATTTTTTCTATATCCTTATATTCCTACGATTTTTTTTTAATGGCGAACTACACAGATTGGCCAGAGAAGCTGGCCTTGACTACTTCACCGGATTGAGAGGTGGCATAGCTCTTCGGTCGCTTAGCCTGAACCTCTATTGCTAGTAACTCGACACAAGGGTCCCCCCGGTGAGGGGTAACCTCGGCTTGGACGGTTAGCAACAAAAGAAAATATTCCTACAATAATTCGCGTCCAATTTCATGTCGGTTTTCGTTTTTATTCGTAATTCCACCGCCACCATCTTTTTCATGGTTGGTGTTCCTCGATTGTACGTTTTTCGGGTAACTTTCTTCCACGCACTGTCAACCTGTGGAATCAACTGTCACCAGCGGTGTTCCCGAACGTTTACGATTTGGGGACATTCAAGAAACCAGCCTACTCCTATCTCAAAGGTCGGCAACGTACCTACAGCTCCTCTTTTGCAGTGGATGTTCATGGGCGACGGTGATCACTTAAGATCAGGTGAGCCGTATGCTCGTTTGCCACTTTTAATATATATATACTTGTGGTAAGTTACCTTGGAGCATAATATCTATCTTTCGTTGACTGTACTTCTGTGATGAAATGTTCTAAGGCTAATAAATCAATTAATTGTAATGCTTTGATAATGGGCGTGGTAAATCGTGTTAAATCGAACTGTAACACAATCTTGATACGCGGCACGATTAGAGTCGCTCATATGTGTGTACAAGTACAACAACTTCTTATTTTAAATGCGACCTATCAATGTGTGTGTGCAGAATTTCTGTACAAGATAAATCTTAAAGATGTATTCTATACTATTTCTACAAACTTCAACCAATTTCTATAAACAGTAATTTTACGTTCTCGTTTTTTCAACCGACTTCAAAAAAGTTGGAGGTTCTCAATTCGTCAATATGTTTTTTTTTTGTTTGTAACCTCATCACTTTCGACTGGGTGAACCGATTTTAATGATTCTTTTTTTATTAGAAGCTGGTACTTCCCATGTAGTTCCATTCCAATTTAGTATAATTTTTACAATGGCGGCCATGAGAATACCATATAAGTGTTAAACTTGCATCATGTACGTGCGTATCTTGCGGAACAAGAATCTTGGTTATCCGTAGTTTCTAAAACTATTTCCCTATTTAGTATATATAACTTATACTAAGCCATTAGTATTTTGTGTAAGAATGGTTTTTGAGTAAATACTTTATCCTCAATCACAAAATCTCTACTTGAATGTTCCATGATGTCATTGTTCTACTATTTCACAAATGACAGTTTTTTGTCTACTTCTTTCGCCAACGTTTTTATCGTTCCCATTTCGTTCATTCTTTTTAGAATAATTCCTGGACATGATTGCCGCTATTTACGTGAACGCTATTCCATTGTGTGATCGAAATTAAACGTCCGTTGAAAATTCATTGTAACAGGTCTATTCTAGTTCGTTGGGAAAAAGTGTGTGTCGTTGACGTTCCGATGCGAGAGAATTAGCACGCGGGGAGCGTCCTGTGGGAGCCTCGGTATATCTAGGAGCGGGTACTAGATTCAGGTACGTCCACATAGTTGCGATTGGCGATGTCTCACAGAGTTTTTGCGTGCGGGCGCGGCGAAGGTCGGTCGAGGCGAGCAACGAGCGGTCTAGCATACCAGTCGCTATGAATGAATAGCCGCTCGACTGGTCGGCGGCTGCCATACTAAAATGACTTCAGATTAATTTGACAACAAACATTTAAGTTGGCGAAAACCGGAATGATTGCAGGCGGCCCCGTGGGAACGGCCGAATCATTTGTCTCTGTTATTGTCTTCATTTCGTGCACTACTGACGTTTCGGAACGTGCGATACTCGTACTTATTAGATGAGAACAGTTTCTTACGAGGATCATTTTTAATTTATTAATGCAGGTCTAGTACGTAGGCGTTGATATCATAATGATTTAGACTACGGTCTGCAAAAGCCTAATGCTTACATGGATCTGTTAACAAAATTATTGTTAACATTCATAACAACATTTTGTATGATTGTTCTTACAAAAGAAAATCTACTTACCTATTTTAAGGTGTAATTGTTTTGGCTATTAATCTTTATTTTATCGTGGCTTAATACAAAAAATATAATACTCGAGATTTAACTTAATAGCAGTCACAGTCAAAGGTCAAAGGGGTCACACTGACTAAACATAGATAACAGGAGATTCGTTATATCAAAAGAATTGTGATAAAATCTGTAAAAGCTTTTTATAAATGAGCAGTAATGCGTAAATATGAGAAGTCCATAATATATTTATAAGGTGCCACAAATCAATTAAGACGCAGTGCTATAAAAATGTGAGTCAGCATTTAAGATCGCATGGTCAAGGGCCGGAATTTTATCTGGATTATACTAACTGGTTTTTAAGGATTTTTTACAAAGAAATATCTCTGACAAGAAATTTTTGTGAAGTGTGTAGAGCAATAGATTAACCTTCTAACTAATAAAGTAAGTTATGTTCTATATACTCAGTAATTGCTATTTTCTTTCTTTTACTCCAAGCTTATAAGTTATATGTAATTATAACTTTTTTTTCTTTTTTGTTAACGAGGGGGGGGACCGCGGCGGATGTGGGGTTTTTACCCACTAAAACCTCCCCGATGACCCTTCCTCGGTGCATGGTGAGGGGCTCCGGGATCTCCAGTGGAACGCACCGGAGCCCTTCCCGGGGATGTTACTTCCTCCCCTCCGTGCCCTCGCAGTGCAAGGCGACAGGGGCCATCCGATGTCGCCTTCTTCCCGTGTCCACCTCGGCGGACGACAAAGGCCCCCTTGTCGAAGACCCTTGTCGCCCAGTGAACCCGAGGCCCCTTTTAGTCGCCTTCTACGACAGGCAAGGGATACTGTAGTCTTATTCTTGAGAGCCCAGAACTTTAGGGCTGATGTAATTTTAACCTGGCGTATATCGCCACATATCGTATTGCTTAAATAATATGGAAGCTTATTTTGCAGATTGACGGTATTGAGGAAATACTGTATATACCGAATAATGTAAATTCGATGAAACCGAGGGTAAAAAACGAGGAGGTTCTCATTTTAATTTTTTATTGTTAGGGACTTACAGCGCTGTCATTTATGCACCAATTTTTGTTGTTTGACAGCTAACAAAGGCAACTCAGCTTGCAGCTGTGTGGTTGCCCACAGACCAAAGACCAGATCCGCCCGTGGGGGCTGTGCAGGCGAATGCAGTACGTTTTCTCGCCCCTTAGGGCCTGAAGGTGCTGGATTCGGGTGAGTTAGCTCTTGTTAACGGAGTCCTTAGAGAAAGGCCGTCTCATGTTCTAGCGATTTGTCTGGAGTGATCCTTGGAGATGCTGTTACGATCACTTGTAGGTATCGATGTAGAAGTTTGATTTCAATCGTCATTAATAATTTACCTTGGGTAAATATTTTAGGCAGTTACTATTCTCTGTGATGGATTTCCACATTTATTTTGACTGTAGACGTGTCATAGTCTTCCTGGCCATTATGTTTTGTACACCGGACGTGCGATAATGTATTCCTAGCATAAAACCTTCATACCGAATACCTGACCTTGACAGGGTATCGTGTTGATTAAATCATAGACATTTCGCATAAGTTATTCAATAAGCGTATTAAGGTAATAAAAACTGTGGCGTCTTATTACAGGCGGTTTCGACATATTTTCTTTGGAATGTATGCGCACATTTCCGTATTGTATTATCATGATACTAATTATTTGTTTTGTAATCTGTTTACCGACTAAAACTTAACGTGCTTTATATTTTTGTTTCTAATTTAAGAGAAAAAAGTGTAGTAGTCGTAGTCCCAAACCATTGTAACGAATATTTCGTGAATAAAACTGCCTGTATCTGAAACAATTTCTTAGATTAGACTTTGCCTTTAGATCTGTGCCCTGCAATACATATATAGGGTGTTACTATTTAGCTAAGTTAAGTCGGAATAAAATCAATAAAAGTCATTTTAATCAATGAGTAATCATGAGAATATTCGCGTAAATATGAGAAGGCAAAATCGTGTTGACACGACTGCTTTATAACGTCATAAGGAAACTTTTGAATTAGTTGAGTTAACATTTCTATTGGAGTTCGAATACCCTCGAAACCTTTAAAATGAGTGATGGTTTCTATAGTAAAAACTCACTAAAATTTGTACCTGGTGTATGGGCTGATAGCAAGCAGACTGCGAAAGATGCCTTTGTCTACCACGCTGGCGTTTAAATGTTTATTATTTTCTGTTCTTTTACATTCAATTTTACGCCATATTTTTCTTTTAATACTTAAATTACTACCGTTGTAATAAAATAATTAAAAAAAATATTCGAGACTTGTATCAAGTTTCATTTTAAAATTCGTTTAAAATGCAACTTAATACAAAAAAAATGTTTCGTAAAAAAAGTTAAGAATTAACAGTACTCGTACAGTTACGGGGCGCGAATGCCTTGTTGTTATGTGTGTCCTTGGTTCGAGTTCATGCCGTGCACACAACGAAAGAAGATATGAGTATATGTATATAGAGACTGACTTCTCACATTTACGTGATTATTACTCATTGATTTAAGTAAGGTAATATAAATATCTAAGTTGAACAGCGCCATTGAAAATTACTGCGATAAAATCTGTAACCGTAGTTTTGTATTCAGTTTCTCATCTGCGCAGGATCATTCGGGCTAACAATATTTTTTATCGCAAATATTATTAACATTCTAGTTAACCATTCCAAATAAGCTTAGACTAGTGATAGGAGATGGATACCGTAGTCTGGGCTCTCAAGAATAAGACTACGGTATCCCCTGCCTGTCGTAGAAGGCGACTAAAAGGGGCCTCGGGTTCACTGGGCGACAAGGGTGGGGGCCTGAGTCGTCCACCAAAGTGGACCCGGGAAGAAGGCGACATCGGCTGGCCCGTGTCGCCTTGCGCTGCGAGGGCACAGGGGGGGAGGGAGTAACCTCCCCGGGACGTGCTCTCCTTGAGCACAGTGCAGAGGGGCTCCGGTGCGTTCCACTGGAGATCCCGGAGCCCCTCGTCATGCACCGAGGAAAGGGCCACCGGGGAGGTTTTAGTGGGTAAGAACCCCACATAACCGCCGCCTTCCCCCCAGAAGGCGGGGTATCTTTCTGAAGATTTCCTCCCCGTGAACAAAAAAAAAAAGTGATAGGAGATGGTTCACGTCAATAGTCGAATGGCGGATTCGAACCCACGATTCGAACACACCTTACGATTCGCAGGCCGTACCTTAAATCATTAGGCTATGTAGAACAATAATAATATAAATAATATATTTTTTTAAATAATAAATAGCTTTATTCCATGGAAAAGGAAGTAATAAGAAATTATATTTACGTTTATTAAGTTACGTTACCTCAAAGTTAGCGCCAGATTCGATTAAAATCTTTGATTCATAATGCAAACATTCGAAGTCTAATTATTTATAGACATAGACATTTATTTATTGGCATCACAATACAAAAACACATCACAGACTGTATATAACACGCATTAAAAAACAATGAAAAATAGACAAAACACAGTTAAAGTTACACGGACAAATAATACAAAACATATGATGCCAATATCGGACACCGTCTCAGCATATGCTGTCACAAGGATGCGACAGCGCTGATTTTCAGCGGTGCCCGGGACTACCTAAAGACGTGCGCGCGCAATACTACTTTTATATGGAAAATTATTATACAGACAGTAAGAGTATAATAAATATGATACATAAATAAAACAGTTATGAGATTAAAATATATTTTATACAATAAAATAATAGATGAAAAAGAAATATAAATATTACAATGCTAGTAATTTTTGAAGATGATTTTGAGTAAGGTTGTAATGTAGTATAATATTAGGAACATCTAATGATTGTTTTAAGCTCCGTAGGTTTATATTTTAAACAGATATTAACCTCAATGTATACATAGAACATAACCAGTTAGTATGTGTGTATGTGGTACACTGCACTCTGTTTTTGTGCACAACGTTAAGAAGTAGCAAGTATGAATTACTGCATACATAATGTTACCTGTAAGGCGCGCTTATCAGGTTTGAATGTAACTGCTTACAAATAGTCAGCTAACAGGTATTTTGCCTTGATTTATTAAAAGAAAAAATCGTTCACGACCCAGTGCACGATGTATCTGGCTTTTAAGCCGTGGGAACTATGTTCTATTCCCAACAGGGAATTGTATTTGTGCGATCCTAAGTCCCTGAAATAACTATGTTAGTATAGTATTCAGAAGATAAAGATGGCACATGAAGCCAACACTAAGTACTAAAATTTAAATAAAAATAAAATTTAATAAAAAGTGCTGTATTATCCAAGTTTACGTAAGATATCCTTTTTTGTATAAGTTTATGTTTTTTAATGAAATATAAATAAATTCATAAAAATATTTTATTTTATTTTAAGGATATTTAATTGTCTATCATGCACAATTTATTTCACTTAGCTAGCTATCTTCCGAGATATTCAAAGTTTCTTAACTGACCCTTTATTTTTGCTCACGGCTATTATTTAGGGTGACGGGTCAAATTGTTAAGTGGCTTTATATTATAATCTGATATTGAATAATAGAAGCATATTCCTTCCTCTTTTAGCCCATATTTCTGTCAGATTTTGGAGATTCTTATATAGAACAGGTTGTCCGGGTAATTAATAGGCCTTAATAAATATAATGGCCATTGAGCAAAAAATACAAAAAAATAAGTAACAAGTTTCAAAGATATAACTATTCCAATGTTGAGCGGTATTTGATGTCACCATATTTTACATGTGTGTACACCACGGCTACAAATTAAGGAATTATATCGGTTTTTTATTGTGATAGTAACCCATGTTAATTGAGCTGATAGATAAGCCATGAATTCATGTATAACTAATATTACATTATTTTCAAATTAATCCATTCAGCGTAAAATTTGTGAAAAATATTCAGTTTGACAAAGTTCAAGTATCCGTAGCTTAAAAAAAAGTATACAACTACAGAGATCTTAGTGGGACGTTCTAGCGTCAAATCACGGCTTGTTCATATTATATGCCTTTACATTATGAGAAACAATATTGTGCACTGCATATTGAAATATAACAACCATAGTCAATTGTTTTGTAACCACTTTACCGTGACATGTCTAAATAAATAATAACAGGTGAAACATTTTATTACAATAATTTTCACCTGCTTACTTGCTTTGAAAAGTTACAGTAATTAATTATATAATTAGAGTCATAGAATTAGGCGACGCGATGTCGCAACGCGACAAATGGATGTATAGCTTTGTGCGATTGTTGTTAGGCTTGGGTTACCTTGATAAAAATTACCGCATATTCACAAACATTGAACTGACACTATACGATACGTGGCCTTGTGGTGGTGCGTGCTATTTTACATTCCCTTTTTTTTATAAAGAAAGCTAGCAATATTTCTTTTTTTTTTTCAGAAATATTACTAACAATCTTGTTAACCATTCTAGGAACCGTTGGCGCTGGGAGAAGAAGTGGCCAAAGAAACTCTAGCTCCGCTACTAGCATGAGAGGGGTGGAGCCTTCTCATAAAGTAGCGGTAAAGCGTCATGATTGTTCGCAACCTCGTCCCGCTTTGTATGCTTGATGTATGCAGGGTATTGGGTGACCGCTTCCGAAAACAAAGACAGACGATAGTACTAATCACACCTTTCAAAGATGGAAAGGAAAAATCCATCATGTTTTATCAAAACTCTGTACTTGATACATAATTAAAAAAAAAATTATGATTACTGATTATTATCTAGATGTCAATGGTTTATAAATGGCTAAGCATATGCCAGAATTTATGCCATGTGATAAAGTTTAATGTACACAGATAAAAAAGCGTTCTCCGAAAATCCATCCAACTCATATGTTACTAACAAGAGATCGTTATTGTACAGATGATAGCTTTACAGCCAACTTGCCCCCACTGGTCGACCCTGAACCCGGTGGATTTATCTGGTTGGCATCGGGGCCCACTATTTCGGCAGATGCTCGCTAAAGAGGCCACCGATAACCGCTATGCTAAAAAGTGCCATTGGAATGTCACAGCGCGTGCACGAATTTGCTAACATGTAATTTCTTGACTAATAAATAGGACAGAGCTCACTTAAATTTGTCGAGCAGCTCTGGTGGCTTTGAAGGCATCGCGTTACAATGAATTGAGTATTGACGCAACATACAATTAAGACATGCACTTTGTACGCGTTACGTAGATAATGATGCATAGTTCCGCTGTTGATAGCAATACGAAGTCACTAAAGATACACATGTTTTCCTTTTTATAGGATAAAAGGTAAAAGGACATGCGGCATAACTAAATTTAAGTGATCACCATCGCTCAGAAAGAAGTTGCGTATTTCAATATTGATTATTTAATAAGTAAATAGGGAGTCGTTTTCTTTGTCTCCTTTTCCTAGATAAACTACAGAAAGGATAGAAATGATGTTTTTTAATACATTTTTTTCTATACTTTTTTGGGAAAATTTCAAATAGCCGAAACATTTAAATTTTTTAAACAATATCAAATAATCAAACAGTTAACAATTACATGCCAAAAATTTTTAGTATTAAATGACATAATGCAAATTGATTTGTAACAGATTAGTTTCATAGTAAAATGTAATTGACGGACTCGGGGCCCAGGTCAAATGCCATCAAAGTGAAATGAGGGCAGATCTAGTAAATATAATATATATTGTGCATTTGAAGGTGTTATTGAGAGTCTTCATTAAATGGAGATAGGGTATTATAAAACTAATTAAGTTATTCCGATGTTCTTGGAAGTTTTTCGTTAAACGATATATTGTGCCCAAATGTAACAACATTATGTGTTTGAATAGTAACGGTAATGCGAGTTATTTACATATTGTGAGCTTCCTTGCTCAACATCGCACACAACGTATTTTAAATATTATATTTTATCATATTATTGACAGAATTTAGCAAAACATCAAGAGGTTTAGAAGTAATTTAATAAAGATTTACTGACTTTGTTTCAGAGGTTCACTTGTAAAGGGCTTTTCCTCCAGCATAACTCACTTATTCTAAACTGTGCACTAATTGTCTACAGAGAGAGACCTCTCCTTTTCATCCTAAATTTCTAGTATAGGCATCTCTTTGAAAAACGGAAGCGAAAACAGACTTGGTTGCTGACGACCGATTAAAGTACTTAGTTGACTAAGCTAAAGTACTTTTATATTAGTCAGTCCATTAACTTATTCTAATTCATAAGTATATTTTATAGATTATAATATTTATTTATGCATTGAAACTAAATTAGCATTTAGTAGGACTAACTGTCGCTAACAATATATCCGTGGATAAAACTATGGGAAGATTCGCCGTGAAGGTATTTAAACGTATTCCCAAATAGACGTTATCGCCTCACGCCGGTCCAGGCGCCCCTGCACCGCCCAAATACTAATATAACCAGTTCGAATCGGTTCGTCGAATGGCCTCTATTTCGAGAACACCCGCCGCGTCCTTATTGGGCCTCTGCGTTTCTTGCTACGACCTACGTGCGCCGCCGAGCGAGGGACAAGTCTCTGCACCCTGTTGTACCCCAGTAATGTGTTCTATGACCTACCGTAGTTTATATAAAATTGTCAGCAATTTTTTTATGTTGGCGACATATCACATTCACATTTATTTGTTTAACTAGCGTATCCAGCCCGCTTCGCTGAGCTAGATTTTCCTTTACTTTATTTAAACAATAAACTTACATCATTAAATATTTAATTTAACTCTCACAATATATTCAATTATTCATTTCTCTCCGTATTTCTCGAGTGGGTGAAGATCATTACCTACACCCATGTACATATCAATGAATACAATATCATTATTATCATTTATACAAAAACATATCTGGCTCAAGTTAATGTCAGAAATAAAAGTACGACGTATGCCTTGTTTGACAGTTCAAAAAGAGGAGTGCTCCGATCGTCACCAAACCTTACAGGATTACTCGCCAGGTCAATCTGAAGATTCCCTGAAAGTTTCATAGTAATCAGTCCAGCCGTTTCGTAGCCTATATGGAACAAAGCCAAACACCTTCACTTTTATAGATATAGATAGATTAATAAATAATTTGCAAAATATTATTTTAGCAAAACACTTATCCACGAGTGTTTAATAATTTTATGCATTCATACTACTTCGTATATAATGTTAAAAAATTGCATTAATGGTATTAACACACCCAGAATGATTTATATTTTAAATACATGTATATAATATGTTGCGTTGAGCGAAGGACAAGCCTTTGCACCCCAGGGGTCTGTAATGTGTTCTGTGACCTACCGTAGTTTAAATAAAATTATCAACGAGTTTTCAACCGTCCAAGCCGAGGTTACCTCACCGGGGGGACCCTTGTGTCGAGTTACTAGCTTTAAAGGTTCAGGCTAGGCGACCTAAAAGCTATGCTACCTCTCAATCCGGTGAAGCAGTCAAGGCCAGCTTCTCTGACCAATCTGTGTTCGTCATTAAAAAAAAATCAACGAGTTTTTAGGTTGGCGTACATACATATGTTGTGCATGTATATGTATTTATTTTTATATTTATGCTGTTATCTTTGATCTTTAATGGTAACACCTGCCAATATGTTTCTCTGTCACCCAGGATTAACGATTAGAGAATGCCACTAAGCGATTAAGTCCGCCTTCCGCGTAGTGAAAGCTATGCTCGAAGGAGAGGGATCATGCCAGGCTCCGGCAGGCATCCACGAAGAGTTTATGTCGTAGTAGGAGATCCCGCAGCGACCTCAAGAGGGCGTAGACTACTAGGGGAAAGGACACGAAGGTTCACTCCCGACTTCTTCAATTCCCTTAGTGGAGCCGCTGGCGGGGAGTTGGAGAACACTCCGCCAGCTTGCACGGTCTCACCTGTCTGGGGGGGATACCCCTGTGAGCAGGGCTACCTCTCTACAGTCGCTGGAGGTCTGGGAGGGGTTTAAGTCGGTATGGACCTTCTATTAGCCGAGCCCGACATAACTCGCTTCTCCAGCGGACATGTATAAATAAACGCATTTCCTCCCAAGAAAAAAAATTAAGTCCCCTATGTTATCCTAAATTTAGGAAATAAGTGTAAATAAATAATATAAGTCGGGGTAGAAATAAGGTAATTAGGCCTGAAAATAAATTATTAACTAATTCATGATGGGACTCTAATTCTTACCTAATGCTACGTAGATTTCGTAATCGCCATATTGTGTTGTAAGAAAAAATATTATTTTTTGAATTGAAATTATATGAACAATTATGGCGGTGGTACATTAGGCGGCTCGCGGGCGGTTGTTGGTTGAGTCGCCTTGAGGCGCGGGCGTGCCAATGACTCGCGGGCCTTGAGTCCACAGACAGAAAATGCGGGCCTCACCGCTGCCTCGCCTCACCGTCTATAATCTGTAGGTATACTCTATTTTTAATACGCCAACGCTGTAGACGCCGTGTAACTTTTTTTAGGGGATAATATTTGCAGTAATTTGTCATTTATAATATGTTCAAAACTATTTTATGTTAATATATGTTAATTTATGCGAGTGTATATATAATTAAAGGTAATTTCTTAATTTCTAATTTTTTGCCACATCCCATTTTATGATGTAATTGCAGCTTTTATGATATAAGTATAATAAATACCACTTAAATACTAATGGAACTGGGATATTTAAATGTTAATACCTATGCTAGTACTAGCATTCTAACTCGAGGGTGTCTAAGAGGGCCGAACAACGGTGTTGCCCAAAGTCTTGGCAATGGCAATGGTACAGAGCTTACTACGCTCTTACCAGCAACATGAAACGCTGTAGTCACGCGAATTAACATTTCGTTCAATAAGTGGATATTGGCTGATTTCTCATTAATTAAAACAAATATTAGACGTACACGTTCTCTTTCATATCCACGTACTTAAAACCAACAAACAATTTTATTGGTGCCGGCACCAATATGAAAGTTACTAGGGTAATCTTGAGGCGACCGCCTGGATATTGAACTACCACGCCTAAAATTACAATTGAGCTAAAATGTACAATTTGTTCATTAGCGATAACGATACTAATTCGTTGTAATGCGTTCGAACGTGAGAGATAAAACACTCATTACTGTTTTATCAAAATTTTATTTTGTCAAATATATAAGTATGCTTGAATTCCATAAGAAAATGAAGGCGTAATCACATAAAATTTGGATTGGATTTGATTCAAATCTGAATTCGTAACCAAACTTGAGTCATTCAACCCGTTTGTATCGACGATTTAAGCAAGCTTCAAATAGCTATGTCCTGTAGTGAAGCTCTGGGTTTGCTACGCCTATAGAATCGTATAGTGGCGTCATCATATAGAGTATGAAGATCGGAGTAAATTCGAGGAAGTGATGCAAGTATTCGACAAGAATTTACAGTTTTTAATAAATTATATTGTTTGAGGTGTCGATTAGAAATGCAAATAGATTTAAATATACAAGAGAATTGTCGAAAGCATGCTTGTGAAACGTTTATTTTTAGCTATTAACCGTACTCGGTGCAGAGGTGCCAATGTAATTGGTAAGATGTGATTGTGGGTAAGAAAACGAAGAAGAAATGTGATTGACATTAACACACCACACATTATGTGACCACGTACTTTGCTAATGAAAGGCATATATTGTATATAAATGACATATATCTTGTTACAAATAAATTCGGGCTAAGTGACTATGAGAGTAATGCCGCCTTCTAAATCCGATGAAACAATTGCGACGAGGTTCTCTGTCTAATATGTATAGGTTGGTCACAAAAAATGTATCTTCACTTGAATACCCTGACTTACCCTGAAGTTAGATTAGGCTTATATATTGAGTCAGGTTTCCGCTAGGTGATCCTTGCGCTGAGTTACTCATAATAAAGTTTCAAAAAGGTCTACGAGATCAGCCACGTCTTAATCCGGTGAAGTTGTAAAAGCTTTCAGTTGTTCGTAGTGGGCGCATGTGTCTCACACGGTCAAATGCTAGGGTAAATTCCCTTCACGCACTCGCTTCGTAAATCATGCCCTTTATACATTATATTAAGACTAAAAGAAGAGTTACGTAAGATTCGAAGATCTTATAACAAATCACTGTACAATAGAAATATACTATTTTTGAATTAGAGAAATTATTGTAATATATATTTGTATAATGTTTTTATTTCTTAAGTATTCAAGCAAGTTTATAATAATCTAACACTATCCATAACGGCAATGAACACGTATTTGGAATAAGAAACAGAACTATGATACTTCAGAAATAAAATTTTTATTGTAATCGCACATAAATACACACATTCACATACACTGACACACACACACATAAATAGATATAATTACTTTAAACTAACTAACTATAAAACAAAAAAAAATAGATGATATGGTTAAGGAAGAGCTGGATCATCTGGCACAAGTATATTTTATACTTAAAAGAAGATCCAAACATTGTATACTTGTTTTATATGTTTTTGTTTTTGAAAATAAAGATTTTATTTATTTATTTAAAATACTGTGTCCCAGCGTAATAGCGTTAACATTTAATTAAATTTGAATCGGTTTTATTTGTTTTTACTGGTAAGTTTTTTTTAATTTTAATGATTGTTATATAATTGAAATATTTATTGCATACATCATCATATTCCTTCGCATTTGCAATATGTTAAAATATTAGTGGGCTCTTATCACTGTCGGCGATGTCGGTCAAATAGGCGACCGAAATGGGGGCGTTATCGCTCTGTACACATACATTCCATAAGCGCCAACGCCATGTCCTGTATAGTGGTGACACTAATCTAAATATGTGCTGAAAGTGGCAGTAAACTCGGTACTAACTCGAAATGGCACTTGATTTCACATATCTGTTGCGCATTTTAAATTATTCATAATGTTAGTTCAATTGAGATTACACAGATTTAATGTCTACCCGTTCACAATGTAGTTATTCGTATTATTTACAATAAGCTCTCTAATTATTGTGTGTGTATTTATTGTGCTTTTTTTTATTTTTTTTATTTTATATGACGAACTACACAGATTGGCCAGAGAAGCTGGCCTTGACTGCTTCATCGGATTGAGAGGTGGCATAGCTCTTAGGTCGCTTAGCCTGAACCTCTATTGCTAGTAACTCGACACAAGGGTCCCCCCGGTGAGGGGTAACCTCGGCTTGGACGGTTACCATGTTACGCGTAAGCATGCCGATCCGAGGGCGCCCGAGAGGGCCGAACCACGACTCGGTCGGTTGCTATTTCACGGATAATCTAAGAGACATTCAAAAGCTTCTTTTTTTTTTGTTTACGGGGAGGAAATCTAACATTCAAAAGCTAAACTAACTTTGAGTGCCACTTCGGGAAGCGTTGGCGCTGGGAGAAGAAGTGGCCGAAGAAACTCCAGCAACGCTCCTAACATCTAAGGGGTATTGTTCTTGACCATTAAAATCCCACTGCGGTCGACGCCTACTGATTGATCCATATAATTTCTTATCAATATTATTGTATATTACTTTGTCATTCGATACCAAATACACGCAAGTAATGGGTAAACATAAAATTAACGTCAAATCAAATCTACGTTAGTAAATATAAATACGATACGAGCAAAAACAAATTAATTCTGTTTTCTTTATGTCTGTTACCATCACTTTCAACTGGGTGATTTTTTTCTTTATTTGAAAGCTTGTGCTTCCCGTAAGTTTATTCCATTAACGGCAAACACACACTCACACAAACACACACACATTACAATACACATTCGCATAATTTCTCGACTATGACTGTAGTTCTTTCCCTTTTTTTCATTTTGCACACATTTTTTTTTCAGTTACTTTTAATTATTAATTATCTTAAAAACCTAATGTACGCAGGACTTACTGTCTGTGACTGTGTCCTGACATCAGGTCCATTGTACCTAATTCAAGAGACAGAGCTCCTGTATATTGTAACATGTTTGCTTGTGCGATATTAATCTATATATAAATAAAAGAATGTATGTGTGTTTGATCCGTATAGGCTCCGAAATGGATGGACCAATTTAAATAAAAAAAGGGAATCTTCAGATTGACCTGAGGAGTAATCGTACAAAGTTTGGTGACGATCGGAGCACTTCTCTTTTGAACTGTCAAATACGAGTTTTATTTACTATGATGATATTGTATTGTTTTATAACACAAATTTGTAATGACACATGCGTTGTGTATATTTATGTCATTGTCAACGATATTGAAGTCAATGGAGTATATTGAATGTACATGGGTGTAGGTAATGGTACCCTAGTAAAGTTATAAAATTTAATCTATAATTAGGTCGAGTTCTGCGCGACAAATGGACGAATAACTCAATATCAGGCCAACCGATTTCGATGGTTAATTATTTATTGAAATCTATTTGAAGTCAGTTTTGTTTTAGTGCAAAGTTTAGTAGGTATATACGTTATTGATCCTTAGGGCCTTGACTTTACCTTACAAAGTGACATTGGTAGGTTAATTGTTACCTTTATGATCTGAAATGAACACTACAGTCAAATCTGTAATTTACTTCACCAATCAAATTAAAGAGAATCGATAAAACGACTCTTTTGAGTCGGTATTATATGAATCTTCAATCGTTAGCTTCTACCAATCAGAGAATAGTGGCTACGAAATATACTACGAAGTTCTTAAGTAATTTGTGAATAGGTTTTTATATTTTTGAATACATTATGGTCTTTTATGTTTTAATTGGGTTTTATTGTTCTTTATTTATTATGTTTTTGTTTGTTTTCTTTACTATTGGAGTGAATTGAATTTGAATCGTTGGGGAGGCCTATGCCCAGCAGTGGATGTTTTACGGCTGAAATGGTGATGATGATGATGATTTTAAAATATATTTATATAAATAGTATCTTTCAGATTATGCTGGTGTAAAGAATCAACAGATAGATTATTAAACAGATTATTAAATTTAAATAGGCGTGCCATTAACCTCTGTGGGCTGAATAACAGAGAGTTTACCATTTGCGACCTTGATACTTCCTCATGTAATACTATCACGTCCTGCTCGACGAACTGCCAAATATGTTGTGCCATGTGCCAAAAAATCAACATGAACAATGCGCCGTAAGTACATACTTTAGAATGTTCCAAGAGCCAAGTTGAGATACGTGCAGTGCAACAAAAAGTCTTAACTAAGCCCCAATTGTTTAAAGATTTAAGGTACGTTGTAGAAAACATAATCTGCCGCCAAAGAGCTCTCAGCTTCTTTGGTCACATTAACATTATGCGGTCTTCAAAGGATTGTCTTGAGAAGCAGATTATTTAAGGCAAAATCGACAGTAGACGTAAGATTTCGGTTTCACATGCAGAGAACACGGCAGCAGCATGCACCGTGCGGTCCACTCGCATATTATCATCGCAACGTTGTGGTTTTCTTTTTTTTTTGTTGACGGGGAGGAAATCTTCAGAAAGATACCCCGCCTTCTGGGGGGAAGGCGGGGTATGTGGGGTTCTTACCCACTAAAACGTTCCCGGTGGCCCTTTCCTCAGTGCATGACGAGGGGCTCCGGGATCTCCGATGTCGCCTTCTTCCCTGGTCCATCTTGGTGGACGACTCAAGACTCCCCCTTTTAGTCGCCTTCTACGACAGGTAGGGAATACCGTAGTCTTATTCTTGAGAGCCCAGAACTACAGGGCTGACCGTTGTGGCTTATTATATCCGTACATGATGCGAAGATGCAAAAAATAAAATCGTAACGTTGACTATAATGGCACGTATTGGTATATTGACGTGAATCAACTACTAGCTTGATTTGGCGGTAAAAGTTACCGTTTTTATACCGTTACATGAACATAAATCAATATACAAAATGGCTCCTTCGCGAAACGCACATCTATACAAAGTTTATTGACCGAAAACGCGGAGGCAACTTAGACAAGCACTATTTCCTGTGGGGTTAGGGGAGCGGTCCGGGCGCCGGCGGTCAATTCGCACGCTCCTGCAATGAGTTTTAATTGAGTCCGACCGCAGGAAGCTTCGGCCACGGTCGCAGTGTAGGGTGACCTTAATTTACACAGAAGATGACATCGTCTGCTCTCGTGTGTCTAATTCTACTCTATTATAGTGGAACAACGATTTAAACATGCAATGGATTGTCATTTAATTGACATGAAATCAGTGACAGCTTTGATCGTGATTGAAGAGAAGGGACTTTGATTCTGATATTCACATAGCTCTCGATCAGACTCAAGACAGACAAATTAATACTAAGAATATTGCTTTTCTCTCTGATTCCGACTCCCCTTTTTTACTTGTGGCAACGTACCTAACTGGGTACTCATCCCCCGGGGTAAGAGCGTGTTACGTCTGGCCCTCACCGACAAAGCCTACAAGATGTACCATCATCGCATGTCACAGGTTAGTCAGCGCGGTCCCTTAGAGGACAAGCCTTCCCCTCCACATCCAGGCAACGTGCGCCGAAACATAAAGCGCGCCTTCCTCCCCGGTCTCCGTTATATATTATATTCCTCTATACCAACTCCTTTATCCTAGTTTGTCTGGTCTCGCTAAAAATGTGGAAAAATGTTTACTCCTCTAGGTTCAAAAGGACGTGGGAGGTTGTATGCATTTCTTGTAACACATTTCAGTACACGTACATATAATTATTTACTACGCTCCTTCATAGTTCCATAAGTAATTTTTAATACTATACCATATATTTATAAATTTATCTATTGTTATTGTCTAAGGGTAAAGTAAAGTTAAACCAATTTGTCATTCTCTCCCAGGGTATATTCATATGTATAGATATGGAAAATAAATTAATAGACTCAAAGATATTCATAGATAACGTATTTTTTATACTTTCTAAGCAAGTGCTTGACGATCCCACATAATGTTAAGTGGAAACGTAGTCCTGGATGGTAAGACGCACTAGCTTAGTAAATCCTATTGACTCTACTCTTGAAAATACCCACATTGTAATCGTAAGGAAAGCACGACGCGGGCAAAATCCAGTATATTCCAATCCCTTGCTGTACGAACATTGAAAGACGAAGCAAAGCGCCTCTCGGGCGCCCTCGGATCGGCATGCTTACGCGTAACATAGTAACCGTCCAAGCCGAGGTTACCCTTGTGTCGAGTTACTAGCAATAGAGGTTCAGGCTAAGCGACCTAAGAGCTGTGCCACCTCTCAATCCAGTGAAGCAGTCAAGGCCAGCCTGTGTAGTTCGTCATAAAAAAAAAAGCAAAGTGCTTCGTATCATTAATATCTTTAAAACAGTGGAGATAGACGGCAACGAAAGGTATTCCGATGGTAATGGCCACGAATTAGAGTATCCATCGTACCATAACAAAAATGATAAGGTTCAACATATTAGCTAGCCTAGCTTAGTAAACAATTACAAATAAAATAGATATGGTTACTGTCTGTGACAACGTTACATTGAATGGTATCATTAATATTCCGTGCAATATTCGTTAGTACATTTCGCAAAAGTGACGCCGCCCATCATAAAAATAGAAAACCGTTAAATTATACCGCTAGAATTCGATATTAAGTATATAAAGAAGTATAAAAGAGCATATAGCTCATAACCTCGGTCTCGAAATTTTCACCATGACAATTGATTAACGCCAATTATATTGTCAATGTGCCAGAAACCGTAATCTACTTATATCGTATTTGTATATTTAGAAGATGTGTTTATATCCAAGATTACCCCGACTTACAACTGAAACAATATTGGATTGTCAATAGCTAGCCACGGAAAAATCATAGTAACACAACAGACTTAGCAACTTACTAAAAGTATTAGAAATAGGTTTCCGCCGTTTTGAGAGAGATGGCATGGAACGAGGTTTACGTTAGATTTTGTAGATCGTAACCGGCTTGAAAATAAGTTCGATTTAGCATCATCTAAATTTGAGCAAACCAAGACATATGACTTGGTTGGTATTTTAATTTTCTTAAAATCTATATATTGTTTTATATCGACACAATTGTAATAGCAGAATTGGGGCCCAATGCTAAGCGATCCAAGCCCACAAACAGATGAAGCGTCAATAGCCTAATGGTTTAAGGTACGGCCTGCGAATCGTAAGGTCGTGGGTTCAAATCCACCATTCGACTATTGCCGTGAACCATGTCCTAGCACAAGCTTAAGCTTAGTTGGAATGGTTAACAAGATTGTTAATAATATTTCTGAAAAAAAATAAGAAATATTAATAGCTTTCTTTTAATAAAAAAGAACAGATGAATTGGAGATGCTGAAATTTTTATGATTAGAGCAGTCGACACCGCACTTAAAGGGCACAACGTATGTAAGTATAATATACCTTCACTTCAAGCCGATATTATGCAAGGTCCTGATACTTCTCTGAAGGTGCCAGTCCATTGATGCAACAGAAGAAGCCAATTGTGATTACTATCCTAGTCCTATTAAATTTAGTGCTCTTTCTTAAGGTCAAACGTAATATATATATACTCTATTATTTAATATTTAAATTAAAAAAAACTTTATAAAATAATCGCCGTTTTAAATTAAATTTAGTGGACAACTTTTGACCGTTATTTATTCGTATGCTTATACAGAAAGCGCCATTAAACAAATAAAAATATAATATAGAAAACACGTTTTAGTTAACAACGGCTTTATGTATCTACTGGCACCAAATTTCGTTGGAATCGTCAAAAAACAGTGTTTCGGATTTACTCAAATCTGTAGACGTACAAAAAACCAATCTCTGTGGAACGAGAAATGAATTTAACTGATGACGCGCTGAGGCGGACGCGTATCGATAGTTCGATGGTGCATCGTTCGTAATTTGAATTTTTTTGAGACAAAGAGAGGCAAAAGCTTTAACAAGATAAAGATGAAAGAAGACTTAATTTATAAATTCTTTAAATTTACTCTTATTCTGATACTACTATATAATAAACATTATAAATCCGATATTAGTGGTCCATAAAAAGAAATATTTTAAATTAAATTAATTTTTTAGGTGGAATTGTTTGAGATATTCCTAAGAAAGCCTAATGTTTGGCAACACTAACACAAACAGTAAGTGACGATTGGCGAGTTGCGTATGTCAACTTCGTACAAATTACTTTATTTATTGGTTCTCATTGAAAAATTCTGTAAGCGGAGCATCTGCTGAGATGACGTCATTATTTGTGCTTTCGGATACAATGTATCACTGAGATTTGGATTTTTTGTAGTCATTTAAATATATTATTGTTTCAACAAAATGTAAATTATATGTTTGATTTAATTTTTAAAATTTTTATGCGTGGTATGTATTTAAAATGAAATAATTATGTTTGTCTAAGTGTCTATAAGAACATATTATCAAAGGCCACGGACATGTTCGGATATCACTAATTTGAGACACGATCGCGCCCGGGGCGTCGATGCCCATCACTAAACACTTAAAATGTTGATGGCCTCATTTTGCTCCTAATTTTAGTGGACCGTCCTAATTCTTGACTTGTTATTGACACCGGTTTCTGTTACAACAAAACTTACAATATATATTCCATTTCGAAACGATAAATTTAAATTTAATAATATAAAATTTAAATTAATAATGCATAATCTATATATATAATATATAGAAGGCAACTAAAAATAGTAATCAGAAAAGGTTTGATGAAGCTTGGTTACTCTGAAACTGAAAATATATTAAAAATTAAATAATTAGCAATATTCTACACATCTACATACCATACGCACACACACACACGCACGCTAACACACACAAAATCACATACTACAACACAATCATATATTCTTGTTACATGTTTTTATACACATATAAATTCATACTTCACCAAAACGAATTAACTTCAAAATGTGTTTTAACTAACTATGTACACTACCTTTAATAATGTAAAGGGGTGGAGGGTTGATTACTTGAGACACAGGATCCGTCCTAGTTCAAGTGTCAATCCACCATAATCTTCCTGTTATTATGTCTCTTGTTCCAAATGTGTATATGTTTTTAATTATATAATTATCTTAAGTAACTACTGTGGATTATGGTGAGGAATAAATGATTTATTATTATTATTATTATTATATATGCATAGGTATCGATGTGAGTATATATGTTTTTAATGATGACTAGGCGTAACAAAGTTCTAGCGTCCATAGTCGAACGCCTAGCCTATTATCATATTACAGAGTTAAGCCTAGAAGCTAGGCTTGTCATAGTTGAGAAATAAAATACAGCAGACGTGCATGTTGGCGTTTCATTCATCACGGCCGGTAAGATGTTTACAATTTAAAAAATCACATGTAACATCGAGCGATTCAAATTATGCCTGATAGCGGTTATTGTCCCAACAGCTTTTAAAATCATACCGGATTGAGAAGCGGCCGAGGTGTCCATATTGGAAATGAGAACATTTATAATAAAATATTTTACAAAATAATTGTTTTTTGTATTCTCTTCAGTTCATTTTTACGAGTTTTAGCCTCTGTTTTATTCTCAGTCTGACACGAAACTCGATCCGGCGACCGACTTTAATACCATATTTTATTTATTCAAGCTTATTTTTTTATGCACCTACTGTATATTTGAAAATAAGGCAAAATTTATTTTACAAAAGTCCATATTTTCATTTACTCTCTTATTGAGGAATGTAAAGAAAGAAGTTTTATTACTTTCTTACTGTGTTTTGTAATGCCCGTCAAATACTGAGAGGTACGGTTGTGGGTACAGAACATTCTCATCACAGCTATTGACATGGATATCAAGGGTCCACTGGCCTCGGACAACCGGCCCCGAGTCGTGACAGCCGTTTGTTAAACTAATAGAAAACAAAAAGAATGCAACCATTACCTTTGTCTACGTGCTATTGGCTTGAACAATTTGCACGAGCGGACAGAATTTGTCTTACGGTCTAACAATTGTCGTCAGAACCGCCGTTTTATTTCCGGCTTAACATAATAAATTAGCAAAACAAAATGGCGGGTATTAATGACACAAGACAGGTTATAATCCGCCATTTTGTTTGTTCTTGATTTTATATTGGAATATAATTGGATCAACATTTTTTTTTAATGAAGAAAAGCGATCTTTCGATCGATTCTTGAATATAGTAAATTATATTCAAGAAATTATACTAATAAAAGGTAATTAATTATAGAATGAGTGTTCGATTAAATTCCTTATGCGTGAACTAAAATCTTTTGAATAGGACTAATATTGTCAAAATGCAAGGATTTTGAAAATATTAGTTGTAATTAAATATTATTTGTATTCTCTTTTAATGTGATAAAGTATCATTTTATCTATTTAATAATTAAAAATAGACACGAGTAAATTAATAATTGGAATCCAATACGGCGGTTGTGAGGGAATGGTTTGAAAAACCATAAAGGTTCATTTATTACAAAGTAAAGGTTTTGCGTATAGAAAACTAATATTTTCAACATCACATTTCATGACTAGAAATCTGCCATCAATTTGCAGTACTCCGTGAATTGAGCCTTGACCCGATAATGTTAAAATGGAAAAGTTATTTTTTTAAAAGAAAATAAATTGACAGATTTACCTAAAATTATCTATATTTTTTGTGCTTAGCAACGGTTGTGTAAATTAAAAAGAATTATGTTCTAATTCGCCATTCTTCGCCAATCTAATTGATATACCTCCTTCTAGGGCGCCCTCTACCAGCCCCACCACACACTATCGAGATATAAAATCGCTCCATTCTTTCCATTCATCTTTTCTACATGTTTAATAAATATCTTGATTACTTACAAAAAGAATATGACGTGAGCCCGTCCCCCATTTAAATGATTAAATAATTGATTACATTACGATTTATATTGTTTTCAGAATTTGGAACATTTTGATATCACGTTGGTTACATACAATCCTATTATTATTAGCTCTATTTTTTTTTAAGACGAACTACACAGATTGGCCAGAGAAGCGGGCCTTGACTGCTTCACCGGATTGAGAGGTGGCATAGCTCTTAGGTCGCTTAGCCTGAACCTCTATTGCTAGTAACTCGACACAAGGGTCCCCCCGGTGAGGGGTAACCTCGGCTTGGACGGTTACTATGTTACGCGTAAGCATGCCGATCCGAGGGCGCCCGAGAGGGCCGAACCCCGACTCGGTCGGTTGCTATTTCACGGATAATCTAAGAGACATTCAAAAGCTAAACTAACTTTGAGTGCCACTTCGGGTATATTAGCGCTAGTAAATCCGACTGTAATCCAGAAATGGCATTGAGATCATTATTTAATGTTACTTAACCGTTGCCAAGCAACCATATGTCAACCGTGTCAAACACGTTAGAGTGTGTGTAATGTTTTTTTTATTGGTTTAATGCATTTTGTATTCATAATTTAAAAAAAAAATACATTCTGCATTCCTCTATATAAACTATAAGTGGGGAAATATCAAACTCCGTCCGCGCAGTTTTCGTAAGAAGGGGTACAAAGTTTTTTCTTCACGTACTAATATAATGAGTTCACTCTGTTTCTATTAGGATTAGTATAACAAGTGAAACTAACAAGAAATATTCTATGACAAGGCAATTAGCGAAGCAAGCGCCATGTGCCACGTCGCGGGGGTACACGCAGATGTAACCCACGCGACATAGCGTCGAAAAAATGATGCCGCGATAAAAAGTCGGCGGGACGGGCGTGAGAACATCGCCACGTGTCCATTCGTTCGCTCATTCATGCATTTGATTCATGATTAGGGTAACCACATTGATTTATAGTTATATGGATATTGTATTTGGCTCTTTATGCTTTGTGTAAAATGTAAAATATTAATAGCTTGTAAAAAAATTATGTGCTGTCATTTGACATATGGAGTGAAACAACCCAATTTGAAAGATAAAACTGCTTAATTTTATATATTTTTTCGTAATTTTTTTTAAATTTTGCTAATTGGTTTTTATTTAAATACATAAACATATTAAGGAAATTTAGAATTTTAGAAAATAAAAAATAAGGTAAAAGAAAAGAAATAATTATTCAAATTATTAAGTAAAATAAAAAAAACACGTCTCTTAATTTTTTTTGACAAAATTACATATTTTATATTACATATAAATTCGTCGAAGCGGTACCTGTGATCAGAGAGTTGAACTACATTCTTAAAAGTCACGCTATCGGTCGCCATGTAAACGACTATAGCACTTCCATTATATATGGTTCTTACGGTTTTAGTCCTACATTTTTTTCAGTTCAGTCGCACATCAAAGCTCCTATCTCCACCATGTCTGCCGTAAGGAACTTCCAAAAATATGGCTCTTACAGAAAAAGGCCATTGTCCAACACACCTCCTCTGTGAAGAGAATATTTTATGACCACGATTATCTTGTCGACCGGACGAGTTTATCTGGTTGTTATCACTGAAAATGAACGGTGCAATAAACAACGCTTTATCTAGCCTAACGTAAGAATCCCTTTATATAATAAACATACAGGTTTTTAAACTGAGACCAGGGCCAATATAATTCTAGGCTTTGACTATCGCATATATCAGTGATTTTTATACAGCTTAGTGAGATATGTAAGCGCATCTATTTCACCAGATGTCAGCATTTTTTATTGCATTTATTGAACGTTAAAGTTGCATTGTTGGATGGATGACTATCCTGAGTAAAAAGTAGCATGGCGACCCTAGTCGTGAACTGAGATGTCCTAGTGCACATACATTGTTGATTCGGCCGCGACCGACGCACAATAGCAACGATATATGTATAACTGTTACTGCGAATTAACACAATAGCCGGCGCACTGCTCTCCTATTGAGATAGATAATATCCGTTATCGCGCATCATACGATATCTATTCAATGTTAGTTAAGCTAGGACAAATTAATCAGCCCTGTAGTTCTGAGCTTGTAGAATAAGACTACGGTATCCCCTGCCTGTCGTAGAAAGCGACTAAACGGGGCCTCGGGTTCGCTGAGCGACAAGTGTCCTTGTCGTCCGCCAAAATGGACCCAGGAAGAAGGCGACATCGGCTGGCCCGTGTCGCCTTGCACTGCGATGGCACAAGGATCCGGTCCCGGGGAGGGACTAGAGACCTCCCCCTAGACGTGCTCTCCGAAGAGCACAGTGCAGAGGGGCTCCGGTGCGTTCCTCTGGAGATCCCGGAGCCCCTCACCATGCACTGAGGAGCGCACCGGGGGGTTTTAAGTGGGTAAAAATCCCACATAACCCCGCCTTGCAGGGTATCTCCTTGAAGATTTCCCCCCGTCAACAAAAAAAAGGACAAATTACTAATGCAGTAACTTGGTTCGCACTTATACTATCTTCTAATACTAACGCAATATATTATTAAATAAAACTACTTTTAAAATTTTTATCACGGCTTTGTCTTATTTTCACCCGACTTCAAAAAAGTAGGAGGTTTTCAATTTATCTGTATGTGTTTTTATGTTTATCACCTCATAACTTTCGAGTGGGTAAAACCGATTTTGATGATTCTTTTTGTGGTCTCAATTGTGACAATGGCATCCATGAGAAAACCATGTCTTAAATTTGAGTAACGTTTGATTCGATTTGAAGTCGATTTTGGTTTTTACTCGTAAATATATTTGTCAACACTTTACCTTACCTACTTAGACCTGTAATACCTTTTTGGTGGTCTAAATTTAATTTCCAGTGTTACAAAAACGTTAGCTCACATTTGCAGAACTCTGCTGTGCTGTTCACGATAAATCAGGTCCAAACCATAGAGGCCGGACGCGAGTTATTTTTAAAATTGCGTGCACAATATTATATGTTTAGGTGGAATATGATAATTGCGGGAGGCGCCGTAAATCGACACCGGCGATGGGATTACAGAGCAGACGCCGGCCGCTTTCGCCCTGCTATTGGGTTGCCAGCTCTAAGTCGTGGAATACCAGGACAACAAAAACAAGACTATTTATGATTTTTTTCGAGTTGTTCTTGTTCGAACGTTTTCTTTATCACAAATGGGGTAAACAGAGATAGCAATTGCCATCGTGTTTCCTAAAGATCCTAATCATAACAGAAAGTGTGCTGGCATTTAATGGAAATACATTTTTGCACGTGGTTTTTGTATGTAAGAATACATACAAAGTTTAATTTTGGCTACATGGAGCGTTTTTTACTACAAGACTATGTGAATCCATGCATGGCTTACCTTTTAATATAAGCTATCTCACGAGAGAACCATTGCTTAGTGATTATTGTTGCAATGAATATTGATTTATTTAAGCATCGACGAACATGTTTTAATCTAGTTGTAGCTACAAATACAGTGATGTGGTGCAGACTGTCCACTACGTGTCTACTGCTAGCGCGTACTGCCATATTTCGGGCATATACTGCGTAGAGGGGATGGCAACCTTGAAAAGCTGGTCGTCGTTGGCAATACAGAAGGTAAGAGAACAACATACCGGTCGCCAACATGATGGTCTGACCAAGTAAAAGGTGCCATCTCCTCTCCTAATTTCTACCAGCTGGTGAGGGATGCCTCGGTCCGAAGCTGATGGAGGCAGATTGTTCATTTGAGGGGCTTTAGTGACCACGTTCCTCAGGAATGAGGGAACGACAAAGAAGAAAAGTAGCTATAAATCTCTCAATCAGATTTCACTAAAGATAAAGAGTGTTTCTTTAGCGGTGATCGTAGAACTCTCTCCAACTGAATATAATCGTTATTATTGCTTTCAATGGACCTCAAGGTACGTTAACATTTTGGTTTTTACAACTAGCAGTTTAAGGAACTCCTATACCGAAGGTAGATCAAACTCTACCGTATGCTCTTAATTTTATTCCAACCCAATGTTTATTTTGTTTCATTTTAAAGGAATACCTAATTATCTACATAGTTTTTATCTGGCCATGTTGTGTTCGCCTCATTTACAACTGATTAATTTATTAATTTGTTTCTCTCTTTTTTAAATCAGGTATAATGGTGAAGTTTTGTTGGCGAACCCAAAAAAGAAGCCACTCCTGCTCGCCTACTGTCCGAATAGATGACACGTTATGAATTGCCAGTTTGCATATCTTTCGCATACAGTTGTATTGCTAGCAATTTTTTTTCACAAATATTACTAAAGTTCTAGTAAATAATCTCGTTACGTGATGGTTCAAGTCAATAGTGGAATTGTGGATCCTCAACCTGGACTTTCAACCTCACTCACGTACAGACCGTGCCCTAAACCATTTGTACACATCACCATTATATTGACGGTTCACTAGTAACTTCCAATTCTTATATAATTAATTTGGGCCTTAATTATGCTATTTGTCACAATTGTCAAAATTGACATAATAATTGTCATTTTTGCTAGTTTTGGTAATCTGTTGTTCAGTTCAATTTGTTGTTCAATTATGCCACTGTGGTTTTCCGATAACACTCCAGTATGGTTATGTACAATGTATTCTAGCACATTTTCCAAATATGTCGTTTCATCTCCATCAGTTAAACAATATTAAGTAATCACAAGATTATCAAAAAATTTATATGAAATTTGTAGATTACACTTTTTTGGATCATCGGGAGTTTTTCGGTTGTCATAGTGACAGACTTGGGGCCCTGATATAAGTCAGTGTTAAGATGTTTCCTGGTGACAATGCATCAGATAGTTCATTATTTTTCTGTTCATCCTTTAACATTTTTTAATCGTCGCACCATACGAGTCTCATTTCTGATCAAAAACTCCTCTTCTAAGATATTTTTTAAGGCAAAGGGAGAGTGAAAAGAAGGAAACTGAAAAAAAGACGACCTATTCAAGTCGAGGAAATTAGAAAGTAACATCGGCAAAATGAAAAATGGTTTTAAAAACTCTGGTTTTTTAAAAGTCAGAAACTTTTAAAGTTCTTGTTATAGACTCTTCATCTACTCGTAAAATATTTCTTAACCGTCTCCATTCAACTCAATGAAACATTGAAGTGCTAAGGATCTTTCGGTTAGGAACACATTAGAGAGTCACGTCCTAGCGTGTTCGTTGGACGCTCTAATTCCTATGAAAATAGAAATGATTTTCTATTGAATGACTTCTCCAATGTTTATTTGCTTAAGCAAGATGAACGAGTTCAAATGATTTGCTCTGCGAAGCGGCAATGTAAACGCAAGTCATGTACGAGATCGAAGTATTTTGTATGGATTTTAAAATAATTCGTATTAAATCTTACATAAAACTCGCAAATGGATAGAATTTCTTTTTTTTATTAAAAATTTGTCGGCCCCCATAATAAACACAATAAATTTATTGGTGGTATTCGTATTGAAATTCTGGATTCTTCACTTATACGGAATTCTAAATATTTCTACTTGATATGACATTATACAGATAAATTTGATACCATGTAAATAATAAGAGAACATATATTGAAGGAACTATTGATGATATTATATGAGAACTAAAACTGTTACATTATGCCGAGCGGTCTGGTAGTCCACTTTTCAATGTATAGTCTCTATAATACGGGTCACGTCCCTTTACAATTATTTTTACAAAGCTTAATGTCGTAGTTCTCACGACTGACTACCAAAGAATCACCAATTGTTACGCTCGATCATCTACATTTCAGGAACATCATAAAAATAATTGAAAAAAAAATAGATTTAGATGACCTCCAACCGAAACAGACAATGGGTTGATGCGCTCGTGTGCCCATTTTATATAAATAAATACACAAGTTGATTTTAGATAGCGGGTAGTGTTCGGTATATAGTACTCGTATATCCAACAACAATATTTTATAACTTTTGTATTTATTTGGAGGTTTAGTTCTGAAGAATCCATTTAACTTTAACATAATTGGAAACCCTAGCGGCGGCTCTGTTTATTGAAACACGCTTTTGCCACTCTAGGGCTTTACAATGCTGTTTTCAAATGATTATAGGAAGAGTAAAATATAAATAATATACATAATTGACCTCCTTCTGATCGAAATTGAATTCAGAAAAGGTACAATGAAATTAAACAAAATTTGCAACTCGAAACTCATTCCGTTGAAATACAAGTATAAACAACGATCAGTATTTATTTAAGCGTTGCCTAGTATTCGTACATAATGGAATTTTTATTTTAAATCTATATATATAAAAGAGAAACTGACGTGAGTAACGACTGCTCCGATTTCAATGAAACTTTTAGGGAATCTTCAGATTGACCTAACCGTGTAAAAGTTTGGTGACCATTGGATCGGCACTCCTCTTTTTGAACTTTTAAATACAGCTTTTATTTACTATGATGATATTCTATTGTTTTATAACGCAAATTTGTATTGACACATGCGTTGTGTATATTTATGTCATTATGAACCATATTGAAGTACAATGGAGTATATTGAAGTATAATAAAGTATACAGAATTGTATTAAAGATAATAATTAAGGATTTTGAAATATTCAAAGTAAAGCTATAGCGCCACGATTGTATACGTTTACTGATGCTACTGACATGTACACGGGTGTAGGTAATGATCTTCACCCGCTCAAGAATAGAATAGAAGTGAATGAATACAGAGAGAAAGGAATAATTGAATATATTGTGAGTTAAATTAAATATTTAATGATGTAAGTTTATTGTTTAAATAAAATAAAGCAAAATCTAGCTCGGCGAAGCGGACTGGGTACGCTAGTTCTTAATAAATTTAAAACGTTGGAAATTTCATAGGACTACTAAATAGTGTAAACATTACATGTATTTCAACAAGTTAGATAGATTGATATAAATTTTCAACAATAAAATAATTTGTTACTAAAAAGATCATACAATTTGAATACTATTACGATAATGTAACGAAAAAGTTGAAACTGATAAAAATCTATAACACGATAATGACTATGAACATCGTATCAACAACGCGACCATTTTTTATAAACATAAAAAACGACATCTTTAAAAAAACCTTGTTTGAAGGTGAAAAGTTTTGTTTTCGTCCCTCCATCACAGTTTAACAATTTAAGTAGCTAATAACTAAGCATGAATCTGGGCCACATTTTCTTGATTTCACACATTGTTTATCCCATTCTAGGGATACAGTGACAAGCATGAAACTGCTTTTTTTTCACTAATACCTATTACCATTTGAATAACGTACGTCAGTGGAATCGAGGCCGACTATTTCAAGAGAATATTACCTAATAATGATAACAAAGCTATTATGGCAACTATGAATAACGTTCTGATATAAGACATTAACATAATATTTTTTGTTGACTCCTTTGGAGGTGGCCGCGGACAGGTACAAGCTATGAGGGTGCAGAATTCCTTGAATGAGATTTCAATAGTCGTTGCTTCACTCCAAAATCAACTTTACGATCTCTACAGTAGGTTTAAAATTCAACTGCAAACATTTAAGTAGGTTTGAAAATAATAACATAAAAACGAAGATACGATAACAAGCTTTAGTGAAATAGAAATAAAGTTTATAATTATTCGTAATGTTATAGGTGCGAAGGTCGGCTTAGCTACTATCAATCAGCAAGGCGCCATTGAGGGTTGGGCAAGGCTCGTGAGAAACCGTAAACACTTACCCACTTTATCTGATAGATTTTTTTTCGTACAGCAGCGGGTCCAGTCAATTAATGGATTGCGCCGTTACTTGGTTTATTTTTAGTGTCCAACGCTGCTTAGCATAGGCATCAGGCGGTACTAATTTATTTAGAAGGGTTTGACAGGTAAAGCATTGTGATAACGACACGCCACACAAATGACTATATATGAATACTAGCCTATTTTTAACTGATTTTTTTAAGCACAACGCCCATGAATGCGAAAAATTATATCTCATAATACAAATTGTATCTTGATAAATAATATATCTTAATTTAATAATAATACATCTTAAAAACAATTTCCTATATCAACATGGGACCTAATAAGCAAATCCATTCCAATACAAGTATATTTAAGAGTAAAACAATAACTGACTTAGGTTAGAATCAGACTATTACGAAATAGAATTAACCATAACCAAACCCAACTCTCATCAACTACCCTGCAAGTACATCCTTTATTTTTTTTTGATAGACTAATACATAGCCTGTATTACGGAGATTAGAATATTAGAATATATTTATTAACACACACAGATTTGGTTACAATTATAAACATTACACAAATTAAACGAACATCCATGTAACCATTGCAGCACATATTATTGGTACACAGTGACCCCCAAACTAAGCAGACTCAGTGTTTAGTGTTTTTATGATTTATTAAATAAATGTATATATATATATGTATATATATATATATATATATATATATATATATATATATATATATATATATGTATATATATATATATATATATATATATATATATATATATATAGTATAGTTGTGTATATGATCGTGTATGTGTTATATATTTGTTGATTTTGTTTGCGTCTACCCGATGATCCTTTCAGTCTGCTCGAGGTTGAGACCGAGCGACCATTTTGACACCGTTTGCCTTAGTTCGTATAATTGAAGGTGTTTTATGTCCAGAGTTTTGGAGACATTGTTGTAGATTAGGTATTTCGATAAAAAAATTAAATCGGTTGACGTTATATTGAGTTATTAGTCCATTAGTAGCGCACATACTTAATGAAAATTTAATTAATACGATTTTCTGATTGATCATTGTCAGAATTAGACCAAATTAGACATCTACGACCACACTAGAAGCACTAAGTTTCAAATAAATAAACAGTCATCAAAATCGATTCAGCCAGTCGAAAGTTATGAGGTTAGGAGAACAAACAAAAAACAAACACAAATTTAGTCGAAATTGAGAACCTCCTCCTTTTTGGATGTGGTGCAAAAACATTTAAATACAGACAAATTGAAAAACCTCACCTTTTTGATGTCGACTAAAAATATGCTTGTATGTACATACAGGTTTTAGAAAGATATTGAAAGATAGAGGTAGTTTTACATAGATATAATGCTTGCGAGGTTCTAAGCGTTTTAGAATTGAAGATAAATATTTGTCAGGAGTTGTGGTATGGGCGGCATTGAGGCGCACATGTGTGCACAAAAAACTGTGTGCCCCGCGTGTTGACAGTGTGCATAGCTCCAAAGCCGCAGCGACCACCCTCCGGGGTGCTCGTCGTAATTTAAACAACATTAAATATAACCACCATCTAGCATTTACACTACAAATAAATTAAGTAAGACGGATTAAGTGAAACATGTGACGTAAAATAATCACCTAATATGTTTAGCTTTACACTATGCAGTGGGCCGTGTGTCGTTTTTTTTAAAGTAAACTGTGGGCAATCATATGGGATTGTTTCTAGCGCGGCGCCCTTTGATAGCGTCTTCTCTTTTTATTCTACCAACCACAAATTATAATGGATAACGCATAAAGCGGGAACGTAAATACAGAATTGAGATGTTTAAGGCCAAAGTTATGGAATAAGATCGATTATTAAAGTTGTTATTAGCGTCTATATTATTAAAAGAAATATATTATGCCTCTCCCGAAGCTAGACGCCCACGCCCGTGAGAAGTTTCTTATCTGAAGGAAGCCGTTCCTCTATTTTAATAAATATTTAATTTAGTTGGAAAGCGCGTGAGAGACGCCCGCGGGACGGACGCGGCCCAGGACATCCAGACGAATCGTAATGACGTGTAAATCTCTGATTAGATATCACCCCTGGGAACTGACAACAAAACTAAATACCTGTCTGCATTTTTCCCTTGTCTACATTCCTGCCTGTATCTTTAGTAAGAGCTTACGTGACTTTGATGATTAATACCTTTCAATCTGAACTTTGATTAATTGTTAAAGGTAAAGCGGTTATAGTCTAAGAGTCTACGTTCGACTATATATCGGTAAAGGGTTCGAAACTCAGCCAGCATTTACCAATGAGCTTATTCACTATAAAATATATAAGCTCGTCACGATAGCCATTTTTGTCTACAACGCTAGAATTAAGAAGACGAGAGAGCCGTTATAAAAAGTTAAATTTTTAAGTTTGTTCAATCTATTTACTCTAAGAAAATGTAAAAGATAACATTTTGTTTTCTATTAATAGTGCAACCCCTTACCTAACGCTCGTAGGTCATTGTGGAATGTGTATTTGAAACTACATAGACACGAACTTAATAAACACAAACTCGAAGGCAAGTGTAGGCTTTGTGATTAATTTATTTATTTATTTGATACAGGAAAACTTACAGCTATTCAATGCTTGTTATATAATTTACAAATAAATCACAAGATTAGCAAATAACAAGTTTTCGCAAATAAATTAGGGAAAAAATAAAACACTAAAGACGCAAACTTAGGTAACACAATATTGGAAAAAGAGTATCATGGTCCCGCAGACAAAATTTCGCTAAATTTACTTATAAAAAGCTTACGTAGTGAGGCATCACTGACGTAAAATAGGTCGACATTATTGAATTTCTTACACAGGTTGTTGAAGTCATTAGATGCTCTGATAAAATAGCTATTAATCATATAGTTCGCATTACTAGGTGGAGTATATAATGGACACTTGAATCGCAGACTACGAGAAGGGATAGAGAAGCGTAAGAATTCATATACACTTTCAGAGTGATGAAAATATCAATATTTCAATAAATGCTCATGTTACATGAATATGACGATGAGCTCACACCCTGTCACATATGAGACCTAAGAAGATAAAAAGCTTTACGACCGTTTTTTTACCTTTTTGATAGCAATTTTTTCTCTTGTTGGTGTATTTAAGCAAGCCTTTAAAGGGTCATTAATCGAAGTAATGTGGCCGATGAACGATAATGAAATATACGATTGGTCGCGACAGTGTATAAAGATTTCAATTGTTTAGTATTCGATCGATATCGGTGGACAGACTCGACCTTATACTGTTTACCAAATGAGATGTGCCGACTGCACGCGATGTATTCTCACGACCCGAAATGGGTGAAAAAAAAAGAAATCCCCGAAATTTTTAACGCAATAGGCGCATTGTCTCTACATAAACATCGGTTAAATTTCATCGAAAAAAACTATTGCTCCGATTGTATGGAGATGGACTTTATTAAATTTTTATGTAATATTTTATGTCTTTGATGTATTTAAATAATAATAAAAAAAAAAAGTCTTATTTATGATTCACGATGTGATTTTCAAACTTTCTAGTGCAGTAGCTTCTCTCACTTTTTTCACATCCATAGATGATGTCAGCAATCTGTTCGAAATACATTCAATTACCGTCCCATGCTATCTCTGTAACCCAACTTTGCATTATGAATCTCCTTTGTCTATCCTATTTACCCTTTATACAGGTCAAACAACACCTATTCACAACGCCAAGCCACCCTAGTTCCTTATCACGCAATCATTCAAAGTCTAACACTATATCTGCGAAAACAAATTTAAAACTTGAGTTTAAATTATATTAACATAATAAAATAACATTAAATTAGATAAAAATAATAAAAAAATTCTTTAAGTATTGTTCTTGAGCCACATCCATTTGCACTTACTGCTTGTATTATATATTTATGCTTGTTGTTAACTGCCGGCAATAACATTGCTTTTTTTTTGTTTAGTTTTAACGATTACCCCCATTTTTTGTTACCAGATATAAATATGTTAGACTCATATGTGAATTGTAAACTTCTTGAGTTTTAATAAAGTTTCTTTAATCCCAAATTAGTTTTCAGCATTTACGTATAATTTCTTTTTAGCTAAGACTAGGGAATACCAAAGTAACATCTAACAATATTTTAGATGAGAAACGGGCGGCAGGAAATCGTGTTAAATGGGAATCCATAATGACTGCCTACTCCCCGGGTTAGTTAGCTGCTACTATGTTTATTTATTTGTAGTAAATCAAATATTCGTAGAAAGAGAAGCCGTTTCTACTCTAATGTAGCCACCATTACCTTAGGAATGCGTATACGTCGATGTGTCTGCACTTTACGCCTTCTCTGAAAATTGATTGTTCCTACTTTCGACTACGGTCTTTTAACGGCCTATGTTACTAAATTGTTACGTAACTAACTTACTAATTATGTCTCCGATATCATGGGAAAATTGTATTTGGTTAATGCTATTATAAGTGACTATTGCGGACATTTAAATAAGTTTTAGTTTTCGGTTACTTACGTATACAAAAATCGTTTACTATCATTTGTGACCGGTGTACGGGTTACATCGGCCCTATAAAACTTTTCGAGATATTGACAACCCTGTCTACCTCGTTAGGGTTAAAAGAATCTTCTTTTTATTATTGTATTGTATACGTATAACCAATGTGTCCTGTCCATTGACATATGCTTCCGAAGCTTGGAGGCTCACTAAGCAAAATCTGCACCAAATTCAAGTAGCACCAGCATACCCAACGTCGAAATTTGTCAGAGAACCAAAGTCGAAGACGTGGGTATGCGGATCATTAGACTAAAATGGCTATGGGCGGTACACCTGGCTAGGAAAGAAGACGGTCGGTGGACCAGGGTAGTAACCGAGAGGTGGCCAACACAGGGACGCCGATCAGTGGGCAGACCACCAGGCCGTTGGTCGGATGACATCGTCAGCGGGACGCAATGGTTTCGGGCAGCACAGGACCGAAGTGAATGGCGTGAAAAAAGGGAGGCCTATACCCAGCAGTGGAAAGATACTTGCTGATCGATTGATTGATATGTATAAATATTCATGCCATAGCAAACGGTGAGTTTTAGACTAAATTAAAATTTACAAATTAAGATTGATAATTATAAGAAGTCATTATCTATATACATTTAAATATTTAAATTCAGGACGACTGGTTCGATTTTAATAACATTTTCATTTGATCTTCAAATAATAACAGCGGATGACTTCGGAAGGTTTGATAGCGTTTGGATATACATTTTTATTTTCGAGTTTTCCATTAAGCAAATTAAGTCTGTAGACAATTTAGTGCTACTCATGAGCAACTACTTAAATCGTCTTTTCCGATAATAACAACAATATATTTAAATATTTGCCGTCGGTTGAAAATAGTAAGTAATACGTTAGTATATAAACATGCTATGATTCATGATTCATCACCAGCAACATTCCTATAATTTAAGCCGGTAACAGAATAGTTTCACAGGCGCCACTTATTTCAGCAATGTTCTATGTGAGTCAATGATCGTCTGAATTAGTTACGAGCGTCACAGCGACATCGTATCATAAAATTGACGTCAGTTTCGATTGCCTCAACATGTGCCGGCAATATTTATACTGATTAATTTAATGAGATAAACTATAATTCAACTTGGAATTTTTGACTCTCCACAATGAACCCACGAAGTTGGATTTTGTATGGATATGTCCACAGGTGCGGACACTTATTTATTTTGGTATTGATATCGAATGTAGGTAGCTTCACATTTTTTGTAAGGCAATAATTTTCTTAAAGGCCTTTCTTGTATTGTATATTAAATACAATATACTTGTATAAGACCAATGGAAAATATCTATACAGATAATTTACAGATTTTACTGTAAATTATCTGTTTATTTATTTGTCTTTTATTAAATTCATTTTGATGGCTGAATTTTCTCATTACACATAAAGTACAATTCCGCGGTTATGTTTTAAATTTCAATTTTTTTTAAAGACTGCTAACAATATATTTCTTTTTTAGGAAATATCACTAACATTCTTGTTAACCATTGCAACTATGCTTAAGCTTGTGCTAGGAAATGATTCACGTCAGTAGTCGAATGGTAGATTCGAACCTACGACCTTACGATCCGCAGACCGTGCCCGTGCAAAACATGAGGCTATTGACGCTTTTACATTCACTACAGGATATAGGCCTCTTGCAACGATTACCGAAATGAGCGATTCTTCCTGCGGCCCTTATCACAAAATAGTGGGTAAATTTACCTATGTGGTTACAATTAGCCATTTTGGTTTGTGTGTCATGTCAATATTTATTTTTACTTATCTATCTGTGCACAATAACGGAACAACGTAAATCAAAAAATAAATCCATTCCATGTAATTCTCACAGTCCGCCCCGTGGCCGTGCTGAACGTCATTCCATTGAGCGCGTGTCCCGTTCGCGCCTGGCCGAGGCGCTTAGCGTCGTCTCTGTCGGTGACTTTGAATGTAACCGCCCTGGCCCGATGGTTCCGAGAATCGAGCCTGTGGCATTTTTTTGAGCGCATAATAATTTGATCGGGAAATATTTATGGAAGGGGTGGCCGGACGCGGAGTCGTCAGACGAGTCAATTATCAGTTACTCGCCGTGGTGTCGGCCGCCTGAAAGCCGCGCAATGGGTGGTTATCCGAACGCAGCCGATTCTAAGCTGGAATTTATGAGACATAGATAGAAACGATACCGGCTGGAATTTCACACGATTTAATTTTTTGGTCTGTTTCCAACCACTTCAAAATGTGTGACTACCAGCGTTTCATTTAATTTTTGACAAGTTTCTTTTTTAGTTCAATCCTTTTCTAATTTATAAAATAAACTGAAATGCAACGATATAACAATAAAATCTTTAATATTAATATGTTTTTAATTCTTCTAAGAAAAATCTAAAACTCTTTGTCTAAAACTGTTCTTTACAGGTGTCCTAACGCTACTTTTGATTCGTAGCAAGAGCTACGCCAAATTTGCTACGGATTTCGTAGCGGTCTCGTACCATACACAAGAGTATGAAAAAATAAATACAACATACACAATAATATGAATTATTACATATTCGATATTCAATACATATCAATCTTCTCTCTTACTAACAATATAACGTCATACACAAAGCAAAAATAAACTAATTCTACAGAAATTATAAATTTATTCTTTTTTAGCTTTGGCCTTACATTTCTTTTATTTCCCGTTGTTACAATGTTTTTATCATTACAAACGCGTTTACAAAACCTTTTTTGTTTAAATATACATTAGACAACAAAGGAACGCTATGAATTTCAAATGAACCAACCCATACGTCCATTGAAACAACCGTTACAGTTGAATGAAACAGTTGCATAAGAAAAAAAAAAGGAAACATTAGGCGATAAAATAAACAAGTATCGGTGGAACGGAGTTTATTATAATCGCTTCTGCTAATTTGTCGCGTTGAGGAGGGGGGCGGGGCGCAGTTTCCGGTGCATATGCAAGACAATATCGCTCCGCTCAATGGACCCATTAATAGCACAAGTGAATGAGTGCGTAAAGACACATGTGCGGGCCTCGAACCCGCTACCCCACAGACTGGACCACATGGCGCATACATTGTGTAACGCAAAAGGGCAATTTGGTTTTATTGGCCCGTCAGAGATTTCAAAGAATTCGTAGCGGTTGTTGTTTCTAAAACAAAGACTGACAGACTTTTTAACCGACTTCCAAAATCGGTCACAGTTTAAATAGTGTACGTACATAATAATAATTATTATTTACTTATTTAATCAAGTAACATAGACTCATCATTACATTATATTATTTTTAGAATTTACAACAAAAATAACTATTAAATAATGACCTCAGACTAAATTAGATTATAATAATAATATAATATTACACTAACGGCTTGACTATGCTTATGTATGCCTTACCCCATGTGAGACGGCGCAGCATCCGTTTCATAAACGTTTACACAGTCAAGCCTTTGAGCGATCATGCTCAGGATGCTGTAGGATGCACACCTCTTGCGCATTGTCGCAAAAAAGCATGCCACCTGTGCATCCGCGAACATCCCCGATGCACTACAGAAATGGGGCAGCCCCAACAAAACCCTCAACGCGTTTTTATATATATTGATATACTTTTTTAAAATGTAATCCATGTTAATAATATTGCTGGTAACATTTGGTGACTATTGTACTGTTCATAGAGTATTGTAATTATTCAGTGCCGTATAAGGGTATTTTAATATTCATATGCATCGTAGTATATAAGTGTGTATATTCTTCACACATATAATAATACGATATTATAACAAAATGGAGTTATAGCCTAATGTTTAAGCTTCGATTTACGATCTGACTGTGGGAGGTTCGAATTCCGGCTAATACCATTGATATAAATTTTTCGAGGGGTAATTTAAAACAATGCACTTATTCCGCTTTGCAGCACTCAAAACGGAACTAGTAAAAATAATTGTATTATCACTGAATTTTTACTATGCAAAACGGATCAGCTACGATTCAATTGTCATTGTGCCAAGAACCGATATTATTAATACTAACAATTAAAACAATATGAGAGTGTCAGTGGTTTGCCAACCATAGTAAGTTAAGTGAACTATCAAAAATCGATAATTATGATATCATTGATCGTTAATTATGACACAATTATAGCACGAAACTTTGGACCGCCCCGGAAAAGTGAAAGGAAATGAAAACTTATTTATACAAGATACAGCTCAGCTAAATATTCAGCTTTACAAATATAGGTATACAAAATGACAGGATTCTATTAATATGACTTAAGCTTCAAGTTCACGGCTTAGCCCATTCTTTCCTAACTATTTAAATTAAAATGTTCTTTACAACAACTCTCATAAAATATAATATTTTATGTACTTTATACATCGTTTTTCATATTCATTCATTCATAATTAGCGATTATTTTAAACGCTGCTCTTATCGTTGCCGTCATTACGGCATACCGTTCATATTTTACTGTAATTTTTAAAATTCATGAAAATCACTCTCTCAATTCCAAAACCTAACTAACTTTTAGATAGCTGCGTTAAAAAGATTTAAGCAAATCATTTCAATCTATTTTCTAAACATAAAATCTACAATAACCCTATTCTTCACACTTTAAAAATGTCTCGTTAAAATATATTCTTTTTTTTTTATTCTTTTGGTAAACATTCCTAAAACTGAGATTCAAATATCCGATGAAATCGTTCTACCCGTTGATAAAAAAAAAGAATTCCATGGTTACTTCCCAAGGAATGCTAAAGAAAGATAGCTAAATAATTTTTAAATTCCTAGAATAACTATTATAGGAGTGGTTTAAAAACTAGTACAATGAACTCGGACGTGAGACGTGGTGTTGTTCTATGATCATTGTTGGCTCTAAAGTGATATTTTTCGCTTCCTGTAACGTTCTTCCCGTTTGCTCGGTCCATGACAAGCAAGGCGTAAAGTGTACCTGACGTACAATAGACAGGTAAGAGGCACAACAATTTGTCGGGCAGGTTAATGCCACCGTTATTCACTTGTCGCTGGTGCGACGCGTTGGCGCCAGATATCCTTACTCTATTGTGTTCCCTATTCTCTATAATGCTTTCAATGAATACTTTAGTTGAGGTTTCGACGCGGTGGCGCTTTTATATTGTCCTTGCATTAACTTTGCTGGCCTATTTATCTTGTATGGAAATAATAGATTTTTTATGGCTGACTTTATGGGTTAAAAAGTGTAACATAACTTTGTTTTAATTTACCGCCTTTCGTAGTTATTTATAAACGATTCATTAATAGTGTGTACTAAAGAAGCTACTTTATTTCACGGTACATCCTCTTCTCCTGCTGCTTAGAGAGATTTCCAGATTTTTTTTATTAATTCTTCTATTAAAATATATTTATCAATATATCAGTTAAATTAATATTAATGAATAAGTTTAAATTATAGAATTATGTGATAATTTCTTCTCGATAAATATAAAGTTAGGAAAGAGAAAGAAATTAAACGCTTATATGTGGTTTTGTGTGCGCACATGCTTGGCGTGTGTGGGATATCAACTCTTCATATTATATACCGTATAGTATACTTTTGATATGGTATTTTGCTGCTATAAATACTTTTGTTAAGGACGTTAATCTTAGTAGTGCCTTACTAAAAATAGACTACTTTAGGTCACACCTATGTTTTAGTCTTATGTACATTAGTGTAAATGTGATGTGGCAGGCGTGTGTATTTGTTAGTCTGATTACATTTTACTAATAATAATAATAATACTTAACACGTTAGTAATAGCGTTAGCAAAGTTTATTGGTCCCTAATATTGCGAATAAATTATTATCAATGCATCAATTGCTCGCTTACTGTAATATATCGATGTTACTTTACAACCTATCAACGGAATATCATAAAATACTCTTAATAAGTTTTAACTATTAAAATTACATGCAATTTTGTAATCATTGTAAATTCCGTGGGTTTATTAAGCAACCCGCATCGTCCGGATGAAATGACTTAATTGAACCTATAAATAAGTCTCATGTTATAACGATGGCGATGTATTTATAGCAAATAAAGGTCACGTGGCATAATTTTGGCACAATTGGCTCGTCAAGGGGAATTAGGGCTATGAATGAGTCGAATGGGGTACTATATGATGTGATTATTGTGTTACATTTAATTATTAACACGGAAAGAGATATGGTTATATCCCTTATGATATTCTACCCTACCCGTATAAACTGCATGACGCATGTATTCACGTATGTAGTCATAATAGAGATGTGCTGGTGAAATGGTTTAAATAATAATGTTTCACACGCAACTTATACAGTCATTAGTACGATATTTAAAAATGTTTTCTTCTTCTTTTGTTTTGCCTATAATATGAGTTAGACATTGCATGCATTATGCACGTTCCTGGCACACCAGCGACAATACACTCGGTATTCTCGATTCTTGATTGTTGACTGAAATTTCATATGCCTTACGTGCTCGAAAATCTTGCATATGTATATTATTCTAAGACATAAGTCTGCCTAAATTTAATTAAAGGAATTTTTGTGAAAATGAAAATATTGTGAATGTACTTTGAAAAATATAAACGTCCATCACAAGAATCCCACGTTCCTTGCAAGGACTTGAACAATACAACCATAAAAATTGCTATCGATTTCCCATATTATACATCTGTATAATAAAACACTCCCAGACACTGAGCTAACACGGCTCAGGTTGGCTCAAGTTGCATAGTACGCCCAGCCCTGTAGTTCTGGGCTCTCAAGAATAAGACTACGGTATCCCCTGCCTGTCGTACAAGGCGACTAAAAGGGGCCTCGGGTTCACTGGGCGACAAGGGTGGGGGCCTGCGTCGTCCACCAAAGTGGACCCGGGAAGAAGGCGACATCGGCTGGCCCGTGTCGCCTTGCGCTGCGAGGGCACTGGGGGAAAGGAGTCCTCCGGGACGTGCTCTCCTTGAGCACAGTGCAGAGGGGCTCCGGTGCGTTCCACTGGAGATCCCGGAGCCCCTCGTCATGCACCGAGGAAAGGGCCACCGGGGAGGTTTTAGTTGGTAGAACCCCACATAACCGCCGCCTTCTCCCCAGAAGGCGGGGTATCATTCTGAAGATTTCCTCCCCGTCAACAAAAAAAAGTTGCATAGTACGCCCAGCCCTGTAGTTCTGGGCTCTCAAGAATAAGACTACGGTATCCCCTGCCTGTCGTACAAGGCGACTAAAGGGGCCTCGGGTTCACTGGGCGACAAGGGTGGGGGCCTGCGTCGTCCACCAAAGTGGACCAGGAAGAAGGCGACATCGGCTGGCCCGTGTCGCCTTGCGCTGCGAGGGCACTGGGGGAAAGGAGTCCTCCGGGACGTGCTCTCCTTGAGCACAGTGCAGAGGGGCTCCGGTGCGTTCCACTGGAGATCCCGGAGCCCCTCGTCATGCACCGAGGAAAGGGCCACCGGGGAGGTTTTAGTTGGTAGAACCCCACATAACCGCCGCCTTCTCCCCAGAAGGCGGGGTATCATTCTGAAGATTTCCTCCCCGTCAACAAAAAAAAGTTGCATAGTACGCCCAGCCCTGTAGTTCTGGGCTCTCAAGAATAAGACTACGGTATCCCCTGCCTGTCGTACAAGGCGACTAAAGGGGCCTCGGGTTCACTGGGCGACAAGGGTGGGGGCCTGCGTCGTCCACCAAAGTGGACCAGGAAGAAGGCGACATCGGCTGGCCCGTGTCGCCTTGCGCTGCGAGGGCACTGGGGAAAGGAGTCCTCCGGGACGTGCTCTCCTTGAGCACAGTGCAGAGGGGCTCCGGTGCGTTCCACTGGAGATCCCGGAGCCCCTCGTCATGCACCGAGGAAAGGGCCACCGGGGAGATTTTAGTGGGTAAGAACCCAACATAACCGCCGCCTTCCCCCCAGAAGGCGGGGTATCATTCTGAAGATTTCCTCCCCGTCAACAAAAAAAAAAAGTTGCATAGTACGCTAGCAACCCGAGCTCGATCCCCGGTGCCGGCACCAATAAATTTGCTGTTGCAATTTTATGTGCTGATTTACCACGCGCTCGGCGGTGAAGGAAAACATCGTGAAATTTTTTTTTAAGACTGTAGGTCTTAACAAAATTTTCTATGCCATGTGAAGTCTGCCCATCCGCACTAGGGCCGCGTGTTCGACTATGCCCTTATACTCTCTTTACAGGAAAGGGCTGCGCTTAACAGTGGGACATATATTATATATATAAAGGCTGTAACTTTAACGTTATAGTAAAACAACTGTTAACTTAATATATTATGGTATTATTTAATTTATAATGTATAGGATAAATAAATATACAAACATTTATTCCAAAACAAACAAACACAAGTAGCGATATGCAGAAATACGTTTTTCCATGAAGGACTAATCGATTCAAGTCACTGTGAGTTTGGGTAGTGATAAATGATATAATTTAGAGATATATCAGGTTATTATACAAAAATGCGATAAACGGCTGAGTTATCGCGGTCAAATCGTTTTCTTTTATCTATTATTATACATTTTAACTTTGTCTCTGGGACGGACCGATCACAAAAGTATACAAAACATTGTATTCGTTGTATATTTATTTATTTTTAAATACGGCCCGTTATGTTTTACGCAGAATGTGAATTAACAAATGTTAATCGAAAGTGAACGGACGCCCACGAATGTCAAAGATATGAATGATCGGCCAGTTCCCATAAGCATACATTCCCATAGTTATCACTTGTCAGTTTGTCCTAAGGTCAGTGATTTTCGATAAGCAATCGGTATTATTGTGAATGCGTTCATAATACTGCAACTAAGGCAAATATATGTTAACAGTATGTCCACACACACGATTCTATGGGATCCGTTTCGTTTGTTATGGTTTTGACAACTGTGCTACCTTTGAAACACATTTGAATAACGTGCAGGAATGTAGTCTTGTGATCCTCCAAATAACTTGGTTTAAAACGTGATGTAAGCAGTGATAGCTCAATGACTACCACTCGTTCGTCTTTACGATGTTATGGTAACGAGACCCCGAGTCTGCTAAGCCGATTGTGTCCAAATGAACGTCCATTGGCATTATAATGGTCGATATTCGTGTGCGCTATGGTTTATCGATGACGTACCACTGACACGACATTTTATCTCATTATTCAAATTTATATCGATAGAATTTTATATGTATTATATTTATATAAATTATACACACAATATATATATATATATTTATATTTATATATACTGTAAACAAGGCTGCTGCACAATAAACAGAAGCAGATATTTAAATAACTTAATAAAAAAAAAACCGCTGACACGACAATCGTGTTTGTTAGTATTTCACGAATCTGGATTTGGGTGGGTTTTATAGTGAAAAGTCAGTGGAAAATATCAGTCTCGGGCCCTGGATTTTACCAATAAGTTACCGGTCTACGCTTCTTACCACAAACTAACCGATTGCAAAATTATGTCTGTTTGATGGGTTGACTATCACGTGTGGGACATAAAATAAGCTTGATGAAAAAGGGACAGCAATTGCTATATCCGTCTACCCAGCTAGGGTAAAAGGGAAGTCAGCTCGTTGTAAATGTAATATGTAGTTACTTAATTAGTAATATTTTGACTTATATCTTATAAATACTTGATATAGTAGTGTGTATTCCTTTACAAAAGGCTGTACTTACATTAAAAATAGAACACCAAATATTATCAACAGACGGTTTTAATGCGGACATATGTTTTGAAAACTTAATTAAATTACTAGTAGTTTAAAAACAATTACGATATACAGTAAATCTATAACGAAGAAGTACGCTCCTGGTGTGTAATACGAGTGCCCGCACGCACTCCTGTACACACACTACGATATAAAACGTTAAAGACAACATTCCCGACGAGTGTCGACATATTATTATAGGTAGGTATATTTGTGTTATAAATTTTACTGCCTGCGACAAGTGTTTGCCTAGTCGTTTGGAATTTGTGGCATTAGTAAATGGTGGATGGATAGCGTAGATGCATTTTAATATATCATTAATGTAATTAATAATTTGAATGTTTTACTTATAGAGGATGAGCAGAAATATTTTGATGTTATCGTGAAATATCTATCCAAGTATTACTCGAGGATCATTATCAGTTCACAGACGGTGCGATTAATGTAAGTTCTAAACGATCTAAAATGCCATTGATTTTTTAAATTGTAATAGTTTTACGTTCGTTCGGTTGCAAGTTATCGCTTTCATGCTCTAACTATAATGGAATTGTTTTTAAAAATATTCAATATTTAACTAAACTTTTTCACTTCATTTTACTAATTGTTAACTTATGATTAAGAGTTTTGAGTTTCAAGGATGACGTTTTTGTGTCTGAAAAATTGACCGTTATAAAAAGAATGAATATTTTTTCTAACAGTCATTTTTTTTTAAAAGAAAGCTTATAACAATATTTCTTTTTAGAAATAATGCGAACATTCTTGTTCACCGTTCCAACTAAGCTTAAGTTTGTGCTAGGAGATGGTTAACGTCTATAGTCGAATGGTGGATTCGAACCTACGACCTTACGATTCGCAGATCGTTCCCTAAGCCATTAGGCTATTGACGCTTCTATTAATCTATCAAGGGATTAAATATCGGCAAGTGATTTCTTATGGTTCGAGAGGGGTGTCATTAATTCAAGTTGTTCAGTTTATCTATTAGTCTTTGAAGACATTAAACATAAGGATTTGTTATAAATAAACGCGTCTACGACGCGGGGGGTCCGGCGACGAGGAACTATTGTGAGTTTCAATGAAAAAGGATTATGTGATAGTTTCGAATTAAACCGCGATTTATTGACCAATCCAGGAATGGGATACTTGTGTGAAACTATAGCGAGCAGATTTTTTTATACTTTCTGTCGCCTAAAGTTGAGAAAAAAAGCTCGGTTACCATTATCGGTCAGATTTGCTTTCAAGCACATGTATCAACGGGATTCTTTCAAGGTAAGGAAGCCACCCTGAAGGGCAATCGAGCGTGGGAGCAAGGGCACACTAATGGACATCCCGAATCATCTTATTACTTTCGTATTATTGTTGTTAGTTTTTGTGCATCCGCAACAATGAACCGAGCTATTGCACAATGGATGACAGACACTGTGCTCCTAATATCTGGTGTTGCAAGTTTTTTTGCAGCAATTGACGTTATAAATTGTCACTTAGAGGCATATCACATTACTAGGTTGCATTGTCAAGTTTTTCTGATTGTTTTTTTGTTGTTTTATTTGAGTTTAATTGGCAATAGTCGTGTCGGCATTTAATTAACAAGTATCGAGAATTTAATAAGTAGGGCTTCTATGTAAGTGACAATAGTCAAATCAATAGTTAATCTATGTCAGAGTAAACAGCGATAGTAAGATTTTTTTAAAGAAGTTTTATTTATTAATTTGTGACCGGTGTGTAGTGATGCCTACCCAACCCCTGTCTATATATGGGACATAAGAAGCTACGTGAAAAGCAAAATGCGAAAGCTTTATACCCCGTAGGTTAAATATGTGATGTTTTTAAAATCTACGAGGCAAGTTTCATATATTTTTTTTGGTTATAAGGCATTTTAGTGGAGATAAATCTCTTAATTTTCTTTCTATATCGTTTTTCGTCTCGCATTTTGAAATTTCGACCGGCAATTGTTGTTTTAATATTGATAAATAACCCTATGTGTTTAATCTTTTTTTTAATCAGAAAAAAAACTTTAATACATTTTTGACGTTGCAGTTTTGACTTATTTTGAAAAAAGGTAATAAACATAATAACTCAAAAATAGTTCAGTTTTGTTATATGTAAATACAGGTCAAAATTATATAAAATATTCACCGCTCTCACCTCCTAACGGATATATGTACGTTGAATTACCAAGAACCTTGTGTTGGACTTTACGAAAATATGTGGTTAGTATGTGGCGATGGGTACCACTTGTGACAACGATACCTTATAGGCTTTGTGACAAGCGGACAACGACGTCTCTACCTACCTTTCTTGGCTTAAAAGAGCCTAAATATATTTCTCTTATGGAAAAAAATCTGTTAGGATTATAAATGTTATGTGAAGACAAACGTTATGGTAATATAGGTGGTGGAGGCCAGGGCTAGGGTGCGACGGTTCAGCACGAGGAATGCAAGTTCGCCATCTCTCACGCGCCTAGGATGAGTTGGATCTTTTTTAAAAGGGCGAAATTCCTGGAAGTATCTTCGAGCGGTCGGAGGCTGGCTCTCGCCTGGCGCTCGCCGCCCATTGTGGCGCGCGGCTAGTTTTGATCTTATTGTTAATGGGACGCCATGTTTTTTTCAACGGTCTTGGAAAAAAGGTTTCATCGGGGCCCAACGGAAACGTTATGGGGTCTTGTGAAGTGAAACGTACGTATACATACGTTCTACGAAAGAGGTGTTATTTTAATCGTAGGTCGGCTTTTGTTGGACAGGAATGTAGATGGCTTGTCATAATTTTAATGGGCAGTTTCTCAGTTATTCTATGAAGCTGATACTACACGTACTGAATATTCATCGGGCCCTCGGTTCCGTCAGGGGCGGTATATCTATGTGTACCAAGGATCCTTGGTATGCTTACTTGTAAGGGAATACTTATTAGAATGACATAACGATCGCTTTGAAGTTTGCGATATTTAAGCATACGAGACGTAAGCACGAAACAATAATGCTGCGTCAATATTAATATAATCTCTATATTTCGCATTTAATTTATGAAATTAAAAAAGTTAATGCTAATGATATAATTACATTTATCGAGAACTCAGATTAAAATGAGATCTTTCATCGCCTTTGTCTTTCTGAAATGTTCCAATTGTAGTATTGTAAACATTTGAAAAACCGAAAAAGAATAATCAAGAAAAAAAAGAATAATTCTAATAAAAACGGTCATACATGTTTTTCTTTATATTAATATTAAATTTTATTTATATATATTATATGTATGTATGTTTGTATGTAAATATTTATTATCAGTATTTTAGTATATCTACTTTTATAAACTCCCGCCGCTTCTTTTTATTATTCCTCTCCATCCAAAGGTTGCCTGGAAGAGATCGCTTTTAGCGATAAGGCCGCCCATTGTTTATGTTTTTAATTATATTTTCTTTTTTTATTTGTCACAAGTGTAAACAATAAAGAGTTTATAAATAAATATAAATAAATAAATAAATTTTAAAACATTTGACACGCGCAAGGCTGCATGTTTAATGACATCATTATAACCTCTTCTCATCTTGAACCTCCTCCTGGCTCAAAAGATCTCATTTACATAAGAAAACTTCTGTAGTGACGTCTGTTTCGGTTTCCCACTTGTAAATCGATGCGGGATTTACTGATTAATATTTTAAAAACATATGATAATAAGAGCTTTTATAATAATAACTGTCAATATTTTAATGGTTTGGGATATAGTCAACGAAACAAAAGGTTCAAACTCGTCTCGTCTCTTGGATTATACCATCTCAATACTTGTTTTGGAATGGTTACGAGCTTAAATAATGTAAGCATTTCGAATAAAATAATAACAAACAAAAAAAAAAATAATATTTCACAAGAAGCCCCTACAATCTCACCAGGTTTTTAAGAGGTGGCAACGACTATATCGCCTTTACCTTTCTCGGGAATAATCTTTTTATTGACGGGGGGGAAATCTTCGGAGAGCACGTCCCGGGGAGGTAGGTTACCTCTGTGTCCTCGCAGTGCAAGGCGACACGGGCTAGCCGATGTCGCCTTTTCCTCGGGTCCACTTTGGCGGAACACAAAGGCGGGAATAATTTGGCTCAAGGATCCTCGAGAGGGGACCTCAGAGTCAGTTCAATTTCTTTTTGTATCAATCAATTTAAAGTAAAGTAAATTTGAACTGTTTTGTTTTTTATAGAAGACTTTTGAAGAAAATTTCTATTTATACAAACGCCGCATTTCAACGCCCTCAATCCGTAGCCACATATTTTACTGTACATATTTAATTTCAATAATTTCTTCGTTAATGACATCATTATTATTCACCCCGCAATCTAATTACGACGCTCTTTTAATAGTAAACCTTCTCATATTTTATTTGTTCCTATTCCTTTCACAGTTCGGCGTATACGCTGCTAGAATTACTTAAACGCGATAGGGGCGCATTGTGCGTGCGAGTTTAATTGAGTTTAATCATTGCATTCTTACCTTCAAAACAATAATGATGGAGAGCCACACACAGTGCTCTGTATCCTCGCCATTCAGGCATGCGATTATAGCATAATAAAAGTGCTAAAATTGTCTGTGACTCGTTAAAATGATGGTGTAAACTACAAGATGGGATTTTTTTTGACGAACTAACACAGTTGGCACAGAGAAGCTGGCCTTTACTGCTTCACCGGATTGAGACGTGGCATAGCTCTTAGGTCGCTTAGCCTGAACCTCTATTAGGTGGTAACTCGACACAAGGGTCCCCCTGGTGAGTGGTAACCTTGGCTTGGACGGTTACCATTAATAAGAGTTAGCAGTCCGATCCGAGGGCGCCCGTGAGGGCCGAACCACGTCTAGGTCGGTTGCTAGTTCAAGGATAATCTAAGGGACATTCAAAAGCTAACCTAACTTTGAGTGCCACTTCGGGAAGCATTGGTCAAGATTGGAGTTAAAACGCGTTTATTTATTCATTTAATATTTATTTGCACAAACTAAAAGTGTACAAAAAGGTGGACTTAATGCCAAAGAGCATTCTCTGCCAGTCCTTGGGGTTGTGTAGAGAAAAAGTAACTATACTTACACTAATAAACATATACATTGGTGAGCTAAAATAAAGCGTAGGATTTGAAATTGTTTATCATGCACAATTTATTTCAGTTAGCTAACGTTTTTATCTTCCGACATATTCAAACTTTCTTAACCGACCCTTTATTTTTGGTCACTACTATGTATCAAAATAATTAATAATATTACCATTAAAAATAAATACTTTATTATATATCTCTATATATCCATTATTATAGAAAAAGGTAAATTATACAATTAATTTTTTAGATATAAATTCCGGAGTAAGCGTTTGAGCCTTAGTTCCAGCTGTGCGTACATTTGGTGGGGGCGCATTCCAGAGCCTTATTGCGTTAAAATTACAGAGAGGAATATAAAGAGTATTACTTCCAGTTAGATATTAAAGCGATATTGCGTATAATCAATTAAATTACTAAGTCTTCATATTACAAAGCATTTATACTGGCCGTCTAAGTAATTAGGCCTATTCTGCCGCCAGTAAGGAGTACGTGCGTACGTTTGTGTTCCGCTTTAACAACTGGGTTAACAAGATGTCTCCAGTCAAGAGTTATGTCTTAAGATGACAAGCGTAAATGCAATGTTACAGAGAATTAAAAAGTATTAATAACTATTAAGTGAACATCAAGTTTTATTTTTTTCTAATAGGAAAAGGAACGGACGGTCATGCGGCATTTTCACGTCCCATGCCTAAAAATTCGTTCTAAATTATTTTGTCAAAATAAACGTTCATTGCACCGTTGTTTGCAATGATACTATAATATTGTTTCAATTGTAGCTATTTGTTAATCTCGTAGATAATGACGTGTTCAAGATATGCTGCTTCATTCCAATAAATTTATCAATATAAAAAAAAATCGGAAACTTCTATTGACAGTTACATATCAAAACATTAAATGAATAGATCCCACCTACTCCAAAATTTCAAATTTCCAAGGTTCTATTTTATGAATTTTTCGATTCCCTAACTTGATAGATGGCTATACGCGAATCCCCGTAGCTAAAGCAATAAAATAAATTGTAGATTACGGTTCTTGGCTCAATGACATTTGAATTGTAATATAGTGAAAGTTTAAAAGTAAAATGTTATTGTCAAATAGGCTAGAATAACTAATCTCTGATAAGTATATGACAGAAAATTACAGATGTTTATAAATGAAATATAAATTTTTGATTGGATCATATCTACAATAATTTCAATAAGCTGGAGTAATTTAGGAAATCCTAAACACAAGAGCGTTTCGCTTCCCGTTCCCTTCACAGGCGAAGTAATGAGTGGTTGTTAAAATTATGAATGGAGCCTCTTTCGAGTTTGTGTGCGTGAGTCCCTCCTCTGCGCACACATTGGAACCCCACACACTCATAAGATCGTCGCTGTATTCTATATCTACCGTTGTACGGGTTAACGCATTCCTTTGGAAGTTCAGGCTAAATTCGGTTGAGTGGTGTACATGCTAATAGTTGCTTTCTTTAAAAATGAAAATTGATAACAATTTATAATAAATAATACCAATCATTAATAATATATTACAATAATAATAATTTAACCTAATAACAATAGAGCCGTGCTGCTCAATAGAGCTCAATATGAATAGCTCAGTAGAGCCGTCGTAGCTCAGTGTCCGAGCGGTCGCCTTAAGTTGCGTAGTAAGCTAGCAACCCGAGTTCGATCCTAACTTGCTTCGTACTGGAATAGCTTGCCCGCGTCTGTCTTTCCTTCCGATTACAATGTGGATATTTTCAAGAGTAGAGTGAATAGGCATTTACTAAGCTAGTGCGCCTTACCATCCAGGACTGCATTTACACTTAACATCAGGTGGGATTGTAGTCGAGCACTCTCTTAGAAAGTATAAAAAGTTATCGTAATTTTAATTTATATGTATGCTATAGATAATCATAAAAACAGCCTATACATAAATATTCGGGAAATACATAACCTTCCTTCCATCGTTGGGACAGTTGGAAAGAAGAGTTCTATGATTTCCCTCTTCCTAGTTTTACGATAAAACGATAAAATTTATCCGTGTTTGCTAGCGTGTTTTTATATTAGAACTCCGAAACGCAGTTCAATTATAAACTTATTTTTAAATCTCTGAACGTTCAAGTACTTTAAAGTGTTCATAGATGTAATATGTTTAAAAATAAATTAAACAAGATACAAATACGCTCTCACTCAAGCCCTTTTAAACCTCATTAGGCAATAAATTAAACATTTCCCATCTCCTAAAGTTTTGCATCATTTTAATGAAAAGTTGAAACTTGATGCAAACTGCTGAGATTTGACCTCCGACCATCAGATTGTATATCGAACATTTCTATTCTTTTTAAAATCAAACAATAATAATAATTTCGTATAATATTTGTGCAAAAAAATTGTGATTATTGATTTTCATCGCATGAAACAAGAATACTGACTGATAATAACTTCAGCAGCAGGTCCAGCAGGACCCCTTAAAGATTATAAAAAAAGAACATTTGCGCAAATAAAAGTCATTACAATACTTTATTTATTAACAAAAACATTGCAGTATATAAATTAACCTAAGTAATTCCAAGTAATTAAATTTTATACATTGTCATTACGTAATCTCCGTGGTAAATTTCCTAATAGTATTGAGTAAAAGGGATATAAATAAAAAATCATTAGGCGAGGGATCGGTATGTATTGTGTGAGAGATACCGGTCTACCCCCATACAAAGATTCCTTGCTATCTAAAGAGTTGAGAGAGTTGAACGCTGGGACTAGTGAAGCCAAACATTTTGTCTTTCCCGGGATAATTTTATTACAATAATCAAGAAATAAATCTTATATACGTGCGGGATTGAAACTATGAAATATATTAGCACAATAGATAAAGAAACCTCCATAGAACATAGAGATAGCATTCGCTACCTGCTCTTCTGTAAGCTAATTAAGCCGTATATATGCGACAGGGATAATTTTAGCGAGTCATATTTTTGTACATTAGAAACGGAAGAACGACTCATGGAGGATTTCAACTTACATTTCGATTTGTATCTCTACAAGAACTTACTCTTTTTCATTTTGAGGGTGGTGAAAAAGACTAAAGTAAAAAAAGACTTTAAAAATATCCTGACAATGTGACGTATGCATATTTAAAGTCTTTTTTTTAGCAAACAGCGAATATTCAAGATGCAGAGGTCCAATTTATTTGTTTGAGGGATGAAGATAGACTCTCTATTGGAACTTACTGATTATTTTGTAAAAGGATAAAAATTTCGAGAAATAAAGTTTATCTGGGGCTTGTAGAGAATACAATAAGACATCTTTCCAAGTTGAAGCGGTTTCTGCTTACCGAGGTTCTAGTCTTATGATATTCTAGCTGCGCCTCGCAGTGTTATCTGCGATTAAAAACTATTTATTTTAATTTTTCTAATATAAAAGTAGTTAAGCTTAAGTTTCTTCTTATGACATCAGCTATCTGCTAATGAAAGTCCCGTCACAATCGGTCCAGCCGGAACAGATAGACGGACGCACTGACAAAAAATGTACAAAAGTTACTTTGGTATATGCATCGTATTCCACACACTCCAATCTCATGTATTTGTACAGTAATTCTAGTAGACCTTTGCACGTGATATGTTTTAATTGTCCTAGATAACACCAAACAAGCTTGGCTATCCTCGTTAGGGTGCATGTGTGTGGGTGTGTAAGGAGGAATTTTAAGGTCCAATTACTAGCGAGCCGCCTTCCATTAACAACTTTATTTATAGTGGGATGAATAACTTGCGGCTTTTTAATCAATCATGTGGGCTGCAGTGCGGCATCCGGTAACTTCAATTGTCTAATAAATGTTCATCATACCGCAGAAAAATTTAAGACATTAAAAAATTATTACACGTTATAGTGTTTATTACGTTATTTATTTAATAAAACACCGTTTGCTGTCCGAAAGTGAACCAGCCTTGAGGCAATCTTTGTCAGGGAGCGTAAACAACAATACGTTAAGAAAATGCATGTGATACAAAAATCTCTTATCAATATAACTCATCTTAGATATTATATCTTATCTATCGTCCATTTAAATTGTTTGCATTTTCGTTTCTTGATGTTGCAAAAATGTCAGTATGCACTCTAGAATTTCAGTTAATCTTATCGACTTATCGAGTGGTGTGGTTCGTAAGTCTGTATACTACAGTAATCGTCCAAGCCTAGCTAGAGGACGCTTGGACTATGTTCTTCGTACAAGTTCACGCTTAGACCGTTAAAAGGTCTCCTTACGATTTGGGAAGTCGTAAAGCATTTAGATTAACAATGGCAATCGGCCATTAAATCATGACTGAGCTTCTTATAACTTCGCTCAAAATCCGTAGCAAATTTTATAACAATTGTCAATAAACGATAAACGTAATCTCTGTTGTACTTGTAGGCAAACGGATTTGTTTCTCATATATAAAAGTTCTTATGCAATCGAGCTACTAATTGACAATATATAATAGCTCATAATTTACTTAAATGTTGTTACTGTAATTGAGTAGTCGAAATCGATTATAAAATCGATAATAAATAGTCGAAAACCAACAAACGCAAATAGTGAATCCATTTCGTCCGCCATGTTTTTTTTTCATTATATTATCTTTTCATTATTTTCTTTATTAGTTTTTTCGTATTTATAATTTTGCGTTTGTTGGTTTTTGGCTTAAAATAAAATAATAGTATCAAAGTAACTACTGTTAACTATTTATAATAATCGATTTCGACTACTCAATTACAGTAACAACATTTAAGTAAATTATGAGCTATTATAGTAGCTCGATTGTATAAGGACTTTTATATATGAGAAACAAATCCGTTCAGTTCAGTATTATTCTACCGGTACAAAAGCCAAAGCTGGTTTTCAGTTGGAAACTCATTCACTGTCTATACGACGCTCTTAGACACTTTACATAACGACATTATAGTCAGTACATACGCTATAAGTTTGAAATAAATCATTAACAACTACAAATAAAGAGAAATATTATACAAGGAAAAACAATAAAGAATCGTGTAGGAGAAGTACAAGTAAAAATAGAATCATTTTCATTAAAACAGTTGTTGTCCATGATGCTCATTTCTTATTTTATTTTAGACATGTTTCCTGGTATTTTTACTTAATTTCAACCGACCTCATAAAAGTAGAAAGTTCTCAATTCGTCTAAATGACTGTGGGTGAAGCGATTTTGATGATTCTTTTTTATTTGAAAACTGGTGCAAATTGGTGGTTCCAATATGGTCCCATTCCAATTTAGTCTAATTCTGACAACGGCATCCATGAGAAAAGCTTATAAGTCTTATATTGCATTAAGTATGTCCGCGACAAATGTACGAATAACTTAATATCACGCAAACCGATTTCGGTGATTAATTTTTTTATTGGAAATTGTACTTGAAGGGTAGTTTGATAATAAGTTAGCTAGGTTCTGATTAGTTCTATTTCGTTCTCCGGTGCGTTCCACTGGAGATCCCGGAGCCCCTCGTCATGCACCGAGGAAAGGGCCACTGGGAGGTTTTAGTGGGTAAAACCCCACATAGCCGACGCCTTCCCCAGAAGGCTGAGTATCTTTTGAAGATTTCCTCCCCGTTAACAAAAAATACTATTCTATTTCGTAATTCCTACATTAACTGGGAAATATGAGGCGTCAGCGCGTAATAACGTTTGATTCAATTTAAAGTCGGTTTTTGTTTTTACTCCCAAGATAGTATGTATATTTTTACACGGCTATCATTTAAAATGTTGCCACAATAAACAATGTGTCATTTAATTTTATGGGATAAGCGATCAAGTCAATTAGATGGGTGTCCGAGTCCATTAAAGTAAGTTATGAGATCGACGTATGCCAAGTATTACGATAAAACCATATTTTAATCAAGCTACTAAGAATAATGCGCGAATAGCCGCTATAAGTGTAGTAGTAATGCAGTGAGTAGTTGAAGAACGGCGGGCAAAATAATTGTTATTTTCTGTCGATTGACAAATTAATTAACCGGGACTTTGTAGCAAAAGTAATTACCTAAGTTGCCTATAAATGCCAATGCAAGTTGGATAAATACCAGCATTTTGCTAGAGGATTATTGTAGGACGTTAAACACAGTATTCTCCAGTCGTCCAAAATGTTGGTGACTATTTTATATTTTCATTTATAGATTAAATAAAATAATTATTATCCACAAGTAATTGTAGTTTTAGTTTGAAATAAGCCTAATATATACATATAAAAGAGAAAGTGTGAGGGTATGTTCCATATAAGCTCCGAAACGGCTGGACCGATTTCATTGTAACTTTCAAGGAGTCTTCAGATTGACTGGCGAGTAATCCTGTAAAGTTTGGTGACGATCGGAGCACTCCTCCTTAAGAGAATTGAAAAGAATGAATACGGAGAGAAATTAATAATTTAATATATTGTGAGAGTTAAATTATATATTCAATGATGTAAGTTTATTGTTTAAATAAAGCACAATCTAGCCCGACGAAGCGGGCTGAATACGCTAGTGTTGACGTATGACAAATTAAAAAGCGACGATATTAAGAATCCTGGTCACAGTCAAAAATGAACGTATGATTCCTTCGGTTCATAGCTAACTATTTATATCTACAACCATTAGATTCCGTTTCCAGGTAGGCTATGCTAGCTTCATGACGTCATCACTACATTGTTTCCACAGCTGAAACGAATCGATGCTCAGAGAACAAAGCCAACATCGAAATAAGGTCGAGTCGCGTACAATAACTTTAAACGTAAACAAATAAAAAGTATACATTTGGCTTAGCAGGGATCCGATATTTTTAACGGGGCGTACAAATCTTTTTTTAAAGTGTACCCATTATTTGTCCAACAGATAAAGGTGGAAAGTAAAAGTGTATCCTTTCAGTATCTTTTGTTAATCAGCTACTTTTACCGCAAGGGACAAACAACACCGTAACCATGACACAATGGTCACAGTCGATTGCCATCATTTATTACCTCATTCGCAATGATAAAGTTTATATAAGTCTTAATTTTTTTTTGGCAACACAAAATTTAGGCTATAATAAACCAAATTATCAAAAGAGAATTTACATAAATAACATTAGTAAAATTCGTACAATTTATATTTTATATAATTAATTTAATTAGTCTTACTCTAAACAGAGGTATAGAAAAGCGCCTAATGCCTTAGTGGTATTCACTTATCCGTGTCTTTTTTTTTTTGACGAACTAGACAGTTGGGCCAGAGAAGCTGGCCTAGACTGCTTCACCGGATTGAGAGGTGGCATAGCTAGGTCGCTTAGTCTGAACCTCTATCGCTAGTAACTCGACACAAGGGTCCCCCCGGTGGCGGGTAACCTCGGCTTGGACGGTTACTATGTTACGCGTAAGCATTCCGATCCGAGGGCGCCCGAGAGGGCCGAACCACGACTCGGTCGGTTGCTATTTCACGGATATCCGTGTCCTTATTCTGTACTGTATCGCTGGAGCTTTCCTTACCTTGAATTTTTGGGGACAGTACGTTTATCTTAAAAACTTCTTACTCATAAAAATTTTAAGGGGCATTGTAATTATTCAATCTGAACCCAAGTTTTGTGTATAATAATAACTAAGAAGCTAGTTCTTTGAGTCATTTTAAACAAACAAAATATACAGTTAACAAATTGAAACAATGTTACCAAGGTTTAAAGTTTCCATTTGTACTAATGGAAGAAAAATGACTTAACTTTGAAGCTTACCGTTTGATATTAAGTGATCCGTCCATGAACATTACCAGCAACTGAGGAGCTAAGGGTGCGTTTAACGCCCTTGAGAAAGGACTAAGCTCGTTTCTTGAAGTTCCCCAAGTCGTATCGGTTTGGAAATACCTTTGGAGACAATTTACTGGTTTTTGACAAAAGTTAAAAAACGCATACTTGTGAAACGCCAACCATGAACATGTCGATGGTATTTGGAATTCTGCTGTGATTACAATCGGCAACTTCCTCTAATTTCTTGAAACATTTCTTATGGTAAGTGCGTTAAAGCACGCAAAGAGCTCCGTCAACATCTCATCGCATACCCAGAGGGTATCATTCAAAGACGAGTAACGCACCTGTTTCTACATTGGTGGTACGGATTTTGGTAGGCGGCGGCGACCAATTAGCATCTGGTGACCCGCTTGCTTACCCTTCCGCTTCGTACACCCCATCATGTATAAAAAGTTTGTTTAAAAAGTTAACTTTTACATGATTTTATCTATTCTAGATGGACAATAATATCAATCGCTTATTAGGTAATAAGAGTAGGAAAAAGCTATACCAAGTGCAAGGGCTATAAATTTTAAATGATGGACGAGGGATAGTACCCTATTCTAGGGAGCTTTTGAACAAATAGGCCCCCCTCTCGATCTCCGTCTCAATCGAGACCGAGAGGTCGGGAGGGCGTAGAAGATAGATTCGTCACGGCTGACGCTTGAGGGATTAGCCCCGACGTAAAAATAGTTATTCCTAAAAAATCCGTTTCTAAAACGGTACCCAAGACCAGGGGAGCAGTTGCCCCCTGCGCTGATACCCGGGTAATGGGGTAACACCCCGAGGCCCGTACCTGCGAGGTTCCCGTGAACCTTGTAGATGACTCGACTGACTGACTGACTGAGGGATAGTTAGGTATGAATCGGAAAATAGTATATTTAATATCTTGAATGGGTTTTGAAACGAGCTCTTACAGACACTGATTACAGTGCTCTATCGCATATAAATCGATTTTCATTATCGATTTTTAACCGACTTTAGAAAAGGAGGAAGTTCTCAATTCGACTATGTTTTTTTTTTATGTTTGTTGCCTCAGAACTTTCGACTGTGTGAACCGATTTTGGCGATTCTTATGTTAATTGAAAGCTGGACTTTCCGTGTGGTCCCATTTCATTTAAGTCCCGTTCTGACAATGACATGCATGAGAAAACCATGTATTAAATTTGTATTTTAAATAATAATTTTAAATGTACGTGCGCGACAACTGGACGAATAACCATAAACGTTAAGGTTATTATATTAGATAATTCGGTAATACAAAGAATAATAGCGCATAATAGCGGTTAATATTTAGCGTTACTCGCTGGTTTGACTCGTAAATATACCTTTCACAGGATATATAGCCTGTTAAAAACCTAATAACTTATAGGGGGTGATGGGCTCACCCCCCCGATACTTATAAGCTTGGTGAAAAGCGGACAGCGAAAGCTATCTTTGCCCCGCTAGATTTATAAGGACGTCAGAGCTTATTTATTTAAGTAACAAAGATAACAAGTTAATCGTTATCTCCATATATCCCAAATCAGATAGGCCTCGAAGGTTTGTAAGAGAATATTTACTGTATTGAACGGGCCGGTACGTACGTAGGACAGACTTATCTGCCTCATTACCCAGGCTCGAGTGGCCGAAAGCGTCCGACCACCGCGCCGCCGCCTCACGCGCTCGTTCAAAAAACACCCCGAATGTAACATAATATTTCCCAAGCAGCCTTTTATTTATTGCTCGAGCGACCATGGAGCAGCCCTGGCCGGCGCCGCGACAAGTCTACTTCCCAGAACCGAGCTCCGACGTGTCGGCCTCAAAGCCGTTACATCACCGAAAAAAATGATATTTATGTCGACGAAAAAATCCGGGATACGACTCGTATTTATCTCGAAAACCATGAGACTACGAGCTTTTTGTTCGGATCCCGATTTGCAGGAATCCGCAGGTACCGCCTACCGACACGGAGAAATATTAATTTGTTATGTAATTTGACGGTTGATGGGCGTGGCCGACGGCGTTTAATAACGAACGAGATAAACGGGCTCTTCACGAAATCAAGTATTTGATTAAACTAATTATATGAAACTCTAAATTATTGCACTTTATTGTGTAGTAAATGATTAGGCAACAATGAAAGATAATGTTGAATAGAATATACTAAAGTAAGAATTAACAAGTAAATCACAGAAATAATTAATTTTACATATTAATAGAGTAATATAATATCAGAATAGAGACATGGAAATCAATAGTTGAATAGGGTATGTCGGTAAAAATTCCGTTAAAATTACCGCAAGTTAAATAAAATGTGGGTATGTATACACACACATTATTAATAAAAGTGGATATATTATAATAAGCAAATTTGTGTCCCTCTTCTTTCCAGTTCATCCAGTTTTGGAACCTCAAGTCTTGGCATCGCAATAAGTTTCCCCATTGCTCTGGCAGAGTTCTAAGATGGTGACCTTAGCATATGGTACAATAAGTGTTTGGCCCTGTAGTTCTGGGCTCGTAGAATAAGACTACGGTATCCTGCCTGTCGTAGAAGGCGACTAAGGGGCTTCTATCGTCCGCCAAAGTGGACCCGGAAAAAACGGCCTGGCTGGCCCAAATCGCCTTGCACTGAGGGATTAACCTTGCCCCTCCCCCGTTTTCTTGATATATTTCCACTCATACAATCAATAATCACAACTTCTTGACACAATAAGCGCTAGCACTAACTCTACCGCTTCGCGTTATGGATCGTGAAAAGCAAAGCATCCCAGTGAAACAATGACGTATAAAATAATTAGAAATGTCTTTCCACTCTAACGTCATATTTTTCTGACAGATTGTCAGTTAAATTAATAAATGACCGTAAATCCCGCCAAAATATTTAAAAAACAGATAAAGAATGCGCCAATAATCTTGTTGTGTGAACGCACTTGACACCCTAATAAATGGAAGGGCGCGGACAACAAAAGACGCAGCGGCCGCGTCCAGTGCGCCCGTTAAGCCGATTGTCGCCGCGTCTGTTATAATCGGTTTTTGTTACGCACGGTGCAACTAAGTCGCGTAATTTTCATCTGTACCGTAGATTTATTTTTTTATTTATTTCACTGATAATAGCGTCGTTCCCAAGTCAACTTTTTTGTAAATAAAAAAAAGTAATATGCTTTATGGCGTCAGAATACTGACAACAAAGGAATCGGTTTTTGTACGTTTGAAATGAAATCGGTATGCGTTGTGACTATTTTATCATTTGTAATTACTAACAAACTACTAAGAGCTTAATTAAATATATCTTTCACGGTCGTCTTACCGTAATAAGGTGGTCAGAATGTAAAAAAATATTCGCGATAATTCGACTTTACTTGGGCTAAAGTAACAAAATTTGTCCAACAAATTAGGGTGGCGCCACTGGTTACGGTTTAAATCTTAACGAAATTAATCAGAAATATACAAAATATTTCAACTCAGAATTGTGCACTTTGCATTCAACTATTATACTATAGGTAGTATATCTTAATTATAGGTAGATAAGTTACCCTCTACCTACGCTAGTAATATCTGTGCGGGATGACCAAAGGCTAAACGAGCCGTAGGGGGTCTATGGCGACCCACATATTTGCTAGCTCGTGATTGGTCGTACCATATGGCCTGTGATTGGTCGACCAATCACGACGCTTGAATCATTATGCCAAAAATAGTATAAATTGTACATAGTTTTAATAGAGGTCACTTGCAGTCGACCACTCGGAAAATAAACAAGTGAAAATACGAAGTGTTTCAGTTTTCTTAATACACACCAGTGTACAGCGAATGTGCAGAAGCGTACATTTAATGGTCCTTCGAGCCGGATATAATAGACAAGAAAATCGAACACGACGTATACAGAAGATTGCAAGTCATCAATACGGAAGCAAGCACGGCCTCTATAGCTACGGGAACCGACACGACGAAAATAGAACATACAGCCTTCGTGATGTCCGTGTTCCCCGCCGAACGCCCCTCCGTAACAGCAAGTGCCGCTGCCGTTGCACTTACTATCGCGTCGTCCGCCGCATCGACATTTCCGGCCGACGCGAAACAGAATAAACCCTCCGTAAAGAGGGCGCCGCCACCTTCGATGAAGGAGCGTATTCGGGAAACTGAAGCCTCCACAGTAAAAATGAAGCACAGCACCGCCGTCGGTCCAACAGAACTCGACACACAGGGACCGCAAGTGCTTAGCAAAAGGGCGGGAGGGTCCGCCTACAGTAAAACCAGAGCACTCAAGATAGCGAAAGCAAAAGAAGAACTAATACGCCTGCAAGCAGAGCTCGCCGCGGCACGCCTAGCCGTCTTAGAAGCGGAAGACACAGAAGATGAAGCAGACGAAGCCTCCGCATACTCGGCCACGGGAGTGAGTGAGCGAATAGACAATTGGTTGGACAGTCAAGAACACACTATACTTGCGACCGCCGCCGCACCACCTCAACCAACAGAAGCACCGGCGATCAACAGTATGGAACATAAACTGACCAATTGTGCGGAAGATGCACGCCAATCACCGGCGGGAGCACAGTCAGGTTTCACGCAACTGGCCGCAGCCATCACTCGAGCGATAAATACAGCGCAGCGTCCCAAAGTTCATAGAATTACCTTACTTCAGCGGGTTACACCAAGAGTGGCTACCTTTCCGTGCAGCATATCACGAAACAGAAGAAATGTTTTCGACCGTAGAAAATACAAACCGCCTCCGAAGAAACCTACAAGGAAAAGCTAAGGAAGCAGTAGAGGGCCTCCTAATTAGCAACGCACACCCGGCAGAGATTATGAGGACTCTCGAATCGAGATTTGGAAGGCCTGAATCGATCGCTATGATAGAGATGGCAGCGCTTCGTGAACTGTCACGCCTCACTGAATCGCCGCGAGATATCTGTATATTCGCAACAAAGATTTCGAACACCGTAGCAACATTGAAAACGTTGAAGTGCGTAAACTACATGTACAATCCGGAAGTTTCGAACAAAATTGTAGAAAAACTTACGCCCACGCTACGCTATAGATTTTATGACTTCGTGAATACACAACCAAGGGAGGAACCAGACCTGTTGAAGCTAGAAAAGTTCCTTAGGAGAGAAGCGGAATTATGTGGCCCATATGCGCTACCGGAGCACGTGACATCGCATACGCCTATCATCGTACAGAAGAGGCCGCAAAGAATACACAACCTTACGGGAAAAACGTACACGCCAAAGTGTCCCGTCTGCGAAGAAGCCGGACACAACGCGACAGAATGTGAACAGTTTAAAAGTCTGGATGCAGACGCAAGATGGGAAACAGCCAAGTCCAAACGCCTATGCTTTCGATGTCTTCGTTACAAAAGCAAAATGCACAGTTGTCGAGCCAAGTCGTGCGGTATCAACTACTGCAAATATTATCATCATAAGATGCTGCACTACGACAAGGTGGCAGACATAATAGAAAAATATGCGGACAAAGAAACCACAGAAACCATTAACTCGGCGTGGACTATTAAGAAGAAACAATCCTATCTAAAGATCATCCCGATACAAGTTAAAGGGCCGAAGGGAATATGCAACACCTTCGCCTTATTGGACGACGGGTCAACGATCACGTTAATCGACGACAATATCGCTAAGAGCGTTGGAGCAACAGGACCTGTCGAACCGCTAAACATAGAAACTATAAGCGATAAGACATCAGAGTCGGCTTCGAGACGAGTAAGCATTAATCTAAAAGGACTCAATGATCACGAAGAGCAAATACAAGCGCGCACAGTGAAAAACCTACAAGTATCGTCACAACGAATTTCTAGAGAGATGGTCGAAAAGTGCAGACATTTAACAGACCTCCAAGAGTACCTCACGTACAGAGACGTGAAACCACGAGTGCTGATTGGTCAAGATAATTGGCATTTATTGATAACAACAGAAGTGAGGAAAGGAGACAGAAGCCAACTAGTGGCCTCTCACACCTCTGGGTTGGGTCCTACGGCAGCCAGAGTCGCAACATCGAGCGCAGCATCGACTTCGTCTCTCATATAACGGAGAGCGGGAAGATAGCTTAGAGACTCTTGTTAAGCAGTGTGTTGCAATGGATACGCTCTGCTTAAGCAAAAGAAACCCACGACAGACCCAGAGCAACAAGCACTACGTGTCCTCAAAGAAAACGACTACCGAAACAGAAAAGGGACGATACGAAACAGGTCTTCTATGGCGCAAGGAAAATGTCACATTTCCCGATAACTATGAAACCTCTCTAAAAGGCTCTTCAATATAGAAAGAAAGATTGATCGAGATCCAAAGCTGAAACAGAAATATACAGAACAAATGGAAGCTGTGATCTCTATAGGATATGCCGAACTCGCTCCGAAACAAAGACGCCATGGTACCTGAAACATGTACCTAAGAAAACATGGTATCTGCCGCACTTTGCCGTCATCAATCCGATGAAACCTGAAAAACTAAGAGTAGTCCATAACCTTGCAGTGAAGTCAAAAGGCATATCGCTTAACGACATGCTTCACAAAGGACCCGACCTCCTACAGTCACTGCCAGGCGTCGTCATGCGGTTCCGACAGCATCAGATCGCGGTCACATCGGACATCAAAAAGATGTTTATTTATACACACCCTGAAGCTGCAGCCGCAATTATAGGGGAGCGCTACGTAGACGACTACTTAAATAGCTTCAGGACTATGGAAGACGCGATACGTGTTACGAAGAACGTACGAGAAGTACATAGCAAAACTACAAGCGTGAACTACCGAAGAAATAAGAAAATCGTAGAGGTTGATCCGAGCTGGAAAAATACAAAAAGGCCTACGCTGACAATACGAAAAACAGTTAACCATACATCGCCGCCCAAAAGCAGAAAGTTTCGACTCGCGGATATCCTTTGGACGTGTTGGCTGAAGGAGTACCTACCAGAGCTCCAATACCGGCGGGAGCCCCATGGTCGGGAAGCGGTAGTACAAGTCAACGATCTACTACAGATAGTCCTGCCACGTAACGTGTGGTTCCGTGGCAGAGTCATAACTACATATCAGGACCTGACAACGTCGTGCGCACAGTGGACGTCCGGACCAAAGGAGGAATACTACGGCGAGCTGTAAGAAAACTGGTGATCCTCCGTTGGCCGCAGACATCGTACCCGCACCGGAAAATGATGCGGCGAAGCCTACGGCAGGAAGTGATGTGCGGGATGACCAAAGGCTAAACGAGCCGTAGGGGGTCTATGGCGACCCACATATTTGCTGGCTCGTGATTGGTCGTACCATATGGCCTGTGATTGGTCGACCAATCACGACGCTTTAATCATTATGCCAAAAATAGTATAAATTGTACATAGTTTTAATAGAGGTCACTTGCAGTCGACCACTCGGAAAATAAACAAGTGAAAATACGAAGTGTTTCAGTTTTCTTAATACACACCAGTGTACAGCGAATGTGCAGAAGCGTACAATATCCTGTTGGGTTTTGAAACTTGCTTAAAAAATATATGGCGGTGCTCCTTAACTCTAAGATGTTGTCTGTGCTACCAACACAGTCTTCGTGGCTTTGTCAAGGATATCTTATTTTTGACACGCACCGAGTATTTATTTTGCTTATACGTGATCTTTATATATATACATATAAATACTTCGATGCATTTTCAGTGTAACAAATATGTATAATGTAAACAGTAAAGACACAGTAAACTAGTAAACAGAGATATTGTTTTCACTTACGAGTATAACCGCCAAAACAACAGAATGAGTGGACATCGCGCACAACATAATAAGCAGCGTGTTTCGGAGAACGTTTAAATATATAATATATTATTGATGATTCAGTGCTGCTTCATATTTTGGTTTTAAAAATACGCGGTTCTATTCAATTTGACTTGGTAATTTTTTTTTAGTTTAAGTCAGCCGAGAGTAACGTACATCAACACAAATATATTTACGAGTAAAATCGAAAGCTGACTTCTAATCCGACTTCTTTCTTCGTATTTCCGAATTTTCTTATACGTTAATTTTCTTGTACGAAATAAAATAGAATTCAGAACCTAATCTCAACAAACTAACCTTGAAGTACATCCTTTCTAATAAAACATGAATCATCGAAATCAGCTGGCTTAATATTGAGTTATTCGTCCGTTTGTCGCACACATATTTAATGCAAATTTAATACATATATGGTTTTCTCGTTAGCTCATAACTTTCGCTTGTGTGCTTCCCATGTGGTCCCATTTAATTTTGGTCAGTTCTGACAATGGTATCGATGAGAAAACCATAAAAGTCTTAAATAACTTTAAATATGTGCGTGTTAGATAATTATATTATAGTTGCTCTTTTGACTATCGAATGATTCGTTTCGAATATTTACATTATATGTCAAATGCATTTACCAGTTACTATATGTTTATAACAGATTCGTTTATTCGACACATATGGTATATGTGTGTTATAATACGAATAACTAGTTGTTAATGTATGTGCTATAAAACCAAACGGTATTAAATATGTAAAGGATTTGTGAGGAGTCATGTTGTCAACTCCTCACAATAGTATACTGCTGTGTTGTGTTGTTCGTCGGTAACGCCTCTGAACATAAGCTAAGTACTCTCTGGTTATCTACGTTGTTTTTATATTATGTATTATTATGTACTGCCCGACCGGATCTCTTATTTTACTAAAATATATCTATATAATAAATATATAACTTCGATTCTGACATGCGCGACAAATAGACGAATAACTCAATATCACCCGATTTCGATTATTCATTTTTTATTAGGAACTAGCGTACCTAGGTTTAGCTTTATATTATTTAAACAATAAACTTACATCAATAAATATTTAATTTAACTCTCACAATATATTAAATTATTCATTTCTCTCCGTATACATTCTCTTCGCGAGCGGGTGAAGATCATTACCTACGCCCATGTACATATCAGTAAATACAATATCATTCACATTTCAATTCAATACATCACAAATGAGTGATATTTTCATATACATTAATATGGAGCTATTTGATACGATAAATACGAACTTATCCGGAAAATTACGAATGAAATTGCTGGGACAGGGCTTCTCTGTAAAGAGAGTATACATTTAAACATTTTCTAAGACATGTAGGTTTCCTCACGATGTTTTCCTTCACCGCCGAGCGCGTGGTAAATCAGTACATAAAATTGCAACAACAAATTTATTGGTCAAACAAATCGGTTGGGTTCAAACAACTGGAGCCAACCGCCCGGACATTGAGCTACCACGGTTCTCACTGAGCTAACACGGCTGTCACTAAGCTACCACGGTTCTCACTGCGCTACCACGGCTGTCACTGAGCTACTACGGTTCTCGCTGAGCTACCACGGTTCTCGCTGAGCTACCACGGCTCTCACTGACATACCACGGTTGTCACTGAGCTACCACGGCTCTCACTGAGTTACTAAGGTTCTCACTGAGATACCACGGTTCTCACTGAGCTACCACGGCTCTCACTGAGCTATCACGGTTCTCACTGCGCTACCACGGCTCACTGAGCTACCACAGTTCTCACTGCGCTACCACGGCTCTCACTGAGATACCACAGTTCTCACTGCGCTACCACGGCTCTCACTCAGCTACCACAGTTCTCACTGCGCTACCACGGCTCACTGAGCTACCACAGTTCTCACTGCGCTACCACGGCTCACTGAGCTACCACGGTTCTCATTGAGCTACCACGGTTCTCAATGAGCTACCACGGTTCTCACTGAGCTACCACAGTTCTCACTGCGCTACCACGGCTCACTGAGCTACCGGCTCTCACTGAGATACCACGGTTCTCAATGAGCTACCACGGCTCTCACTCAGCTACCACAGTTCTCACTGCGCTACCACGGCTCTCACTGAGCTACCACGGTTCTCACGAGCTACCACGGCTCTCACTGAGATACCACGGTTCTCAATGAGCTACCACGGCTCACTGAGCTACCACGGTTCTCATTGAGCTACCACGGCTCTCACTGAGCTACCACGGCTCTCACTGAGCTACCACGGCTCTCACTGAGATACCACGGTTCTCAATGAGCTACCACGGCTCTCACTGAGCCACCACGGTTCTCATTGAGCTACCACGGCCTCACTGAGCTACTACGGTTCTCACTGAGCTACCACGGCCTCACTGAGCTACCAAGGTTCTCACTGCGCTACCACGGCTCTCACTCAGCTACCACAGTTCTCACTGCGCTACCACGGCTCTCACTGAGATACCACGGTTCTCACGAGCTACCACGGCCTCACTGAGCTACCAAGGTTCTCACTGCGCTACCACGGCTCACTGAGCTACCGGCTCTCACTGAGATACCACGGTTCTCACTGAGCTACCACGGCTCTCACTGAGCTATCACGGTTCTCACTGTGCTAACACGGCTCTCACTGAGCTACCACGGCACTATATCTATAGTAGCGTTTAACGTTTGATTAGATTTGAAATCGTTTTTTGTGTTTGCTTGTAAATATGCTTCGAAGTCGGTTAAAAAGAAACTTAATCAAACATGCAACATTCAATTCGATTTATTCAAAAATTTGTACAACATATGAAAAATCACTCACTGAGAGTCACTGTCACTGCTCGAATAGCCGGCCAATAGAGAAAGCCCGCCGCCGCTGCCAACACCGCTACTTAATTCACTTGAAGTAGTCTCTGAAGTTTGTCTATCCACTTCACTTATATTTTTATCTTTACTATCTGTGTTTCTGGTGACTAAGTCAGTTTTCTTTTTCACGAGATTGACTAACGACGGTTTCTTAGCTATCACACCTATACTCCTATTCCACGATTCGGTCTTCCTCCCATCATTAGACTTTGTGGGGGGAACATCTATTTTTATGCTCTTTACAGCTGGCTCGTCATCTTGGACCTCTTCTATAACTTCTTCCGCGACCACTTTATGTTTACTGGCGCTGTTGAATTTGACAGATCTGAAAATTAAAACTTTTTTGAATTGATTTTATTAATACCTTTAGCCTTCCAAACTATGATTTTTTTTCAATGAAAAGTGAAATCTGTTTTTTTAAGGTATTAAGTTTTTGGAGCTTAGTAATATGAATCAACACTTCACTTCAACCTACACACTCTGTAGTTAGTAGATACTCGAAGTGTAGATCAAAAAAAAAAAGAACAACCTGGCTTTTTTTTTGTTGACGGGGGGCGGGGAGGGAGGAATCTTCAAGAAGGCGGGGTTTTGTGGGATTTTTACCCACTAAAATCGGTGGACCTTCCTCGGTACATGCAAGCCCTTCTGCACAGTGCTCTCTTCGGAGAGCACCTTCCTGGGGGGAGGTTAATCCCTCCCCCCCTGTTCCCTCGCAGTGCAAGGCGACACGGGCCACCCGATGTCGCTTTCTTCCCGGGTCCACATTGGCGGACGACAAAGGACTCCACCCTTGTCGCCCAGTAAACCCGAGGCCCCTTTTAGTCGCCTTCTATATGGGATATGGTAGTCTTATTCTATGAGCCCCAAACTACAGGGCTGGCCTAAAAACCTACCACGCCGGTGAAAGAAAGCATTGTGAGGAAACCTACATGTCCTAGAATTTTTTTCTAAGACATGTAAAGTCTGCCAATCCGCACTAGGGCCGCGTGGCGGACTATGCCCTTAAACTCCCTTTACAGAGAATGCCTGGGTCCTGTAGTGGGACATAAATAAAGACTATAACTTTAACATAAAAAAACTTCTTAGAACCATGGGATAAACACCTAGCATTACTGTGCTAAGATACATATAATATTATGGAAGATCCAGGATTTTCCTTAATGACCGACAAAAGTAACAGTAATGTGACCAGTTTTCATGGACGGTAGTATCCACTAACCTTCAGATGACCAGTATATTTATTTGTCTCTTACATAAAAAAAAGAAATATGATTGTACTTAATAAATTCGTTGTCTTCCTTCTCTTCTCTTGCTTTTCTTTCTTCTGCACTTTCTGACTTGTACTGCATCAGCATGCTCATAGTCAACAGACTGTTGCCGTCTGTTTAATTCTTTAAGATCTTCAAGACTCTCTAAAACTTCTATCTCTTGCCTTGACTGCTCTGTTCTGTACTCTAAAAATGTAATGTAATTATTTAAATGGTGGTGTTTTTAAGGAATTCTTTCAAAAATCAATAAAGTCTATTTAAAAACATAAATTAAATGAATTCCAATTCATTCATTATAATGTCTTTGCATTTGAAAACAAACCAAGGAATGGAATATGAAATTACTAATAGATTAGTTATATAACAAACTGCAATATTTATAAAGCTATGCCAAATAAGAAAACTTAAAAGTAAATTACTCTATGTAAGAAGTATAATACAAGAGAAGAATATTCAAGACATATTGTATCACATTTTATAGCTACCTGCATTAAATCAAACTTGTGTTTTGATTAGCATAGAAAAAAAGATTGTATAGTAAAAGACAGAAATCTTTATATGCAGGGTGCAATATGCGCTGCAACCAATAAAGCTATGAGAAGTTAGTTCAATGTGGTTGTGTAGATGTTTATGTTAAGTGAAAACAATATAATACCCAAAATTTGAATCACATCATAGCATGAGCTTAGACCAGTAATTACACTAGCTACAGCAAGGGACCAAATTGCGGCTCCGCCACCACCGCGAGATCGATACTCCGCCATGGACTGCAGGAAGAGATCCTGCGCCGCGGCTGGAGTGGTTGGCGTTCGCCTGGAAGTAAGGTTGAGATAATCGGCCATCAACCAGACATCTCAACATCCATGAGCTCGGCCCGTTGGGGTTGGGCGGGAGCTTTCCACGGGTGGATGGGGGGCGGCACGGTATGCTTTACATCACGTGGCTGGCTGGCTTGCCTGCATCGGCGCACACCGCACAATGTGGCGGCGCCGAGCGAGCCACCATATGGCCCTTCTGACCGCAGCGATAGCAAAGATGGCTGCGGTCGACCCTAATCTGGGCACGTTCACCTGCATACCCAGGCCCATGCCACTTGTAGCAATGTTTGGGCCTGGGCTCCAGGTAGTGGAGGTGCACGCGGCTCCACCCTACCGTGATACCTCAGCTGTAGCAGCTTCTTTGCTGCTACAGCCGGACACTCCACGAGGGCAGAGCCTACTCCCGCGGGCCATTGCCAGAGCGCATGCTCCTGACAATGACTAGCGACCGTGCACCCCCTCCTGTGCGAGGGCAGCCGTGAGGCGGTCCATCGTGGTGGCGTCATTCAGGCCCGTGACACGCAGATCAGCGTTCTTCACGGGCCTGGTAACCTCCACTTCTTCAGTGAGACCGTCCTCAGGCGGTCCGCCAGCGCATCGGCTTTGGCCGAGCTGGTGGCGCCTGGTACTTCGATTAGGCGCGCCCCGGTCGCCGATTGTCGAATCCGGAGCGGCCCAATCCCCAACTCCGCCAGGTCCACCTTTTGCTCGGCCTTTAGGAGGGCCGAGGGCATACGTCTTCCCGCCTCCCAGGCCGCAGCTTCGGAGACTACGGCTCCAGAGCGGGGAGAGCGATACCGATTTCTTTCTGGTCCCTCCCTCCTTTGCGCTGACGGTGCCTTCGCGCGGCTCCGCCA